>CM075977.1:303767395-303875146 GCA_038087875.1 Malacoraja senta | reverse complement strand
ATTAACTCTCAATCATGGAGAGTAATTTCAAGATTCCCTCATACCAGCTGTACGTCATTTGTGTTCTGTTTTTGCTCTGTGCAAGGATAGAAGGGGTGAGAGCAGAGGTGTGGGAAATAAATAAAATATAGTCAAGGGCTCTGCCCACTATGTAGAGGGAAAGCCATGGTTCTAGAAGAAGGAAGATACATAAGAAGTAGAAACAAAGAACTGCAGATGCTGGTTTATACCAAAGATAGATATAAAGTGCCGGAGTAACTCAACGGGTCAGGTAACATCTCTGAAGAAAAAAGGTGGGTGACGTTTCTGGTTGGATTGAAGCTGAGGAAGGGTCCTGACCCAAAAAGTCACCCGTCCTTTTTCTCCAGAAATGCTTCTTGTTTTCCTTACTTCCTTCCTTCATGGTTTGCTTATGCTGAATACATTTCCAGTCCGTAACATCTTGGATGATGTGTGTGGAAAGTGAATGGAAAAGCCTTTCTCCAAATTTAATTGCGTAATATGGGGTCCATCTTGCAATTGTTTGAGTAAAATGTGAAACTGTCCTTGTCCTACTGAATGGTGGAAATGGAAAGTGATCCTTCTGGTGGACACATGACATTCACTGCAAGCATTGCATTAATGGTGGGCTGCAGGAATGTTTTGGGAGCTTGGCATGGCAGCTGATGATGAACGGCCTTTGACCTGAAACATTAGCTCTGTTTCACTTCCACTGATGATGCCTGATGTGTTCAATTTTTCCAGCATTTCCTGCTTTTAGTGCAAGAAATGTATACGCTGGATGCCCTCTTTAGAGTATATTGCAGGGTGCCTCGTGAATAGTGGCTACGAAATCTCTATTTGAAGATCCATTAGGAATTTCCACAAAGTCTTAATGACTCCATGAAATGTGGAAACAGTCAGTTCTTGCTTGTTATAACTAGCCATCTGGCCGATAGACACAAAATGCTGGAGTAACAGGCAGCATCTCTGGAGAAAAGGAACAGGCGACTTTTTGGGTTGAGATCCTTTATCTTCCATCTGGCAGTATGGCCACAGCCAAATGCTTCAAACTGATAAAGTGATGAGAGCTTCTTGGATCCATGGCTTTGACCACCATGAGCTCTGCCAATTGACAAAGACCAATTGCACGTTAAGGGAGTGAATGCACATTGTGTTGTGAAACAGACCAGTGTCTGTCAGTGCAGATGCACTTGAACTGTGGGTAAGTCTACATTCTCTGTAAACATGTAGTCCCATCCTGCTTGATGTTCTCTTCTCAAGAGGGGGATGAATTTCAGAGACACAAAGAACTGCAGGTGCTGAAACCTTGACAAAAAACAAAGAGCTGGAGTAACTCAGTGGGTCATGCAGCATCTGTGGGGGAATGGATAGATGACATTTCGGGTTGGGACCCTTCTTCAGACTGACTGTACTCGTGGGGAGAGAACAGGAAAAGAGAGCTGGGGACAGAACAATGTGGGCAAGTGATAAGTGGGTACAGTTAAGAGGGGTTTGATTGTCAGATGGATGGAGTAAGTGATGAAGATAAGAGAAGAAGAGGAGTCAAAAGGGTATCAGATACGGGGAAAGGAGGAGTGAACTTTAAAGCCAGAGGGAGGGATGTCGGTGGAAGGGGATGGGGGAGGGAAAGAGGGGGATCAAAGGTGAATAAAGTATTCAGGGATGGAAGATGAATTATCTTCTCCTGTGGGGGAGCAGCTGGAATGCCTTAAATGCAGTGATTGGTGTATCATAGGTTAGTTAGTGCTCGGAATGATTTGGAGCCATTGTGATTTCAAACCCACAGTAGACACAAAAAGCTGGAGTAACTCATTTTCAGACAGCATCTCTGGAGAAAAGGAATAGGTGATGTTTTGGGTCGAGACCCTTCTTCAGACGCTGCAGATGTGTGCATTGCAACTAATGCACTGTTGTAGATTGCATATACTTTGATAATCTCAACTCCTGCATGAACATGTGAAAAGAGGAAGGAGTGGTGCTCCTTGGATAAATGAGTCCTCCTATCCAAAGTCTTTGTGCCCTTATTCTTTAGTCTCCTTTGACAAGAAGGCCTCGCTTTTGGCCTTGCAGGTGGCGGCACTGAAAGACTTACTTAACAAATGGTCACGCTACTGAATATAAGAGGCACTTGCAACTCTAGCAGCTCCAAAGCACAACTTCTCAGCTTACAAAATAACTCTTCCAAATCAATCCCAATAAATGTGCAATTAAGGATCTCCATAAGTAGCAAAAAAGGCTTGTTTTCTGCTCAATGTTGAATTGAATTGAATTAAAAGATAAATCATGGGAACACCGAGTCCTTCAGCCCACCGAGATCACAGGGCTGCCACAATATATTATACAAATTTACATATTATTATTATTTACATATAATATATTTATTAACGATTTAGACGAGGGAATAAAAGTGACATCTCCAAGTTTGCAGATGACACAAAGCAGGGTGGCAGGAGGATGCTAAGAGGCTACAGGGTAGGTTGGGTGAATGGGCAGATGCATGGCAGATGCAGCATAATGTGGATAAATATGGGGTTATCCACTTTGTGGCTAGAACAGGAAGGTAGATTATTATCTGAATGGTGTCAAATTAGGAAAAGGGGAGGTGCAACGAGACCTGGTTGTGCTTGCATGGGCGGAAATCCCGGGGGGGGGAGGGGGATGGGGGGCGTGCCCTCCCATGTTTTGAGAGGTGGGGACAATCCCCCCCCATGTTTTCTTGTGTGTCAAAACGTCTTAGGCCTATTCTCTGTCCCCTGTACCCCCCTAAGTGCTCCCACCCACCACAGAAGGAAGCTAGTGCTACACTCTTCCCAATTAAGCCAGTGCTAACTGTAATTACTGTATCATGCATATGTATGTGCGCGTACATCAGGGGTCTCCAAACTATGGCCCGCGGGCCACATCCGGCCTGGCATGAGATTTTATCTGGCCCGCAGCAAGCTCAGCGCAGGACGGAGCATGTGTCAGTTAGGCGTCGATTCGAGTCGGGGAGCACGGCGGCCCGGAGCTGATCTTAGTGGTGTTACCGGGTAGGTCCCTCGAACTGTCAGAGCCGAGCCATCACAGGGCCGCCGTGAAGAAGGGTGCAACATGGGGGGGGGGGGGGGTTGGGCGGTGGTTCAGCTGTGGCCAAAATGGGTCGGCGACATGGGGGGGTGTTTGGCAGCAGCGGTCAGATGGGTCGGTGGCGCATTATAACATGCAATCGTTCCTCTCTGCCCTCTCTCTCACTCTGCTCTCTCCCCTCTATGCCCTCTCTCTTTGTGTCCCTCCCATGTTTTTAAAGCGATTTCCGCCCATGTGTGCTTGTACATCATTCACTGAAAGTAAGCATGCAGGTACAGCAGGCAGTGAAGAAAGCCAATGGCATGTTGGCCTTCATTGCGAGAGGATTTGAGTTCAGGAGCAAGGAGGTCCTACTGCAGTTGTACAGGGCCCTGGTGAGACCACACCTGGAGTATTGTGTGCAATTTGGTCTCCTAATTTGAGGAAGGACATTATTGCTTTTGAGGAAGTACAGCGTAGTTTCACCAGGTTAATTCCCAGTATGGCGGGACTGACATATGATGAAAGAATGGGTCGACTGGGCTTGTATTCACTGGAATTTAGAAGGATGAGAGGATATCTTATAGAAACATATAACATTCTTAAAGGATTGGGCAGGCTAGATGCAAGAAAAATGATCCCGAAGCTGGGAGAGTCCAGAACCAGTGGTCACAGGTTAAGAATAAGGGGTAGGCCATTTAGGACTGAGATGAGGAAAAACCTCTTCACCCAGAGGGTTGTGAATCTGTTGAATTTTCTGCCACAGAAGGCACTGGAGGCCAATTCACTGGATGTTTTCAAAAGAAAGTTAGATTTAACTCTTAGGGTGAAAGGAATCAAGGGATAGGGGGGAAAAACAGGAATGGGGTCCTGAATTTAGATGATCAGCCATGATCAGCTGGCTCGAAGGGCCGAATGACCTACTCCTGCACCTATATTTCTATGTTTCTATGTTTCTGACCACTCATTCACACTAGTTCCATGTTATCCAATGATCGCATCCACTCCCTACACAATGGAAATTATTTTACAGAGGCCAATTAACCTACAAACCCGCATGTCTTCAGTATGCGGGTGGAAACCAGAACACCTGAAGGAAACCCACTCGATCACAGGGAGAATGTGCAAACTCCACACAGGATGGGTTTTACAGCAACGAAGATGATATATTAGTACACAGTCTTCAGACAGTTTCCTGTGCAAAATCCAATCAGGACAAGTGTTACCACGGTGTATTATATATGTCTTTTTGTCATGTGTTTCATCCGTGAATATGTGTTATTAGTGGCACAAGGCAAGGCTTAATGTCCTGATCATGAAATGTGATGAAACTTGTGCACAAATTGGGATTCCTAGCATATAAAAATAGCATGCAGAGTGTGATTAAAATTCTATCCAAATATTTTTTCTCCTGGGTTGCATGTCAATGCCTGGCAGATCACTCCTTTGGGAGTGATGCAAACCCTATTAGGATGGGTTTTACTGCAATAAAGATGTTACATTAGTACAAATTGTTTGTGTTATATTGTAGATTGCATCTTCGTGTTCCTACCAACAGGGACAGCATTCGACCTCTTCCTAGGCTTTCTTCTGAAGCCACATTAAATCATTTGCTTGGTGTTAGCTCTCTGTTCACTGCAGCAGTGTACAGAACCTGAAGTTTCCCTCATGAGACAAAAGAAAATGACTGCTCTTCATTTTCCCTTGTGGCTGCAGGCTGACACTTCATGTTTTTAGGATTGATTTCAAACCTCCTCTGCTAAATGACTGAGGGCTTTATGATTAATGTGTCACTCAGTTGAATGCTCCACAGACCCGAACTGGTTTATTCAAAATCACACTTTTTTTTCAAAGAGAACCATTTTACTAATCTGCATACTGTGGCTGTTTAGCTTGCCTGTTTTATTTGGAACTAGACTAAGTGGGACCCGTTGGGTCTCTGTCACATGGGAGGCCTGGTCCCCCAAAGCAACCCGTCCCCCCAACGCAATATTGCACCACTCACGCATAGCCCCCAACTGCGCAGGCACGGCTCATTTCCCCTCATCCCCCAGCACTCCCTCCCCGTCCTCTTCACCCTCCCTCTTCTCTCCCCTCTCCTCCACTCCCTCCAATCCGTCCCTCACCTCTCCCTCCCTCTCCTTTCCCCTACCCTCAGTCACTCCCTCCCGCCATAACTCCTCTCCCTCCCTACCCCTCTCCTATCCCTCTATCCCCCACTCCTCACCGCCCCCTATCCCCCCCACCACATCCTGACCTCCCCAACTCCCCCCCCTCCTCGCCCTCTGAGGCAGAGAATTCCACACACTCACAAGTCTATGTGTGAAAATGTGTTTCCTCATCTCCGTTCTAAATAACTTACCCTTTATTCTTAAACTGTGGCTCCTGGGTCTGTACTCCCCCAACATTCGGAACACGTTTCCTGCCTCTAGCGTGTCCAAACCCTTAATAATCTTATATGTTTCAATAAGATACCCTCTCATCCTTCTAAACTCCAGAGTATACAAGCCCAGCCGCTCCATTCTCTCAGCATATGACAGTCCAGCCATCCCGGAAATTAACCTTGTGAACCTACGCTGCACTCCCTCAATAGCAAGAATGTCCTTCCTCAAATTTGGAGACCAAAACTGCACACAATTCTCCAGGTGTGGTCTCACTAGGGCCCTGTACAACTACAGAAGGTAGATCGGTCGGTCGGTCGGTCGGTCGGTCGGTCGGTGGGTGGTTGGGTGGGTGGGTGGGTGAGAAATAACCACCACAACAATTCCTAGATCTTGCCATTAGCTATGTTCTTTTTTTACACATGACAACAATCCCAATGGAAAGGTGAATAGGATTGCAGATTTTTGTAGGAGATTTGAGCTAAATGAAAGGAAATTATGTTAGATTTGTACAAGGGTTTGGTTACTTTGCACTCAGAATTTCATGTGCGGGTCTGAGAACCCATTAGAGAATAATAACAGTACATCATTGGCAATTTTCATCCTTTCTGTTACTGACCCTGCCTTTTACTTTTCTTTGGACTGCAAAGAAAGAATAACCCAGCCTTGAAAAGCACTGAATTTCTTGGGTACATTCATGGTGTTTGCGAATGTTTCTTTAAGTGAGATGATTGCTTCAAGTGATGGTGTTGCTATCTTACGAATAGAAAGCAGATCACCTTTGTCCCTGAGCAGACAAAGTGGTCCACGTATAGACTTGTTTAAATATTGTATTAACTGGTTATTTTTAAGATCTGGACATCACCAGCGTGGCTGCCACTTTTCCCCCCATCCACATCTGCACTTGAGAAAGGGAGGTGAGTTGGTTTGCATCTTTGTAGGTAGTTAAGATGTACATAGAGTCGTAGAGTCGTAGTCATACAACATGGAAACAGGTTCTTCGGCCCAACTTGCCCCCTTCGACCAAGATGCTCCATCTACATGAGCCCCACCAGCATGCGTTTGCCCCATATCCCCTATAATCCTATCCTATCTATGTACCTGCTTAAATGTTTCTTAAAAGTTGCGATGGTACCCACCTCAAGTATGTCCTCCAGCAGCTCATTCCACACACCCACTACCCTTTTGTGTAAAAAATTTTACCCCTTGGGTTCCTGTAAAATCTTTCCCCCCTCACCTTAAAACTATGTCCTCTGGTTCTCAATTTCCCAACTCAAGACAAGAGACTCTGTGTGTTTACCCAATCTATTCCTCTCATAATGTTGTACACCTCTATAACATCACCCATCATCCTCATGCGCTCCAAGGAATAGAGTCCTAGCCTGTTCAACCTCTCCCTATAGCTCGGGGCCTCGTGTCCTGGCAACATCCTCGTAAATCTTCTCTGCACCCTTTCCAGCTTGACAACATCTTTCCTATAACATGGTGCCCAAAACTGAACACAGGACTCTAAGCTTGCAGTTTTCAGCCAATGGTCTAAGAGCTTCAGCATGTTACCAGAACATTATAGTGGTGATATGGTTGATGGCAATCATGTGGAAGCTAACAGCGCAGAGGGTGGAATTATAATTGCAAGGAGCCTTGGTTGGCATTGAGTGCACAAATAAAAATGGCACAGGTAGTTGAAAGGAGCATTGTGTGTCATTATTTGATGTTTTAGTTCACCGCGACAGAGTGAACTAGAAATCACAGAGGGGGAGGAGTGAAAGAGAGTCTCACAGAACTCCTGTCAGGGAGGATGAGAATTTCTTCAAAGTAGGCATACTTTGAGGAGATTTCGCAGTGAAGCAGTCAAAATGTGGAAGCAAGGAACTGCAGATGCTGGTTTGCACAAAAGGACACAAAACGCTGGAGTAACTCAGTAGGTTGGGCAGCATCTCTGGAGAACATGGGCAGATGACATTTTGGGTCAGGACCCCTCCTCAGACTGATTGAGCTTTGAAGTAGGTACTGACCTGAAATGTTACCTACCAATGTTCTCCACAGATGATGCCTGACCTACTGAGTTACTGCAGATTTTTGTGTCCTTGTGTATAAACCAGCATCTGCAGTTCCTTGTTTATACAGAGTGGACCAGCACTGGTAGGATGGAGAGTACAGTAGGCTCACATCACAGTGCGTGAGGAGCATGGTGGGTTCAGCATCCAGATTGGGGAGTTAGTTAGTGGAGTTCAGGGCAACAAACAGTGCATCATGGGAGAGTTCACAGAAAGGTCAATTCTGGGAGGAAGAGAAGGAAAATAATTTTCATAGTTATATTCAAACTTATTAATCATGCTTTACACATTCTCATCCCAAAACATTGATTTAGATGACAAACAGCTATCGGCCCCACACAAATCCCTGTGGCACACCACAGGCCTACCACAACTTCACCTCCTTCCACCACCACATTTGTTCCCTACCATGAAGCCAATTTGTATGCACCCAGTTAGCTCTCCTTAGATCCCATGCACTTTCATCTTTCAGGGTAGCTTCCTACCACGCAGAACCTTCTCAAAAGATTTGCTAAAGTGCTAGACCATGTTTGCGGTCCTTACCTTGTTAACGTCTTGGTTACCTCTTCAAAAAACTCAGTTAAATTTGTGAGAAACAACCTCCCATGTGCAAAGCTTTTCACTGTACCTCGGTACACATGACAATATTAGAACTAAACTAAACTAAACCATGCTGACTAGCCCAAATCAATCCTTGCATTTTCCAATGACTGATAAGCTTATTCCTCCGAATATTCTCCAGTAACTTTCCCACAGATATTAGGCTTACTGGTCTATAGTTGCCAGGTTTTTCTTTGCAGCCCATATGAAGTAGAAGCACAACAGTAGCCACGCTGTAGCCTCCCAGCACCTCGCACATTTGTCGAACGATGATTCGTATATCTCAGCCAGGACTCTTGCAAGTTTTTCTCCAGCTTTTCTACAGTGTCCTTGTATAAATCTGATCAGACATGGGAGATTTATCTACCTTCATCCATCTAAAGGGCCTGTCCCAATTTCACAACCTAATTCACGACCTCTGTCGTGTTTGCCCTTGACTCATACTCGCAGCATGGTCGTCACGAGGTCGTAGGAGGTCGTGGGAGGTCGTAGGTAGGTCGTAGGTAGGTCGTGATGCTAATCGTAGGTACTCGTGGCATCAAGTAGATTGGGGCATTTTTCTAACATGGTGAAAAATATCCACGAGTAAAAAAGGTTGTGAATTAGGTCGTGAAAGTGGGACAGGCCCTTTAGGGCATCCAGCACCTCCTTGACTGTAATACAGACTGTCCTCGGGATATCTCCATTAGCTTTCCCAGAAACATCAACTGAGAAACATTTTGGTATGGACCATCAAGTGCGAGGAAGACCATTAAGAGCGTGGGGCAACCCATGGGGGGCCCCCAAGATCGAAGGGGGGACCCATTGGGGTCTGCCTGCTGCCACATGCAGCAGCAGACCTGGGTCGCCGCCGTGAGCAATGTCTGTTTAATGAACCTTATGTAATTTTATATCAGGGCCAGAAATGTAGTGACTCTTGTGTACTGCCTAGGTGAGCTCTTACTGAGTTGTATGCAAAACAAGGCATTTCACTGTTCCGAGGTACATCTGACAATAAAGTATAATTGAGTCATTGGACTTCCTACTGGTATCTGACAATGGCCACAATTCATATTGTGTGCTTTTCAGCACTTTTTCAGCTATTCTTGAGCCCGCTGTTTAGAGGTTTTGAGAGCTCAAGTATTAGTGGGATCAACAGATTCATACTCAAATCAATGGATTGAATCTTTCTTGTTAAAGTAGAGAACACCACTGCATTTAATAGTTTGATGATGGCAGCTGAGTTGTTGACGATGAGGGTAAGTTTGGTTCAATTGAGAGAACATCAACTAGTGGAAGCAAGATCGGTTGACATGTGAAGACATGTCACCACAGCTCAGCCCAGGAAGAAAGGGCAGTTGGGTGAGAATACCTCGAATGACTGAGTTTACAAATCACCACAGAAGTGATGGTCAGCTTTGAGAAATAGACAAAATTGTTTGAATGTGACAGAAGGAGCTAACTTATCTGGTTCCAGGCTAAATGTGGAAAGGTATGTACAAACTATATAATTTCAGCGGTAATTGGAGACTGATTTTGCATTGAGTATATATGGTCCAGGGGCGCCGTTTGGTGGCAGCCTCTGCCTACAGTCTGTCTGTTTTTTCATCTTTTTGTTATTTTTAGTCTGTTTAAAAAGTATGTTTTGGAGGTTTCTTAGTCTTTTTATGTGGAGGAGGTGGGGAGGGTAAGGGGGAAACCGTTTCTCAGTCACTTCCTGGCGAGGATGCGACTATTCTCCGAGTCGCGTCTTCGCCCCCCTCGCGGCCAACCATCTGGATTGGCGCGGCCTTTCCTGCCGGAGACCGGCCGGAGCTGCAGCAGCGGCGCAGCACTGACTTTCCATCGCGGAGCAGGCGATGCCTTACCGGGGATCGCTTGTTGAAGCTCCGGAGTGTTGGGCCTGCTGCTTTATCATCGTGGAGCACTGACTTCAACATCGCGGAGTCCTGGGATCCCTTTGCCGAGGGCCGCCAGTGCTGAATCTCCACCCAGCTCAGCCTGTGGACTTCGGGAGCCGCAGTCTCCGGTAAGAAGTGGCCGATTCGGAACTCCAAGCCGCTGAGAGTGTTCTTCCGTTCCGACGTCGGAGATCCGATCATCCCGGCGAGAGGGCCTGTACATCGGGCCGTCCGTAGTGGCGACTGTGGAGGCCCCGACCACGGGTGAACAAAGAGGAAGATGACTGAACTTTATTGCCTTCCCTCACAGTGGGAAACATTGATTCTGCTGTGTGGGGATGTTTATGTTAAATTCTATCATGTGTTGCTGATTTTTATCTGTATGGCTGTATGGTAACTCAAATTTCACTGTACCAATTGGTGCATGTGACAACAATTGTAAACTTGAAGTTGAACTTGAACTTGCCAAATTCTGAGCAAGCAGATGCACCAGAGGCTGACGTTGATGGATGTATCGAGAATGTGCATAATGAGGTGATGCTCCATTTTAGCCACCAGAGATCCATAAATACAAGTCTCACTCAGAAGATCTCAAAGAACGTGAGGACTTGTTGAGAGATTGAAACTTCAAGCGGATAACTATCAAAAGCCAAAAGATCATTGTATATAAACTTCAAGTTTATATGTATACCTGACTGGGAATATCATTGCTGCATTTAATTAAAAATAAAGTAACACTTTATTTTAAAATGGCAGTAGAATGGGTGTGGATATCCCTTTAAGAACACTGATCATGTGATGGTGAGGACAATAATGATGATGTCAGCTATTCAGCCATGTTGGTTCTGGAGCAGATTGGCCATATTATATGGTGCGGTAATGGGACGATGTGTATAAGGTGAGTAAGTACAGGAAATAGTTACTGTCTACCTTTGATATGCCTGCTCCTGGGCTTCAATATTGTCTGAAGAAGGGTCCTGACCTGAAACATCACCTATCTATCTTCTCCAGGGAGTCTGCCTGACCCGCTGAGTTACTCCAGCACTTTGTGTTCATCAATATAGTACAAGAGCAGCAGACCAATCAAAGATGTTTTCTAGAGCAGTGCTTTTGATAACCAATATATGCCAGGCCATACTAACTATAGTAACAATTACTAAGCTAGATTTAATTAAATATTTAATCTATTGAATAATTTATTTTGCAGTGATCATGATCAAAGTCAATCTTTGGTTTTAAAAGGAAAATTATAGCGTGGATATTAAGATCCAAGTCTTGGTAGGGCAAATTTAGATGAATGAACCAGGGGCATGCAACAGTGAACTGAACTAAAATGTTGTCAAGTTGAAGTACAGATATCTAGTGTTCATCTAGAGAAGTGTTCAAAAATTAACTTACTTTATTACAGTCAGAGCGTGATGAGCTCAATGTGCTGAATAAAAGATCCATGGTTAACAAAGCAATGACATGAACTGAAATATAAAGCAAACAGGAATACAGCTAAGGTTCAAGTGAATGAGGTGTGTAAAGAGCAGCTAATGAAGATTTAAAAAAAAAAGATTTTAGTAACTGGAAAAAGGGCTTATGATCAGAAATGAGAAGGACATTGAGATCAACACAAATTAAGAAGTTATATTGCACATGAAGGGATTGACAAGTTAAGGGACAATTGAAAAAAGCTGTGAGTAAAACTTACACAAGTAAAAAGCCCTTCTTTGTGCAATTTACCTTAATATATCTAACATTTATTGATGGCAGACACATACCTAATGATGTCATCTGATGAAGCCTTAAGGGCCTGTCCCACGAGCATGCGACTGCATGCGGCAAGCGCGACCTAACGTGGTCGCATGAGCCGTACGGCCTCGCGGGGCCGGTCCCACTTCGATCGCCGGAGCCGTATGTAGTTGTGCGGAGCTGGTCCCGACATCGCGCGGGGCTCCGGAAAACTGACACTGTCCAAAAATTCCGAGCGGCAACGGCCTGCTGGCCCGCAGCCGCCTTGACGCCGTACGCACCGCCTCGACGGGCGTGCACAGCGTCTCGATGCCGTACGCAGCATCTTGACGCCGTACGTCACGCGCAAACTTCCCGCGGAGTTCGCTCGAACTTCACGTCAATCACTCGACCTCCGCGCGGCCCCCGCTTCCGGTTTGGTCGCACTCGCCGCATGCAGTTGCATGCTGGTGGGACCGGCCCTGTATGGGGATCACTCGACCTCCGCGCGGCCCCCGCTTCCAGTTAGGTCGCGCTTGCCGCACACAGTCGCATGCTCGTGGGACAGGCCCTTTAGTCAGTGGAATGGAAGCTGTTGGAGATGATTTTTAGGTTAGGATTTATTTGCATTTGGAAGACAAAGGGATAATTAGACCAGTCAGCATGGGTTTGTCCATGACAGGTCGTGGCTTATTAACGATGGAGTTTTTGAGGAGGTAACAAAGGTGATTGACAAGGATAGGCCATTTAATATGGACTACATGGATTACAAGGCATTTGATCAAGTTCTTCATGGCAGGCTGATTCAGAAGATTAAGATGCATGGGATCCACAGTAACTTGGTAATTTGAAGTTTGAACTGGCTTGCTGATTAAAGATTGTTGGAATGGTGTTATTCTAGCTTGAGGTCTGTGACCAGTAGTGTTCCGCAGGGATCTGTGCAAGGACCTCTGTTGTTTGTGATCTATATAAATGACTTGGACGTAAATGGTTTGTAATGAACAGATTACTGGGGTCATGGACCATGAAGAAGGCTGACAAAGGAAACAATGGGATTTAGATCAGTCACGGGTGTGGGCGGAGAAATGGGAGATGCCGTTTAATCCGATGAAGTGTGAGGTGTTGCATTTTTGGGAAGTAGAATAGAAGAGCAAAGTAGACAGTTAATGGCAAGATGCCTAAAAGGATTGATGTTCAGAGGGATTTTGGGGTCCAAGTACTTAGCTCCCTGAAAGTGGCAACGCAACTAGATGGAGTGGTCAAGAAGGCATATGGTATACTTGCCTTCATTGGTTGAAAGCATTAAGTATAAGAGTCTGGAAGTCATGTTGCAGCTTTATAATATTTTGGTTAGGTCACATTTGGATAATTGTATGCATTTATGGTCGCTCTATTACAGGAAGGATGTGGACAGTTTGGAGATGGAACAGAAGAGGTTTACTGGAATGCTGCCTGAATTGGAGGGTATTAGTTATAAGGAGTGGTTGGTCAAATGTGGATTATTTTCTCTGTTGTATGATTTGAAAACGTGGTATGGAATGGGGAGAAACACATGTCTTCATTCATTACCATATAGATGTGCTTACTGATGAAAAAAAAATTGCACGACAAGATCAAACTCATTGCACTGGTCCTGGGCTTTGGTGACAGAACAGGTTCCATGGGCCTGAGGTGGTTCTGCTCATCGACTGAGCAATGTGTATTTTGCCCCTCGTGCTACCTACTCGCCTCCACTCCCTTCTGTGTGAGTTGCTAGCACAGGTGGATGCAAATGTTCCAGATCATGAGCCTCCTGATCTCTCTAAAGTGTTGTTTTCTCTCCTTTATTGCTCCAGCCATGAAATAACACAATTGAAATGCTTTCAACGCTTCCCCATCAACATTCATTTTAGTTTAGCTTAAAAATCTGAATGAAAGTGGGTGGCATATATCAGAGAGCTTGTCGCTCCCCGATCTGGAGTAAGTATTTCTAATTAACTACCATTTATCACAGCAACCCAACCATTTGACAGTTCTTCTAAACCCTTGAAAATTCTGCTAATACAAAGTGTTCTTCAGAGATTTTGTACAAAATATTTGGGTGTTTTCATTTGAACATGAATATCCTGATCATGTTCTTATGACAAAAATCTCATACAGAAAAAAGTAAACAGTAATGCCAAAAATATTTTAAAAAGAGCAGTAGTGTGTCATCAAAAATGTCATGCTTCTTTAGGATCATCTTTACTATCTTGCCAAGAAATGTATGCAGGTGAAATTATGATAGATGTAGAACTAGATTGAACACTTCTGTGTGCAATTCACATTAGCGCATTTGACCTTTCCTGCTGGAAGGTGTGCACCTGATGATATAACTAGTGTCATACAGCTCATTTATGTCTGCACAAAATATGGTGGAACAATCACCATCATGCAAGATTCTCAAGACCTACAGGAACACTGTGTTATAATTGCTCTTCGCACAATGCAGAAGGATAATCTACTGATTTTGGGAGACCTAAATGGAGCTAAGAAAAGGCAAGGAGCAGAAATAATTGGTGGCAGTTCTCGATAGGTCTCCAAACAATAGTGGTAATAAGGGTGAAAGTATACCTCAGGAAATTGATGGGACATATAACAAGGGTAAAAGTATAATGATATAAGACTAGATATATACTGGAAACAAATCAAATTTGCATTAACAGTGTGGAAAATGAATTGATGGAGTGTATAAGAGGTTATTTTCTGGAGCAGTATATTTAAGAAATAATATGGAGCACATTGTTTTAGATTGAGGATTGTGCAATGAGAAAAGCTCAATAGGATTCCAAACAATAGTGGTAATGTAGATGAAAAATTACCTCAGGAAATCAAAGGCACATACCTGTATAACAAGCGTAAAAATATTTGCATTAATGCTGTGGAGAATTAATTCATGGAGTGTACAAGAGATAGTTTACGAGAGCAGTATGTTAAAGAAATAACCTGGAACTGGTTGTTTTAGATCTAGGATTGTATAATGAGAAAAGCGAGTGAAGACGAGTGAAAAGAATAAAAGTTTATGAGATAGTTGAAATAATATCGGGGAATAAGGATATGGCAGATAAATATTTTGCGTCTTTCTTCACGGAATAGGTCACAGCACAACTCCAGATCCAGAGTGAACAATAGGTTCAGAGTGAATGAGTAGCTCAGAGAAAGTTGTATTATTAAAAAATAGTATTAGAAAAATTAAGGGAACTGAAAGCAACAAAACCTAGAAGTTTTACGGTGTCGGACTGGCAGATATTTTGGTCTATTCGATGTTATTCTAATTCATACTCTGAAAACACTTTCATTTTACTTTAAAAAAATATATCACACAGTGATATAATCAATTTTCCATTGAGCCTAGTGTGTTAAAGGGACCTGGTGAGTTTTAAATGAGCGCTGGAAACAGGGTGTCAGTGAGTTTAAAGGAGTGTTGGAACCCACACCCAGTGCCTCAGAAGCCAAATCATCAGGATTCCCCAACAATCAGAAATCGGAATTCTCAGAGAGCCTGATTTTAAGAGGTGGGCACAGTGGTAGTCATCTTTCAAAACTCCACCCATTCCAGAATAGTTCCTTCAGATCATAAGATAACAAATAACCCACCATGCAGGAAGTGATGAAGAGAAAAACATGGGAATTATATAGATTTAACCTGATTTCAGAAGAGGGAAGATGTCAGAAGTTGATGATGCTTATTGAGGAGTTGGTAACTTTTGTGTTTGTCTTCAAGGTACAACAATAGTCTTTATTACATTACTTCAATGCTGGCAGCAAGACAACTCTAAAATGGCTGCAACTCACTGTTCACAGACAGGATAACTATATACAGGCTTGGCGATCGTTTCGCCGAACACCTCCGGTCGGTCCGCAATAACCAACCTGACCTCCCGGTGGCTCAGCACTTCAACTCCCCCTCCCATTCCATATCTGACCTCTCTGTCCTGGGTCTCCTCCATGGCCACAGCGAGCAACACCGGAAATTGGAGGAAATGCACCTCATATTCCGCTTGGGCAGTCTACATCCTGGGGGCTTGAACATTGAATTCTCCCAATTCTGCTAGCCCTTGCTGTCCCCTCCCCTTCATCAGCCCTCTGGTTGTCTCCTCCCTTCCCCTAGCCCTCGGGCTCCACCTCCGGCTTTTTTCCTTTTTTCCTTTCTTCTCCCCACCCCCTATCAGTCTGAAGAAGGGTTTCGGCCCGAAACGTTGCCTATTTCCTTCGCTCCATAGATGCTGCTGCACCCGCTGAGTTTCTCCAGCATTTTTGTGTACCTAACTATATACAGACATCTCCCTTTGTTCTGTGCAGCGCGACCTGCTGCACAGGAGGAGCAACGGGTCCTCCCACCCCACACAGTCCACCAAACCTCACACTCCCCCTTTCCAGATTGAACGTCTCTATTCCTGAATGACTCGCCTTGGGGGAATACCACGATTGCAACGTGTCGATCGAGGAAGGGCCACAGGCAGATCGGCGGGGGGTTCGTCTGGCGGAACTTCGTCAAAGTCAGGCACTCCAGTATCCACACAATTCGGCACCGGGGTGTCCGACTGCTTGGTTTTGGTCAGGTTCTGCGCAGCCTTTGCTGGAGGAACGCGGCTTCTTAATTGGTCAAGAACCTTCTGCAGGTTGTTCTCGCACTTGCTGACCATGTTGCAATCCGGGGCAGATGACAATGCCATAGTTGATCCATCGTAGATCAAGGCGTTCATGTCAAGCTTGAAAGCATGGATCCAGTCGATGGCGCACAGGGATGTACCTTCTTTGCCAACGACGATCAGCGGCAACATCTATGTCATACCATTACAGGAAATGGTGACAGTGCATTTGCCGTTCATGGGAATCGGCTGTCATCCGTATCCGAAAAGGCGGATGTTGGCCGATTTCAGTTTCGGCGATCCGATCCTCTCCGAGATGTCCTGACCCACTAGCGACACAGCCGCACCAGTGTCCACCTGGAACTGTAGATTGACGTTCGAGACCCGCAGCGAAATCCTCGGCTTGTCGGTGATCGTGGACACACCGAGCACTTCAATAGAAATGGTCTCCGCGATTTGGTCAACTGTGTTTTGTGCTTTCTTGCCCTTTCTCCGCTGTCCTACGGATTGACACACTGCCTGGAGATTACCTTTTCGGTAACAAGTCAAGTCAAGGCAAGTCAGGTCACATTTATTTATATAGCACATTTAAAAAACAACTCCCGTTGGCCAAAGTGCTTTACATTTGTTATAAGAATAGTATAAACAAATAAACTACATACATATATACATATAGCCCTCGCTCAGAGGACGTCATGAAAGGCTTGGGAGTATAGATAAGTGTTTAGTCTTGACTTAAAGGAGTCGATGGAGGGGGCAGTTCTGATGGGAAGGGGGATGCTGTTCCACAGTCTAGGAGCTGCAACCGCAAAGGCGCGGTCGCCCCTGAGCTTGTGCCTAGACCGCGGGATATTCAGCAACCCCAAATCGGCCGATCTGAGGGACCTGGAGCTGGAGTGGTGGGTGAGAAAACCTTTAATGTAGGTGGGGGCAAGCCCATTGAGGGCTTTGTAGACATAGAGGAGGATCTTGAAATGTATACGGAACCGCACAGGGAGCCAGTGGAGAGAGGCCAGGATCGGGGTGATGTGGTCCCTTTTTCGGGTGCCCGTCAGGAGTCTCGCTGCGGCGTTTTGGACCAGTTGCAGGCGGGACAGGGAAGATTGGCTGATGCCAGTGTAAAGGGAGTTGCAGTAATCTAGGCGGGAGGAGATAAATGTGTGGATGATCTTTTCGAGGTCATCAAAGTGGAGGAATTGTTTTATTTTAGCTATCGTCCGAAGCTGAAAGAAGCTAGCTTTTACCATAGCATTGACTTGTTTGTCAAATTTCAGTGCTGAGTCAAATATCACGCCAAGGTTTTTGACGTGAGGTTTGAGTAGTGGGGTAAGGCTTCCAAGGCTGCCTGCTATCATTTTGATTGAGTCCTAGGGGCCGAGAAGGATGACCTCAGACTTACTCTCGTTTAGTTGGAGGAAGTTCTGGGCCATCGAACACTTTATATCCTCGAGGCAGCGGGTAAGGTTAAGCAGATTTGATTGGTTTTGGGGCTTCAGGGGGAGATAGAGCTGTGTATCGTCTGCGTAGCAATGGAAGGAAATGCCGTGCCTTTCAATGACTTGGCCTAAGGGGAGCATATACAGGGAGAAGAGAATGGGGCCAAGGATGGAACCTTGTGGAACCCCACAGCAGAGATTAGCTGGCATAACAAACGGACTTGATATACGGGCACTCACGGTGATGATGAGCAGTCGAGCCGCACTGGTAGCAGGGTTTCGATCCTCCCACCACAGGGGAACGGCTCTTCTGAAACTGTCCCACCTTCTTCGGATTTGCTCTGGGTCGATCAACTGGTTTCTGGCATTGCGGACGAGTCTGACGAACTGTATGCATCTCCTGAGGGAGCTTCGATGCTGTTTCGCCGGCCATTTAGTGCAGTTCTTTACTCAGTAGCTCAGCCATCTTAGCACACTGCAGCACATTCTTCAATGAGGCGTTCGATTCCTTGAGAATCACCTGCTGGATGAATGAGTGCCTGCAACCCATGACCAGTCTATCTCGCAACGCATTGTCTTGGCACTTTTCGCAGCATTGAGCTTTAAAATCACATGCCTTTGCCTTGTTGCGAAGTTCGGCAAGAAATTTGGTGATCGATTGCCCTTCCTGTTGCACCGTCCGGTAGAAATCAAGGCGAGTTGCGAGGAAATTTTGACTTTCTTCGAAATGCAGCTGGAAAGCCGTTGTGATTTCAGCATATGAGGCTTTAGTTACTTCTTCTGTAAGTAAATTTTGAAGCAGTGCAAAAGTTTCTGGAGAAATTGAAGAACACAAGAGACCCTTCTTCTTCTGGTCAGTCGTGATTGCCATACTTTCAAAATAAAACTCAGCTCACATTAAATACGACGACCAAATCAGGATCAAAACGATCGATTTGCAGAGACATGTTATAGGTATGTTACAAAACTTACCTTCAGCGGCGCTGCAATTCTGCCACTGGCCGTGTGCGCGATTTTGGCGCCTTTGAGGTGGGGCGGGGTTAAAACGCGGGTTTCTCCTACCTTGTCCTGGATTATATTTCGTTGGAGTGCAAGCTTTTGCTGAAGAATCATTCCGACGGGCGTTCTGTGTATTTTGTTTTAAAAATCGCCCGACAAGTTCAGCGCTGGAATAATTTTTAAATCAGCTTCTAAAGCCGACAACGGGGACGGATTTCACGCATGGGACAGGTAAACGAAAGCCGTTTATTTTATGTATAAAGTTGCTCCTTAAGATGCCTTTAATTCACATTTTAAGTTGCGAAACGGTGATTTTTTTCCCCATACGAACCGGCAGTATTTTTCATGCCGATATGGGTTTAAATTCACCGCAACCGCAACGTTCCAAATGATCGCGTTCCAGAAAAACCCACTCGCAAGATGATTTAAATGGCCATTAATTTACAGGTATTAAACATTAAATTCCTTTCATTTGGCCTATAAATCCATGACAATGAGATTTAAAAATTATGTTATATTGTGAATTATTGCGTGATTGTTATTTGGACACTTAGGCTTTTTTAAAATGTTAATCTATTCTTAAGAAATTGATAGATGTTTAGATCTAGTAATTGAATTTTGTAATTAGCTACAATTAGGTAACTTACTAATTATATGCTTTAATTTCATGTCGTCTAAGTAAGATTGTTTCATATTTGTTTCAGAATGCTTCAATCTATAATAACTGAAAATTTCTTTCAGTTCTCTTAATTTTTAAGAAAGTTATGGGCTTTTCACTGTCCTCGATCACAGCTTTTGTGTTAAGTCAATGGAAAAGCAATAGGGAACAAGATGCTAATATCCGTATGAAAATGGCCATAACTTTTTTAATACTGAAGATATGAAAGAGAATTAAGTGTCAAATTAAACTTCTTTTTATGCTTTATCTGATGGGATAAATTGCAGACGATTTTTAAAATCTCAAAATTTTGTAATATTGCTACGTTAGTTTGTTTAAAAAAAATCAAAAATAGGCTCTTATCTGGGTCTTTGGACGCAATCCAAAGAATCCCACTTCTGACCACCACTTTTGTGTTCGTCTTCTAAGTCTGCACAAGTACTTGAGAGTCTTCAAGGTACAACAATAGTCTTTATTACATTACTTCAATGCTGGCAGCAAGACAACTCTAAAATGGCTGCAACTCACTGTTCACAGACAGGATAACTATATAGAGACATCTCGCTTTGTCCTGTGCAGCGCCACTTGCTGCACGGGAGGAGCAACGGGTCCTCCCACCCAACACAGTCCACCAAACATCACCGTAACACATTTGAGGATATAACTAACAGAATGCATGTTGTGAAAATGGACTTTCAAATACATTGTTTGAATGCCTTGTACAAGGTATCACACATGAGATTTTTACACAAAATTAAAGAACAAGAGACTGGAGGATAATACACTGGCGTGGGATAAGGATTGGATAATAGACAAAAGAAAGAAACTGGGATTTGTATCAGTTTCAGGTTGGGAGTCTGTGACTATTGTGTTGTTGTACGAACTGGAGCTGGGGCCCCTGATATTTACAATCTAAACATTATTCCCTTTATCCTGTAAAACACTGTTGATGGCTTGATTGTCTTCATGTATAGTCTTTCACCTGACTGGATAGCATGCAACAAAAGATTTTCACTGTACATCAGTACACCTGACAATAAACTGAACTAAAACTAAGAGTAATATGGTCAAGTTTGTTGTTGATATGGAACTGGATGGCAGTGTAGGTTTTGAGGATGATCTGTGAGACCTTTAGGAATATAAACAAATGGAGCGGAGGGGCAAGGGCATGGCGAATGGAATATAATGCAAAGTCGCAATGGTTGAAAAAAATGGTAGAATCTCTTCTATAGAAGTACTCTTCTATTTATTATTAGAATGGTTATGAGAGAGGGAGCACAAAAATGATGCAGCAGGGATGAGTTTTTGTCCTGAGATGAGAGATTAAGGAGTGACTTTACACTCTCGGAGTTTAGAAGAATGAGAAGTGATCTCATTGAAATGCATGCAACTCAGTTGCAGTGTTGATATTTTCCTGATTGGGGTATCCAAATAAGAGATCACAGTCTCAAACTAAGTGATTGCTCACTCAGGTCTGAGATGAGGTGGAAGTTCTTCACTGAAAATATAAGGAGAATTTCTAATTACCTACTTAGAGGGTCCTTGGAGACTCAGTCATTGAGTATATTGAAAACTGAGATTAATACTTTTTTGGATATTAACAGAATCCGAGGACTTGATGTTAAAAAAAAAAGTAGTGCTGTTGTAAATAATTAGCCACAAGCATCAAATGGTCATGCAGGCAGGGGGCTGGTGTAAAGGAAGCTCAACTGCTTTTACTCATGTTCTTAAGTGGCTTCAGGATAGGGTGTGCCAGACCACTACAGCAAGGTAAGGTGGTTTGGGACAGCAAGCAATCACATCACCAAATGTAGAGTCTATTTCTGCATGGTTTCCAGAGACATGGCATGTTAATAGTAAGATTAAATGAGAACTTACCAGTTTGAAGTTTGATCTTTATTTTATGAGGAGTTACGATGAGGGACTACGCGAAGAAGAGCCCGTCCAGCCGCACATGCGTCAATCTTCAAAGCAGCGGTGTGAAATCACAGACAACAATTACTGAAGTATGATAGTAAGATACGTAAAGACTAGAACTACCAGCTCAATCTTTATGAGGGTGGGAGCGGAGGGCACGTAGTCCCTCATCGTAAGTCCTCATAAAATAAAGATCAAACTTCAAACTGGTAAGTTCTCGTTTAATCTTACTATTTTACTTCGGAGTCACTTGAGTGACTACGTGAAGATTTCAAAGCTCTGTGATTTCACGCCGTAGATTCAAATCCAGGCATCTCACTGCATTGATTTACTTTAAATGAGTAAAGCAATCAACAATGCATAACCACACAATAGATGTAATCAGTTAATGGTTTTGTCTGAGTTTCCAGGTCACAGTATCTCCTGAGTATCTCCTGTGTGGCTGCAATCTGGTTGGTGCCTTTCAACTCTGAATGTACATGGATGTCTTTGATGACACACGAGAAATTCTTTGTCCAGGTGGTTTAATTTGGCACAGGGCAGGCTGCTGAATGAATAGCAGCCTGAGATGGCTGTTTTGGGGGCTTGGGTAAGTGTGCTGTCTGACAGCTCTGGAGGAAGTTGAATTGGTGCCTTTGTGAATGTAGAGGAGGCACATTGATATCCTGAACCTGTATATCTGTTTTTCTTTCAGGTCACTGGGTAGAGAGCAGTGCAACTGAGGTCACTCCACTATGATATCACTCTTCAGGCCATTGGGTACAGACCTGGTTCACAGATGTCTTGTCCTGTTAACTTTATTCTTCTCAGAGTCTGCCTCAGTCTGTCTTTGATGATGATGCATGTGGGTTTAGGTCTAGTTTAAGTCTTGGTCTAGTTTAGAAATACAGCGTGGAAATGGGCCCTTCGGCCCACTGTGTCTGCACTGATCAGCGGTCCCCATATATTAATTCTACCCAACACACTGGGGACATTTTACAGAAGCCAAACTGCACTTCTTTGGCATATGGGAGGAAACTGGAGCACCTGGAGAAAACCCACGCGGACACAGGAGAACGTAAAGTCAGGACGAACCCAGATGTCTACCGCTGTGCCACCCTGCCGAGTGAGTGTTGGGGGGGTGGATGAGTTCGCAAATGCTCCTGGAGATGAGTGATCTGCTCATCTGCGACATCTCTCTGGTTGTGTAGGAGAGAAGCCTGCTGACATGAGCTGATGATATGCAGCATTCCTTCGCTCCCAGAGAATCAGCAATTGCTGAAGGGGAACATCCACTAACAGTAACAACCTGTTCATGAGTGACATTTCACAGCTCAGTGAAGACACTAAGCTGTTCTCTGTTGGCATATTACTATTCCTGAAGAGATATAAGCCTATATGGCAACGGTCAAACCTCTGGCTGGATTACTCGACAATGCATGGAAGTAATACAATGTTGTGTTATGTTATCTCATTCTGTGCTTCTGTGCCAGCTCAGCTGCCACCCAAACCAGGAGGGGGGTTGTGTGATGTTTTTGTTGCAAGCCATTCTTTGCTGAGGGGAGGTAATGACCTCATAGCTTCTCCCAACCACCTGGGAATGCAAATACATGGACTCTTCTGTGCCCCATGTCATTGTTGCATTTGGTTCAGTCTTGTCATGAGATCATAATTGTGGTTCCCATCTGTAACCTCTGGGGAGAACAGATCCACAGAACACCCCACCAACAAGCCCTCATCAGATTCACCTTGTTCTCACCAGACTACACTCCGCTAGCCCCATCACGCAATGGTACCAGTCTAATTTACTGAAAAATACAAGTATTGTCCATTAACAGATATCAGGAGAATTTTGTCATGTTGGGAACAATTTTAAATCAGTTTGAAGAAGGGTTTTGAACCAAAACATCACCTATTCCTTTTCACCAGAGATGCTGCTTGACCCGCTGAGTTACTCCAGAATTTTGTGTCTATCTTCAGTGTAAACCACCATCTGCATTTCCTTCTTACACCTCAATTGACTGTGAAAATATCGCTTTAAGCCATGCTTGTGCTAATGGTTTTCAAACAGTGTCTGGCTATGATTGGGTTAAATGAAATTGATTTATAGATTAAATTTAAGCCTTTGATTAACCACTGGCTTGGTACACTAGCTTCTGGAAGAGGCAAATATCTGTGTGCCAAGTCATTAATTCTCTGTTTTTTTCCTTTTCCTTTTGCTTGAGTGTTTCAAAGATTATTCAAAATTATCCTGCTTTTGAACCATTCACTGTTTCAAGCTTGAGCAGATTGAATGAGCCCCAATGAATGTTGGCAAAAGTCTTCCACTGTGGTTTATTATTTCTGGATCGTCTAAAGAGACCAAGAAAGTTACCAATTAATAAACTTTTTTTTCCCTCAGTTGGTTTGAGTGGCTGTGACTGTTGAGGTACGCAACTAATCAACATTAAGCATTTACATATCCAACGAACTTCTTTGTATTAAAGGCAGATCTCTTTGGGTACTAAAGGTTTTAATCTGGGGTAGTTTGTCTTTGATTACTTTTACTTTAGACTTTAGAGATACAGTACGGAACCAGGCCCTTTAGCCCACAAGCAATCACAAACAGGCCCTTTGCCAACCAGTGATCACCCCATGTACTGGCCCACACACTAGGGCCAACACAATTTATAGAGTGTGTAGGAAAGAACTGCAGATGCTGGTTTAAATCGAAGGTAGACACAAAATGCTGGAGTAACTCAGTGGGTCAGGCTGCATCTCTGGGGAGAAGGAATGGGTGATGTTTCGGGTCGAGACCTTTCTTCAGACAATTTATAGAAGTCAATTAACCTACAAACCTGTACGTCTTTGGAGTGTGGGTCACAGGGAAAAGGTACAAACTCTCTGCAGACAGCACCCTAATGTCAGGATCTCACTTGGGTCTCTGGCACTGTAAGGCAACACATCTACCGCTGCGCCACTATGCCGTCCTAATGACATGAAGATCTGGCCCTATATATTGGACACACGAGACTGCAGAAGCTGGAATCTTGAACAAAGAAAAAGTATTGGAATAACTCAGTGGGTTAGACAGCATCTGTGGAGGGAAATGGACAGATGGCCATTTGGGTCAGGACCCTTCTTCGGACTGATTCTTCAGACCTATTTTGTTTAAATTTTAAATTCTCATCCTTTTCTATATACCCTTTCTTGAATTCACCACACCCTGCTTGTGGTAAAACAAACAGGATGTGATGACATCTATGTTGTCTTCTATCAGAGACATAGCAAATTTGTTTCCCTGGAATAGATGAAACATAAGAAATTGGACCAGGAGAAGGCCATTCTGCACGCTACCATTCTTCCAGATCATTGCTGATCTACTACAGCAGCACTGACGGCACTGGGCCTGTATTCGCTGGAGTTTAGAAGAATGAGGGGGGACCTCATTGAAACATACAGAAGAGTGAAAGGCTTGGATGTGGAGAGGATGTTTCCATGAGTGGTGGACTCTAGGACTAGAGGTCATAGCCTTAGAATTAAAGGACGATCTTTTAGGAAGGAGATGAGGAGGAATTCTTTGAGTCGGGGGGTGGTGAATCTGTGGAATTCTTTGCCACAGAAGGCTGTGGAGGCCAAGTCAGTGAATATTTTTAAGGCAGAGATAGATAGATTTTTGATTAGTACGGGTGTCAGAGGTTATGGGGAGAAGGCAGGGGAATGGGGTTAGGAGGGTGAGATAGATCAGCCATGATTGAATGGCAGAGTAGGCATGATGGGACGAATGGCCTAATTCTACTATCTTTTATGATCTTATGAGCACTATTGTCCAGCATTATCAGTGTATTCCTTCCATTAATGTCCAGAAACCCAGAAATGTCTGTGCTGAATAAACTCAATGAATGAGGCACCACAGTGTCAAGCCTGTTAAATTGTCATTTGTTTTGACAAAACAACAATGAAGCTGTTACTTGCTGCAGTTTAACTGGCCCATATGGCAATAGCACAGATAATGTAAAGGGTGGCACAGTGGCACAGTGGTAGAGTTGCTGCCTTGTGGGCCTGTCCCACTTAGGCGATTTTTGGGGCGACTACAGGCAACTGCTGCAAAATTTTCAACGTTGAACATTTTTCGCCGACCGTGGCGAATTCCATTAAAATTAGTCCCTGGCAGCCGCCTAAAGAGTCGCCTAATTGCAGTGCTAAAAAAGATCCAGGTTTGATCCTGACTACGGGTGCTGTTTGTATGGTGTTTGTACATTTGCCCAGTGACCATGTGGGTTTTCTCCAGGTGCTCCGGCTTCCTCCCACACTCCAAAGACGAACAGGTTTGTCGGTTAATTGGATTTGGTAAGGATTGTAAATTGCCTCTGGTTTGTAGGATAGTGCTAGAGTACAGGGTGATCGCTGGTTGGTGCAGACTCAGTGGGCCGAAGGGCCTGCTTCTGCGCTGTATCTCTAAAGTCTAAAGGATACCAACCAAAACTGCAAGAAATTAATAGATTGCCCCTACTTCTGTTCAAGGCTCAAGTTGTGGCTGCAACAGGTGACACCCTTTCTTGTGAAGCAAATGTGCTTGACACACTCAGGTGGGGGAAATATGCTAGCTGGAGCTATAGCATCAGGCATAGACTCGATGAGCCTAATGATTTCCTCTGTTCTGCAATAATTCAAGTTTCCTGCTTGGTGCTTTCTTCCTCCCGTTTGTCTCTTGTCTGCAATTCCTCATTCCTTTGTCCCGAAGACATACTTAATAGACCACTCGTATCCAACGCATATAAACTACTTGGAAAGTATAAAATTGAAAGTTAAATGTAGAATTGTGACTAAATTATGGAAATGGAACACAATTGTTAGACAATTGTGCAAATTTGTAGCATGCGTTTTATTGAGAACATGATCAAGGATTATTCTGTTGCAGAGTCCTAATATTGTTAAATGAAGTGGTTTATCAATAATCCTGGTGAATTTACCTTTGAGATTCATGTTTTAGAGCTGCTGCCATCTCCTTAGGTCCATGGAACTATTTCTGCTGTCAGGCTGGTTAGGGCTCTATTGTCCCAATTCAACTTGAGTTCTCTTTTAGAAAGATAATTGTGTGATTCATCATACCTGTTAATTATGGACATGCTGCTGCTGCCTGCATTTGTTTCCATTGACCTTCCCCTCCAGTACAGATGCACACAGGCTTTGGAAATCTTCCTTGTTCTCCAACTATGCATTGGATATTTTGGTTGAAAATCCCCACACAAACCCTATTTTTGCAGAGGGATTGTTATTAACAAGGGGTGGCACAGTGGTGTAGCAGTAGAGTTGTTGCCTTACAAGAACCAGAGAACCGGGTTTGATCCTGCATTTGTGCGCTGCGAGTTTGTACGTTCTCCCTGTGACTGCGTGGGCTTTCTCCTGTTTCCTCCCACATTCCAAAAGACGTGCAGGTTTGTAACTCTGTCTTATCTGTTTGCGGTCATCGGCGGTGAAGCGCGGCGTCGCCGGTAGCGGGGACCGCGCGGCAACGGCGAGAGCGTCGAGCCTATCCACTGGAGCGCCGCACGGATGCTGCGCGGGGGCCGAGTTAATTCAAACACGGCGGGTCCCACGTGCTTGCGGTAAGTAAAAAAATGGGCGGGCCGACTGCGATGACGTCAGTCCGCCGCACGTGACTCACTAGCGGCGGCTGTGGTGGCGGCCATCCTGATCGCGGCGCTGTAGCGGTGGCTGTGCTTGCGGCCGTGCAGCACACGTGCCTCACTGGCGGCGGCACGTGCCTCACTGGCGGAGGCTGTGGCAGTGGAGGTTTGACGCACGGCGCTCGAGCCACACTGGCGGCGGCCCGTGCGGGTGGCCGTGCCGCACTCGTGCATCACTGGTGGAGGTTGTGCGGTGAGTATATCATTTTCGACATTGTCGATTTTATTTTAGCACCGTGCGGTGTTGGGAACACCGCCGCACGGCCATGGAATTGTACGTTCTCACGAGTGCGCGGTCTATGGCGGCAGATTCTTCCCGTTTCGCCGCCAATGACCGCAGACTCGTGAGACAGGCCTTTAAGTTAATTGGCTTTGATAAGTTGTAAAACTTGTCCCTAGTGTGTAGGATAGTGTTAGTGTACAGGGTGGCCGTTGGCTGGTGGGGTCACGGTGGGCCGAAAGGCCTGTTTTCTCTCTGTATCTCTAAAGTCTAAAGATAGATTGTAAAGGTAAAGAAACAAATTAAATGGTTAATTCATGGAGTGAAGTAAATTAAAATGAAATGGAAATAGAATTATATTACACGATAAAGGAATGGATAAGGAAAGTCAGAGCAATTCAATTCATTGGTGACCCAGCGAAAATATCAGAAGGGAAAAAAGCCTTCTGCACGTCAGAGCCTGTGGACTTTGCACTGTGTCTGTTTATGCAAGCACACAGCAATAATGCTGTTCTGTTTGAGCAAACAATTGAGGTTTACAGTACTGATCCTCCAGTATAGGAAATGAGCTGCACGTGCTTCACTGGCACAGGAGAATGATCTTTATACTTTACAGGGACAGTCAGGAAAAACCCCACATTCAAATCCTAAATGATTGAACTGAGAAAGAAGAATTGATTGGATCACCCCTAAAATTTGTATGAGGTTGGATTTTAATCCTGAGTTGATTTTTAAATAAAGCAGGATGGAAGAATTCATTATTGGTTGGTATGGAACAGGTTTGTCAGTTCAGAAACTGGGCCAGACTGGTGATGAAAATTAATGCCACAGAGAGCTCCACTGCTTTGCCTGGGGATGTGTTACACTGCTAGAAGATCAATTAGGGAGATAAAGGCCAGATGCGTGCATTCTCCTTGGCTGTATACATTATCCAGTTTGTAGCACCAAAGTGTCAAGGAAGAAGGCTTGAGCTGTTACTATTTCACTGCCTATGCTATCTCTGGCAATTAAGCTAATGGTCATTGCAACAATTGAACACATAAAAATTAACAACTTACAATTTATGAACTGAAATGTTACCAATATTTTTGTTATGAAAATAATCTTCTAGTTTTTGAATGCAGTCAGTTTAGTTTATAGTTACAGCACGGAAACAGGACCTTCGGCCCACCGGGTCTGCGATCCCCGCACATTAACACAAGCCTACACACACTAGGGACAATCTACACTTATACCAAGTATGCAAACCCAAGCCAATTAACCTACAAACCTGTACGTCTTTAGCATGTGGGAGGAAACCGAAGATCTCAGAGAAAACCCAGCGGTCACGGGGAGAAAGTACAAATTCTGTACAGACAGCACCCGTAGTCGGGTTCGAACCTGGGTCTCCGGCAGTGCAAGCATAGTAAGGCAGCAACTCTCCTGCTGCCCCACCGTGCCGCCCTATGGAACAGTCACAGTTTCTAACCAGGAATTTGATTTGATTTGATTTAATTTATTGTCATTGTCTTCAATGAAGAGAAAACAAAATTATTTTTCCCTTACAGTCATACAAAAAAATAAAATTAAATTAAAAAAGCACAAAACACAGAACACAGTGGTCCACAACACAAACATCCCCACAGCAGCACCAAAGTTCCCCACTGTGAGGGAAGGAACCAAAGTCCAGTCAACCTCCTCGCCAATGTTCCCCAATGTTCACCCGTGGTCGGGGCCTCCCGAGTACCCCGTAGTCGCCGCTACGTGCGACCCGATATTCAGGCCCTCTCGCCGAGAACCTCTCGTCGGCCACCTTCCACAGGAGTCCGCGGCTCCCGATGTTCACAGGCCGCGCTGGGCGGAGATTCATGCTGGCGACACCCGGCAAGGGTCCCAGGACTCCGCGATGTTAAAGTCAGCGCTGCCCGTGTTGGGAGCTCCGCACCCACAGCTCCTCGATGTTGGAGCAGCGTCCCAGCACTCCGGAGCTCCAAGCGGCGAACCCAGGAAGGCCTCGCCCGCTCCGCGATGTTTCCAATGCCTCGGGTTCAAGGTTCATAAGTTTTCTATAGAACTTTGAAAAAGGTATTCTAATCAATAGTTTATCCCATCTAAAATGTATCTTGGGACATGTGGCTAGTGTAGGAAATTAGTGCGCAGATAAAAGATCAGCCATGGACCAGAGGCGACACGAGGTCGACTCCTAATTGTATTTCTTACTAGACTAAGTGGGACCCGTTGGGTCCCATGTTCACACGGGAGGGCTGGTCCCCCAACACAATTTTCCACCTCTCCACCAATTCCAATATTGGTAGCCAGTGGGGGGAAGGGGGTGCTTTGCGTGTTGTGGGCTGAAGGGACTGGTTTCCAGAGGGCTAGTATGGACATTGTGAGCCAAATAGATTCTTGGGGTGGCAGCTCAGTCACTCAAGCCTGATGTGCTGGCAGCTCACTCTCAGATTCAGATTCAGATTCAACTTTATTGTCATTGTGCAGTGTACAGTACAGAGACAACGAAATGCAGTTAGCATCTCCCTAGAAGAGCGACATAAATATGAGCAATAAATAAATCTAATAAATCCTGGTGGGAGGAGTGTCCGGGTGGGGGGGGGGGGGGGTGATTGGCAGTCACCGAGGTACAGTGTTGAGTAGTGTAACAGCCGCAGGGAAGAAGCTGTTCCTGGACCTGCTGGTCCGACAGCGGAGAGACCTGTAGCGCCTCCCGGATGGTAGGAGGGTAAACAGTCTGTGGTTGGGGTGAGAGCAGTCTTTGGCGATGCTGAGCGCCCTTCGCAGACAACGCTTGCTTTGGACAAACTCAATGGTGGGGAGTGAGGAACCGGTGATGCGTTGGGCAATTTTCACCACCCTCTGCAATGGTTTCCGGTCAGAGACAGAGCAGTTGCCATACCATACTGTGATGCTCTCGATGGTGCAGCGGTAGAAGTTCACCAGAATCTGAGGAGACAAATGACCTTCTTTAGTCTCCTCAGGAAGAAGAGACGCTGGTGAGCCTTCTTGACCAGAGTTGAGGTATTGTGGGTCCAAGAGAGGTCATCGGAGATGTTGACCCCCAGGAACCTGAAGCTGGAAACACGTTCCACCTCCGTCCCGTAAATGTGGATGGGGGTGTGCGTGCCGCCCCTAGACATCCTGAAGTGTACAATGAGCTCCTTGGTCTTCTTGGAGTTAAGGGCCAGGTTGTTGTCAGCGCACCATGCTGCTACGAGCTGGACTTCCTCCCTATAGGCTGACTCATCTTTGTTGCTGATGAGGCCAATCACCGTTGCATCATCTGCATACTTGATGATGGTGTTAGTACCATGTACAGGTGTGCAGTCGTAGGTGAAGAGGGAGTAGAGGAGGGGGCTCAGCACACAGCCCTGTGGAACGCCAGTGTTCAGGGTGAGGGTTCAAGAGGTGTGCTTGTATAACCTAACAGACTGGGGTCTGTTGGTTAGAAAGTCCAGTATCCAGTTGCAGAGGGAGGGGTCGATGCCCAGGTCACCGAGTTTGGTGATCAGTTTAGAGGGTATGATGGTGTTGAATGCTGAACTGTAATCGATGAACAGCATTCTTCCGTAAGTGTCTCTGTTGTCGAGGTGGGAGAGGGCGGAGTGAAGGGCCGTTGAGATGGCATCCTCCGTACTCCTGTTCTTGCGGTAGGCAAACTGATAGGGATCCAATGTGGGGGGTAGGCAGCCTTTGAGGTGTGCCAGGACCAGCCTCTCGAAGCACTTGGCGATGATGGGAGTAAGTGCAACTGGGTGGAAGTCATTGAGGCTTGCCGCAGTGGAGTGTTTTGGCACAGGCACGATGGAGGTGGATTTAAGGCATGTGGGCCCAACTGCTTGGGCAAGTGACAGGTTGAAGATGTCAGTCCGGACGTCTGTCAGCTGTGCAGCACAGGCCCTGAGGAATCGCCCGGGGATGCCGTCAGGGCCAGCAGCCTTACGTGCATTAGTCCTACTCAGTGCCACGTACACATCGTAGGGGATGAGTGTGAGGGGCTGGTGATCGGCAGGGAGAACCGCCTTGATGGCCATCTCTAGATTGTCCCTATCGAAGCGGCCATAGAAGTGGTTAAGCTCCTCAAGGAAGGAGGCGTTGCTGGATGTGGGGGTGGTGTTGGTGGGTCTAAAGTCCGTGATGGCCTGGATGCCTTGCCACATGCGTCGGGGGTCGGAGTTGTTGGTGAAGTGCTCCTCAATCCTGAGCTTATGGCAGTGCTTGGCCTTCTTTATGCCCCTCTTCAGGTTAGCCCTGGATGAACTGTATGCTCGGGCATCGCCTGACCTGAAAACGGTGTCCCGTGCTTTCAGCAGTAGCCTGACCTCGCTGTTCATCCATGGCTTCTGATTCGGGAATATGATCACCCGTTTGAGGGAGGTGACACTGTTGATGGTGGAGTTTATAAAGTCCAGAACAGAGGATGTATAGGAGTCAATGTCCGTGTGGGAGTCAAGGGTGGCCTGAGCTGCAAACGCCTTCCAGTCAGTGTTTCCAAAACACTGCTGAAGTGTGGAGTCCACCTCCTCTGACCAGACTTTAACTGTCCTCACAGTGGGTTTAACCCGTCTGATGAGTGGGGAGTACTTTGGGAGCAGGAACAATGAGAGGTGATCAGACTGTCCAAGGTGGGGGAGGGGGACGGCTTTGTAAGCTTCCGCCATGTTGGTGTAGACTTTGTCCAGTGTCTTGTCTTCTCTAGTGGCGAAGGAGACATGTTGGTGGAATTTGGGGAGCACAGCCTTCAGGTTGGAGTGATTGAAGTCACCCGCAAAAATGAAGGCTGCCTCGGGGTTGTGAGTCTGTTGTTTGCTAATGGCAGTATGCAGATCTTTCATTGCAAGCTTGGCATTAGCATCAGGAGGAATATAGGCTGCAGTCACAACAATGGAGGTAAACTCTCTGGGCAGATAGAACGGTCTGCATCTAACCATGAGGAACTCTAGGTTAGCTGAGCAGTGACTCTCGATGATGGTGGTGTCCGTGCACCATGCTTTATTTACATAAATGCACAGACCTCCACCTCTGGTATTACCAGAGTCTGTTGTCCTGTCCGTTCAGAGTAAATGCCGTCCCGTTAGCTGGATGGCGCTGTCAGGAACGTCGGTGTTGAGCCAAGTTTCAGTGAGGATCAAGATGCTGCAGTCTTTGATCCAGTTGTTGGAGGTGATCCCTAGCCGGAGTTCGTCCATTTTGTTTGCCAGTGAGCGCACGTTGGCGAGGAAAAGGCTAGGAATCGCTAGCCTGTGTGGGGCTAGCTCTAACCTGGCCTTTAACCCACCTCTCGTTCACGTCGCCGTCTGTTGGTGCTTCCGGTCGGCCGAGCTGGCTTGGTGCGCGCTGGTGTTCTGCCGCTCCGCGGCTCCGCGGCTCCGCGGCTCCGCGCATCTGTGGTTCCGCTGGCGTTGTGCTGCCCCGCGGTTCCGCTGGCATTCTGCCGTCCCGCGGCTCTGCTGCTCTGCTGCTCTGACTAGCTCAGGAGCGAGACGGAGATCGGTTTGTGGGCTGGCAGTTGACTCACGGCTATTCCTTGAAATTCCATTTCAAGCAAGGTGCAAGGCCACCAAATTCAAATGCAGTTTCCTACCATTTCAAGCAGGCTGCAAGGCCACCAAATTCAAGTGCAGTTTCTTACCACTTCAAGCAGGGTGCAAGGCCACCAGATTCAATTGCAGTTTCATACCACTTCAAGCAACAGTGCACGGCCACCAAATTCAGGTACAGTTTCCTACCACTTCAAGCAGGGTGCAGGCCACCGAATTCAAGTGCAGTTTCCTACCACTTCAAGCAGGGTGCAAGGCCACCGAATTCAAGTGCAGTTTCCGACCACTTCAAGCAGGGTGCAAGGCCACCGAATTCAAGTGTAGTTTCATACCACGTCAAGCAGGGTGCAAGGCCAAAGAATTCAAGTGCAGTTTCATACCACTTCAATCAGGGTGCAAGGCCACCAAATTTAAGTGCAGTTTCATACCACTTCATGCAGGGTGCAATTCCACCAAATTCAAGTGCAGTTTGATACCACTTCAAGCAGGGTCCAAGTCCACCAAACTCAAGTGCAGTTTCATACCACTTCTCGCAGGGTCCAAATCCACCAAATTCAAGTGCAGTTTCCTACCACTTCAAGCAGGGTGCAAGGCCACCAAACTCGTGCAGTTTCATGCCACTTCAAGCAGGGTGCAAGACCACCAAATTCAAGTGCAGTATCATGCCACTTCAAGCAGGGTGTAAGGCCACCAAATTCAAGTGCAGTTTTATGCAACTCCAAACAGGGTGCAAGGCCACCAAATGCTAGTGCTGTATCTTGCCACTTCAAGCAGGGTGCAAGGCCACCAAATGCTAGTGCTGTTTCATGCCATTTCAAGCAGGGTGCAAGGCCACCACATTCAAATGCAGTTTCATACCATTTCAAGCAGGGTGAAACCACCATAAAACCACACAAAACACTGCAAAACACCACATAAACACCACATAAACACCACATTCACAGTTCTGTAGACACTCGGTGTGTTCAGTTGATTCACAGCTCAGACAGTCGTGACCTCTCCCTCCCCCACCTTGCAGAGACTGAGCCACACCCACACTTCCTGGTTTTATAATCCCGCCCCCTCCCTCCAGAAGGGGCGTGGCCTTCATGGCGTGATTGACAGGAGAGAGATTCTCAACATTTTTAAAACACTAATAACACTTTTATTTTTCATTGATGGGAAGAATCCTCTGCACCTGATGAGCGTAGGGGGACTGAGTAAGATGGCCAAAAATCACAGCCGTCAGTGGTAGTGTTTTATCTAAAATCAATATACAGTGCAAACAGGAAGTTGTCAAGATTAGACTTTGAATCATTTGCCATTTCGAACCAACCACCACCAACAACCATTTGCAGTGCTTCACTTTGAACCGACTACCAGCAACAACCATTTTGCAGTGCTTCACTTTGAACTAACCACCACCAACAACCATTTGCAGTGCTTCACTTCGAAACAACTACCACCAACAACCATTTGCAGTGCTTCACTTTGAACCAAGCACCACCAACAACCATTTGCAGTGCTTTACGTCGAAACAACCGCCACCAACAACCATTTGCAGTGCTTCACTTCGAACAAAGCACCACCAACAACCATTTGCAGTTCTTCACTTCGAACCAAGCACCACCAACAACCATTTGCAGTGCTTTATTTCGAACCAACCACCACAAACAACCATTTGCAGCACTTCATTTCGAACCAACCACCACCAACAACCATTTGCAGCGCTTCATTTTGAACCAACCACCACCAACAACCATTTGCAGTGCTTCATTTCGAACCAACCGCCACCAACAACCATTTGCAGTGCTTCATTTCGAACCAACTTCCACCAACAAATATTTGCAGTGCTTCATTTTGAACCAACAACCATTTGCAGTGCTTCATTTCGAACCAACCACCACCAACAACCATTTGCAGCGCTTCATTTTGAACCAGCCACCACCAACAACCATTTGCAGTGCTTTATTTCAAACCAACCACATTTTCATTTTCAAACCACATTAAGGGCACTCAAGGTCAGTAAAACCACACTCACAGTTTAGTAGACATGTGTTCAGTGTTATTCACAGCTCAGACTGAGAGACGTGACCCTCTCGCTCCCCCATCTTGCAGAGACTGACTGAGGCACTCAACATTTCCGGGTTTTATAGTCCCTCCGGAAGGGGCGTGGCCTTCAGGAGAGAGAATCTCAACATTTTTAAAACATGAATAACTTTTTTATTTTTCATCAATGGGAAACATCCTCTTGTCCCGCACAGTGGAGGGGGACTCTGAGTAAGATGGCCAAAAATCACAGCCGTAAGTGGCAGCATTTTTTCTAAAATCAATATACAGAACTACAGGAAGTGGTCAAGATCAGACGTTTAGTAATATAGATTGTCTTAAAGATGATGATATATTTGAACGATGGATATGACCTCTAGCACAGAGATTTTAAGCAAGGTAAATCTAACTTTATCTATCTCAATGATAACAGAAGGATTTTTAGTGTTAGTTACCTTGCTATGTCATGAATGCCAACATTTCCAATTTGATTTTCAAAAATAGGTAGTGTAGTAGATTTTACTTCGGAGTCACTTGAGTGACCACGTGAAGAAGGCCGTCAGCACGCATGCGCGTCATTACATCTAGCGCATTGCGCAACGCGCTGACTGGCAGGCGCGCTGCTCCTGCCAGCGGTAAGTTTAAACCTGCAGGTAAGTTTTAAACTTCCCAGGTTATGTTTTCTATTACAGGAATCTCCTCTCACAGAGTTCCTGCTGGATTTCGGGGCGAAGTCGGGACGGGAAACCTTTATGGACCGCGGCATAATCCCAGTCACAGACCACAGGGAATCCCGGTCATGACCTCGGGGAATCCCAGAAACGGACCGCGAGGAACCGGCTACGGAGACCGCGGAAGTGCGGGTAGCGGGCGGCGGTCCAGCGGCTCAGACTGGTGCCGGTAGCACCTTGGCAAGCCCGCTTGGAGGGTAAGCCACAAAATTATATCTCCCTCTCTGATGAGGGGAGCGCTGGGAAGAGGTCCGTTGACTCAAACGAGTCGGGCCAGGAGGATTCCTAATGGAGAGGATCCCCTCCTTCATGGGTAATGTCTTTAAACGTTAAAACCCACATGGAGCACCTGATGGAGAGGTGCTCCACAATGGTATGCTCCAAGGAGGGAGTTATATCACCACGGGTCTCCTCGGGGCCCGCGGCAGCGGCAGCGGCACCTGTTTACAGGGCTGCACTGTGTCTCCCTCTCTGAGGAGGGGAGCAGTCAGGGTCAGTTCTGGCTGACTCGGAGTTCGGTACCACGAGGCATGAAGGGTATGGTCCGTGGAGGGGCCATATCAGCGCAGGTCTCCTCAGGGGCCTGGGGCAGCACCTGTCTCAGGGCTGCTTACTATCTCCCTCGCTATGGAGAGGAGTGCGAGGGGTCAGTGTGTAACTGACTCCAAACTGGGAAGTGTGTCCGTGGAACATACTGGAGTACGTGTGTGAGGTACAGAAATGTCTGTCATGACATCCAGGTTTGTGACATCCTCACAAGCGAAGGAGGCTGCAGGAAGAGTGGTTCGAGCCGTTGGCAGCAAAACCTCACGTCACGTCATAACAGGAACAGATGACGGCTGTAAGATACCATGCACCTGGAAATTGTTCCTGAAAATGCCGGCAGTGAACAGCGCTATCAGGGGTGACTTTGGAGGGGCATGGAACCCCAGGAAACCAGCCACAGAATCTTCTCTTCAGGTAAGCCTATTCAACAGGTGGACCTGCATGAGGGAGCTAAAGTTGTCGAACTACGAGTACAGCCTCATCGTTTCGGCAACAACACATCCCACGCCTCCATCGGCAGTAAGCGGTTCACTGAAGCTGGTGGCAGCCAGCAAGCTGGGCAGAAGTCTTTAGGCCAAGGCCCAAGCTTGTCTCAGGAAAAATATGGAATCCACGTACCCTACCAGTCCTACTCTCCAATCAAGGACGGAAATAGTACCCGCATCAGGGGCCTTTGGGCTTACCACAGACCACCGGTAACCATGAAGGTAGGTGGGTCTGGTTCTTTCCGAAACTGTGGCCAGAGTTGTCTTTCGAAGCAGCCTCAGTATTATGGGCAGGTTTGCCTTTTGAGACAGGCTCGGAAATATGGGCAGGCACAGAATGATGGCCAGAGTTGTCTTTCAAGGCAGACTCAGTATTATGGCCAGGATTGCCTTTCGACACAGGCTCGGAAATATGACCAGAGTGTTATTTCAAGGCAGGCTCGGAACTATGGCAGGCATGGCCTGATCATTGTGTAAGATGCAGGATGTCGGTTCATCCTTGATCAACTCGCATGTACGGTATAAACTTTTCAGCATAGCAAACTTCGTTACTGTCTAAACAACTGATTTCCATTGGATCTTTATCGCATGCATTGATCTCAAAGATGCATCCTGTTCAGTTCTCATTCACAGGGATCACCGGAGATATTTGAAATTTAGCTGGATGTGGCAATGATAACAGTTAAAGCATTGGAAAATATGCTAATTTCAGTTCCCAGGCTACTTACCAAATTACTAAAACCGGTGCTTGGGCTGCTTAGAGCTCAAAAGACACTTTTTATGGCCTATCTACATGATATTCTAAACGTTGTATTTTGCTAAATTAAATTGTTTCGGCCACACATTATATTTGAGAAATTGGGGTTTCTCATCCATCCAGTTAAGTTTAAGTTGTTACCAACTAGAGTTATTGGTTATTGGGATCTATCTTTAACTCTATTAATTTACTGTGACTCCGCCCTGCGGCAAGTGATTGGAATTAATAAAAGCCTGTAACAACCTTGTTGTTATGAAGCAGCCTCTATTCATCAAGTGTAATTGGCAATATAGTGGCTGTGTTTTCAGCTGTGCATTTGGACCTTTGCATTATCAGAAATTACAACGTGCAAAGGAGTAACTTCTTCAGTGGCATATAGGTCATTATTAACAGACCTATGCTATTACCAGCTGAAGCTATCAAAGTCACAATGGTAGCGAACAGTATTAACATTGCTCCTGTAACTTTTGCTCAGTAACTCTTCAGTTATATTACAAACTGATGCTAGTACTCAAAGATGAAAAATTACGAATACCATCTCTAGTTATGCAGGCGGATGGGCTTTGCATGAGTTACCATTTTTTCAGTTATATGGTATCAACTACCTATAAGACACTAGGTGTATTCTATGGGTTAAAAGTTTATTGTGCGAATATGCATAATCTGCATGCTTAACTATGGTGGTGGCATATGTTAATCACAAGGGTGCAGTCAAGTTAAATATCCTGTGATAATTTACCTAACCTCATTTGGCACTGGTATATCATCACGTAAGAATCTATGAGAACACAGTATGGATGTTGTATCACAAAGTATTTAATGACATTGGGGTTCGATGGAACACCGAATATCAATATGTTTACATCCAGGCTCAATCACCATTCTAAAAATATGTGGCACAGTGGCAATAGATGTATTCTCGCTACACTGAGGAGGTATGTTCTTTATGTCTTTCCTCCATTTTCATCAGTCGGGTCTTGCACAAAATCCAGCAAGATCTCGCCTCAGGCATTTCGTACTGCCTGACTGGCCTATGCAGCCATGGTTCCCGCTAAATGTTGGGAATAAGATAGGACCTTATGTGGTTATCCTAAACTCTAAAATTTGGTGGTTCAACCCTGTGACTCAGGGAAACCATCCTCTGCATGATAAATCAATTTATAGACTTGCAGACTCTGAGAGACCGTTCCGGTGGCTCAGGTTGCCAGACTGATCTATGTACGTGCTCACTGCAGAGTGCAGGGATAGCACCGAAAAAGCAGCACATTTTTCCTCATCAGGAGATGGGAAGTGTTTTGTTTTAATGCCAATGTTACATATAATACGGCACGGATAACTAACGTCTTGGAGTTCATTTTCAGATGGGTCTTTGACAATTAATTAAGTTACAGTACCATTAACTGTGCCAACGTGCTTTCTCATCATAGTTGCTGCAGCGATCGGGACCCACTCTGTCGGGTCTCATCCTCTGATATCCGGATGTCTAAAGGATATCTTTAACGCAAATTCTCCCAGGCCCAGGTACTCAGAGATATGGGATGTTAGTAATTGTTCTAACTGCTTCGCCAGTAGGGCCCAGCTACATCTCTATCCCTGGTCAAACCCACTTTCAAAGTGGTTATGCTCTTGGCGCCAGTCTCAGCACTACGGGTCCAGCCACTACTTAAAATTGTGACTGGACAGGATGGTTACATCTGCTAATAATATAATATTTTATGTTTATGATGTAGTTAAGCAGTGCAGACCAGGAGCGTCAGGTCCTAAACAATTTTTATGGCATACCCCATGGACCTTTGGTTGTCTGTGGTCACACATTTACAACAATATGTCAAGGTCACCAAGAGCCTTAGAGGCTCTGCACTAGCAATGTTTGTTAGTTACTAAAAACCTCAGAAAGGTATCTATCCAGACCATCTCCAGGTGGTCAGACGGGTTTTGGCTTATGCAGCAGTAGATACTAATATTTTCTATCTCACTCCACTAGGGCTGCTACAATATTACCAGCTAGGGTTATGTATGTTCCACTGGACCACATCCTAGCGGCTGCAGGATGGTCAAATGAACGAACTTTCCAACATTTTATAATAACCCATTGCCAGACCGGGGTTTTTTGCCAAATTCCATTTATGTTTTGTTTCATAGTTTCCCCCAGGATGGTAGGGGTCACTATTATTTTCCTTTGATGATTAAAGCATCAGCATTTTTAACAAACTCTGTCATGGCTGAATGCATTAATCTTTTTCATTCATCCATGGTCAATTGATGCAGTGTATGACGCATGGACTCGTATCCGGCATGAAATCACAGAGCTTCAAAGTCTTCACGTAGTCACTCACGTGACTCCGAAGTAAAATAGTATGATTAAACGAGAACTTACCAGTTTGAAGTTTGATCGTTATTTTATGAGGAGTTACGATGAGCGATTACGTGCCCACCGCTCCCAACCCTCATATTATAAAGGTCATCTGGTAGTTCTAGTTCTCTCCAATCTTACTATGTTCAGGTCAACTACTGTTATCTGTGATTTCACACCGCTGCTTTGAAGATTGACGCGCATGCGTGCTGACGGCCTTCTTCACGTAATCGCTCATCGTAACTCCTCATAAAATAACGATCAAACTTCAAACTGGTAAGTTCTTGTTTAATCTTACTATTACCTTTTAAAATTGTGGTGTTCTCAACTAATATTAAAAAAATCAATGATCAGTTTCAACACATTTTAAAAGTTTTGTTGCATGTAAGAGTTAGTGAGCCAATTTTCCAGTGGATTTGCTTCAGATTTCACTTGGAATTGGAAGATAGAGGTGATCTGAATCTTATCATTCTACACTAAAAGCTAAATAATCAAAATACTCAGTAGGCCAGACAGCATCTGTGGTTTGGTGATAATGTTTAGGCTGAGGATCTTTCATCTGTATTCCTAAGGGTGTCTTAACCTTGGAAGTTTATTGGTACATTTTGATGCAAGAAAGATGCTATTTCATTTTTAGAACATGAAAGCTTTACAGAAAAAAATGACATTTCCAGAATGAATTGATTGTCAGAAATGAATAATATTTTAACCGTAAAGAGAAAGGTGGATTAAGATTATGGATTCTATCACAATGTTTAGAGATTTAGTTTAGAAATAGCATGGAAATGGGCCCTTTGGCCTGCCGAGTCCACGCCAACCATCGATCACTCGTTTACACTAGTTTTGTTATCCCATTTTCTTATCCATTCCCCACAAGGGGCAAATTCACCTACAAATCCACACGTCTTTGGGATGCGGGAGGAATCTGGAGCACCCGGAGGAAACCCAAGCAGCCACTGCGAACGTTCAAACTCCACACAGACTGCACCCAAGAATTGAACCCGGGTGTCTGGCGCTGAGAGGCAGCAGCTCTACTGGTTATGCCACTGTGCCGCAAGTCAGAATTTCCTGTAAATTATTTTTACCTGTTTTTTTTTGTTTTTTTACCTTAGGAATTATTTTCATATTGTCCAATGTTGACTTGAAACCTCATACAACCGTTCAATCAATTCTGAAATTATTTTGTCAAATAATCTAAATTACTCTTATCGCATTGTTACATTATATAACCAGCATCGCTACTGATGCACTTAATTAATATTTATTTTGCCGCCAGTGATATTTTGCTCCAACAAAATTTTTATTAAAATAGCCTATGGGATTATGAAAGTCATCAATGTTTTGCAGTACTTCATGGACGTTGCCTGTGTGTCAGCGATGACTTGTTTCCACTCCATTTCCCTAGGCTCTGGATGGACAGTTGAGGCCAATATGGGACCTGAAGACTTTGCCACAGGTAAGGCAGGAGACACTTGATGCAGCAGAGGGCAAGTAGTTTGGGAGGTGGTGCAATTAAGCCACCATTTATGCATGATCTTTGTCAGCTCGTGATGTAGGGACATTGGGTTCTCATCATCATTCCAGATGCTGCATCTTCTCTTTGAATGGTTAGGTACAAAATTCCCACAGGCAAGTAGGCTTTGAGGGCTGCTTTGAATCTTTTCTTCTGTCCACCTGGTCATCTCTTGCTATGGTAGAGATTGGAATAGAGTGATTGTTTTGAGCGCCTGGTGTTGGGAAATCAAACAATTACAGATTAACAAACACAATTAGTCCCAGTTACTGGTACAATTTTAAAGTAAAATAATGGTTGAATTAACTGACATTCTATACCAAGTACCTAATATTTGTCAATGACAGACATTCAGATGCAACAGTAAGTGACTGCCCATCTGTTTCTTTAATTCAGTCATTTAAAATGACGTATTGTGTTTTAGTAATGTCATAATAGGATTGGATTGCTAAAGGACTCCTGAATCTCTGAATATTTTGCTTTCTATGATAATTCCTTGTGCTAAATCAGATTAAATATTTGTAACGGCTGCTTATTTGGAGAAAGAAGATTAGACATTGTTGTACATTTAAGTATCTGGTAAGAAGCACTGCATGTGAGAGATAAGTTATTGTAGTATAAGGTGTGACAGAACTGAGAAGGCCAGCTATCAATGTCATGAAGAAAGCCTGGCCTTCACAGATTTATTTTTCAAATCTTTCTATGAAGAGACTTGGTGCTTATGATCTGATAAAGTATTGCAAGATTTAAAGCTGCCTGCTTTCTATACCTCCTGTAGAGATGAGAAAGTTCATGTAATTGAGCTTTTTTACATGGTGCGCTTAATGCGTAATCTATAATTAGTATGAATAGTTCTTATTATGATGACTTTGCATGTCAATACAAACCAAATAAAATATTTTCTTCCTCTAGTTAATTGGCCTCAATGATTAAACATCGGCAGCTGCTTGTCTTTAGAATCTTTATATTTCATTGAAGTTCTTTTCCCCCATTTGTGGGTATGTGAAAGGTAATTATGAACTCTGTTTGAACCATTAACCTCAAAGATCCTTTGTGCACCGTGAACATGTTTAGCATATTAAGTGATATAGCATTGTTTTAACAAAAGTATAACATGTACGATCCTGTTTATTTTAACAAAATTAACCTGCTGTTATCACTTTAAGTCATCTAAGCTTGCAGCCAACCCTGTCAGATTTTCCATTTACTTAAAATATTGCAAGCAGATTCCCAGTTGCGCTTCCAGCTGCAACTGAGAGGTTTTTGTTAAAGAAACCTAGTTGCAAGATGTTGCATAATTTAAACACGCAGCAACTTAAAGAATCTGAAAAACTTATTTGACAGCAGAATTTATTGTGGAGTAAAGAATGTGTGCTGGCTCTATCAGACAAGCTAGCTTCTGGATTGCATAAGTTTTTTAAGAAAGCTACAGTGAGAATGGGGATGCTGTGAGAAATTTCAAACTTACCTGAAGAAAGATAACATCCTGGAATAACTATAGTTTCCGGACACTTCAGTTGTGTTACAGTCATAGAGTTATACAGCGTGGAAAACAGGCTGTTTGGCCCAACTTGCCCACATGTCCCATCTTCACCAGTCCCACCTGCCTGTGTTTTGCCCATATCCTTCTGAACCCATCCTATCCATGTACCTACTCCAGACACAAAATGCAGGAGTAACTCAGTGGGACAGGCAGGAATGGGTGACGTTTTGGGTCGACTCCCTTCTTCAGACTATCGTTGTACCTGTCTAAGTTACAATAGTATTTGCCTTAAAAGTCAGCCCTCAGGTTCCCATTAAATCTTTTCCCCCTCACCTTAAACCTATGTCTTCTGGAAGGGGTGCCCACAGGTAAGGGATTCCTATAGTTGAGAACCACACTCTATAAACCACAGTGAAGAAAGTAACTGTTGCCAATGTGTGTACTGTAGTACACAATCTTATGTACACACCTTTTCAAATCTTTGTGATATTGGGAGGGGGGGGGGGGGAGCTAATCATTTCTCACCTCCAGATCCTAACCCTGAAGGAACTTTTAACCTGCTGTATGACTGATTCAAGGGTCAAGAGTGTTTTATTGTCATATGTCCCAGATAGAACAATGAAATTCTTACTCATAGCAGCACAACAGAACATGTGAACATAGTACACTGTAAACATAGAAACATAGAAAATAGGTGCAGGAGGAGGCCATTTTGGCCCTTTGAGCCAGCACCGCCATTCATTGTGATCATGGCTGATCGTCCCCAATCAATAACCCGTGCCTGCCTTCTCCCCATATCCCTTGATGCCACTAGCCCCAAGAGCTCTATCTAACTCGCTCTTAAATCCATCCAGTGATTTGGCCTCCACTACCCTCTGAGGCAGGGAATTCCACAAATTCACAACTCTCTGGGTGAAAACGTTTTTTCTCACAACAGCCTTAAATGGCCTCCCCTTTATTCTAAAGCTGTGGCCCCTGGTTCTGGACTCGCCCAACATTGGGAACATTTTTCCTGCATCTAGCTTGTCCAGTCCTTTTATAATTTTATATGTTTCTATAAGATCCCCCTCATCCTTCTAAACTCCAGTGAATACAAGCCTAGTCTTTTCAATCTTTCCTCATATGACAGCCCCGCCATCCCAGGGATCAATCTCGTGAACCTACGCTGCACTGCCTCAATCACAAGGATGTCCTTCCTCAAATTAGGAGACCAAAACTGTACACAATACTCCAGATGTGGTCATACCAGAGCCCTATACAGCTGCAGAAGAACCTCTTTACTCCTATACTGAAGTTCTTTTGTTATGAAGGCCAACATTCCATTAGCTTTCTTCACTGCCTGCTGTACCTGTAGGCAGTGAAGAATATACTAAATGAGGAATATACTAAACAATATAATAAATGAGGAAAAAAAAGTTATCATACATACATATATATATATATACACACACACACATATATATATATATATACACACACACACACATGTATATAATATGTACACGCACATAGACGTACACATAAAAAATAATAATAGTGCAAACTTCTTTTAGGTCCTGAGGGCCTCTTTGGTGTGTGAACTGGTTGACGAAAGAATTCAGATGGAGCTGTCTGACATGGACTTGACTTTTGGAAAGACATTTGGGATGGTCTTGGCCATGGAAATATTGTTCAAAAAGCAAGGCTGGAATTGGCAATGAGCCGGAGAGCAATATCTCCTTTTTGCACTGTGCACATTGTTACATAAGCTGGTGACAGAAAGCATCCTCAGCAATCCTGGGTCACTAGGGTCCAAAAGGCAGGAAAGCCTGAGATAATTATTGCAATAAGGAGCCACAGAGGGTTGCTCATGGATTGAGATCCCACAAGCACGCAAGGCGATCTAAGAAATGAATGCTTCCTCTGCAGACATAGGCTTGCAGCATGAGAGTGATTATGATCATTGTTAACATTAACAATGGCTCTGTGAGGGTTATTTTTGGGGACACTCTATTTTAAAAGTTTCCATTTGGGAGACTTCTCACTTTGGTCATAGGCCATCAACTGCTGGCAGGCTTTTTTGGGCCAAAGTCAGTTATTCCAGTGATGCCAGCAGTTTGACTATAAGACAAGGCTATGTTGTTGTTCCACCTGGATTACTGCATTGAACTTTGCATATCAGTGCCGAATGCCATGGCAGGGCTGCTTTATGAAGATGCAAGAACTAATTTGAAATTTGAAATTGTTCAACTTGCAAATTATTGGAGGTGGTTTTCCAGTCACAGTTGATGAGATTGCTTGGGCGCTGCTACTGATCTTCCTCTATAGTCCATCAGGGCGGAATGAGTCAGCAACTGGTAATGAGTGGGAGGATTAGACTCTGTGGAGAAGGCTGCACAAGCTGCTGGTGTATCAGAGTTGCCTGAAGTGGGAATGAAGAGCAGTGCTTTTAAGAGGCACTACAGGGCAGACATTCTCTATGGGAAGCTGGGAGCCAAAAGGAATATTTATTGGGTTGAGATTGATTAAAATATTGCAAGTCTGGTGACATCCTGCATGGTGTATTGATTGTAAGTGTCCACTGCTTCGTTCCAAATCTGAGTGGGCTGGTTTGTCTCTTCTAAAGCATACACATTAACTTTTTACCACTGGAATTAGAGCATTTCTGTTTGCTGGTTGAGCCACTCAAAGTGTTTGGAAGTACATGTATTACCATTTGGAACAAGTACTCTATTATTAAAACTCTGAGGTTTGATTTTGCAACACATGGCTTCTCTGAGAAACTTGTTTCTGAGAATGGTCCATAGTTTAGCAATGTTACAAAATTTTGAGATTTTAAAAATAAAGTCTGCAATTTATCCCATCAGATAAAGCATAAAAAGAAGTTTAATTTGACACCTAATTCACTTTCATATCTTCAGTATTAAAGAAATTATGGCCATTTTCATACTTGGAAATTAGCATCTTGTTCTCTATTGCTTTTCCATTGACTTAACACAAAAGCTGTGATCGAGGACAGTTAAAAGCCCATAACTTTCTTAAAAATTAAGATAACTGAAAGAAATTTTCAGTTATTATAGATTGAAGCATTCTGAAACAAATATGAAACAATCTTACTTAGAAGACATGAAAGTAAAGCATATAATTAGTTAGTTACCTAATTGTAGCTAATTACAAAATTCAATTACTAGATCTAAACATCTATCAATTTCTTAAGAATAGATTAACATTTTTAAATAGCCTAAGTGTCCAAATAACATTCACACAATAATTCACAATATAACATAATTTTTAAATCTCATTTTCATGAATTTACAGGCCAAATGGAAGGAATTGAATGTTTAATACCTGTAAATTAATGGGGATTTAAATCATCTTGTGAGTGAGGATTTCTGGAACGCGATCTTTTGGAACATTCATTTGCGGTGAATTTAACCCCGTATTGGCATGAAAAATACTGCCGTTAATTTGGGGAATAAAATCACCGTGTCGCATGAAAAAATGTGAATTAAAGGCTTATTAAGAAGCACTTTTATACATTTAAAGAAACCACTTTCATTTACCTGTCCCGTGTGTGAAATCCGTCCCCGTTATCGGCGTTGACGCATCAGGAGCTGATTTTTAAATTACTCTAGCGCTGACATTGACGATTTAATAAAAATAAAAAATACACAAAAGGCCACTAGGAACGATTCTTCAGCCAACGCTTGTACTCCAACAAAATATTAACCAGGACAACGGAGGAGAAACCCGTGTTTTAACCCCGCCCCCCTTAAAGGCGCCAAAATCGTGCACAGGGCCAGTGGCAGAATTACAGCACGACTGAAGGTAAGTTTTGTAACATACCTACATAGTTTGGGTTGGCACACTCTTTTGGAATGCAATGTATTTCAATGTTTCCATTCAATGCAGTGGGGAGCCTGAATATTCAGAGTGAAACAGGAATAAAAGACAGTAGTTATTGCCCAAGAGGTTCAAGTAGTCCAAGTCATCAGCTGGATATTATACCTAGGAACATCCCTCAGTCATTAGCAAATTTGCAGATGACACAAAGCTGGGTGGCAGTGTGAACTGTGAGGAGGATGCTATGAGAATGCAGGGTGACTTGGACAGGTTGGGGGAGTGGGCAGATGCATGGCAGATGAAGTTTAATGCGGATATCCACTTTGGTAGCAAAAACAGGAAGGCAGATTACTATCTAAATGTCATTAAGTTGGGAAAAGGGGAAGTACAACGGGATCTGGGTGTCCTTGTACATCAGTCTATGAAAGTAAGCATGCGGGTACAGCAGGCAGTGAAGAAAGCGAATGGCATGTTGGCCTTTATAACAAGAGGAATCGAATATAGGAGCAAAGAGGTCCTTCTGCAGTTGTACAGAGCCCCAGTGAGACCACACCTGGAGTATTGTGGGTAGTTTTGGTCCCCTAATTTTAGGAAGGACATTCTTGCTATTGAGGGAGTGCAGCGTAGGTTTACAAGGTTAATTCCCGGGATGGCGGGACTGTCATATGCTGAGAGAATGGAGCAGCTGGGCTTGTACACTCTGGAGTTTAGAAGGATGAGAGGCAATCTCATTGAAACATATAAGGTTGTTAAGGGCTTGGACACGCTAGAGGCAGAAAACATGTTCCCGATGTTGAGGGAGTCCAGAACCAGGGGCCACAGTTTAAGAATAAGGAGTAAGCCATTTAGAACGGAGTCGAGGAAACACTTTTTCTCACAGAGAGTGGTGTGTCTGTGGAATTCTCTGCCTCAGAGGGCGGTGGAGGCGGGTTCTCTGGATGCTTTCAAGAGAGAGCTAGATAGGGCTCTTAAAAATAGTGGAGTCAGGGGATATGGGGAGAAGGCAGGAACGGGGTACTGATTGGGGATGATCAGCCATGATCTCATTGAATTGCGGTGCTGGCTCGAATGTCCAAATGGCCTACTGCACCTATTGTCTATTGTCTATTGTGTATTGTCCATATCAGGATATTCCCAGCTGTGATGTTAATGGGTTGTTTGTTGAATTTGGTGCAGGCTATATTAGAAGGATGGGTGGAGGAGATGAGGAGCCGGAAAGGGTGGCAGAAGTCATAAGGTTGGGAGAGGTGATGTCAGGATGGAGAGTCTGTGATGATAATCTGATTGCCAGGCCTTGGATGGCTGTCAAAAAGCAACTGTGGGGAGATCGGAAAAATACTGGGAGTCAAGAATGGAGAAGATGAGTGACAAATGTGGAAAGGTGCACATTGATCAACTGGTATTTGCACTTGATGCTCAAGAGGATGATGATTGAGAACAAAACGTGCAACATTTGTTACAGAATTTATTCTCTGGTACAGTCATTTAAGGCTCTGTCTCACGGTGTTGCGGTCATGGTGGTGAAGCGTGGCGTCGCCGGAAAAGGGAATACTCCAATGGCTGGAGTTATACTTCGCATAAAAGTACAGGGTTGTGTTGGGAGAGGCCGATCACCCCAGCCCACAGATATTACTGGAGGAGTCGGTCGTAGGACCAACCACTTTAGTTGCCTCATCAATGACAATGATGAAATCGTGCACTCCAGAGAAAGGTATGCTCATTGACAAACATTTTCAGTCCACTTCCAATGGTTGTATCTATTGAACAACGTTCATTTATGTACTCAGTATTGAGGATATTTGCTGATGATTGCATGATGCTCAATCCAGAAAATAAAGCAATCTATTCTTGCTTGCACAAAATGCTGGAGTAATTAAGTGGGACAGGCAGCTTCTCTGGAGAGAAGGAATGGGTGATGTTTCGGGTTGAGACCCTTCTTCAGAAGCTTAGGGTATTGGTCATTAAACACATGGTCATCTATGTTTGCATTTGGATATCATCAAAAGGCCAAAATTGTGCGACACCAAACATTTGACATGGCTGATATCATGGTTCATAGGGAAAGACAATATTCAAGTTGACACCTCAGACGATCCAATTAAACTTCTTCTTGCACTTTAGAAATTCATCTACATTGCTGCTTCATCTGACACTCTCGCACATATGCTGGGGATTTATTTCCTTTGGGTAAGAGGATGCTTCCTCTCCTCTGCACCTTAAAATGTTGAGACTTTAAGTTAGCCACACACAATATTTGACTTCAGCTGGTGTGAGAAGCATGGATAGTGCTAGCTGCACACAGCAATAAATTAAGTAGCCGTCAGCACCAATTTAACATTGTCAGCAAGTAATGAACAGGATAGATTAATCCTGTGCCATAAGTCCCACACATAGACAATTCAGACAGTTATTCTAGGATTGTATCATTTCTTAAGCATTTAGAACTGATTTGTTACCCATTCATCACAATTGGCCCTCATTTTTAACTCTAAGCTGAACAGCAGCGTTTTAGCAGTTGCATAACAGTAGAGGGCAAAGTTGATCCTCGTTGGGCCTCTACCTTTTGTCAAAGTATGCTGTAAATGTGGAGCTGTATAATTTGTAGGAAAAAAATCCCAAATATAATTGAATTCTATCCTAAAGCTAAAACTCCAAAAATAATTAGCTAAAGACTAGAGATTTTATCTAATTTTATATAATTTGGCTTAGTTAGGTAATTAATGAGAAATATATCCATAATTTTCAAATAATATTCAAGCAAATCAAAAGGAGTTTGATTGTTTTCCATTGCTGAAGGTCAGTGAAAACAGATTGGATAGCACCCAAGAATGGATATGGGGGTTGTTAAGCATGATTTACCCATACATCATTAAACCAGTGCAGATGGCACAGTAAATTCATGCTCCCTGCTCATTATAAAGATTTCAGTTGGCTGCCAGGGCTAACTGCTTTGGCTTATTGGCTCAGCAAGAGAACCAGTTTTGCGAGTGACTAAAGGGCCAGTACCACGAGCATGCGACTGCATGCGGCAAGCGCGACCAAACCGGAAGCGGGGGCCGCGCGGAGGTCGAGTGATCCCCGTACAGGACCTGTCCCACCAGCATGCGACTGCATGCGGCGAGCGCGACCAAACCGGAAGCGGGGGCCGCGCGGAGGTCGAGTGAGTGACGTGAAGTTCGAGTGAAGTCCGCGGGAAGTTTGCGCGTGACGTACGGCGTCAAGACGCTGCGTACGGCGTCAAGACGCTGCGTATGGCATCAAGACGCTGCATACGGCGTCGAGACATTGTGCACGCCCATCGAGGCGGTGCGTACGGCGTTGAGGCGGCTGCGGGCCGGCAGGCCGTTGCCGCACAAAATTTTTGAACAGTGTCAGTTTTTCGGAGCCCTGTGCGATGTCGGGACCAGCTCAGCACAACTCCATACGGCTCCGGCGATCGAAATGGGACCGGCCCCGCGAGGCCGTACGGCTCAAGCGACCACGTTAGGTCGCGCTTGCCGCATGCAGTCGCATGCTCGTGGGACAGGCCCTTAACACACTTTAAACAAAGAGACACAAGGTGTTGGTGCAACTCAGCGGGTCAAGCAGCATCTCTAGAGAACATTTCTAGGTGATGTTTCAGGTCAGGAAGTGTCCCGATCCGAAATGCCACATATCACCGGCACGGTGGCGCAGCGATAGAGTTGCTGCCTTACAGCTCTTGCAGTGCCAGAGGCCCGAGTTTGATTCCAACTACTGGTGCTATATGTATGGAGTTTGTACGTTCTCCCTGTGACCTACGTGGGCTTTCCCCAAGATCTTTGGTTTCTACCCACACTCCAAAGACGTACATCGTTTGTAGGTTAACTGGCTTGGCATAAATGTAAATTGTCCCGAGTGTGTGTAGGATAGTGTTAGTGTGTGGGGATCGCTGGTCAGTGGACGCATTGGGCCGAAAGACCTGTTTCTGCGCTGTATCTCTAAACTAAACTACTTTCTCCGGAGATGCTGCCTGATCCATTAAGTTACTCCAGCATTTTGTGTTCCTTTTCTATGTAAACCAGCATCTGCAGTTCTTTGTTTCTACACTTAAAGCAAAACTGCATTATTTAAAGCCAAGTGGCAATGCAAGAAACTGTAAATGCTTCAAAAAAGGCAATGCTGGATGAACTTGGCCACCCTGGCAGCTGTGAGATCCTCTCTAATTCTTCTCCTCTTGACTCCCTTTTCAACCATGTTCTCATCCAAACCATCCTGACCATATTGAGGAGGAATTTCTTTAGTCAGATGGTAGGGAATATGTGGAATTCATTGCCACAGATGGCTGTGGAGGCCAAGTCAAATGATATTTTTAAGGCGGAGATTGACAGATTCTTGATGAGGGCAGGGGAATGGGGTTGTGAGGGAAAGATAGATCAGACATGATTGAATGGTGAGTAACCTTGATGGGCCGAATGGCCTAATTCTGCTCCTTTAACTTATGAACATATCTAGCTGCTACCTGACCCACTGAGTTCTTCCAGCACTTTTTTTTCTATTTGAACCAATTTGTGACCACGTATCAGATTACCTACCACCACCATGTTTGGAACTCTGCAGTCCAATCTTAATGGAAACAAATAATAACATTTAACCAATGAAGGCCCTTGTAACGATGAACAGAGATATGAATGTGTGCAGCGGAACCTAATGACATGAGAATAATTCTCTAGTTTTCAGTGGCCCATGCATGGTTCAAACCTGGGACAGGCCGCTCGTGCAATAGCAAGCTTTTGGAGCCTCACTGATTCAATGGAAACCTGTGTGAATAAGTACAGGGTCAAGTTTCCTTTGAAAGGTCACCTTTAATGTATGTGTTTGCCTGTTTTTTCTTTAGATCCCCACCCTGGAGTGATCAATTCTTGTGTCCTTAAGACCTCCCCTGACATCCTCTCCTGCAATGGTTTGCTGTATAGTTATCCTTCCACTCATTAGTTTGGACCTGGTTTGACATTTCCCCCATGGACCTCCATCTTCTCACACTCACATTAACTGCCACCCTTAAACACTGATTGCACCCTGATTGCTCGTCTCACTCCTCAACTATTGATCCAACTCCCTCCATGAAAGAACCTAAAACATAACTCGGGCCCTAAGCCACTGGACTGCCATCTATTTCCCTTGTCTGTCAACACTACAAATTTTGCCCCAGCAACGACCAAGCCTATGACTATTGTATTGTATTGTATTGTATTCAATTTATTGTCATTATCTCATAAGAGACAACGAAATGGATTTTCCTTACAGTCATGTAACATTAAAAAAAATAATAAATTAATTTAAAATTTTTTAAAAGCACAAACACAGAAGTCCACGACACAACATAACCCCACAGCGGCACCAAAGTTAAGGAAGGTACCATAGTCCAGCCAGCCTCCCCGCCGATCTTCCCAGATGTTCACCCGTGGTCGGGGCCTCCCGAGCACCCGCAGTCGCCGCCACGGGCGGCCCAATGCTCAGGCCCTCTCGCCGGGAACGATGGAACCCCGACGCTGAACCCCGACGGAGAACATCCTCAGCGGCCCGGACCTCCAAATCAGCCACCTCCCACCAGAGTCCGCGGCTCCCGAAATCCACAGGCTGAGCCGGGCGGAGTCGCAGGACTCCGCGATGTTGGGCAGCGCCGCCTGCATTGGGAGCTCCGTGAACCACAGCTCTGCGATGTCGGTGCAGCAGGCCCAGCACTCCGGAGCTCCAAACGGCGATCCCCGGTAAGGCATCGCTCGCCCCGCGATGTATCCAACGCTGCGCCGCTGCTGCTGGAGCTCTGGTCGGTCCTGGCAGGAAAGGCCGCGCCAATCCAGTTGGTAGGCCGCGGGGGGGGGGGGGGGGGGGAGGCGAGGACGCAACTTGAATAATAGTCGCATCCTCTCCAGGAAGCGACTGAAGGACGGTATCCCCCTTACCGCACCCTCTTCCCCCACATAAAAACATTAAAAAACCCACAAAAAAACGCTCTCAAACATAACAAAAAATCCAAAAAGATACCGGACTGAAGGCGGAGGCAGCTAGCAACAGCGCCACCGGATGTCCAAGACTAGCCTCTACTATGACCAATCACACACTACTCCCTCCCACAAACTGCTGCCAAAATTACATTCCACTCGTCATCATAAACCCCCTGATCATCACCCTTTCTTACTTGACAGCTGTGACCCAGTAGGAGTTCCAAAGTGAATGCTGAAGCATGGGAAGGAAAGGGCTGGAACGTGAAAAAGGTCTATTCAAAAATACATGGTGCCTTAGGTCATGGGGGCTATAATCATGGGCTGTGAATTTATATGTGCTGTGGTACTCTTCAATATATGGCTGGTATGAACCATGCAACAAATCCTTTAGCGTGCATTCGCCTTATTGAAACAAGGTCAGTAGTGTACCATTAGTGTTGAACCAACCTGTGCTGCAGAGTAACTAAAGGGTGGTGGATGTATGGAACAAGCTGCAAGAGGAGTTAGTTGTGGGAGGAGGTAGTATCCCAATGTTTAAGAAACAGTTGGACAGGTACATGGATAGGAGGGTTATGGACCAAACGCAGGCAGGTAGGACTAGTGTAGATTGGATATGTTGGTCGGTGTGGGCAAGTTGGGCTGAAGGGCCTGTTTCCATACTGTATCACTCTATGACTCTGTGGGTAGAGAATTTGTTGAAGGTAAAATATAAAGTTTTTAGTACACCACTGAAAAAAGATCCTCTCCACATAGCATTCAATAATAATATTCAACAATAATATTCGGAAGGGTATGAGGCGTTTAATCTGAACAAGTGTAAAGTGTTGCACTTTTTGAGGTCGAATGTAAGGGGAAAGTATACAGTTAATGGCCAGACCCTTAACATCATTGATGTACAGAGGGATCCTGGGGTTCAAGTTGATAACTCCCTGAAAGTGACAACACAAATACTGTGGATAAAGCGGTAAAGAAGGCATTTGGTGTGCTTACCTTCATCGGTTGAAACGTTGGTTATAAGAGTCAGGAAGACATAATGTTGCAGAGTGGTTAGGCTGCCTTTGGGGCATTGTCTGCAGTTCTGGTTGTCACATTACTGGAAGGACGTGGAGGCATTGGAGAGTGTGCAGAAGAGGTTTACCAGAATGGTTCCTGGATTAGAGGGTATTAGCTAGAAGGAAATATTGGAGAAACTTAGATTGTTTGGTCTGGAGTTTTGCAGGCTGAGGGGAGACCTGATAGACGTATGATAAATGATGGGAGGCACAGATAGGGTAGGAAACCAGAATCTTTTCCCCAGATGTCAGACTGGAGGGCATAGAGTTAGGGTGCGAGGGACAAAGTTTAAAGGAGTTGTGCGATGTATGTTTTTTATACAAAATGGTGGGCGTGTGGAACGCGTTGCCAGTAGTGGTGGTGAGGGCAGATATGATGGTGGCATTTTTAGAGGGGTTTAGATAGGCACATGGATACGCAGGGAATGGAGAGATATAGATTACATCCAGGCAGTGGAGATTAATTTTCCATCATGTTCGGCACAAATATTGTGGATTGAGGGGTCTGTTTATGAGCAGTACTATTTTAGTTCTAATGATGGAGCAGCCACTAATGCATAGAATGTCCTGAAGCTGAGGACAAGCGAGGAGCACATAGGAAACGTTTGAATTGGAGTAGATTCAGATAGGAGTTCCTTCACAGTGTTAACAATCCAGATATAGTCTATGGAGGAAAATAAAATACCCATATGGATCTGAAAAGGCAGACAATTTCCAAGCATAACTAGTGACATTAAAAGTTGTCTCTAGCCTGTGCATTAATGCACATGGTTCTTCCAGTCATTTGTAGGGGTCATTGCAGAGGTCAATTGCTTTACTTGCTCTTTGGACAACTGACATTTTGGTTTCTGTATGCCAAAATGGCAAAGAGCAATATCTAGTCAGAATGAATTTATTTTAGTTTATATATCAGTGGAGATGGTGTTTGCGTTTGATATACTTTCCTCTTGTGCATAGTGAACTTCTGTACAATGAAGTTCACTACAATGAATCCTGATATGCCCAAGAGGCATAACATTTTGCAGAACGAGTTGACCATTTGGTCCATTTGACTCATGCCATATCACTGAACTAGCTATTCAGTTAGACCCACATTCTTTGTCGTTCTCCAGTCAAATTGCAAACTGAGGGAATTCTCATGAGCTCTGATCAGTAGCATGATGGAATCCTTAACTATTTAAGGGACAGAGGCCATCATTCGGTCCATCATATCCTGAAGCTTTGTTCACGTGTGTATTTGGGATTGTTATTTATTTTCTGCTAGAATGATGATCCAATGGAAGGGTAGAGTTACTAGCAAATGTTTGCGGAGCCTCCCAGATTGAAATAATAGAGTATGGAATATTACGGATGTATCCCCTTGTATTTTGAATGATTTCCGATGCACTGGGTCTCCTTCATTGGAGTGAATTGATTATGTGATAATTTATGTTACTTGAGTGAGGCTACATAATCCACAGAACTGCCACAAGCATCATTTCTTTATGCTTGTTCTGACATGCCACTGGTGCAGAATTGTTTCTCGTTATATCCACCAAATTTTTGAACACCATGTCTGGAGTCTGATAATGCTGAAGAAAATACTGATTAGTTCTTAGAGATGAAACACAAAGTATTTACAGAATTCACAAGCATGACTGATGAGAGATGGTATGACTTGCAAAGCCAATTGCTGGTGTGGGGCTGATCTAACCAGAGCCCTCTTCCAGCCAAGAATGCTGGAAACCATTTCTCAATGACAGTAGGTGGCAACCAATTCCATAATTTGAAGAAGATTTGCTTTGTCAGGTTTGGAGTAGCTAATGAATTTAATGAATAAAAATAATTGATAACAGTGAAGGTGACTTTCAAGTCAGACATATTGACAATTTGAGTAAAATGGCTGTTATCAACATATAAACATTTAAAAACAGTGAATCTCAGTTAAAACATTTGGTGAAGAGGTAAATTACTTTTGTTAATGATTTAAAGATGTGAAAATCAGCTTAAAAAAATTAACAAACTACAACTGTTTACCTTTGCATACTCCTCCATAAACACAATATTTTTCATTTAATTTTAATACTCGATAGTTAATACGTAGACTTTTTTTTCCAAAACACAGAATTATCCCGACTATATTAGTGTTTTTTTTAACCATAGGAGCTGTGGCGTGTATGTTTTTTTTAACCTACCATACTTCAATGAACTAGCAGTTACAATCTCCCACATGGATATGTATGGAATGAAGGGATACGGATCACATGCAGGCAGATGAGATTAGTTTATCTTGGCATCACATTCAGCACAGACATTGTGACCCCAAAGGACTGTTTCTTTGCTCCTCTGTTCTGTGTTCTATCTCCCCCTCATTGTTTTCATTGTCTTTAACCCCAGCACATTTTACTCTTACAATGGCCTATCACCACAATTGTTGCCATGCATTGACTCCCTTCCAGGATATCTAGCTCATTGTCTACCCCAAATATCATCCCCAAATATATCCCCATTTCAAAATTATCCACAAAAATATATAAACAATAGACAATAGGTGCAGGAGTAGGTCCTTCGGCCCTTCGAGCCAGCACCGCCATTCAATGTGATCATGGCTGATCATCCCCAACCCGTTCCTCCCTTCTCCCCATATCCCCTGACTCCGCTATCTTTAAGAGCCCTATCTACCTCTCTCTTGAAAGTATCCAGAGAACAGGCCTCCACCGCCCTCTGAGGCAGAGAATTCCACAGACTCACAACTCTCTGTGAGAAAAAGTGTTTCCTCGTCTCCGTTCTAAATTTTGCTAAACTCCAAAGGAATCCCTTGAATCATTAACTCCTGAGGTGTAAATGACTTACAGACACAGGACTGGAGTTTAAATCAGCTTTAATCATAACGTATAGTAGAGCAGTACAGTAGGTTGTTAATTAATTGCTACCGCTAACACGACTACCTAATGTAGGAAATGGGTGTTAATATAAAGTGTACAGTAAGGTGGAGTTAATGATGCTACACTACTCTGATTGGTTCACATGCAATAACCAATCTACATCCTTCCCCGTAGAGAGAAAAGGTTGTTAGACAAATGTTAAACACACGCAGTTAAACATACTCGCCGTACCTGTCGGGTGGTCTACTAATGCGACCCGTACGCGTACGGACAAATCCCTCTCCCTCCATACCAGAAAAGTTAGTGGGGGTGGGAAGCAGGGAACCCGAGAAGGAGAATGCAGCCGGGGACACTTGAGGAGACCGGCGGGGTGAGCATGCGGGAATGTTATCGTGGGTGGGTGGGGTAACCGACCGAGGCGGAGAGTGCAAGCTGGGACTAGGGAGAACAGGAGCAGCAGAGGGCTTAAATGGCAGAGGCGGAGCATATGGATCGGCTGGAGGTGGTCGAGGTTCGTTCACAAGCAGGAGATGTTGACGGCTGCGCCTGTACAGAACACCGTCGGCGTTGACAAGGTAGGACCGGGGTTCCTTGGATGGGCCAACAACGAAACCCAGACGGGTATGTCCCACAGCAGTCTGCAAACGGACCACTTGACCCTGCAATAGCGGCTTCAGTGGTTTGCTGGACTTGTCATAGGAGCGCTTCTGAATGTTGTGTTTCTCCTGAATGCGCTTCTGGACCGCAGTCGGTTTAAACACCTGTGGCTTCAGCTGTTGCTGGGCAACGGGTAGTGGAGGTCGTGTTGTACGAGACATCAGCCGTTGAGCGGGACAACCCAGGACCCCGTCCCTGGAAATGTTTCTCAGGTTTAAGAGATCAAGGTAGACATCAGACTTGGCAAGGTGAGAGCGTTCCATTAGTTGTTTCGCGCTCCTGACGGCATGTTCAGCGAGACCGTTGGATTGGGGGTATTCAGGGCTGCTTGTGACATGGCGAAATGTGACATGGCCTCTTTTGATAATGGATGAGGGCAGCTGTAGAGTCCCGTCAGCGGCTGTGTGTTCAGCCAGGCGACATAGGCGCTCCGTGGGAACGAAGTCGACCTTGAGAACTGTGAGCTCGTCACATTCATAGGAATGTCGTTCACTGGATGCACGTGGTGCACGAGAGAGGGTGTCGGCGACGAGCATCTCTTTTCCTTTTTTGTAAACGATTCTGAAATCGAATCGCTGGAGCTGCATCATCATGCGTTGCAAACGTGCAGGTGCTGTGTGAATAGGTTTGTTCAGGATGGTTACTAGTGGTTGATAGTCAGTTTCAATTGTGAAAGTTTTCCCAAAGATGAAATCTTTAAATATGGAGCATGCGAAGACAACAGCTAGCAGCTCCTTTTCGATTTGGGCATAGCGCTGTTCGGTGTCCGTCATGGTGCGAGAGGCGTACGATACAGGTAGCACTGTGCCGTTGGCAGATGTTTGAGGGCAGGCTGCGCCCAACCCGTATTGTGAGGCATCACAGGTTATTGTGACTGGTCACTTCAGGTTGAAGTATGTCAAGGTAGGAGCGCTGGCCAGCTGTAGTTTAAAAAAGTCAAACACCTGTTGGTGTTGCTGGTACCAGGTCCATTCAGTGTCCTTGCGGGTGAGCTGTCTCAGTGGTGAACTGAGTTCGCTGAGATTGGGTATAAACTTTCCCAGATAGTTGACCATACCCAGAAAGCATTGGAGGCTGTGTACGTCAACAGGGGCAGGCATTTCGTTGATGGCTGCAGTTTTTGGGGGTCTGGCTTCAGACCATTGCAAGTGAATACATGTCCGACATAGGTGACCTCTGGAACGCGGAACTTGCATTTCTTGGGGTTGAACTTTAGGTTAATCTCACGTGCCCTGTCCAGAATCTGCTTGAGATTATTGTCATGCTCCGCTATGTCCTTGCCATACACCAGGATGTCATCAACAATGATAGCTCATGGGAAGCCTGTAAACAGCTGTTCCACGGTTCTCTGAAAGACTTCGCTAGCCTATTGATACCAAATGGCATTCTGAGAAATTTGAATCTGCCAAATGGTGTGCCAAACGTAGTGAGGTTCGATGATTCGTCATCTAGAGGTATCTGCCAGAATGAGCTTTTTGCACCTAGCACTGAGAACACTGTTGCGTGACCGATTTTGGCCGCGACGTCTTCAATAGTTCTCATCGGATAATGTGGGCGCTTGATGACGGTGTTTACGTCTCTTGGGTTGATGCACACTCGGAGCTAATCTTTGTCTTTCTATTTCGTGACAACCATGGTGGAGACCCAGTCTGTAGGTTCACTGATTTCAGCCAGTACACCCATGGACACCATATTTTTAAGTTCAGTCTGGATTCTGTCACGCATGGCATGTGGCACGCGGTGAGGGGCACAGATGGCTGGGTCAACGGTGGGGTCAATGGCGATTTTGTAAGTCACAGGCAGCTTGCCCAGCTTGTTGTCGAACAGATCAGCGTAGTGAATGGAGCGATCGAAAGAGATTAGCCCTAGGTCCTGGCATGCATGGATACCCAGTAAAGTCACAGAGTTTGATTTTAGGATGTAGAAAATCAGATTTTTGGTGGTATTTTCCAATATACACTTGAAGCTAGTTCTTCCAAGGGGATGCAGCACCTCCCCCCATAGGCATGCAAGGTAGAGTCGTCTCTAGTCAAGGTCTCATTATTTCTTATCTTGTTATAGACGTTCAGGGACAATACATTCACGCGTGCCCCGGTATCCAATTTTGGCTTTCACAGGCTTGTTATTAATTAGCATGGACACAGAGGGATCCAAAAGCTTACCAGCTGTGTGGAGGAGGGTGTGAACAGTAGACTATTCATATGAGCTAATTGGATCATCCTCAAGGGCAGCTTGGAGCTGGTCTTGGGAGTCTGAAAATGTTTGATCTTGTTGCAGCAGGTGCAGATTAGACGCCAAACTGGAATTACGGTTCCCACAGGACCTGCAGCAAATGGTGAAATGGTTCATATTCTTGCAGTAGTTGCATGGCTTGCCGTTCGCTGGACAGAATAGCCGACCTTTGTTGTGGAAGTAGTTACAGTTCAACACCTTTGCAGCGGTTCATTCATAAATCTTCTGTTAGCTGTTTGCGGTGGTTCATTCATAAATCTTCTGTTGGCTGTCAGCGTGGCTCATTTATTGAAGCCTGTCAGGTTTATACTCTTTTTCTGAGTGTCAAACTGGTCGCTCAGTGGGGCCACAACCTCCGACGTGCGGCAGGCATGCACAGCTTGTTCAAGAGTTAGGTCAGCATTACGTAGTAGCTCTGTTTTGAGCTTTTGACCAGACATACCACTAACAAGCTTGTCCCGTATTAACTAATTCATAATTACCCCAAAGCGACATCGCTGAGCCATGTATTTTAAGTCACAAATAAACCGTTCAACAGGTTCATCAGAAAGCTGTTGTCGAGCGAAGAATTTGGCTCTTTCCAGGATGCGGTTAGAGGGTAGGTCGCACAGTTCACGGAATTTACGCAGCAGGACATTGGGGTTACGCACAGTCTCAGCTGGTACTACTACCTGGCCGTTACCGTCAAGAATGGCTTGCACAAATTCAAAGGTTTGCGCGCGAATCACGGGTCCCGCCAGGTTCAGCAAAAGCGAAGCTTTGACCTCATCTGGATCATTTCGATGGACAATGTTGATATAGTGTTCGTAGTCAATCTCGAAAAGCCTCCATCATTCTCCAATGTCCGAGTCAAAGCTGAGCTGCGGCACGAATGAGCCATGGTAATATAGATCAAACTAATAAAATGCAAATAAAATCCGATATACGGATGCAGTGGGTCACTTCATGCTTTCTGACACTGGTCTGGAGTTTAAATCAGCTTTAATCATAACGTATAGTAGAGCGGTACAGTAGGTTGTTAATTCAGTGTTACCGCTAACACGACTACCTAATGTAGGAAATGGGTGTTAATATAAAGTGTACAGTAAGGTGGAGTTAATGATGCTACACTACTCTGATTGGTTCACATGCAATAACCAATCTACATGAGGTATTTCAGAGCTCTCCAGCTTTCATTTGGAAAATCTTCACCTCTATAGCTGCTACATTCCATCCACTCTAATGTTTCTTAGGCTGTAGATCAAAATCCGCTAATGTTCAACAGAAAGGTCGCTAGTTTTTAAATCTAATGGATCTATGTAGCTAATGCCTCATCTGCCTCTGTGGAATATTTCTGAGTTTATGCTCTAAAATGTCTTTCTATCCTTTCTCAGGATTTCTACCCTTTCTCAGGATGAGCTCTCATAAGATTAATTACATCCTCTCTTCCAGTTGCCTCGTTACAAGTGGATCACACCAGCCATGAATGCAGGATACCATTTCTCCATGACAGTAGATGGCAGCCAATTCCACAATTTGAAGGAGACAATTTTCCTTAAGTTCTACTTGGAGATATTATTAAGTCCCAGAGTACTTTTTGTGCCCATTGTACTCACCGTTTCTTAATATTATGTGGAATATACTGTATTTCCTGAAGACTGGATTTGATAATGATGAGGATACCTGGAGGAAGCCAAAGTAGATCAACCACGGCACCTCAGGCTAAAGATGGTTGCAGGCACTTTGATTTTATCTCCAAGATATTATCCTGCCTCCAAGCTATGATCTCATCCCTTTGATTATGTGATTACTTGTCCTGGCCAGTAGTAGCCTGATTCTGTTGTTTCTGGCTTCACTGGGCAGGATGCTTTCCTGATACAGTTTCTAGGGTTCTCAAATAACCAGAGTTGGTTTTATGGCGATGTTAGTGGTATAACAATGGAAATACATTTAGAAACTCTGGTGGATTGAAATCCTGTTGCTTGCTGATGGCCCACTGTACCTAATGGGTGCCATTTTGATCCATTCTGAATCTATCACGGTCAGTGGACTGGACAGTACTTTAATGTTAAAATGGGACTTTGTTTTTACAAGGACAGTGTGGTGGTAATTTCTATCACTGTACTGTCGTGGAAAGATGCATATGTGACAAGTAGTTTGGGAAGGCTGAGGTGAAGTAGCTTTTTCATTGTGTTGGCAATCCTACCATCTAAATCCATCCAAATCAGCAAATATATATTTCAAAATCTGGACTGTTTGGTTATTTTTCTACTGCTGAGTATTTTTCTACAATAGTACTACTTAGTCATTTGTCAGTGGTGATGAATATTGGAATCTGTTGCCAAGCATGCAACCTTTACCCTTACTAGAGTCAGTACTTTTTCCGTTACAAAGTCATACTCATTCATCAGTTCAGGGAGAGTGGGTTATGGTAATCAGTAAGAAATTTCCTTGCCAAATTTTTCATGAGACCTTGGTGTGCAGATCTCGAGACCCGCATAATTTTAACTGTTTTGGGAGAACATCGCAAAGAACTCTCAGTCAGGGCAGCCAATGCTGCAGCTGGTAGTGCTGCTGTCTCACAGCTCCAGAGACACAGGTTCGATCCTGACCTCAGGTGCTGTCTTTATGGAGTTTGCATGTTCGCCCTGTGACCGCGTGGGTTTCCAGGTCTTCTCCCACATCCCAAAGACGTGCAGGTTTGTAGGTTAATTGGCCTCTGCAAATTGCCCCTAGTGTGAAGGGAGTGGATGCAAAAGTGGGATAACATAGAACTGGTATGAACAGGTGATCGATGGTCAGCATGGACTCGGTGGGCCAATGGGCCTGTTTCCATGCTGTATCTCTAAACTAAACTGAACTGTGCATTGCACAGATATCTTCTCTAAGTGGTTAATAATTGGCCCATTCCTATGCATGGCCTTGGAATTTGTCTGTACGGAGTATGTACGTTCTCCCCGTGACCTGCGTGGGTTTTCTCCTATATCTTCGATTTCCTCCCACACTCCAAAGACATAGAGGTTTGTAGGTTAATTGGCTCGGTAAATGTAAAAATTGTCCCTAGTGGTGTAGGATAGTGTTAATTTGCGGGGATCGCTGGTCGGCGCGGACCCGGTGGACCGAAGGACCTGTTTCCACGCTGTATATCTCTAAACTACACTTCGTCACTTGTGATGGGTCTGCATGGCTGACAGGTGTAGAATAACCTGTCAGCCTCAGCTTATTAGGCTCTGTGTGCTTTACCATTGCCCAAAGACAATGGGATTTTTTTAAAGTGTGATTATAAAACCTCAGGATATGTACATCCCTGTTAGAGTGAAGGGCTAGGCAGGCAAACGTGATGAAGCTTGGCTGACGAGTGAAATTGAGGCAATGGGCAATAATAAGAAGGATGCATCGGACAGGTAATAGAATTGAATTGAATTGAATAAATTTTATAAGCCAAGTATGTATACATACAAGGAATTTGCCTTGGTGCTTTTCTCAGAAGTAATATACAGTAGACAATTAAAAATAAAACATTATAATTTAAACCTGTGAAGAATAAAATCAAATACCAGAGCAAAAGGAGGCTACAGACTTTTGGCTGTTGAGTAGAGCTACTGCTTGTGGAAAAAAGTTGTTTTTATGTCCGGCTGGTGGCGGCTTTGACAGTCTGGGGTTGTTGATGGCGGGAAGGTTGCAGCCAACAACCTTCTCGGCTGATCGAACGATGCGCTGCAGCCTCCGGATGTCATGCTTGATGGCTGAGCCAAACCAGACCATGATGGAGAAGGTGAGGACAGACTCTATGATGGCAGTATAAAACTAGACCATCATTGCTGTAGCAGATTGTGTTTTTCCCAGCTGCCGCAGGAAGTACATCCTCTGTTGGGCCTTTTTGACTATGTAGTTGATGGTGGCCTCCCATTTAGGTCCCTGGAGGTGATGGTACTTAAATGACTCCACAGATGTGACTGTGGTGTTGTTGATGGTGAGTGGGGTGAGGGGAGGGGGAGCTCTCTAAAAGTCTACAATCAATTCCTCCATCTTAGAGCATTGAGCTCCAGGTTGTTGTAATGGCACCAGGATGCCAGCTGTGTCACTTCCTGTCTGTAGGCAGATTCCTCCCCATCCTGGATCAGTCCAATCAGGGTAGTGTCGTCCGCAAACTTGAGAAGCTTGACAGAGGAGTATGTGGAGGTGCAGTCGTTGGTGTAGAGAGAGTAAAGGAGAGGGGAGAGTACTCAGCCTTGCGGTGCTCCTATGCTGAGGGTCAGCGGGTCTGAGATCTGCTTTCCCAGCCTCACATGCTGTTTCCTGTCTGTCAGGAAGTTGGTGATCCACTGACAGAGGAGTTCAGGCACAGTCAACTGGGAGAGTTTGGAGTGTAGTAGCTCTGGCACAATGGTGTTGAATGCAGAACTAAAATTCACAAACAAACTCCTTTATCGTGTATGAAGGTAGACAAATCTCCAGGGCCTGATCAGATATATCCAAGGACATTTTTGGAAACTAGAGAGGAAATTGTGGGAGACCTGGTTGGAATTTACGAGTGGTCTTTAAATACAGGAGAGGTGCCGGAAAACTGGAGGGTGGCAAATGTTGTGCCTCTCTTCAAGAAGTGCTGCAGGGCAAATGCTGGGAACTATAGGTCAGTGAGCTTAACATCTGTAGCTGGAAAGTTATTAGAGGGTTTTCTGAGGGATAGGATATACAGGCATTTGGATGGGCAAGGGCTGATTAGGGATAGCCAGCATGGTTTTGTACATGGGAGGTCGTGACTCACAAATCTGAGTTTTTTGAAATCGTGACCAAAAAAGGTCAATGCGGGCAGAGCTGTAGATGTTGTATAAAATGGATTTCTGTAAGACATTCGACAAAATTCAGCATGGTAGGCTGCTCTGGAAGGTTAGGTCGCATGGGATCAAAGGAAAGATAGCTGAATGGAGAGAAAATTGGCTTCATGAAAGGAAGCAGAAGGTGATGGTGAAAGGTTGCTTCTCGGACTGGAGGCCTATGACTAGTGGTGTGCCTCCGGGTTCGGTGCTGGGCCCGTTACTATTTGCAATCTACATCAATGATTTGGATGAGAATATACATGGCAAGATTAACAAGTTTACTGATGATATAAAAGTGGGTGGTTTTGAAGATAGTGAAAAATTGCAGCAGGATCTTGATCAATTTGCCAGGTGGGCTGAGGAATGGTGATGGAATTTAATACAGAGAAATGTGAGGTGTTGCGTTTTGGGACGTCTAACAAGGGCAGGACCTACACAGTAAATGTAGGGCTCTGGGTAGTGTTGTAGAGCAGAGGGATCTAGGAGTGCAATTGCATGGTTCCTTGAAGGTTGAGTTGCAAGTAGATAAGGTGGTCAAAAAGGATTTTGGTACATTGGCCTTCATCAGTCAGAGTATTGAATATAGAAGTTGGGAGGCCATGTTGTAGTTGTATAATATTTGTAGTTGCTGAGGTCGCATTTAGAGTATTGTGTTCAGTTCTGGACACCATGTTATAGGAAAGATGTTGTCAAGCTGGAAAGGGTACAGAGAAGATTTACAAGGATGTTGCCAGGACTAGAGGGTGTGAGCTACAGGGAGAGGTTGAGTAGGCTGGGACTCTATTCCTTGAAGCGCAGGAGGATGAGGGGTGATCTTATTGAGGTGTATAAAATCATGAGAGAAATAGATGGGGTAGATGCACAAAGTCTGTTGCCCAGAGTAGGTGAATTGAGGACCAGAGGACATAGATTTAAGGTGAAGGGGAAAAGATTTAATAGGAATTAGGCTTGTAATTTAATTAGGCTTGTATTCACTGGAGTTTAGAAGGATGAGGGGTTATCTTATAGAAACATATAAAATTATAAAAGGACTGGACAAGCTAGATGCAGGAAAAATGTTCCCACTGTTGGGCGAGTCCAGAACCAGGGGCCACAGTCTTAGAATAAAGGGGAGGCCATTTAAGACTGAGGTGAGAAAAAACATTTTCATCCAGCGAGTTGTGAATTTATGGAATTCCCTGCCACAGAGCGCAGTGGAGGCCAAATCACTGGATGGATTTAAGAGAGAGTTGGATAGAGCTCTAGGGACTAGTGGAGTCAAGGGATATGGGGAGAAGGCAGGCACGGGTTATTGATATGGGACGATCAGCCATGATCACAATGAATGGCGGTGCTGGCTCGAAGGGCCGAATGGCCTCCTCCTGCACCTATTTTCTATGTTTCTATGTTTCTATGAATCTGAGGGGTAACTTTTTCCACACAAAGGGTGGTGAATGTATGGAACAAGCAGCGAGAGGAGATAGTTGAGGCCTGGACAATCCCAATGTTTAAGAAGCTGTTAGACAGGTACATGGACAGGACAGGTTTGGAGGGATATGGACCAAACGCAGGCAGGGACTAGTGTAGCTGGGACAGGTTGGTCGTTGTTGTGCTAGTTGGGCTGAAGGGCCTGATTCTATTCTGTATCATTCTGACTCTATGACAACCTTTACTACACTGTATGGTTTGTCTGTGTTTTTGTTTTAATTCCAGAGATTTGTTTGGAATGAATTTGATGAACTGAGTTACTGACTGCCATTTCGGATTGAAGAGTCAACCACAGCGAGCACAGCAGATAGCTATCCCTAAAGCATATTAGTAAGCCAGTTAGGCCATTGCTTCAATTCAATAGTCTCACAATCACTCGGTGTGATACTCGCTTTTGATTCTAAATGCTAATTAATTAACTGAATTTAAACTCTCCAGCTGCCGTGATGGGATTTGGACTCGTGTCTCCTGATTGTTAGCAGCTGTTTGGATTATTGGTGAAGTAACTTAACTACTTTGCAAACATACTGTCACAGTCTGTCCTCTCCTGCCTGCCTGCCTGCCACTCCCCTCTCATCAGCCCAACTCTCCTCACCTGTGGCACTCAGTTGCCTCTGATCACCAATTAATCCGGTATATAGACTCTCCTCACCGTTCCCACAGTGCCAGATTGTTCTCAGCATTCATGCAAGACTCTCCAGCGATTTCCCGACTGCCTACACGGATTCGAACCTTCCTGCCCCTCTTCGGAACCCTCGCTCAATCCTGAGCCTCTGTGTGAGTACGGTGTACCCATTCCTGTGTTACAGTATCGGAATAAAGTTCTTTACCAACTATGCCTGCCTGATTCTGTGCTGCTATCGGGTCCAAGCTATCCCCGTTACAGTACAATCTGGCCAACAATGGACTCGGCGCACACTACGTCTCCGGCAAACCGCTTCGGGAGGATTGAGCACACGCTCCTGCAGCACGAAGCTATGCTCACTGCCTCCAACTCCGAGATTTGACAGGCTGTGTCAAACCAAGAACAAGCATTGGTTGCACTAGTCACCCAGGTCCAACAGCTGACGGCCACCCCTCGCCCAGGCTACACCCCATGCTCGCCTCCTGCTCCGACAGCACCAGCTCCCGGTCTGCCAGGAACATCACCTGAGCCCCGGGTGGGAACCCCAGAGCGTTACGCTGGAGACCCAGAGGGCTGCAACCCATTCATCACGAACTGTTCCATTCTCTTCGCCCTACTGCCCTACACCTTCGCCCAGGAAGCGGCGAGAGTGGCATTTACCATTAATCACCTGACTGGCAGAGCTCGGCTGTGGGGAACGGCTGAATGGGAGCGACGCATGCCGGCTTGCTCCTCTTTCCAGGCCTTCGCCGCGGAGCTTCGCAAGGTGTTCGGTAAGGTTTCGATGGGTCCGGACGCTGCGGGAGGTCTGCTGGGGTTGAGCCAGGGGAACCAGAGCGTCGCTGACTTCGCCATCGACTTTCGCACCAGGGCCCGTGAGAGTGATTGGAACGCCCCGGCCCAGTGTGACGCTTTCTTGCTGGGCTTGAATGACTATATCAAGGATGAGTTGGTGTCCCACGACCTTCCTTCTTCTCTGGATGGGCTTATCGAGCTAACGACCCATCTGGACCGACGCATCCTGGCGAGACGTCGGGAGAGGCGACAGGGACCGGCGGACCGCAGCTTTCCACCCAGCTCGTTTTCCTCCGGAGACTGGACTACCCTCGTCGGGGCAACCGTCGAGGCAACCCGAACCCATGCAGGTGGGTCGCACCAGTCTCACCCCCGAGGAACGGGAACGTCGAACCTCTGAACCTTCCTCTGCCTGACGCCCTCTTTGTCATGCCCGTCTGCTGTTGTCTGATGGCCCTCACACCCTCGCCACCTTCATAGACTCTGGTTGTGACATTAATCTTATGGACACGGAACTAGCCCGCAGCTAGGCATCAGTTGTGTTCCCCTGCCTGAACCTGTTCCCGCCGACGCCCTCGACGGCCATCGCCTGGGGACTGTTTCTCACCGGACGGTCCCAGTGCGCATGCTCCTGTCTGGTTATCACCATGAGACCATCCAGTTCCACATCCTGCAGTCTCCCGTCTTCCCCTCATCCTGGGTTACCCCTGGCTTCGGCGACACAACCTCAACATCGACTGGAGGATGGGGGTCGTCTTGGGTTGGAGCCCTTCCTGCCACCAAGTGTGCCTGAAGCAAGCCTCAGCTCCCCAACCGGCCACCTGCTCCAGTGCTGCTCCGGATCTGACGGGGGGTCCCAGCCGAGTACCATGACTTTGGTGAGGTTTTTAGCAAGTCTAGGGCCACCTCCCTTCCTCCTCATCGGCCCTATGACTGCGCCATAGACCTCCTGCCTGGTTCCGCTCCTCCTAGGGGTCGCCTTTACTCCCTGTCCGCCCCTGAGAGAGGCGCCATGGAGAAATACATAAACGACTCCTTGGCTGCTGGTCTCATCCGTCCTCTCGTCTCCTGCTGGACTGGGTTCTTCTTCGTGGAGAAGAAGGACAAATCTCTGCGTCCCTGCATAGATTACTGGGCGCTCAACGGCATCACGGTGAAGAATCGCTACCCTCTCCCACTCATCTCCTCTGCTTTCGAGCTCCTGGAGGGGGCCACATCTTTTCGAAGCTGGATCTGCGCAACGCCTACCACTTGGTCCGCATCAAAGAGGGAGATGAGTGGAAGACCGCCTTCAACACTCCCACCAACGCCCCAGCCGTTCTTCCAGGCTTTGGTCAATGACGTTCTCAGAGACATGTTGAACAAGTACGTGTTCGTCTATCTTGATGACATCCTCATCTTTTCACGGACCAAGGAGGAACACGTACACCACGTCCAGGCAGTTCTACATCGACTCCTGGCGAACTTGCTCTTCGTTAAAGCTGAGAAGTGCGAGTTTCACTCCCCGTCAGTCACCTTCCTAGGATACATCGTTGGCCAAGGGAACATCAAGATGGACCCGCCAAGGTCTCTGCTGTCACCACCTGGCCCGGTCCTGACTCCCGCAAGCAGCTCCAAAGGTTCCTGGGGTTCGCCAATTTTTACCGACGGTTCATCGTGGCTACAGTACTGTGGCCGCACCCCTCACGGCACTCACCTCCTCCAAGGTTCCGTTCCGGTGGTCTGCCGCGGCCGACGAAGCTTTTCAGACACTCAAGACACGGTTTACATCGGCCCCCATCCTCCAAGTTCCGGACTCAGAGAGACAGTTCGTGGTGGAGGTGGACGCCTCCGACGTGGGGGTGGGAGCTGTTCTGTCCCAGCGGGCTGCCGGGGACCAGAAGCTCCATCCATGCGCCTTCTTCTCCCGACGCCTGACCCCTGCTGAGAGGAATTATGACATTGGCAACCGAGAACTGTTGGCGGTTAAGTTGGCGTTGGAGGAATGGCGTCACTGGCTGGAGGGAACCGAGCAGCCTTTCTTGGTTTGGACTGACCACAAGAACCTTGAATACCTCCAGTCAGCCAAGAGGCTCGACTTTCGTCAGGCCCGCTGGTCTCTCTTCCTCACCCGCTTCAACTTCTCCCTCTCCTACCGACCTGGGTCCCGCAACGTGAAGCCCGATGCCGTCTCTCCACAGTTCTTGGCGAAGGAGGAGTCTGCCTCTGCCCCAAAACCATCCTCCCGTCCTCGCACAGGGTTGCCTCCCTCACCTGGGAGGTGGAGGAGAGGGTCAAGGCGGCCTTAGAGAACCAGCCGGGACCCAGCGCATGCCCTCCTGATCACCTGTTTGTGGTTTCTGCCCTGCGGTCCGACGTCCTTCAGTGGGCTCACAGCTCTCGACTCGCCTGTCATCCCGGCATTCAGCGGACCAAGGAGATGGTGCTACGGAGGTTCTGGTGGGCATCGCTGGAGGAGGACACTCAGGAGTTTGTCAACGCCTGTCCCGTTTGCAACCAGCGCAAGGCCTCACACCAAGCTCTTGCGGGTCATCTGCTTCCACTGCCTGTACCCCATCGACCATGGTCCCACATCTCCCTGGACTTCGTTACTGGCCTGCCCCCATCCAGGGGTCACACCACCATCCTGACCGTGGTCGATAGATTTAGCAAGATGGCTCACTTTGTGCCCCTGCCCAAGCTTCCGTCAGCCAAGGAAACTGCCGAGCTCATGTTACTCTACGTCTTCAGGCTCCATGGTCTCCCCGTCGATGTGGTCTCCAACCGAGGACCCCAGTTTGCCTCTGTGTTCTGGAGGGAGTTCTGCACGCTTGTGGGGCCACCGTGAGTCTGACGTCCGGATTTCATCCCGAGTCCAACGGCCAAATTGAAAGGAAGAATCAGGAGATGGAGACGGCGCTGCGGTGTATGGTGTCCAAGCATCCCTCCTCTGGTCCCAGCAGTTGTTGTGAGTGGAGTACGCCGACAGCACCCTGATAAGCTCGGCCACTGGGCTCTCCCCTTTCCAGTGTGCCTACGGGTTCCAGCCTCCACTGTTCCCGGCGCTGGAGAAAGAGGTTTCCTGCCCGTCCGTCCAGGCCTTCATTCGTCGCTGCTGCAGGACGTGGACCCAAGCCAGGGCGGCTCTTCTCCGCTCCGTGGCCCGTTACGCCATGACTGCCAACCGTCACTGCACCCAGGCCCCCACCTACCTCGCGGGCCAGAGGGTGTGGCTGTCGACCCGGGGACCTTCCCTTGAGGGTGGAATCCAAGAAGTTGGCACCCAAGTTCATCGGTCCCTTTGAGATCCAGAAGGTCATCAACCCAGTGGCTGCGAGGCTCAAGTTGCCTCGTTCCATGCGGGTCCATCCTACGTTCCACATATCCAGAGTAAAGCCAGTCCGGGAGAGCTCCCTGGTCCCGCAGTCCCTCCTCCTCCACCTCCTCGTCTCATCGACGGAGGCCCCGCCTTTACGGTGCACCGCCTCCTGCGTTCCCGCCGTCACGGGAGGGGTCTCCAATACCTGGTCGATTGGGAGGGTTACGGTCCAGAGGAGAGGTCCTGGGTTCCTGCTCGACACATCCTGGACGCCTCCCTCATCAGGGAGTTTCACTGGCGTCATCCCGACCAGCCGTCCAAGTCCGCCACTCCTAGAGGGGTCGCCGCCCCTGAGACTCTGTCCCCTCTTCCATCTGAGGCGCCCAGTGACGACGAGACAGAGCTTTCCTCTGATGCTAGGGAGGAGGATGCAGACATGGATGTCTCGGACGAATATTAGCCCTCCTCCGGTCCCCCTCCTCCCACCCAACTCTGCGTGGGATTGGGTTTATTTTCTTTATTGTTTTTTTTTTCCTTTTGTTTTGGGACGTCAGGAGCCGTCCCTTGAGGGGGGGTTCTGTCACAGTCTGTCCTCTCCTGCCTGCCTGCCACTCCCTCTCATCAGCCCAACTCTCCTCACCTGTGGCACTCAGTTGCCTCTGATCACCAATTAATCCGGTATATAGACTCTCCTCACCGTTCACACAGTGCCAGATTGTTCTCAGCATTCATGCAAGACTCTCCAGCGATTTCCCGACTGCCTACACGGATTCGAACCTGCCTGACCCTCTTCGGAACCCTCGCTCAATCCTGAGCCTCTGTGTGAGTACGGTGTACCCATTCCTGTGTTACAGTATCGGAATAAAGTTCAGTACCAACTATACCTGCCTGATTCTGTGCTGCTATCGGGTCCAAGCTATCCCCGTTACACATACCCCTTGCATCATACGTTACATAATCATGAATTCTGCTATTACAAAACAGCATACTTTCAAGTTTGTTGTGAGATTATAGAATGTCTTCTTGTAACCACATTGTTATTTCTGGCTTCAACCAAAGCATGAAACTCTCGCTCGCGCTGTTATTGATTGCAAAGTCCATTTTGTGTAAATTTTACCACCGATACATTGGATTTCTCTTTATGGAACAGTTGTCTCGTCAAGGTTCCTGGCAAAGAAAGCTTTAAAATTTCCCTCGGGCACAGCCAGAGTACAGAACAGTAAGATCATGAATGTAAAAAGCATCTTCCACATCCTACGGCAGTCCCAAGCCCTTCACAGCCAGTCGTTGCTGGTTGAACGGGAAAATATAAGGTGTAGCCGCTGTCAAATTAGTGGTGTTAATATTATTTATAATATTTGGATAAGGACGCTTGCTGTCAGGTTTATTAATTAAAAATGCATGAGCGTATGGAAGCGTTTAACTCAATCGAAATCTTTAAAAGTAGTCTACCTTTAGATCTGGTATCTGTACAGCTTTTTATTTATTCATGACACCCCATGCCTCAGAAGGCAGTGGATGCTTTCAAGAAAGAGTTAGATAGATCTCTTAAAGATAGCAGAGTCAAGGGATATGGGGAGAAGGCAGGAACTGATTGCGGATGATCAGCCATGATCACATTGAATGGCGGTGCTGGCTCGAAGGGTCAAATGGTCTATTCCTGCACCTATTGTCTATTGTCTATAGTGCTGGTGTCTATTGTACATTATGACAAGGATAGTTATCCAGCCTAGCCCCATGCCTTGAGTAGTGCTGGTGGATATGGTACATTACAGTGGGGATAGTTGTCCAGCCTAGCCCCATGCCTTGAGTAGTGCTGGTGGATATGGTACATTACAGTGGGGATAGTTATCCAGCCTAGCCCCATGCTTCTAGTAGTGTTGGTGTCTATGGTATATTATGGTGAGGACAGTTATCGAGCCTAGCTCCTGGAGAAAAGTTCCTTAGCTTAATGCATGATCTGTCAAGCTTGGATCAGTACAGGGAACACATAGTTACATCACTGAGATTATCTTTGCAACTTCATTTATAATGTTTCTTGTGATCAATGTTTAATAAAAACTGCTAAAATTTAAAAGGATAAGCGTTCTTCAATAGCTGAAGTAAGGTTGGTTGCAGAGGTCATGGGTGGAATTCCTCTGAGAGTTTAGCTTCGCAATTCCATCTCATCTCCTTCCTTCCCCCAAAAATATTGCTTTCTTCAACTTAAGCCCCATTTTCCTCCAGCTGTTTGTAGCCCAGTACAGTCAGCTCTCAACACAAACAACCTTACAGATGTGCCAGATGTTGTTTTCACATCATGGCAGAAGGTGCAGGAAGAATGCCAAAGGCTCTCAAATTCTGGCTGGTGGTTGTTTTAATTTTTTTTTATAATACCACATAATATAAAAAAAATTAATACAGGGATAGAATTTTTTATATGGCTGGAGGGTGGTAAAAAGCTTATAGATTGGAACTTGAAAGATTTCCAGATGGAAGTATGTAAAATGGTGACAGGCAGGGGTAAGGTAGATAGTCAGAACCATTTTCTCCCAGGGTGAAAATGTCAAAGACTGAAGAGCATAAATTTAAGGTGTGAGGGGAAAAGTGCAGGGCGTTTTTACACAGAGGGTGGTGGGTGACTTGGAACACACTGCCAGGGGTGGTGGAGGAGATGGATATGAAAGTGGCATTTAAGAGGCTCTTAGATAGGCAGCTGGATATATAGGCTGGGGAGATTAGTTTAATCTGGGAGTGTTCAGCATGGATGTTGTGCACTAAACAGTCTGTTTCTGTGCTGTACTGTTCTGTGTTCTATGTTCTCTGTGTTCTCTACTTTGGTACGAATCTCCACTTTTCATCCTACACCTTCTTCCATGAGAATGGAAATGCAAACAAAAATCTTTTTAGCTTTGGCATGGATCCAATTGGGGAGGTGTTAGCTGGGGTGATTTCTCCCCTCTCCTTCCCTTTCCACCTACATTCCTTCCTCTAGCTTCACAATTCTCAACTCATCAATCCTTTTGTCTTGCACGTTCTGTTTTTTTAATCTCTGACATTTGTCCACCATCTGCCTATGAAACCTGCCCCCTCACCTCAGGTAAATGCACAGAGTCTTTTACCCAGAGTAGGCGAATCAAGAACAAGAGGACATCTGTTTCAGGTGCGGGGGAAAAGATTTAATAAGAACCTGAGGGCAACTTCTTTCTACAAACGGTGGTATGTTTATGGAACAAGCTGCCGGAAAACATAGTTGAAGCAGGTATTATCACAACGTTTAAACATTTGGATAGGTACGTGGTTAGGATAGGTTTAGAGGGATGTGGGCCAAATGTAGGCAGGTGGGACTGGTGTAGATAGGGCATATTGGTCGGTGTGGGTTAATTGGGCCAAAGGTCTGTTTCCACACTATATGATTCTATAACGCTATGACCTAAGTTTAGTTTAGAGATACAGCATGGAAATGGGCCCTTTGGCCCACCAAGTCCACACCAACCTGTGATCTCTGCTCACTAACGCTATCTTACATACTAGGGACAATTTTACAGTTATACCTAGCCAATTAACTTATAAACCTGTCTTTGTAGTGTGGGGGGAAACCTGAGATCCCGGAGAAATCACAGGCAGGTCGCGGGGAAAACGTACAAACTCCGTACAGTCAGCACATGTAGTCAGGATCGAACCTGGGTCACTGTCACTGTAAGGCAGCATCTCCACAGCAGTGCCACCGTGCCACCCTGTATCAACCTATTACCTGCCAGGCTTTGCTCTACCCTTTCTCTACCAGCTTTCTTTCCTATCTCTACAATCTGTCTGAAGAAGGGTCCTGACACAAACCATCACCTATCCACATTATCCAGAGATGCTCCCTGACCCACTGAGTTCCTCCAGTACTCTTTTGTTTGGAGATCTTGAATTTTGAAGATTTCTACGTGGTAGATGGAAGCTGGTCAATTTGAAAATTGAAAGGCTGCTAAAGGAAAACAAGGGGCCAACTATCCCTGCCAACCTCTGGCATCTTTCCATTGTCCTTATTTTCATAATTTCTTGAAATAGTAAACAAATTTTAAAAGGCCCAAAATACCTTCCCGTGGGAATAAAAATAAATATTCCCGTTCAGTTTATAACTCCAGCATTACATATCGACCAGAATATATATTTCTATTGGTAGTGATTTATTGGAGGGTCTGTGCTGTCTGCTCTCAGTTTGCTCAATAAATAAAGGGCCTGTCCCACTTGGGTGACCTAATCCGCGAGTTCTGGCGAGTTTGTCCTCGACTCGTACTCGCAGCATGGTCGACACGAGGTCATAGGAGGTCTTCGTAAAGGCCCTGTCCCACTTTCCCGAGTTACTCATGAACTCTCCCGAGTTTTACTCTTGATTCGAACTCGGGAAATGTCGGGTAATGTCGGTAGCGAAGCTCGTAGGAGTCCGTAGATGTTTTGTAGCGGCTCGTAATGCCAGCCGTAGGAACTCGGGGCTTCGGGTAAGTCGGGACGTTTTTTCAACATGTCGAAAAATGTCCACGAGTAAAAAAAATAGTCCCGAGTACCTACGAATGGCTATTACCGTAATTCTCCGAGTTCGAATCAAGGGGAAAACTCTTGAGAGTTTGTGAATAACTCGGGGAAAGTGGGACAGGGCGTTAACTCTCCTTCATGCTCGAGAGTGGTCTCCGCATACTCGAGACCTCAGCTAGGTCGCGGCGTTTTTTTCAATATGTTAAAAATGCCCACGAGTAAAAAAAGGTCGCCATGGACCTACTTTTTTTACTTGTAGGTTTAGTCGTAGTAGGTCAGCATGTTAGTCGTAGGTAATCGAGGGTAGTGGAAAGTAATCGAAGATAGTCGAAGGTAGTCGTAGAGTCTTCATCATAGTCGGAGGGAGGTCGAAGGAGATTGAAGGAGTTTGTCTTCACTTTCCACTATTCGGTGTCCAATTTTCCTGAAGTTAGTCGTAGCTAGTCGAAGCTGGTCTTCAACATAGTCGAAGGAGGTCTTCCACATGTCATTTTTTCAAACTCTTCTAAACTTGCCAATTAGGTCGCCCAAGTGTGACAGCCCCTTAACTATGCCCTCCTAGAGCAGAGGGCGATACACAAAACACATATGATTGATGGAAGTGGCCGACCAGCTCATTAATTTTTCAATAATAAGAACAGTGTGTACCCAAGTAATGCTTAATGTTTTGTAATAGAGAATCCCACAAATACTAAAACACAAAGTGCCAGAGTAACTCAGCAGGTCAGGCAGCACCAGCATCTGCAATTCCTTGTTTCTACCATAAATACTAAGTTGCCAGTAATGATAATTTTGTCAGAGCAAGTACAATAATCCATAATCTACATAATTCAAAGCAAAGCATGTATTTTTACGTAATGGAGAAGAGAAGTTCAATGACAACAATGTTTCAGAATTGCTGATCCTTTTCATAATTTTAAAAGGCAGTTGTAATGTTCATTTTCTGGTTGTCTAGGAAACTGCAATCTACTGAGATCAAGGCAAAGCACTTTATATTTATGATGCTGTTTTAATGATCCTTTGTTTTGTTTACACGTCAAAGTAATTTTCAGTAATATCTCCTGAAATTTCAATTAACTGTGCTTAATCCCAAGATAAAGTTTTCATTCATACCTCCATCTTGTTGGCCTATTTATTTCCATTGAGCATGTGTGTTGGGGTTGGTGTTGCCTTTCTTAAAGATGCTCTGCAAATGCAGTTTCGTATGATTAGTTTAGTTTAGAGATATAGTGCAAAATGGGCCCTTTGGCCCACCGAGTCTGCACTGACCAGCGATCCCCGCACATTAACATTACACTACACAGAATAGGGACAATTAAAAAAAAAAAAAACACAAAAAAAAACATTTATACTGAAACCTATAAACCTGTACATCTTTGGAGTGTGGGAGGAAACTGAAGATTTTGGAGAAAACCCGCGCAGGTCCCAGGGACAACATGCAAACTCCATACAGACAAGCACCCATGGTCAGGATCGAACCCGAGTCTCTGGCGCTGTAAGGCAGTAGGTCTACCACTGCGCCACCGTGCCGACCTTGGGATAATTGGGATCTTCGAATGATATTGTATGGAAACAAGTCATTCAAGCTTTTCAGGCTCTTTGGCAGAGCCTTTCAATTTGCTCCAATCTCTGGCTCTTTCCCATAACCCTGTTCCCTTAAAGTGTTTATCCATTTCTCTTCTAAAAGCCATGATTGAATTGAAATCCATCACCATTTTTTTAAACAATTTGTATCATAAAATATTGCCTATTCATGATGCCTTTTGCTTTTTTTTTGCTAAGTACCTTATATCTTAAGTACCTTGCATCTCTTTCCTATTTTCTCTACTCTTATTCTTCTGTTATTTCTTTCAGTATTCATGATTTGGAACACCTCCATCAAAATCTCTTAATCTTTATTGCTTACTAGTCTTTCAGTCTCTTCATTCAGCCTCTCCAGTCTTTCATCCCTGGTGCTATTCTAGGAAGCCATTATTGCATTGTCCCTAAAGCCTTTTCACCCTCATTAAAATGTGATGCCTGGATTGAACACAATACTCTAGCTGAGGCTTAATCATTTCTTGCCGGTTGAAAACCATACTTCTGTGATGATGTGTGGATTGTAAGCTACATGGGGAGAGATTTTTGTGGGGGCTTTCTCTACAGGTTTATAGGAAAGAGATGGAGAGCAGGTCTAATTAAATGGCTCTGCTAAAGAGCTAGAAAAAGTTGAATGGACTTCCCCTACATGGTATCATTCTCAGATTAGAACATAGAAAAGTATTGCACAGGAACATGCTCTTGATCCACAATGTCTATGGCGAACATGATACTAATCCCATCTGCCTGCATTTGATCCGTATCCAGCCATTCCCTGCATATCCATGTGCCTATGTAATAACCTCTATAACACCACTATTGTATCTGCCTCCACCACCACTCCTGACAGTGTGATCTGGGCCGTTCTGTGTAAATAAAATTTGCCCTGCACATCTCCTTTAATCTTTCCTTCTCTCACTTTAATGCTATGCCCTCTAGACTTCGATATTTCTACCCTGTGAAAAAGGATCTGATGTCTACCCCATCTCATAATTTTATATTTTTCTCTCAGGTTTCCCCTCAATCTCTGGCATTACAGAGGAAACAATCCAGTCTCTTCAACCTCTACTTATAGCTAGTAATACCCTTTAATCCAGGCATCTTTCTGGTAAACCTTTTCTGCATCCTCTTGAATCTTTACATCCGTCCTGTAAAGGAGCGACCAGAACTGACGCATTACTCCAAATGTGGCCCAACCAAAATCCTTGAAATTATTTCCTGACTTTTACACTTGACAAGTCAAGCATATGCCTTCCTGACCACTCTATTTACTCTGTTGCCACTTTCAGGAAGCTATGGACTCGAGACCCAAAATTCCTGAGCACATCAATTTGAGAATGATGTCTCCTGACATCGCTTTGGGAAATAATTGATGAAAGCCTCTATGGTTTCATTGAATGTTCCACCATTTTCTTAGTAATCAGTATCAGCATTCATCACCATGTACCAGTCTCTCAGGTATTATTCCAGATGATATTTGTAGATTGGCTATTGCATGCTAGCCAATTATAGTGTTTGTTAGTAGTAGCTCCGCCTAGAATCAGAATCACACTTTATTCGCAATGTTTTGCAACTTACGCTGAATTTCATTGACATACAATTAAAAGCAACAGAATACTCAAAAACAAATTTTAACATGAACATCCACCACAGTGACTCCTACACATTCCTCACTGTGATGGAAGGCGAAATAAAGTTCAAGTCCCTTCCCTTAGTTCTTCCTCGGTCGTGGGCCTCGAGCCCCCGTTGACGGGACGATCTTGACTCCCGTAGCTGGCGGCGTTTTGGCTCTCCGCATCGAGGCGATCTGCTCCTGCATCGGGGGGATGTTAGCTCCCCCGCACCGGGCGATCGAACCTCGTGTCGGGGCTGGTCAAAACATTCGCGACGTTGGAGCTCCCGACTTGGCCTCACCCAAAGACTGCGAGCCCTTGATGTTGATTCCGCGGTGGGAGCGATCCCAGGCAAGGGATCAGCTCTGATGTTAGCTCCGCGCCTCGCGGTGGGGCTCACGACAGTCCGAGGAGGCCTCCAGCTCCAGCGATGGTAGGCCGCAGATCCCGGAGAATGTGATCCGAAAAATAATCACATCCCCGGCAAGGTAGGAACTTGAAAACAAGTTTCCCCCGATCCCCTCCCCCCTCCCCCCTCCACCCCCCCACATAAAACAAACAGAAGAACAATTAAACATTTAACAAAATAAAAAAAGACTGAAAAGACAAACAGACTGCCGGCAGGGCTGCCATCTCCCCGGCGCCCCTGGTGGTCTTTATAATATCAAGTGTTACGTGCTTTATAATATCAAGACCCCGCCTACTCCAGCCAGTAGATGTAGCAGCTCAGAGCTTCAACATAGTGCAGATCCTATGCTGTAAGTGATTGAATAAACATGTGTTGTATCTTAATGTGTGTTCGGGTCACATCATTACATGGTGTCAGACAGTAAGTCTTACACACTCCATTCACGTTTATCGGGTTTTATTTTCTTTTGATTAGTTTGTGCCTGTACTATCTCCGTTATGGCTCATTCGTGTCACCGCCCAAGTCCTTTGATCTTTGATTCAGACATTGCTGAACGATGGCGTATTTTCGAACATGATTATAGACAATAGACAATAGACAATAAGTGCAGGAGCAGGCCATTTGGCCCTTCGAGCCAGCACCGCCATTCAATGTGATCATGGCTGATCATCCAAAATCAGTACCCCGTTCCTGCTTCTCCCCATATCCCCTGACTGCTATTTTAAGAGCCCTATCTAGCCCTCTCTTGAAAGCTTCCAGAGAACCTGCCTCCACCGCCCTCTGAGGCAGAGAATTCCACAGACTCGCCACTCTCTGTGAGAAAAAGTGTTTCCTCATCTCCGTTCTAAATGGCTTACTCCTTATTCTTAAACTGTGGCCCTGGTTCTGGACTCCCCCAACACCGAGAACATGTTTCCTGCCTAGTGTGTCCAAGCCCTTAACAATCTTATATGTTTCAATGAGATCCCATCTCATCCTTCTAAACTCCAGAGTGTACAAGCCCAGATGCTCCATTCTCTCAGCATATGACAGTCCCGCCATCCCGGGAATTAACCTTGTAAACCTACGCTGCACCCCCTCAATAGCAAGAATGTCCTTCCTCAAATTAGGGGACCAAAACTGCACACAATACTCCAGGTGTGGTCTCACTAGGGCTCTGTACAACTGCAGAAGGACCCTCTTTGCTCCTATATTCGATTCCTCTTGTTATAAAGGCCAACATGCCATAACGCTTTCTTCACTGCCTGCTGCACCTGCTTGTTTACTTTCATAGACTGATGTACAAGGACCCCCAGATCCTGTTGTACTTCCCCTTTTCCAACGATGCCATTTAGATAGCAATCTGCCTTCCTGTTTTTGCTACCAAAGTGGATAACCTCACATTTATCCGTATTAAACTTCATCTGCCATGCATCTGCCCACTCCCCCAACCTGTCCACGTCACCCCTGCATTCTCATAGCATCCTCCTCACCGTTCACACTGCCACCCAGCATGGCATCATCAGCAAATTTGCTAATGTTACTTTGAATCCCTTCATCCAAATCATTGATGTATATTGTAAATAGCTGCGGTCCCAGCACCGAGCCTTGCGGTACCCCACTAGTCACTACCAGCCATTCTGAAAGGGACCCGTTAATCCCTATTCTTTGTTTTCTGTCTGCCAACCACTTCTCTATCCATGTGAGCACTCTACCCCCAATACCATGTGCCCTAATTTTGTCCACTAATCTTCTATGTGGGACTTTATCAAATGCCATTACACTCATTATGCTCGCATCGTTCATCGGAATAACCCCCTAGAAGTGTGTGCATCTGTTTTGCTCAAACTTACGGGACCTGAGGCAATGAATCATGCCGACAACTTCACTTTTGCTCCTGCTGTTTTGGATGACAACGGTCAGGTCCGTATACCTGCAGAAACAATTGACAACCCTGTGGTTTTGCTAAGAAAGTTCAGAGAACTGTGTAATATGCCATCAAACTATATTATTGAAAGAACCAAGTTCTATGCTCATTTACAACAGGTCGATGAGCCTATTGAATGATTTATCAGCGAACTGAAGCACATGGCTGCACGCTGTCGATTTCATGATTTACGAGATGAGCTCGTACGTGATAAACTGGTAGGTGGAATGCTTGATAGCAAGCTGAGAGCTGAGCTTCTTTGAAACACTGAATTGACCCTTGACCAAGCAGAACATGCCTGCCGTATTTCCGAGATTACGTCTCCCCACACGGATCCAGAGCCTTTCAGTCCCCGCCAGCAACATAGCGTTAATCTTTCCGACTTCTCCGCTCTTCTCCTATCGGGTCTACTGCTCGTTGTCAGAATTGTAACTATTTTCATGCGAAGGGTCTTCAGTTCTGTGTTGCCTATGAAAAAGCTTGCGATTTCTGTAAGAAATTAAACCATTTTGCTTGATGCTGTCATTCCCGTGTGAATCCTAATGCTTCAAGAACAAGCCTGCACCTGCTTCAGCAGGAGTTCACTGATACTGACTGCCAAGAGCCTGAGTTGTCGTCCCCCGCTTCGCTCTCAGACAGTGTAGATAACAGTTCCGCCATCCACTCCCTCCTCCCTTCGTCTAACGAGCTACTTGACCCTGAAGTAACTATGTTCGTGAATAACAGGCCTCTTCTTGCCAAGGTGGACACTGGCGCGAAATTCAACATCATATCATTAAGGGAGTTCAAGAAAATTCGCAAAGCTGAACGTATTGATAAGGCCTCCGCAACGCTTCGGGCTTACGGGGGAGAGGTTCTGCACCCACTTGGAAAAGCTGATTTAAAGTGCACTGTAGATGAACAGACCCGTACCTTACAGTTTTACACTGTTAAAGTAAATTCAGAGACTTTGCCTGGTATCTTATGCTTGCCACGATCTAGGCCTGGTGTACTTTGTACGCGCTGTCCACAAACTCTGCCTCACTGATGAGCCCACTCAGCAACTACTCTCTCAATACAAAGACCTGTTTAATGATGAACTTGGCAAGTTGCCTGTCAAATATCGCATTACTGTTGATCCTAAAGTCACTCCCGTGATCCAAGCACCACATTGTGTCCCACATGCCATGCGTGACAGAATACACGCTGAACTCAAACGCATGGTCTCAATGGGTGTTATTGCTGAGGTAACTGACCCATCCAACTGGGTTTCCACCATGGTCTTTGCAACTAAGAAAAACAAGGAGGAGATCCGTATCTGCATCAACCCCAGAGATCTTAACACGGCCATCAAGCGCCCACATTACCCAATGCGAACTACAGAAGATGTTGCTGCACAGATTGGCAACGCAGCAGTATTCTCGGTCCTGGATGCCAAAAGCTCCTTTTGGCAGATTCCACTAGACCCAGACTCGTCCAACCTCACTACATTCGCCACACCCTTTGGCCGCTTCAAATTTCTAAGAATGCCTTTCGGCATCAACTCCGCCAGTGAGGTCTTCCAGCTCACTATGGAACAATTGTTTACAGAGTACCCATGCGCCATCATTGTTGATGATATTGTCGTCTACGGTCGCGACTTGGCTAAACATGACGCCAATCTGAAGAGAGTACTTGACCGTGCCAAGGACATTCAGCTTAAACTCAATCCACAAAAGTGCAGGTTTCGAGTTCCTGAGGTCAGACATGTTTGTACCAGCGATGGTCTCAGACCAGATCCGCTGAAAACTGCAGCTATCAACGAACTGCCGGTTCCTACTGATGTTGTGAGTTTACAACGATTCCTCGGTGCGGTTAACTACTGGGAAATTTTATTCCCAACCTCAGCAACATATCGGCCCCCTGCGGGTACTAGGCATGGTCCTAGTACCCGCAGCACCAAAGGGCTTTTGACACTCTTAAACTGCAGCTGGCTAGCGCACCTACACTCTCCTATTTCGATCTGGAGTTACCAGTAACGCTCACCTGCGATGCATCCCAGTATGGGCTAGGCGCAGCATGCCTGCAGGCCACTGCTGACGGCCATTTCAAGCCCGTGTCATATGCATCCCGTACACTAACTGACATTGAACAGCACTATGCCCAGATCGAAAAGGAACTGCTCGGAGTGGTTTTCGCCTGCATTAAATTCAAGGACTTCATCTTTGGTTAAACCGTGACCATCGAGACTGACCACCAGCCACTGGTCACCATTTTGAACAAACCGATCCATGCTGCCCCAGCATGACTACAGCGAATGATGATGCAAATGCAGCGATTTGATTTCAAGATCGTCTATAAGAAAGGTAAAGACATGTACATAGCAGACACGCTATCCAGAGCCCCGCGCAGAACCAACGAACAACAACTCTCTGAACAGGACGAATTCTCAGTCATGAAGGTCTCGTTTGTGCCAACTGATCGTTTAAGCAGCCTGGTTGAACACACGGCTGCTGATGAGACATAACAATTGCTATCTACAGTCATCAGGCGCGGTTGGCCCGACATACAGTCCAACACCCCGCTCGAAATAAGTCCCTACTTCCTGGTTCATGACGAACTAGTGCTACAGGACGGAATCATAGTCAAGGGCCACAAGGCAGTGGTCCCAGCCGCCCTCCAGGATGAATAATATAACGATATCCACAGGGGCCACCCTGGCGTGGAGGCAACCCTCCAAAGGGCGCAAAGCATGTTTTACTGGCCTGTTATGACCAAATACATACGCGAAAGAATTGAAACGTGCACTGTCTGCAAAAGCCTGATGCCACATCAGCAGAAGCAGCCTTTACTGCCGCAACCAGTCCCTCCTCTGCCGTGGTCCTCGTTAGCCATCGACATCTTCGAGTGGCACGGGAAACACTATCTGGTTCTTGTTGACTCTTACTCGGGCTGGTTCGAAATAGACTTACTGCAAACCATTTCTTCGGAGGCAGTGATTGACAAGCTGCAACGGCACCTCTCCGTGCTTGGCTCTCCTTCTCGTATTCAGTCTGACAATGACAGACAGTTCACCAGCCAAGCTTTTAAAAACTTTGCTAAACGATGGGACTTTCAACAAGTTACCAGCAGTCCCAAGTTTCCGCAGTCCAAAGGACTTGCTGAACGTGCCGTTTGGTGTGCAAACCAACTCATGGAACGATCATACCTTGTCAAATCTGACGTATACCTGGACCTGCTCAATCTACGGAACATTGCACGGGATCCCATTCTAGGTTCTCCAGCCCAACGATTTAATAAACATGTGTTGTATCTTAACATGTGTTCGGGTCACATCATTACAATATCTATGCAAACACCTCAAGCTTTTTTATGTTCTTTTACTATTTTATCCTTCACCCCACCCTAGATGGTATGTAGGTCACGCTCTCTACAATCACCCCCTTCCCTAGATTTGCTTATTTTCTCATTTCCTTGTGTTTTTTCCCATGTCTTCCAAACAAAGGCGATTTGCTGGACGACTGCTTAGTTTGGTAGATGGTGTTCCCACTACTATGCTGTAAAGTTGGCAACATGAAATTAGACCAATAATGAGTCTCCAACTACTTATATCACCCTGTGATTTCCAAACAAATGAATATAACAGCTGAATCCACTCAGAATGCAGGCATGCTAATGGGCATTGTCACTGAAATAACTGTGTGAAATTAATCTTACAGTAACTATTGCATCAGGTAACTCATTAAGCTTGGCATCCTAGAATGTGTGTCAAAATTTTGTTACTGTGGCAACGTTCTATTTGCTCTGGATGAAGTCTACACAAATCTTTCCTCCATTTAACCACATGCAATAACATTGTATATAAAATAATAAGAACAATGTTATTAGGTTCCAAGTAATGTCAGTGCATTTCTTAGGTGCGCAATGCAGTCGTGCTGTAATTTACATGTATATTCGAAGTGTGATGATGGTAAGTGAAAGAATAAGTACCCTCCTTAAAGATCACCATAAACATCTTTGTGTGGAGCCAAAAGAGAGATGGGGGGGGGGGGGGGGGGGGGATATTAAATTAACATTTCTGAGCTATTTTAACTGCAAAGATAGTGAAAGCCAAGGACTTGGGAACTTGAGGCATGAGGGTTGTGATATCTTGGATCAAATACGAAGGACCAAAGAGGAGCTATTGGCAGGCTGATATCGGATTAAAGTGGATAAATCTCCATAACCTGACCAAATACATCCCCTGTCCTTGTGGGAAGCTGAGGAGGAAATTGCAGAGGCCTTTGCAAAAATATTTGCACAACCTTTAACCATAAGTGACGTTCTGGCAGACTCGACGGTGGCTAACGTTGTATCATTATTTAAGAAGAGCAGCAAGAACAAGCCAGGGAACTAGATGGTTGATGACTGTGGTGGGAAAATTGTTGCAGTATTTTCGTGGGTAGACAGGGTGGTTGGGTAGATGGGATCTATGAGATTTTGTGTAAGCATGATCTGATAAGGGATAATCAGCATGACTTTGTGTGAGGAAAATCTTTGGAAGAGGCCACCAAGAGGATTGAATGGTAGAACACTGGAGAGTGTTGAAGGACAGAGATCTGGGAGTACAGTGCATGGTTCCATGAAAGTGGTGAGTCGGGTAAACAGGAATAAGGAATTTGGCACGCTTGCCTTCATTGGGAAGGGTATGGAGTATAAAAGTTGGGATATCATGATGCAAATCATTGCTGAGTTCACACTTGGAGTACTGTGCACATTCTGAATGCCCAACTATAGGAAGGATGTAATTTACGTTTGAAATAAGGTATAAGAAATTCACCGGGATATTACTTGAGCTTGTGTGTTTGAGTAATAGGAAGACAGTGGATAGGCTTGGACCTTTTATTTGAAACATAGGAGGCTGAATGAGGATCTAATTGAGGTGCACCAGATCATTGATACGATACAATGCAATAGAAGTTTATTTGGCCACAGAGGGAAATTGGTCTGCCACAGTGATAACACACAACAAGGTACAAGAAAACTTGAAATTTTACTTCGGAGTCACATGAGTGACTACGTGAAGAACCCCGCCAGTGCGCCTGCGCGTCATTACGTCAGACGCCTTGACGCAAACGGACGTGAGGAGCAGAGCTCCTCGAGTGGTTTGTAGTTTTTCAACTACAAGGTAAGTAAAAACTTTTTTCAGGTTTTCCAGGTCCGTTTACTGTGGGTCTATGGCGATTTTTTCCACAGACGCCATGGAAAAAACGGACAGGGGGAAGAGGCGAGCGACACAGCCGACAGAAAGTCGTGAAAGTCGGGAGTCCGCGGTTAGAGACCAACCGCCTCTAAACCCCGGTACAGTCGCCAGCGGTGAGCATAGCGACTGTGGACCTGGGGCTGGTGAAAACACAGTCAGCGCCTGTCGGGCAAAAGACAAAGTTTAAATCCCAATGGCCCACGGAGGGAGTCCCAGGCAATGGAAGTAGTTCCAGGGCTAGATACTGCTTTCGAGCGTATTGCCCAAATAGAAAGCCTTTTACATAGGCTGTTGGAGCAAAGTTCACTCAGGGAGGAGTGTACTGAAAGCAAGCTGCTGGAAACAGCTCAAACAGCTCCTGGTACAGGGCTAGATACTGCTTTCGAGCGTATTGCCCAAATAGAAAGCCTTTTACACAGGCTGTTGGAGCAAAGTTCACTCAGGGAGGAGTGTACTGAAAGTAAGCTGCTGGAAACAGCTCAAACAGCTCCTGGTACAGGGCTAGATACTGCTTTCGAGCGTATTGCCCAAATAGAAAGCCTTTTTCATAGGCTGTTGGAGCAAAGTTCACTCAGGAAGGAGTGTACTGTAATCCAAGCTGCAGGAGCAGCTTAACAGCACCTGGCTCAGGGCTGATGGAATGCACCCTCAGGAATGAGGAGCGTGCTACGGGTCATGAGATTTCAGACCCCGATTCTGACGGTGAGGCTGTACAAGGCGATGAACGGCAGCTGCCAGATGTTCCACCCCTGGCAGTAGGATTCGCTGCCCCGTCAGGGTCAGGAGAGCCATTAGGAGAAGAACTGGCCTCCTTAATAAATTACTTGGTTTACCATTAGCTGGAACAGCAGGAAATGGATGAGACTGCAAGAAGTAACTGTGGGTTGCTGAAAGCAGCAGCAGTGAATCAAATTATCTGGAATCAGTTGCAGAGAATATTAAAGCTGCTGGGGTCTGGAATAACTGCTTTTACCTGAATAGCAGGTAACAACCAAAAGATGACGAAGTTGCATCAGCAAGCACTGGGGTGGCTATGCAGCACCCACTTTGAGATCAATTATCTGAGGAAAGTGCTATACGGTCTACTATGAATCCGAAATTCGCAGCACTCTGCAAACCAAGTAATATACAATTACCCAACTTACTCTTTGGAGAGGATCTCGGGAGACGTATTAAAGAGTTGGAAGATGAAGCGAAAACAGGATTGATAAATACATCAATGGTTGCAAAGTCTGTAAAGAGGAAGTATCCTTTCAGACGTCATACGGATCCTAGATCAGGACCAAGTCGCTCATCAACGCAGGGACGTAGCTGGCGGCCTGCAGCGGGAGTAAGGACAAGTGGTTGTGCTTCCGGGAGAATCCAGGGATCTCAAAATACTCAAATGACTCAAGAGGTAGGTGGACCTGGTTCTCAGAGGAACATACTAACTGGATTAAGTCCAAAAGTTGGAGGCAGATTACGTCTCTTCTATAAACATTGGAAGAAGATTACTTCAGATGTGGTAATTCTGAATAATCTACAAGGATTTCAAATTGAATTGAATCCAAATTATGATTTGCCTGTCCAGCATGTTCCTAGCAGAACTCTCCACTTTGCGAAGTAATGGAGGTTGCGTTTCAAAACCCTATATATAAAAGGTGTTATTAAAGAATCAGTCTACCAAATTCACCAATTTGGGTCAAAAATATTCCCTCGATCAAAAAAGGATGGAGGATGTAGGATTATTATAGACTTGACAAGTCTGAATCCTTTTGTTCAGTGTTTGTTCACTTGCAAGATATGAAGTATTTTAAATTTACATGGATGAACCAATTAGGGCAGTTCAAAGCTCTGCCTAAAGGGTTAACGTTCCCTTCCAGAATATTTATAAAAATCAATTCTGGGGTTGCTGAGAGCCAGGGGCATGTACTAATGGCATACCTGGATGATGTCCTGATGATAGGAAGGACAAAAACAGTCAACAGAAGCATCGGTTGCAGTAATACAATCCAACTTTTGAAAGTTTGGGGGTTTCTAAATTCATCCAAAGAAATCAAGGTTAAAACATGAACCTCGATTAATTATTTGGGGTACACAATTGATTTATCCCAAATGCAAATTACTTTGCCCAGTGAAAAAAGGGTGGAGTTGATTAAAGTTTGCAGTAATCTGTTAAACGAGCAAAAAACCTCTAATCAGACAGGTGGCTCGAGTACTGGGAAAATTAGTATATTCCCAGCAGTCCAGTATGGACCATTACACTATCAACAGCTGCAGAGAATTAAAGAACAGGCACTGAGAGTAAATGCTGGTCATTTTGATAGAACCATGCAAGTAACAACAAATGCTGTTTCTAAGCTGCAGTGGTGGATTCTACATGTCTCAAGCAGTTCAGGCAAAGTGCTGATTGAACAACCTTCCATGATATTACAAACTGATGCCAGTGCACTAGGATGGGGTGCAACTGACTTAACATGGAGCTGCGGAGGCAGATGGAATCAGGTAAAGTTAGTGTTACTGCAGACATGGGAAATTACCTATTTGGAGTTTTTAGGAGGTTTCTATGGACTCCAAGCTTATGTTTCTAACACAACTAAAAGGAAGGTTCAAGTTCAAATTAATAAACACAACAGTAGTTGCCTATATTAATGATATGGGTGGAATTAAGTCGGTGTCATGTGACAAAATGGTTAAATCAACTTCGATCTTGGTGTATTGAAAAGAACATTTGGTTTTCAGCTATCTATCTACCAGGTAGAATGAACAGGATAGCAGACACCTGGTCACGAAAAGTTCCATGATAATAAAGAATGGATGTTGAATCAAGAGGTATTCAAATGATATAGTAATCAGATTTGGAATGACCGACATCGACTTGAATCATCAGTTATCGAGATATGTCTCATGGAAACCAGATCCAGGAGCAGTGGCGATTGATGCTTTCTCGCTACATTGGGGTGGTATGTTTTCATATATATTTCCACCTTTCTGCCTCATAAGCCAATGTTTGCTTAAAATCAGGCAAGATGCTGCTTCAAGGGTATTGGTAGTACCAGATTGGCCTATACAGCCATGGTATCTGTTGATATTAGAATTAACAACACAAATGTTGATGAAAGTCCCAAAAAGGAGTAATTTATTGCTGCACCCTGTAACAGGGTAACAACATCCATTATATCATCGTTAGGATTTGTTGATTTGCAGGTTTTAAGAATGCCTTTTCTGGGACGAGGACTGTCTGAGCATACTGTGGACATGCTTACGGCAGCCTGGAGGAAGAGCACTCAAAAACAGTACCTTTCTTATATTAAGAAATGGGAAGAGTTCTGTGTACAAAAGAATGTGCAATAAAGTACTGCAGATATTTCAAATGTTTAGAATTTCTGTCAAAACTTTATTATGATGAAGGTCTGAGTTGTAGTGCAATTAATTCAGCCAGAAGTGCATTGTCCTCATATTTGGTTCTGGATTCAGAAAGAAACTCAATTGGGTCACACCCAATTGTTTCCAGACTAATGAAAGGAATCTTTAATTCCAAACCACCGAAACCTAGGTACGTGACAATCTGGGATGTAAGTGTGGTACTGAAACTTCGTGAATGGTCATCAAGTGTGTCTTTACCTTTGGTCAAGCTCAGTATGAAAGTATTCATGCTTATGGCATGAGTGACAGCACAATGAGTGCAAACACTTGGAAAATTACAAATAGATAGTATGGAAGTAACTGAAAACAAGGTTACATTCTATATTTATGACCTACTAAAGTAAATTAGGCCAGGTGTGACAGGATTTAAAATTATGCTAGCAGCATATCCAAATGATCCATGTCTCTGTATTAAGTCATATTTATTACAATACATTGAGGTCACAAAGAATTTGAAAATACGGAAACTGGGTTGTTGATCACACACAAGAAACCACACAAGAGAGTTTCAATACAGACTATTTCCAGATGGATAAAAGAAGTCTTAACAGCTGCTGGTATTAACACTTATGTTTTTACGTCTCACTCGACTAGGGCAGCAGAAACGTCGGCGGCCAGGGCAAAAGACGGCCCCGTCGACCATATCCTCGCAGCCGCCGGATGGTCCAATGAGTTGATGTTTCAACATTTTTACCATCGGCCTATTGTTAATGCGGGGTTGTTTGCAGAAACTATTTTAAGTTCTGTGTAATTTCCTCTGGTTTAAAGGGGATCTGATTCATTTCATTATTGAAATGAATTACTGCATTTGTGGTACAAATGTTATTATCAATGCATGATTGATTATTCTCGTTCCGAGTCAATCTATGCAGTGAGAAGCCGGGATTGATCCACGGCATGAAATCACAAAGCTTTAAAATCTTCACGTAGTCACTCACGTGACTCCGAAGTAAAATAGTAAGATTAAACGAGAACTTACCTAAGTTTGAAGTTTGATCTTTATTTTATGAGGAGTTACGTAGGTGATTACGTGCCCACCACGACCCTACCCTCTATCATAAAGGTCAGATGGAAGTTCTTGTATTACTCGTTTTATTATGAGACTATATTACTTCGGTTGTTGTTTTTTGTGATTTCACACCGCTGCTTTGAAGATTGACGCGCAGGCGCACTGGCGGGGTTCTTCACGTAATCATCTACGTAACTCCTCATAAAATAAAGATCAAACTTCAAACTTAGGTAAGTTCTCGTTTAATCTTACTATTAAAATTAAATTATGTGAAAAAAAGGAAAAAGACAAGCGACTGTTGGCTGGCTGATGTGTGCACAGCGCCTTCATTGGAACAAATGAACAAACAAACAAATGAACACAGTATTATCCCCTAGGCTGAGGATTCTAAAACTAGTGCCACCCCCCCCCCCACCGAGTCCCCATTGTCTTCCCCTCCCTCCCTCGCGCTCATCGACCACTAATCACGGATCGATTGCGAGGCTCCCGCCAAGGCTCCTGCTGCTGCTCCTGTTGCCGCTAAGGCTCCACCGCTGGCTAGGTCGACGAGGCTCCCATCGCCGCCGCTGCTGTGGCTCCTTCAGCCCAGACAGGCCTCGCGGCCCAGCTTCTTCGCAGTCCCCTAGGAGGCCTGTGGGGCGAGTTGGGCCTACCAGGGTGCATTGCGGTCGGCAGCGCGTTTGTTCAGTGGGATGCCATGATGGGCATTGATAATGTGTGAAAAAAGTATTTTTTTTCTCAGGGTAAAAGATTCTAAAACTAGAGAACATAGGCTTAAGTTGAGAGAGGTGTGGGGGGGTGTAATTAAGAGGGACGTCAGGGGCATCTCTTTTACTCAGAGGGTGGTCCTTATCTGGAATCAGCTGTTAGGTGAAACTATAGAAGCTTTTACAACTTTTAAAATACATCTGCGCAGATAGGAAGGGTTTAGAGAGCAGGCAAATGGAACTTGCCCAGTCACCCAACCAAGTCGGCATGGAGAAGTTGGGCCAAAGGACATGTTTCCGTATGGTATAGCTTTATGACCCAATGTGTGACTGAGATGGAGGCAATGACTTAGAATGGTGGGTGCAGTGCCGATCATATGTACTACCTCGTCCTGGATATTGTGGCATTTTTTGAACGTTGTTAGAAATGTACTAATCCTGGCAAGTGGAGAGTATTCCGTCACCTTGTAATCTTATCTTATAGGCCTTCAAGTGAGTCATTAGCCAACATGATAACCAGCTTCTAACCATTCTTGTCAACATAATATTTACTAGCTGCTCTGATTACATTTCCGATTGATGGTACTCCTCGTGGTATTAATGCCTGCGGTTTACTATCATTGAATGTTAATGGTAGTTAGACCCTTTCCCGCTGAAGAAAATCATTGCTTGTGGTATGAACCGGATGGCGCTTAATCTCTTACCTCGACGGAGATGCTTTTTTTTTTCTGTAGCGTATCTCCGTCTGCACTGCGGCCTAACATAGTGGAGTTGGCGACCTCTTGCAGGAGATCGACTTCAGGAGCTTTAACCGCGAGAGCATGCTGAGTTTAATATCGTGAAGCTCGCAACTCCATGTACGTATGCATGTATGTAGCGCATATATATATATATATATATATATATATATATATATATATATATATATATATATATATATATATATATATAATGTGTGTGTGTATATATATATATTTATTATATATGTACATATATATATGCTACGTACATGCATACGTAAATACATGCGTACGTACACACATACATACATACGTATGTACGTACATACACACATACGAACACACATATACATACATATATAACATACAAATACATACACACATACATATGAATATATACACATACATACACACATACACATACATGCACACATACATACACACAAAAAACAAGCAATAATAGTGTAATAAACATAATAGTGCAACATTTAAGTGTGGGAATAAGGGAGGCGGAGAGGGTGAGTCGGATGGCATGGTTGAAATTAAGTCAACAGTTAAATTGTCTCAACTGTGGTTGATCTTTTCTGCTTTAGCTGAAGTGCCTTCAATTAGGGCATGCTTATTGGGCACAGTAGCCTATGAATAATGGCATTGTTTTAGGGGGTTCTCAGTCTGAGAGGTCCATCCTGGTAGATTGATTGATTGATTGAAAGATACAGCAGAGAAACAACCCCTTCGGCAGACCAAGTCCATTCTGACCATCGATCACCCATTCACACAGGTTCTGTGTTACCCCACTTTCTCATCCACTCCCTGCACAGGAAGGGCAATTTGCAGTGGCTAGTTAACCTACAAACCCACAGTCATTTGGATGTGGGAGGAAGCTGGAGCACCTGGAGGAAACCTATGTGGTCACAGGGAGAAGATGCAAACTCCACACGATCCATTTGAACTCCTCTTCCCATTCCCACACTGACCTTTGTCTCCTGGGCCTCCTTCGTTGCCAGAGTGAGGCCACGTGCAAACTGGTAGAAAAGCACCTCATATTCCGCTTGGGTAGCCTACAACCCAACAGTCTGAACATTGAATTCTCCAATTCTAGGTAACTTCAACCATGCCCTCCCCCTCACCCCCTCCCTTCTTCCCACACGGCCCGCCTTCCTTCCTCCCCTCCCCAATACCCCACCTGGACTTGCATCTATTTTTCCTCTCCCCCTTCACTTCACCTCCATTATTTCCTCAAGCTTCATAATTCTCAACTCTTCAATCCTTTTGTCACACCTTATGTCTTTTCATCTATAGACGTCCCACCTTCTGCCTATCAAACCCACCTGCCCCTCACCTGTTCAACCTATTACCTGCCAAGCTTTGTCCTGCCCCTTCTCTCTTCTAGCTTTCTCCCCCCCCACCCCTACAATCAGTCTGAAGAAGTGTTGTTACCCCAAATGCCACCTATCAATGTTCTCCACAGATGCTACCTGACCTGCTGTGCTATTCCAGCACTTTGTGCCTTTTGTGCTTCTATGGATTTTGATATCACTTGTTTGCATTATTGCTGAAAATTAAATTTTTTCCCAATTAGTTTGTGGAAATGAACTTGTCACTGAACCATTCTGAAGGATGTTGCATTCCCGTCACACCTTGCCCACATCCCAAGAACAAATATAATTCAACTTAGTTGCTTAGTGCAAGTGGGAGATGAAATAGCATTAGCATACAATCATTATGTCACGTTGCATCAATTGCACAGCAAGCAAGCAATCATTCAGAAACCTCATTTCAGGCTCCGTAATCATTCCGAGCCAGTGCCCTCAACTATTTGAAAGATATTATTTTGAAACCAAGATGAAGGATCAATAAGTAAACTGGAAGACGACATCCAGATTGAAAGTAGTAACCAGGAAAGCCACAAATGATTGTTTAGATGATGGTCAGCATGGATTTAAAAAACTTGAAAATTAAAAGGTGGAAATACTAAAGTAGTTATGATACAAGTTTTATTAAAAGGCACCCAATATCATGAGTTTTCAATTCTGATGAATAGCTATTGACCTGAGCTACTGACTCTAATTTCTCTCTCCACGCCTGCTGCCTGACTTTAGACTTTAGAAATACAGTCCTTCAGCCCACTGAGTCCGTGCCAACCAGCAATCACACCATACGCTAGTAGTATCGCACACACCAGGGACATTTTACAAGTTTAGTTTAGTTTAGAGAACAGGCCCTTCGACCCACCAAGTCCACGCCGACCAATGATCCCTGCACATTAACACTATCCTACACACACTGGGGACAATTTACACATACACCAAGCCAATTATCCTACATACCTGTATGTCTTTGGAGTGTGGGAGGAAACCGAAGATCTCGGAGAAAACTCACGTGGTCATGGGGAGAACGTACAAACTCCGTACAGACAGCACCCATAGTCAGGATTGAACCCGTGTCTTCGGCGCTGCAAGCACTGTAAGGCAGCAACTCTACCGCTGCCCCACTGTGGCCGCCCATTTTATCAAAGCCAATTAACCTACAAATCTAGATGTCTCCGTACAGACAGCACCTGTGGTCAGGATCTAACCTAGGTCTCTGGCGCTGTAAGGCAGGAGCTGTGCCTTTTTGCCAACCTAATGGGACTTGCTGAGTGTTTTCTGCATTTTCTAATTTTGCTTCAAATTTCCAGATTCAGCATTTATTTTTTTGCTTTTTTCAAATGATGTGAATATTGACAGCAGGCTGAAGATCTCGGTAGTGTGAAAGTATGTAAGATGGGCGAATTTGAATTTCGAAGGAAAGGGGAATGTTCATCAGAGGATTGAGCAATGATAAGAATATCATGAGGAAAGAGCTGCAGTTTTAATTGCAGCCAAGAGAGTGCTGTCCTGCCAATTGAGAAGGTTCTTGTGATGTTCTTTCCAAGAGGGTGTGGGATATGCTGCTAATATTTCTCCAAAGAGAGAACTGTATTCAAGATTTGCATGGGCTTCTGATTAATGGCAAATACAGTTAATAAAGAAAGGGTTTGGCACATGAAGAATAAACCTGGGCGTTAATGTAATTTTAGTAATGGAGGTGATATTGGGTTTCATTTTGAAGTACCGAGGCAAAAAAAACTTCTTAAGGTTAAAAAAAAGTCTTGATGTGAAGCCAAAGTTAGCTATCATTTCAACCTGGAAGAGACATGAAGAAACTAAGTTTGGAAGAAGTCAATGCCAAAGTATTTAGTTTCATTGAAAAGTATGGGAGAGAATGAAAATGTAGCAAATCAGTCATTGCACTGAGAGATGACAAGAGATTGAAAGCAGTAAAGGCACACAACCAAAATCCTTCTTTTAATTAAGAAGTTAAACTGAGTTCTTGGCTGTCTTTGGCGGTGGATGTTCTGTTAATATATCCTTCAGGAAAAGGAGCTAAAGCTGATGGATAAAGATGTTCTACAGCTTAGATTTCAGAATGTCTTTGTGCAGCAGTAGCTGCAGTGAACGAGGTGCCAATACTTACTCACGGGAAAATTAATTGCAGACAAAAAACATGTGGTTTGTCCTTCTTATAGTACTTGATTAGGCTGCGGGAAGAAACGTTTCCTGTTTTGATCTCTCCGCAGGGATATTGAAGCTTTGGTAAAGGCTACGACCAAAAGATTAATTCCCAGTTTAGAGCATCCTAATCTCCAAGGAAGATTCAAAGAGCTGAATCTTAACACGTCAGAGAAGCATGGAGACGGGGATGATTTTTGAAGTTTAACTCCAGCTGCACCTCAGCTACATAGGATTGTGAGGGCCAGGAAGCACAAACTCAAATTATATACATAACATGTGTTGGAAAGAACTGCAGATGCTGGTTTAAACTGAAGATAGACACAAAGAGCTGGAGTAACTCTCAGTGGGACAGGCAGCATCTGTGGAGAGAAGGAATGGGTGACGTTTCGGGTCAAAGAAGGGTCTGAGTTACTCCAGCTTTTTGTGTCTATTTTCTATACATATCAATGTCTGGTTTAGATATACGGAGATGATTCTTCTCACAGATAATGGTGGTCCTGTGGTGCAGGGAGCTCACTCATGATGCAAGATCACTGAATTGCTTCAAGCAGGAACTGGTCTTGCTTCAGGGTGGCCCATCTGTTCTGGAGGCTGCTATCATGGCCAGATCTCTCTCAATCAAAAGGACACAAAGTGCTGGAGTAACTCAGTAGGTCAGACAGCATCTCTGGAGAACATGGATCGATGACATTTCAGGTCAAGACCCTTCTTCTCAATCAAGGTTTGTCTACTAAGCAGTTTGGAATAAAGTGTTTCCTGAAAACACGAGAGGAATCTTTAGCTTTTTCACCTTATCATCTTTGTCTGGCTTTTATTTGGGGCAAGGAGATTATGTTTTGGGATGTATCGGACATTACAGTTTCATGAAACAGAGTGAATGGGGCAGTAAATTGCTTCCTGCTCACTATTTTTCATGTGTACATATGGTAAGATTTTCATAAAACTGAAGAGAGGTACAAACTAATGGCATTCTGGCCACTGGTTATTTTTTTCATTTCATAAAACCAATAATATATTTACTCATCATTTATCGCATGGCAGTGTGTGTCTTTGCTATTTCGAATTTTTCTCTTGCTTCACCACATGAAGGGTCAGAATTAAAAATGGGAGACGAGCCACTTTGCAATCAGCACTGATCACCAAAGAAAGCATGAACTTACCTAAATACAATTCCCCTGTGGGGTTTAATGTTTAGAAACAAGCTTGGTTTCTCATGGTGAACCTCTGCAATGATCTGAACTTGAATGGCAGGACCCTGATGTTCCACTGTAGTGCCATGTCGTTAAGGGGTGTCTGTATTTGCTGCACTGGAAACTGAGACATTGGATAGAAGAAGACACAGTGTGTGTTGATAGAATTCTGCACCATTTCCATGCTGGAGCAGAAAGATTTTAAGCTCTTTAGAAATCTCTGCCTTAGGTTGCTTACATATACTCTGTATAAGGGCGGCATGGTGGTGCAGTGGTAGAGTTGTTACCTTACTCCGCCAGAGACTTTGGTTTGATCCTGATTACAGATGCTGTCGGTACGGAATTTGTACATTCTCCCTGTGACTGCATGGGTCTTTCTGGGTGCTCCGGTTTCCTCCCACACAAAGATGTACAGGTTTGTAGGTTAATAGGCTTTGGTAATTGTAGATTGTCCCTAGTGCATAGTATAATGCTAGTGTATGGGGATTGCTGGTCATTGCGGACTCAGTTGGCTGAAGGGGCTGTTTCTGTGCTGTATCTCTAAAACTAAACTAAACTAAAGGTTGAAGCAGGACTTCTCAATTCCATAATGAGGTAGAGGAGAATTGGACTGTAGATCAGCTAGGGTTATTATCCGATTTTCCTCTACCTCATTGTAAACACCAGAGATTGTCTCTGACACTGTTGCGCTACAATGTTGCAAACTTTTTTCTGCACTCTGTACCTTCCCCTTCATTCTACCAATTGTACTTGAGTTTGGCTTGATTGTATTTATGTATAACTAGACTAAGTGGAACCCATTGGGTCCCATGTTCACACGGGAGGGCTGGTCCCCCAACGCAATATTCCACCTCTCCACCAATTCCAATATTGGTGGCCAGTGGCGGGGGGGGGGGGGGGGGTGTTCTGGAGTGCTAGTATGTGTGTTGTGGGCTGAAGGGACTGGTTTCCAGAGGGCTAGTATGGACATTGTGGGCCAAATGGATTCTTGGGGTGGCAGCTCAGTCACTCAAGCCTGATGTGCTGGCAGCTCACTCACGGCTGGTGGGCTGGCAGTTGACACACGGCTATTCCTTGAAATTCCATTTCAAGCAGGGTGCAAGGCCACCAAATTCAGGTGCAGTTTCCTACCACTTCAAGCAGGGTGCAAGGCCACCGAATTTAAGTGCAGTTTCATACCACTTCAAGCAGGGTGCAAGGCCAATGAATTCAAGTGCAGTTTCATACCACTTCAAGCAGGGTGCAAGGCCACCAAATTCAAGTGCAGCTTCATCCCACTATAAGTAGGGTGCAAGGCCACCAAATTCAAGTGCAGTTTCATACCACTTCATGCAGGGTGCAAGTCCACCAAATTCAAGTGCAGTTTCATACCACTTCAAGCAGGGTCCAAGTACACCAAACTCAAGTGCAGTTTCATACCACTTCAAGCAGGGTCCAAGTCCACCAACGTCAAGTGCAGTTTCCTACCACTTCAAGCGGGGTGCAAGCCCACCAAATCCAATTGCAGTTTCATGCCACTTCAAGCAGGTTGCAAGGCAACCAAATTTAAGTGCAGTTTCATGCCACACCAAGCAGGGTGTGTCCACCAAATTGAAGTGCAGTTTCATGCCACTTCAATCAGGGTGCAAGGCCACCAAATGCTAGTGCTGTTTCATGCCATTTCAAGCAGGGTGCAAGGCACCAAATTCAAGAGCAGTTTCATGCCATTTCATGCAGGGTGCAAGGCCACCAAATTCAAATGCAGTTTCATACCATTTCATGCAGGGTGCAAGGCCACCACATTCAAATGCAGTTTCATACCATTTCAAGCAGCGTGAAACCACCATAAAACCACCATAAAACCACACAAAACGCTGCAAAATACCACATAAACACCACACTCACATTTCAGTAGACATTCAGTGTGTTCAGTTGATTCACAGCTCAGACAGAGTCGTGACATCTCCCTCCCCCACATTGCAGAGACTGAGCCACACCCACACTTCCGAGTTTTATAATCCCTCCCCTCCCACTGGAAGGGGCATGGCCTTCATGGCGTGATTGACAAGGGAGAGATTCTCAACATTTTTTAAACACTAATAACACTTTTATTTTTGGGAAGAATCCTCTGCACCTCATGAGCAGAGGGGGGGTTAGTAAGATGGCCAAAAATCACAGCCGTAAGTTGTAGCGTTTTATCTAAAATCAATATAGAGTGCAAACAGGAAGTTGTCAAGTTTAGACTTTTAATCATTTGCCATTTCGAACCAACCACCACCAACAAGCAGTTGCAGGGCTTCATTTTGAACCAACCACCACCACCAACCATTTGCAATGCTTCACTTCGAACCAACCACCACCAACAACCATTTGCAGTGCTTCACTTTGAACCAACCACCACCAACAACCATTTGCAGTGCTTCACTTCGAACCAACCACCACCAACAACTATTTGCAGTGCTTCATTTCGAACCAACCACCACCAACAACCATTTGCAGTGCCTTATTTCAAACCAACCACCACCAACAACCATTTGCAGTGCCTCATTTCGAACCAACCACCAACAACAACCATTTGCAGAGCTTCATTTCGAACCAACCACCACCAACAACCATTTGCAGTGTTTCATTTCGAACCAACCACCACCAACAACCATTTGCTGTGCTTTATATCAAACCAAACACATTTTCATTTTCAAACCACATTAAGGGCACTCAAGGTCAGTAAAACCACACTCACAGTTTAGTAGACATGTGTTCAGTGTTATTCACAGCTCAGACAGAGAGACGTGACCCTCTCGCTCTCCCATCTTGCTGAGACTGACTGAGGCACCCAACACTTCCGGGTTTTATAGTTCCTTCGGATGGGGCGTGGCCTTCAGGAGAGAGAATCTCAACATTTAAAAAAAATTAATAACTCTTTTATTTTTCATCGATGGGAAAAATCCTCTTGTCTTGCACAGTGGAGGGGGACTCTGAGTAAGATGGCCAAAAATCACAGCCGTATGTGGCAGCGCTTTTTCTAAAATCAATATACAGGACAACAGGAAGTGGTCAAGATCAGACTTTTAGTGATATAGATATCTGAACTGGTTATATAGCATGTAAAACTAGGCATCACAGTGTATCTCAGTACATGTGACAATGATAAAACTAAACCTGTTCTTAAAATTGCATGCAGGTTTCTGGCACGTTTGCTAATGTACTACGGTTTCCACTGTGCATTCACTCGCTGCTTACTCCATTGAAGTCGTTATGCTCGTTCCCTATTGCACAACTTGTACTTAACCCTATCTTCTTAGAATGTGAGGTCAGGGCCAGGCAGCACTTTCCCCTGCCCCAATTGTCAGCTAACTATGGCCTGTGACTCTCTATGTGGAGAATACTAAGGTAAGACTAGCGATTAGCTTAATACTTGGGTGAAAGTTATATTTCCAATGACTTAGAACATAAAACATAGAACAGTACAGCACAAGAACAGGTCAATATACAATAGGTGCAGGAGTAAGCCATTCGGCCCTTCGAGCGAGCACCGCCATTCAATGTGATCATGGCTGATCATCCACAATCAACACCCCGTTCCTGTCTTCTCCCCATATCCCCTGACTGCGCTATCTTTAAGAGCCCCATCTAGCTCTCTCTTGAAAGTATCCAGAGAACCGGCCTCCACCGCACACTGAGGCAGAGAATTCCACAACTCACAACTCTCTGTGTGATAAAGTGTTTCCTCATCTCCGTTCTAAATGGCTTACCCCTTATTCTTAAACTGTGGCCCCTGGTTCTGGACTCCCCAAACATTGGGAACATGTTTCCTGCCTGTAGCATGTCCAAACCCTTAATAATCTTATATGTTTCAATAAGATATCCTCTCATCCTTCTAAATTCCAGAGTATACAAGCCCAGCCGCTCCATTCTCTCAGCATATGACGGTCCCGCCATCTTAACCTTGTAAACCTACGTTGCACTCCCTCAATAGCAAGAATGTCCTTCCTCAAATTTGGAGACCAAAACTGCACACAATACTCCAGGTGTGGTCACACTAGGGCCCTGTACAACTGCAGAAGGACCTCTTTGCTCCTATACTCAACTCCTTTTGTTATGATGGCCGACATGTCATTCGTTTTCTTCACTGCCTGCTGTACCTGCATGCTTACTTTCATTGGCTGATGAACAAAGACCCCCAGATGCTGTTGTACTTCCCCTTTTCCCAATGAGACATCATTTAGATAATAATCTGCCTTCCTGTTTTTGCTACCAAAGTGGATAACCTCACATTTATCCACATTAAACTGCATCTGCCATGCATCTGCCCACTCACCCAACCTGTCCAAGTCACCCTGCATTCTCCATCGGCCCACAATGTTTGTGGTGAATATAATGCGAACCTATGTTATTATTTCAAATTCCCAGCATTCAGTTTATCTTTTTGTTATTTCGGATATTTATTAGTTGTATACTGACTAGAGTTACCATAATCATTCAACATTTAAACAATTTATTTTGTAAAAATTCAGTTATCTTCCAATAACATTTATAAATGTCACTTCATGAATTTTGCTGAAATATTAATGACTCAGATATGTTCTCAGATGTGGGATTTGTTCGAGTCCAACTACAAATAGAACAGAAGATGATACACAAAAGTGTTTTTTTCCCCTTGTTAGGTAGGTGTTGCAGGTGTTGCAAGTACCATGGGACTAATCTTTACTTCACAATCCCCCTTGCCGCTATTCCTATATCCGTGACTCACTCCACCAGCTATGCATGCCCGGTTGATTAATGAGATAGTCCCACTCCATAGAGTACTAAATTGCTTGGTTCTGTTGACTGGTTGTTCAAAATGTCATTCGGAGGCTGTGACATTTTGACAAAAAGTACAAACTTCTGTGGTGGCATTTTCAAAATCAGGCACAATAACTAAGTTGAGCATTCATTGTGTTAGTTCAGAAACATGGGGGGAAGGGAGGGTGAATTGCTCAGCAACCAATCCGACCATCCAGAGTATGCGGTGTAACTCTGGTATCTCATTTTCCTGCCCAATTCTGACTCGGTATGAAACCAGTGGGAACAATGCCATTTTTGAATGTCATCTTCTATTATTTGTGTAGTTAGAAAGGCAAGACCTGAACAATGGTGACAGAGGGGGAAGCTGGTAGAGCTGCTGTCTTACAGCGCCAGAGACCTGCATTCAATCCTGACCTTAGGTGCTGTCTGTGAGAAATTATTATGTTCTCCCTGTGTCCGCGTGGGTTTCCTCCCAATGCCCCGGTTTCCTCCCACATCCCAGACCAATGAGTTTAGAGGTTAATCAGCCTCTGTAAATTGCCCCCAGTATATAGGGAGTGGATGAGAAAATGGGATACCATAGAAATTGTGTGAATGGGTGACTTCAAATTCCTGGCCATGCATATTCCCGAAAATCTTTCCTGGACACAGCACACTGATGCAATTATAAAGAAAACATATCAACGCCTCTACTCCCTGAGAAGATTACAAAGATTTGGTATGTCAGAGAGACTTCACTTGAACTTCTCCAGGTGTAAAGTAGAGAGCATTTTGATTGGTTGCATCATGGCCTGGTTCGGCAACTTGAACGCCCAGGAGCGAAGAACACTGCAAAAAGTTGTGAACAATGCCCAGTCCATCACAAGCTCTCATCTCCCCAACATCGAAGGGATTTACCAGAATTGCTGCCTCAAAAATGCAGCCAGCATAATCAGAGATCCACAGCACACTGGTTACACACTCATTTCACCCATGCCAACGGGAAGAAGGTACAGGAGCCTAAAAACTGTAATGTTCAGGTTCAGGAACAGCTTCTTCCATACAGCCTTTTGGCTACTAAACACTACAACCTCAAGTAAGCTCTGAACTACATAGACTATTATTGTTATTATTGCACTATTATTGTGTTGTTTTTTAGTGTGGGCATGTGTGTGTGTGTGTGTATTTATATATACATAGATATGTATGTATGTGTATATATATATGTATAATGTGTGTGTGTGAGATCTATATATATATGTATTTGTGAGTATGTGTATAAATACACACACTGAACATTTTTTTTCTCTCACATTCATCATATTGTTTACGGTGTGTTAATACTGGCCAAATTAAAGACACCATAAAATGGAGGATCCCTGCACTTGTCAGAATTGCTTAACCCTTGTCAGATGAAATTTACAGGCTTTGGATGGCGCCAGCCAGTCTAGGCTCAGACTGGTATGCAGGATGGTGAGGGATCCAGGTGTTATCCTTGTTTCTCCTAAATTGATAAAATGTATAGCAGTTTTGCAAACAAACCCTAAATGCATCATTTCGATTAGATCATTGCAAGGGCATTGTGGATAGTGTAAATAATGTTGCGAGACGGTCATCCTGTTGGTTGATGATTGGTCGAACTGTTGAGCCTTGGAGAAACTGTTTGAATCTCAGGGCAAATGTTTATTCTTGTTTGCTTCCTTCTAGAAGTTTCTTTCAAATACAATGTATTCAAGATTGTATTATTGGGTTAAGGAACTGTCAATTATATACTGTTATTATTAATATGTTTAATTGGTTTATAGGGAGACCACCTCCATGTGGTTCGGCCCCTCCAGTTTCGTGGACCTATAAAAGGTAGCTCCCACGAGACTGGGGGGAAGTTTAGAATGAGCTATTTACATTGGGGGCTCATCCGAGATCTCAATGGACGCCTAAAAACACAAGTTTGCGATTAAGGGTGTTGAGCTGTCTCGATCGCGAGTGCAGAAATCGGCACCACTGTGCAGCTTTCGCATTGATTTTCGGCACTTCGCTAGTCGGAGCAGATAGATCATTCACGGGCTTGGGAAAGGGTCCCAACGAGATCATATTCAGAACTCAGTCAAGCAAGCACGGGGGGGGGGGGGGGGGGGTGATAGCACTCCTTTGGGTTAGGTGCCCACAAAACCAGTGTGGGGTTAGAGGCCCTTTCCTGGATTAGAGGCCCGAAACTTGGTCGTAGTTAGTAGACTGCAGCTGCTAATGAAAGCCAAATGCACATCCTTACCCAGATTTGGTATCCAATTGGTGGGGTATTGAAAACAAGTCTGGTTTATGTGCTAAGCGGTGAAGCATTTGACCTGTCATTGCTGGGAGCACTGACTGGAAAGGTGCGTTCCGAAACTCGGCATTGACTGCCAGCGCGAAGAGGCTAGGCGCTGACACCCGGTGCCAAGCAGGTGCGAAGGAAATCCTTTTGAAGATGTAAAACCTAGGTTGGTTAGAGGCCACGCCTGTGTGAAGATATCCAAATCCCTCCCTGGAGTGACGGACAAGGAATCTCGTAAAGGCACTGGGCTCGGTGGCTGCAATATAGATTGGCTGGGAATACTCTAGTCCATTCGAGATTTCATTGGGCAATTAAATTTGAATTCGAGAGCCCGCGTATGTTGAGTGGTACGCACCAAAACTAATTGGTCCGAGAGCGAACTTAAATTTGCAGAATCAAAGTTTCCGAATACAGAATTTCACATTGAAGTTCTGCCAGGACGGTAGAATTCGAATTCTGTGTAAATAGAACTTCGGAGTTTGTGCATGATTGAGATCGATTCCGAAAAGCGGCTGATCAACAGTGAATAGTAACCCTCTGATCGACTGTTGATTAGTACCTGATAGCGAAGAGTAACTGAGAGATGGGAACCTGGTTTACTTGGTGAAAAGTACCCGGTGTGAGAGGTACCCCTAATTCTGTAGAACTTTAGAGAGGAGGGATAGTGGTCCCCCAATAGAAGTCCAGTCTTAGCAGGAGAAAAGTAACATTTAGGAGGAAAAGTAGTCCATTTAAGAAGAAGTACCCCTCAGCAAAGAGTACCCTAGGAAGGGAAAATCTTCGGTACCAGAGGGAGAGGTTCACTGATTGATAACAGCGCGACGCAGCATTGAGATCAAGTGTTTGTGAACTGTGCGCCAGCGTGTTAAATTATTATTGTAAATTTCCAACATCATCTTTTTTAGTATCTTTATCGGATCCGAATTGTATAAATACTTTGTGTATGTAAAAAATATTTAGAGTGTGTTAAGATCGCAGACCGCTAGTTGTATTGTCTGTGTGAGTGCTTAAGGATTTTTGAGTGTTAGATAATTGGGGTGAATTGAATATATGGGATTTGTTTAAATTGGGATTCTTAAGAACCTGTCCCTCTTGCATGCGATTGCATGCGTTTGGCGTGACCAAACGTGGTCGCTTGAGGCGTACGGGCACCGTATGGCCGCGCGGGGCCGGTCCCACTTAGAAGTGCGGAGTTGTGTGGGGCTGGTCCCGAAAAACTGACAGTGTCCGAAATCTTCGCGCGTCAATGGCCTGTCGGCACGCAGGCGCATTGTGGTCGTACGCAGCGTCTTGACAGCGTACACAGCTTCTTGACGGCGTATGCCTAGCCTTTTGGCGTTGCGCGATGACGTCACTGCCCGGCGTGGTGTTGCGTGATGACGTCACCGCCCGACACTGTGCGACGCCCAAATTCAGTCGGCCCACCCCCTGCCCAGCTGACACAAGATATTCCATCAACAACGCACTGTCCTTTGTTCGCGGCTGTTCTCATCCGGGACAAGGTAGCTGAAGAACAAGGTTTCAAAAGTAGAAATCAATGCAGAACCATAGTTGAAGTAGGCAGTGAACATTTTTATTTCATTTATTTAGACATTTATTCTCTCAGTGAATCAGCCTGCATTTTTTGCATTCAGCCCAACAGTGTTTTATGAAACAAAATCTACACTTTGCGTGAAATGACGGTCTATGTTACAATGTCTGGTGTCTGGTGTCATCTGCCTTTCTCTCTATTTCACCAATTTTCTCATGAGACTGCAGAGGTTCATGAGCACTAGGAATATCTCTAATCTGAACTTTCTTTGCGTCACGTTGTAAATGGCCATGTTTGTGCAGGAGCTCAGCAGCTGAAGCATTATCCCTATTTGTTCAAATGTTGGGAACGGATTAATGTTGTTACTCCTACGTTTGAAAGCGCTCACAATTCGAAAGTAAGCAAAATGTGCGACCGTTGCGGACCAGAGCAGGATAAAACTCATGGAGATTGCAAATAGTAAAATGATGGACCGTCTGCGGTTTCTCGTCTCTTCGTCCATTCCTTTCTCTCCATGACCGAGTTCCCGGAGATTCTTGCGGACCTTGCTAGCTACTAAAATGCGTCTGATAGTGAGCGCGTTGAACAACAAAATCAAACAAAATGGGATAACTGGAGTTAACAACTGTTCAGTTCAAGAAAATGCAATCCATGGTGTCCGGGTATAGAATTGTGATGCTATCCGGCATCCTCGATCCGGCACATTTAGTATGTGGTATGGAACATATGTGAATGCCCAGGGAATGTTCTTTAAAGAGAAGTCTACGCTCAGTGTGACTGCAATCAACAATGTGGTTCTCTCAGTGCAATATTTTGTTTTTGAGATGCTGCGTGGCAATGGCCACAAAGCGATCAAATGTAAATGCGGCCGTGAACCAAACTGAGTAGTCTACGGCAGCGGCAGCCAGGAAGTCCACGAATCTGCACACATGAGTGTTGACTAAGAAAGATTGCCCCCAATAAATGTCGGCCACGCGATACAAAATTACATTCGTAAGTATGACGCAAATGCCGTCACGTGCGAACTTAGTGCGAACTTAGCGCGTACTTAGCGCGAACTTCGCGTGAACTCCGCTTCCGTTTGGTCGCGCCAAACACATGCAATCGCATGCAAGTGGGACAGGCCCTTTAGTGTTGTTAGAATCCGATTCGTGGTGGTTCGATCAGGGTTCGTATTCATCCGAGCGCTGTGTCGGAGGAGGGATCATTCTGTTGACCGAGCACACCACGAGGAGGGATTGAAAATACTGCAATTTAATTTGAGATTTTATGGTTAATAAATGCTCTATTAGATGAATGTTTACGGTTTATACAGGAATGTGGTTAGGCATAATTATAATAAGTGGAATAATTTATTTTCTGTATTCGCTTTTGCTTGCATGTTTAGAGCTCACTTTCATGTGCTTAGATTAAGGTCAGGGATAGGAAACGGGCTGTGGGAACGTGTGTGATTGTGGTTGGTTCTTTCCTGGAGCACCTTAATTTTTGAATATTGTTTAAAAACTACCTTGGTAATTTTGAAAATTAGAAAGTGGAAAATTGTTAAGAGGTGTGAGTAGCTTGAGAGTTGCTTCCATTATCCAACAGAATGGGGAACCACGTAAATAAAGATATGACTGCTGACTCGGAAAGTCCATTACAAGAAATATGCAGTGAATTTCCACAAAAAGCTGGCCGATTGAAAATTCTTTCCGGAGTATAAATAGAGAATTAGGGAGCGAATTATGGCCCAAAGGGGGCATTGATACAGTAAAGGGATTGAGCAGATTGTCTGGCAATGTAGCGATAGTGAAGAGGCAAAATAATCAATTGGATTGTGGAAAAACTATTATGAGGAACAGAAAGCGAGTAGAGCGGTGGAAAGAATGGCAAGTTGGAAGGAAGCAACTCTAAAGTGGGCGATAAAATTAGAGGATACTGAAGCATTTGAACTTCCAGGTAGCCTAAAAGAGGAGCCTGAGAGTATTAAAGATAAGGGGAAAATAACAATTTCCACAGAGAAACTGGCATCCATAAGTTTTAAGCGTGAGGATCCGATGGTTGGCACAGGTTACAAAGGGGAAGATGATGATTATTTAGAAGATTGGGAAAGTGTTAAAATTAGGAATTCATGTCCACCACCTTATTCATCTTGCAATCCCCATGTCACAGATATACATTGTGGAGCTTGTGCACGGAATAGACAATTAGATTCCATGGCACAGACTTCCTTGAACCCGACCACTCCATCCATCACAGATAGTCCTAGAGTTCACGGTACCAGAAGCCAGACTAGAAAAATAACTCAATTAGTTAAGGAGTAAGAAGAAGATAGAGAAAGGATACTAAAACGAGGATATCCTTGCGAGTGTACCCCTAGACAAGTTGGACAAGCAGTTAGAGAAGGAAAAGAATCATTTAGGAGGTACTGTGAACCCCCTGGTGAAGGGGAAGATACATCTGGGGGTGAGACAACAATTGAAGAAGCCGAGATAGATCTTGAAACTAAACAAACAACCCTTAGACAATTACCTGTAAGGGAAATGCCTAATCCTTCTTTTGATCCAACTAACGCAGTGAGTGCAAATAATCCCTGTACAATTAGAGTCTATTCCCCATGGAAGCCTAACGAGATGATGGCTATTTTAAGTCAAATACCCGATCGTAGAAAATCACCCGCTTCCTTTGTGGATCACTTAAGAACAACAATGCACACTTACCACACAGACTCCCGAGATTAATGGGCAGTGTCCCAGCAAATAATTACCCCAAGTGAGCACACCAGATTGCTAATGAATTTAGGGCATCCGTCGCATGAAGCTCTCGCAAATATAATAGTGGACAATGGTGCAAGGGAAGAGGCTGTTTTAACAGCCCTTGCAAACACCCTTCAAAAACTAATCGATTTAGCCAGAATACTAGATGTAAGACCAAAAAGGGGAGAAGGAGCGGATTAATTTTTAGAACGATTCTCTGAATTATATATGGATCAATCGGGTGACTTAAATAACAGAAATTGAGTAAATTCCCCTCAATATTGTGCCATCTTATTGAATTGCCTTCCCACCAACAGCAGAATCAATTAAGACTAGTAACATGGACTGGACAGAAAATAGTGCCAGTCAAATGGCTAGGGTTGTAAGATATCACTGGAGGGACATAAAGAAGCAGAATAGCCCACCTGCAGTAAAACAAAAAACTGAATATGTGATCAGAAAAG
>CM075977.1:303507265-303767195 GCA_038087875.1 Malacoraja senta | reverse complement strand
AAAGCATACAGAAACATACCACCCCAATGTAACGAGAAAGCATCCACCCACTACTGCTCCAGGATCAGGTTCCCATGACACATACTTAGGCAAACTGGTGGTTCAATCTTGATGCAACCAGATCACTTTCTGGCATTCCAAATTGTGTGATAATTTGTGTGAATATTTCCGATTTAACATCCATTCTGTATTATCATTAAATTTACGTGATTCTTTTGTCTGCATTGTATTAATTTTTACCTGGTAAATATATTGCTGACAGCCAAATTTTCTGGCAATACCCCAGGTCCAAATTTCATTGCCAATTTATCACATGATTCTGATTTTATACCACCCATGTGATTTTTGTATGCTACAGCTGTAGTATTGTCAACTGTACCTGAACATGCACATTTCCCATATCAGTGCAATAAGCTCTAAGGCCGTAAAATGCGCCTAATAGCTCTAGATAATTGATTCCCAGATTTTTCCAGCAAAGGTACTTCATTCATATTCCACCTACCACCACAGCTGGAAATCATGTTAGTAGCGCCCCAACTCAGCACACTTACATCAGTCTGTAGAGTGACGGAAGGTGTTTCTACCAGAACTTTTCTGGAAGCATCAGAAACATTGTAAATCCACCATTCTATTTCTGTAATGGATTGAATTGTTAATTTCATGGGCCTATCAAAATGCCCTCTATTCATTTTTAAGGCTTGTACCTTAGCTCTCTGTAAACATTGATAATGCAATGGTCCAAACGTGACCGTGGAAACCCTGCAATTAATTTGCCTAGCAAACTTGCCACTTCTCTAATTGAAGGTGTGTCCTCGTTAATGGGTTTTATGCAACCTTCAATTAACTGCAGCTTTTTATCTTTTGGCAAAGTGATTACCATGTGTTCGGAGTTAATTGTGAACCCTAGGTAATCAATCTTTTTGCTTGGTAACAATTTAGATTTTTGTAGGTGAATAATGAAACTTAATTTCTCAAATGTATTTGACTCTGGATACTGACAATTTTGCAGCAGCCAAAGTGTCCCCTACAATGAGGATATCATCTAAATAAGCCATTAATACATGGCCCTCAGCTCTTAACAGAGCTAAAATTTGGTTTGAGCAATTTAGTGAATAATCTTGGTGCTGAAATCAGACCAAGCAGAATAATATGCATTTTGCAGATCTATGCTTGCCTTATAGCAATTCTTTGTGACTAGCTAAATGGCATAGTAATGTTCCATTTTGAAATGTTACTATTGTACATAAAGGTTAAGATTTGTCAGATCGGAAATGATTCTATATCCTACAATGCTACATAGAATAAATGAATCATTTGTATTGATTGCCATTCTTTTAGGAAGAATCGTAACCTTCCCCCTATTTGTGAATGTGAAACATTTGTTGTGTTTCTTACCAGACCAAGCCCCCTAACCTCGGGGTTTGCCACCGGCAGTTGTTGTACCCTAGTAGGCACATTGTAACCTCCACGTAATCCTCGGTGCAGCACGTCAACCCCTCTCTCCCCCCTCTCTCTCTCTCTCTCACCACCTCTCTCTCTCCCCCCTCTCTCTCTCTTCCCCTCTCTCTCCCTCTCTCTCCCCCCTCTCTCTCCCCTCCCTCTCTCTCTCCCCTCCCTCCCCCCCACCCCCTGCCCTCCCTCCCTCCACCCCCTGCCCTCCCTCCCTAAACCCCCTTCTCCCCTCCACCCCTCCCTACCCCCTTCCCCCCTCTCTCCCTCTCTCTCCCCCTCTCTCATCCCCTCTCTCTCTCCTCCCATCTCTCTCTCCCCTCCTCCCCCACCCTCCCTCTCCTCCTCCCCTCCACCCCCTCTCCCACTGTCTCTTGCCCTTCTGTCTCTGCCCCTCTCTCTCTGTCTCTCCCCATTCTGTCTCTGCCCTCACTCTCTACCCCCCTCCCTCTCTAGATGCGCCTGCGAGTTGGGGCTATGGATAGGCAGTGGATAGGGTGGTCAGTGCATAGGGTGGTTATGTGGGTCACAGGAGCAAATTATAAAATATTAATATAATATCAAGGGGGGTAGTTAGCGTGTGTGCGGGGGAGTAGTTAGTGTGTGTGTGGGGGTGGTTAGTGCGTGTGACGCCACATGCCGCCCCCCTCTAGCCCCCCCCCACAACCGTGCGTTGGAGGAACAGACCCAACGGGTGTGCACGGTCTAGTATTCATTAAAATTACAGTCCATCAGCAGCTTGACAAAATAATTTTGGGTTTGCGAGAGCAAGGAATATTGGTGAAGGCCATCAATTTGTAACACCCCTATTCTTGCCATTCCAAAACTGTGAAAGGAGGGTCAATATAGACTTGTGCAAGACCTATGGGAAATCAATTCTGTTATGGAACCACTTCAAGCCTAGTGCCAAACCCTGCCCATATCCTAGCCCAAATACCGTCTAAAACAAAAGTATTTTCGATAGTCGAATTGCAACATGCATTCTTTTCTCTTCTCTTCATGAAGACAGCCAATATTTGATTGCCTTCACATATAGGGGCCAACAATACACCTGGACCAGATTGATTCAAGGATTTTATCAATTTGCCTGCTTTATTTTCCAGGTGTCTGCAGGATCAACTGAGTACTTTGAAGCTTAAAATGAATTCAACATTAGTGACATATGTCGATGATCTATTACTGGCCAGTAAAATGAATCTAGTAATCGGAAAGATACTGCACAACTACTAAACCATTTAGCTGATCTAGGATATGTGGTCTCACCATCAAAAGTACTGGTAGCTCAGGAGGAAAGTAAAATTTCTAGGAATTATAATTTTGCCCACCGAAAGAAGTCTTGAGAAGAGCAGACTCAAACCTATCTGCGAATTTCCAATCCCAAAAGAAGCCAAACAAATGAGACAATGGCTGGGCATGGTTAATTATTGCCATGGATTCCCAAATATAGCTCTAGAAACTAAGGAGCTAACACCCTATACCAGCAAGGAGGGCGAAGAAAGCACAGGAGGCCTTTGAAAACTTAAAAAGATCATTGATGCAAGCCCCGGCATTGGGAAGACCATTATACAATCGTCCTTTCTAGTTCTATAGTACAATTCTATCTGACTGTGCCACTTCGGTGCTAACTCAAAAGCATGGGGATAGACATAGACCAGTTGCATATTACTCCTCTAAATTAGATCCAGTAGCCAGGGGACATCCTCTTTGCACACAAATTTTAACTGCAATCTACAATAGTTTACAATCAGCTGCTAACTTGACACTACAGCAGGAAATTGTAGTGTACAGTTCACATTCGGTATCGGCATTGTTGGGGCAGCTTCAAACCCAGCATTTGACAATGGCCCCGCCAAATAAGTATGAGATCTATCTGTTGAACAATCCGAAATTGCAATTCAAACATTGTACATTGATTAACCCAGCCTCTTTTCTTATTTCACCCCCAGAAGAGCAAGCAGAAGCAAGGGCATGACTGTTTATTTGTTATAGAGGAAGAAACATCAGTGAGAGAGGACTTGCAGGATGCACCCATGGAGAACTCTGACATCACATTAGATGTGGACGGGAGTACATCCATTGGACCGTGGGGTGAGAGGTTGTCTGGGTATGCAATGGTTGATCAAAAGACGGAGATTGTAGAAGCAGCTGCCTTTGAGTCACCCTATTCAGCACAGCAAGCTGAATTATTCGCTTTAATTTGGGCTTGTATTATCAGGGAAAATCTAAAAGTAAATATTTACACTGATTCTCGGATATGCATTCGGGAGGTGCATGACTTTGGACAATTATGGAAAAAATAGGGGATTCCTAACTTCTGCAGGAACCCAAATATCAAATAAACGATTGGTGACAGATTTATTGAAGGCCTTAATGCTACTCAGAAAAATCTCTGTAATGAAATGCAGCGGCCATACTAAAGGCCAGACTCCAGTAGACATTGGGAATCATAACGCCGACTTAGTAGCTAAAAATGTATCATGGAAACGTAAGGTGGTGGTACCTAAAATGATGAGGCAGACTAAAAGTGTAACTAACAAGTCTCCCTTGGAGAAACTGATGCCGACCATCCAAGAAATCATTATATTACAGGAAGAGGCTAGTGAAGGAGATAAGGAAAGGTGGAGACAACTGGGATGTGTACTGGATTGTATGACTGGGCTGTGGACCACTCCAGCAGGGCAAACTTGCATTACAGACTCATTAGGCATTATGGGTTATAGGGTGTATGCACTGTGTAGCCCATTGTGGTGCAAGGGCAGTAGGGGACACTCTATTGGTTACTTGGTGGCATCCAAAATCACAATCTTTTGCTCAGAATGTAAGCAGTAATTGTCTGGTCTGCCAGAAATACAATCCATGGAAAGGAATAGGATGTGAAGGTGGAAAACACCATTGCCTATGGGTCCTTTTGAGACATTGCAAATGGACTATATTGAACTAGAAAGTTTCCAAGGATATAAATGTGTTCTTGTCATAGTCGATGTATTCAGCCGGTGGATCGAACCATACCCAACCCTTGACAATAAAGCGGCCAATGTTGTCAAGGTGCTAATGAGAGAAATTGTCCCTAGATTCGGTATTCCCATTCAGATAATGGTTTTATTGGACAAATCAATAAAGAATTTTGTGAACAGCTGGGGATCCAGCAGCAATTACACTGTGCTTATCGACCACAGGCTGCTGGACTTGTAGAAAGGGCAAATCAGACCCTTAAAAACCAAATTAGCCAAAATTAAAGGCGTAGACTGGACTTGGATGGATTAAATTACTCCCAATAGCCCTATTTCGGATTAGAGTCATGCCTGTAGGGAAATCTAGATTAAGCCCAGCTGAAAGTATTTAGAGTAGGCCTTTAAAAACCCTTTGGAACCAGAATGCGATGAAAATAGTTAATTTCCACCATATGACTGAAGAGATGCCCGACTATATCTTAGCCTTGACCAGAGCCTTAAGGATTTACATTGTAGAGTGAGAGCAGCCTATGGTGATATGCCTTCATTAGCAACTCCCATTAAAGTAAAACCTGGAGATTACGTCTTAGTGAAGAATTGGGTGAGGAAAGGATCAGAAGTTCGTTGGGAAGGACCTTACCAAGTTCTTCTAATGACTCCAATAGCAGTAAAAGTAGAGGGAAGAAATGCCTGGGTGCATCTTCCTCCCAGGTTTTCTTAGAAATTCTCCACTCTATTATGAGTCAAGGTCCAATGAACTATCAAGATTAATGGATGGGATTCGCGCCGACGAAAGCTCGGGAGGTGAAGACTCATCAGACAGAAATCATGGAGCTACGCCCATGAACACCCGGGAAGCTCGATGAAATTCTGAGAAGCTGCATCAACATCTTCTTGTTAGAACATTTGTTAAAGTATAGCAGTCATCATTGTATTCTGGGGGGAATGAGGTTTATCATGAATGATAAAATGGGGGATTGTTAATACTGGCCAAATTAAAGACACCATAAAATGGAGGATCCCTGCACATGTCAGAATTGCTCAACCCTTGGTCAGCTGAAATTTACAGGCTTTGGATGGCGCCAGCCAGTCTAGGCTCAGACCGGTATGCAGGATGGTGAGGGATCCAGGTGTTATCCTTGTTTCTCCTAAATTGATAAAAATGTATAGCAGTTTTGCAAACAAACCCTAAATGCATCATTTCGATTGGATCGCAGCAAGGGCATTGTGGATAGTGTAAATAATGTTGCGAGACGGTCATCCTGTTGGTTGATGATTGGTCGAACTGTTGTGCCTTGGAGAACCTGTTTGAATCCCAGGGCACATGTTTCAATGTTTATTCTTGTTTGCTTCCTTCTAGAAGTTTCTTTCAAATACAATGTATTCAAGATTGTATTATTGGGTTAGGGAACTGTCAATTATATACTGTTATTATTAATATGTTTAATTGGTTTATAGGGAGACTAACACCATGTGGTTCGGCCTCTCTAGTTTCGGGGACCTATAAAAGGTAGCTCCCACGAGGTCCGATGTCGATCTTCTGGAAGAACGCTTGGGACTACATGACCTTTTGGAGTGTCTCTGCTTGCACGAGGCTAGAAGGGCTTGGACAAGCAGATACAAGGATCAAACCCGCGGTGGTTTAGTATAGTAGTGGGGAACTGTTATTGTGTTTTCCAAAATAAAGTTTAGTTGCGCAAGTGCTTAACTCAGTATTTTATTGACTGAAACTAGACTGGGGAGAAGCTTAGAACTAGCTATTTACAAGTGTACTATGTTTACATATTCTGTTGTGCTGCTGCAAATAAAAGTTTCATTGTTCTATCTGGGACATATGACAATAAAACACTCTAAGGGGGCCAAAGGGCCTGTTTCCATGGTGTATCTCTAAGTTAAACTAAATGCAACTGTTGATGGCTGTTGATCCTTTCTACCAGTGGACACCAACTGTGATAGTCTCTGATCACTAAAGTGGAGCTAGATAATGGCAGTGACTGTGACAAGGGAGACCTGCTCCAGAAGAACCGCTTAAACTGAGTTGGTCCTGAGTACTTGCTGGTATCAACTTTTGCAGATCTTGCAATCTGTTGTTGGTCTCGCAGTTAAACTACACCATCAGGTGAGATTGGGCTTTCTGGCTATCCAGGCCAGAAAAGTGATCAGTAAATGCAATGAAGATGTGGATATCTATTGGAATACAGTACAAAGCTATTTGCCATCTTACCCTCTCGTGCCACGAGAACCAGAGAAGGGGCAAATGAGGGAGGCTATCGGAAGGTGTGTGTTACAAACTTGCTTTTTCACTTTAGATATTGTTTTAACATCACCATCCTCTGCAAATGAAACCTTTTAGATTGTGGGTGAAACATATTGATGCTTTCTACTGAGGTTCATGCAGACCAGGGAAATATGTTATCAAAAGGAGAAGGTCAAATCCTCAGAGTTCCTTCCAGGAGAGAATCAGCTGGAGAACAGAGTGCAGGAGTAGTGTGGTGCCCTGGATAGATTATTGTGCACAGCAATCCAGAATGTTGAAGAAGCCTGAGCTTGCTCACTGCGGCACACTTATCTGTATAATATTCTATTTTATCTTCTGTATTCATGTTTTCACTATCTGAGCTCCTGGCTATGTCTGTGAACTCTCTCCAATTGTCTTCCTTGTCTTTCCTCAACTGCCTGGATAGTTTGCACTTCCCAGTTATCCGGAAAGGAAATGGGTCGAAGATTGAGATGTGCTGAGGGGAAAGAAGTGCATGCTTGTACATTCAACAGAGTCTCAGTCAGAGGAGATTGTGGAAAGAGGAAGAAGCTGGATATAAGATGTTGGATGAGATTTGAGGGTTTCCTTTATCTTTCACAGCTTCAGCAACTACAGCTATTTCCAGAGTGGACAGCAGTCAGGTCAAGTAGAGTCAAGTTTAATGTCAAACACACAAGTACGATGAGGTACAAATGCAATGAAAATCTTGCTTGTAGCAAGTTCACAGGCACATCCTCAGACGACACATAAAAACATAAATTATAAATTAAGTAGATAGATAGATAGAATCTTTATTTGTCACACGACCAGGGTTGGTGGTATTTGGGTTCGGTACATGATGGTACACGGCTTTAGTCACATTAACACTAATAACAACACAAATCATAATAATAAAATGCATCCATACCACATCACAAATCACAAATCTCACCAACAATACATAGTGCAAAAGAACAGACAAAAAAACGTAGACAAGACACTGTATACATCAAAGTCAAAAAGTTATTGGAGGGAATTAAGTGTTCTTATTGCTGAGGGGAAAAACTGTTTTTAAAGCAGGTGGATTTTGTAGCAAGTGACCTAAGGTGCCTCCCTGAAGGGAGAGACTGGAAAAGGTGGTTTGCTGGATGGGAGGGGTCCGAGATGATCTTTGTTGCCCGTTTTGAGGTACGTTGGAGGTAAATGGAATGGATTGAGGGGAGGGGAGAATTGATAATCCTTGAGGCCTTGGAGACAATGCGCTGTATTCTGTGTAGTGAGTGACTGTCAGTGTTTCCGTACCAGACTGTGATTGAGGAAGTGATGATGCTTTCAATGATGGATTGATAGAAGCGAACCAGGAGGTGTTTGTGGACTCTGAACTTTTTGAGCTGTCTAAGGAAGTATAGGCGTTGTTGTCCTTCCTTGATGATGTGGTCTGCATTGATGTGCCATTTTAGATTATTGCAGATATAGGTGCCCAGAAACTTAAATAAGTTCGTGGAGGTTATGGGATGGGACTTGACATGGACCGGGGGTTTGAGGTTTTGTTTGCGTCTGAAATCTATGATGATTTCTAAGGTTTTTGAGGTGTTAAGCTGGAGGTTGTTTTCTGCGCACCATTTGACTGCGCTGTCCACTGTTTGATGGTATTGTGATTCGTTGTTGTCTGAGATGAGGCCAATTATTGTTGTGTCGTCTGCATATTTGAAAATTTTAACTGAGCTGCATTGGGATGTGAGGTTGTTGGTGTAAAGTGAGAAGAGCTGAGGTGACAGAACGCACTCTTGAGGGGCTCCTGTGTTGAGAGTCAGAGGGCTGGAGAGTTTTTCACCCACCTTGACTCTTTGTTGTCTGTTTGTCAGAAAATGTAAAATCCAATGGCACATGGCTAGGTGAATGCCCATGTCCAACAGTTTATTGTAGAGTTTAATTGGATGTATAGTATTAAAGGCCGAGCTAAAATCTATAAACAGGATGCGTGCATAAGTGTTCGGTGATTCCAAATGATGTAGGGAGTAGTGAAGAGCTAAGTTGATAGCATCCTCCACAGACCGGTTGGCGCTGTATGCAAATTGAAAAGGGTCCATGATGGGGACAGTGAATGTTTTCAGATGGGTGAGGACTATGTGCTCAAAGGCCTTCATGGCAACTGATATTAGTGCAACAGGTCTAAAATCGTTCAGACAGCTCACCTTGGAGGACTTGGGCACAGGGATGATAATGGATGCTTTAAAACACTGCGGGACTCTACATTAGGTGAGGGAAGTGTTAAAGATGGAGGTGAACACAGGAGCCAGCTGAGCTGTACACAGATTCTACACATCAGTGATAAGAAAAAAAGTGTGCAAAGATGACATTAGTGCAAAAATACACATTTAGGAAACATGGCTGTGGTAGTGCAAGAAGTGGACTGTGGTGTTCCATTGTTGATTAGGATTGTGCAGTTTGTTTCGAGAACATAATAGTTGTAGGAAAGTCGCTGTTCCTGGTTCCTGGTCCCTGGTGCTGTGGGGCCAAGCTTCTGTACCTCTTGTCTGACGGTAGCACTGAGAAGAGGGCATGGCCCAGTGGTGGAAATCCTTGATGATAGATGCCACCTTCTTGAAGCAATACATCGTATCAATGCCTTTGGTGGGGTAGGCAGTGTCTGTGATGGACTGGATTGAGTCCACCAATCTCTGTAGCCCTTTGCATTCCTGTGCATTGGAATTGCCTTACTTGATGATACCTTCATGGTGCCACTATCATCAGGATGCCACTTTCATCAAGAGTAAGGATACTTTTCACAGTGCATCTGCAGAGATTTGTTAGAGCATTCAGTGACATGACAAATCTCTCTTTTTTGGGGGTCTTGGCATGCAGGCCTTCTATTTGATTCCTCCTGCTTCTGATGGCATGTTATCTTCTAACATAAGAGTGAGGGATGCGTGCCTGTGTGTATTTGCAATCCAGTGATGTGGCTAATGTATTTAAGTAGTTGGCCTGTGTTATGCTGTGAGATGAATGCATGAGGATTGCCATAGTTCCAGATGCACAAAGATTGGATGAGCCATCTGAATATTAGGTATGAGTCTTAAGAGGTTGTGAGGGACAGGTGTGGGTTGCCTTGTATAGTGCTTGAGATTAGTGGTGAGCATTTTATGAAACAAGACATTGCAAGATGCACTCACGGTCTTTGACCACTTGTGTGAGTTTTCTTAAACTTGTCCCTGCACTGTATCGATCTTCTCAAAAGCAATACTTTTGGAGTTGTCTTCTGCTGTTCTCCATTCCAACCCTTATGTCCATGAGCTTTGAAAGCTTGCTGAGGATAGAAGACATCTCCCTTTCGGTCTCCTATATCAAAATCTCCAGTGCAGCATCTGAAGATCCAGGTGCCCATACTCTCTCATAGCCAACTGTTCTTCACTCTGTCCCAGGCCAGATTAACATACAGATTTGTGCAACCTGCAGGAGCTACAATACACGTGTAGAAAGGGTTTCGGCCCGAAACGTTGCCTATTTCCTTCGCTCCATAGATGCTGCTGCACCCGCTGAGTTTCTCCAGCATTTTTGTGTACCTGTAGAAAGGAAATGCTGGTTTATACCGAAGACACAAAGTGCTGCAGTAACTCAAAGGGTCAGGCAGCATCTCTGGAAAAGCAGATGAGTGATCTTTCAGGTTGGCACTGACCCTTCATGTCTGAAGATGGGCTCTGACCTGAAGCGTCACCTATCCTTTTTCTCCAGAGATGCTGCCTGACCTACTGAGTTAATCCAGCACTTTATTGTCTATCTTCAGAGCTTACCCTCAAAATTTTGATGACTGGCTTTAAAAAGTCCAGGATCAAATAGTGCAATTTAATAGGAATATTTAGCATTATTGTTTAACGTTGGCTGAAATCATTATAAGGAACAGACAGCGCAATGTTGGCACACTGCCTGACCTTCCTGCTTGTTTCCAAAGGCTGGCCAGTTTAAACGTTCACCAAATTTAATTTGCCTGTAAATTGCGAGGAAAAATGTGAAATAAAGTCCTAGACTATTGGGTCACTGGAAGACAATTCAGTGACAAGCTGACAGAATTGGAGGAAGAGTGGGTGTGAAATTTGTCTTGGATGTTAGTGTGAAATGATTGCAAAGAATGGGAAGCTCAGTTTATACTCTGCATGAAATTCCTTTTCATTGACCACAGACTGGTGGTGTTCTGATGGGTGCAAGAGCTAGCCCTATATAACAACCCCTTCATGTTGATGTTCAGCTATGGCATGATGACATTCAATTTACTCTGCAGGTGAATGAACAATCGCTCAGAAACTATTTTGCTATTTTTATTATGTTGCAAACTGTTATATCAATCTTGATGACTTTAAGTTATGCATAAAGATAGGTGTATGATGATTAGGCTTTGCAGTCATGCCTATCAATCGCAATAAGGCTTCCACAGACAGGAGAGAACAAATATAACGAGGGTCAGGCAAATGGATGTCATTGAGGAACACTAGAGTCCTGTGGTTTTGGTTTCAGGGTAAATCTGCAGTAAAGGTAAATGAAAATGCACAGAATCATAGCTTGTTCTGCACACAGTATCGCGATGAAGAAAGCTGCAATCTGTTTAGGACCTGAGGCAGTAATGATGGTGGAGCACATTTGGTCTCCCAGGACAAGAAGAGAGTCCAAGTAAATGGAGAGGAATTGGATCAGCAAAATCAGCCTTCACAGCCAGAGAAAAGAGAACTGAACTTATAGTTCCCTACTTAGGATGTGAGAGATTACAAAAGGTAGTGGACATTGCCCGATCCATCACGGGTACTCACCTCCCCACCATCGAAGTGATCCATCTGCCTGAAAAAGAAAGGCAACATCATTAAGGACTGACACCACCCAGGCCATGCCATTGGGAAGAAGGCACATCAGTCTGCAAAACGTGATCTCCAGGTTCAGGGACAGCCTCTTCTCAACAACCATCAGGTCTCGAACAATACAAATACCAATGAAACTATGAACTACAAATTGTATTGGTTGCATTAGGGACTTTGGGCTTTTGTTTTTCACTAACATTTATTGAACTTTCTATTGTTTGTTATGTTATGAATAGTGTGTTTACAGACCTCTAATGCTGCTGCAAGTAAGATTGTATAGACACCACCTGTTGCCGGGATCAAATCCAAGTCTCTGGTACTGCAAGTGCTGTACTACCATGCCATCCGTGTGTTTCAACCTTCTTGATCTAATGGCTATCATTGTATTATTGTTTTTACGTCACTATTTGTACATGTCCACTAGCAAATTGTGATTTCTTTGTCACCCTTTTTTTGTTGCTTTTTCCCCCTTCAGAAAATATCTGATATACCTTTCCTAGGGGGGGGGACTCTCCTAGTGGCGGCAGGGGGACTCTCCTAGTGGCAGCATGCTGTAAGGTTGCAAATTTGTTTGCTCCCTTAACTTTTAACTTTTACTTACCACTCTTTCAATGTTACTTGTTATTACTTGACTTCAAGGCACGGTCTAACTTTTCTTAAAGTGTTGATAACACTTTTACACGCTTTAATCGTGTAAAGGATGGAGACAAGAGGGAAAGGAGCTTCTCCAATGAAGGAGCGTGGGAAAGGCACAGCTTCTGACTAGTATCTTAGAAGCAATATCGAAAATGAACATTGAACTGAAAAATGAACTGAAAACAAGATTTTGCAGTTTGGAAGAAATGGTGACAGAAATTCCGAGTAAATTGAAGGAAGTTCAAGACAAGCTGATTATGTTACACGATGAATCTCATGAACAGAAGGAACAAATTGATAACTTGTGAACCCTGGGCCAGGAGAGAGAGATTTGCAGATTGAAAAACTGGAACGGAGAATGAATGAAAATACTCGGGCACTCCAGCAATACAAGATTAAAAATATGGATCTGGAAAACAGAAGCCGTCGACTGAATTTGCGAGTTGTTGGTTTGCCGGAAGATCAAGAAGGAGATAATGTTATAAAATATGCTACTAAAATGATAAAGGAGACTTTCAACATCGAGCACTATGAAAATCTTCAATTTTTGAATAACGCACACAGAATTGGGAAGAAATCTGGTCCCCAAGATAAACCGAGACATTTGATTGTTCGGTTTCACTTCTTGCAGATGAAGGAGAATATTCTCCAGGCAGCAATAACGTTTGGCGTGGTTGAATATGAAGGATGCAAGTTTCGGTTTGTTCCTGATTTTATTACGAGCTTTTAGAATTAAGAAAGTCTTTCCATAATGTAATGTCTGAGTTGTTTAAGAAAAAGTTGCGCCCTGCCTTACTTTATCCAGCTAGACTGCGTATACGACTCTTTAATGGTAACATTCGATTTTTTAACAATCCGCAAGACGCTTGCAGCTTTCTAGAGGCTTATGAGGGTGAAGTCGCGACCGGGAGCAATTGATAGCTGATTAAGTAAGATTAAACAAGAACTTACCAAGTTTGAAGTTTGATCATTATTTTACGAGGAGTTACGTTGGTGATTACGTGAAGACCCGTCAGGGCGCATGCGCGTCAATCTTCAAAGCAGCGGTATGAAATCACAGATAACACAATATTTGAAGTAACATATTAAGATGAGCAACATGAGAACTACCATATGACCTTTTTTATGAGAGAGGGTTGGGCGTGTCGGGCACGTAATCACCAACGTAACTCTTCATAAAATAAAGATCAAACTTCAAACTTGGTAAGTTCTCGTTTAATCTTACTATTTTACTTCGGAGTCACGTTTGTGACTACGTGAAGGGTTCAAAGCTCTGTGATTTTATGCCGCAGATCGAAATCCCGGCTTCTCACTGCATTGATTGACTTTCGATGAGAAACAATCAATAATGCGTTAAACATGAAATGTGAATATCATGCAGTAACAATTGATTTGAATAATCAAAACAACCAGTAACCCCTCTATCCCAGGGGAAACTAAACAGGACTTAATCCTGAATTTGCAAACAGCCGTTCTCTGATCGGCGATCGGCCGATGGTCAAATTAAAAAATATATATTTTGACCACCCGGCACCTATAGAAATATGGCCGCTGTGAACATCCATCGCCCTAGCCGACGACGTTGCTGCTGCACTAGTGGAAAAAAGGATATATACACTTCAGTGTTAATACCTGCCTTAATCAACATTTGCTTTAAACCACCTTGAGATAGTCTGCGCTAACACTCTCCTGTGTGACTTCATGTAACTGATAAACAATGCTGTTTCCACATTTCTTAAGGTCTTTATAGCTTCAATATAATGAAAATAAATGAGCCATTACACATAAACATGGATCAGTAGGTTATGCTGAAACACAATTTTCACAAACCTGTGACACCTGGCCTGCTCTGCTTAAGCAGTACGCAATTATATAACATAACATTCTCTTCAGGAACTTCCATCCTGTCTAGCAGAAGTTTTTGTAAAATCTGCACTTGCTATGCTGAACCAATGCCAAGAGCATAAACACTTTCATGATTAGTCTGGCAAATTCAGAGACATGACAGGAACCTACTGTCGAAGAATCTTGAGGAACACACTTACATCCCAGATCGTCATATACCTGGGTTTAGGAAGTTTAGAGTTGAAATTCCTTTCATCAATCCAGCTATGATATGATGAAACTCAATAGGATCTTTCCTGACCCCATCAAAACCATACGATGAGAAAGCACGTAAAGCTGTATTAATGGTGCTATAACTGAGCCCCTCATCATCGTAGAGTGTCAACAGGAACTCTAAAATATCCACAATACCTGCAGTACTATAGTCAATATTATTTTGTACACAATATTGCTCCCATTTTTTTACATAAGTAATATACCCCTTTTGAGCAGTCTTTCTCCAGGCTACAGTGAGCATGTCCACCGTTCACCCAGACAGTCCTTGCTTCAGGTATGGCCTTCTTAAAACCTGCAAACTAACAAGTCAATACAATCACATAACAGATGACTTTCTCTTGTTAGCGGATGCTCCAGTCAATTCCTATGCTTGGGAACCACCAAAAAGAGGTTGGATCCCTAACTGTAACACCAAAGGAAACCATGCTTGATTCGGCCAATTAGGTATTACAAGCACCCCCAAAGCAGCATCCTGCTTGATTTCTTGCAGACTCCGACCTATTAGGCAAAATGGTAGGAAAATATATAAAACATACCACCCCAATGTAACGTCAAAGTATCAATTACAACTGCCATCTGGTCTGGTTTCCATGAAACCTATTTAGGCTGCTGATGGTTGAACCTTGATGCAAAAACAAATCGATATCTGGCATTCATATACAAGTACTATATTATTGAACACCTCCTGGTTCAACATCCAATCTATGTTGTCATGGAACTTTCGTGACTTGGCGTCTGCTACTATGTAGAATCTACCTGGTAGATAAATAGCTGAAATATATTTTTCAATGCACCAGGCCCAAATTTGATTAGCCAATCTGTCACATTAATGTATATGCCACTTGCGTATTATTGTCAATCTGAAACTGAACATGCAGATAACATTTGTTAGAGCTATAAGCCTCTTTATAGTTAATTGCCCATGTCTGCACAAACGATGCCTCTTGCTCAGTCCATCTGCCTCCACAGCTGAAACTCGTATCCGTGACACCTCACCCGAGTGCACTGACATTCATCTGCAAAATCATGGAAGGCTGGTCAAGCATTACCTTGCTATAACTTCTGGACACATGGTGAATCCACCATTGCAAATCAGAAATAGCCTTTACTGATAACTGCATAGGTCTATTATAATGAGCCGAATGCATCCTTAATGCCTCAATTAGCTTGATACACCTGTCAATTAGCTCTACCGTTTTTTCCCTGGGCAGAGTCACTAAATTGAATCAATTGTGACCCAAATAGTCAGGTGTTAATTTGGATTCCTCTGGATGTCTAATGCCCAATCTTTGAAAATTGGATTTAACAACTATCACCTGTTACTTCAGCTGTTCTCTTGGATACCCCTGTAATCAAGATATCATCGAGATAAGTCATGAACACATGTACCCTGGCCTTTCAGCATGCCTATTATAGGTTTTAACAATTTTGTTGCCATAGTTGATCCATCCAGATGAATTTCAAATATCCTGCAAATAAACAGACATTGAGTAATGCGCATCTTTAAGCTCTAGAGTCGCCATATAGCATCCTCTTGCCCTGTTGCTTGGCAGTGACAATTCCATCTTACAATGTCTATACTACGTTCCCCATCCTTTTTTGGCCTGGGAAAATATTAGACACCAATTGATGGGTTGGTGAACAAACTTATAATTACACCTTTATCACATAAGCTTGCAAGCACAGTCTGAACATCCATCTGTTCTGTTAATGAAAACTGAATAGTTCTACCAAGAACATGCTGAATGTGCAAATCACAATTTGGATTGAAATCCATTCGAAACCTTTGAATAACACTCTGTATAAACAGAGCTAAGGTAATTTGCTTCCATTCATCCCAGAAACAGATGTAATGTCCCCCAGTTTAAGTTGTGTCACATTTGATATGTGCACCTGAAAACCAGGCCCACCTACCTCCTTGGTACCTGGTGGATGTTTGACCATGTTCCCACTTCATTTGTAGGGGTACTTTCTTTTGGAAACTTGCCGACTGCCGGTGGCTTGATCAAGCCCACCGTCTTTGGCTCGCCGTCCATGTCCTTGACACTCTTGGCGAGGTCCTCTCCGAAGAGTAGGTTTGCCGGCTGAATGTTGCTAGGCTGGGAAAAATACTGCAATCTTGGAATTAATGGTGGGCCAAATGGCACTTTCCCTGAGACAATTTATCTCAAAAATGGGTGCTACAAAGCAACCCTAGTACATCTTGCTGTGTCTCCGACACATGCCCTACATCCACCGTTCTCGCGAACACCGTGATTCCTGAGCCAAGTAATTTCAGGATTCTCTGCAGATTCATCTCCTGGGCACTGCACGCCCATGCCCGTCTGGCTCCATATCACCCGGTTCACTGCTGGCACCTTCAGCAACTCGCAGTTACCCCGTCTCTTGGTGATTCCAGACTCTGACTGGACAGCGAATCGTACTGCCAGAGATGGGAACTCTGACAACGGCCGTCTTCGCTTTCCCAGTGGCATTCCATACTCTGACGGGACAGCGAATCGTGCTGCCAGAGAATGGACCTCTGACAACGGCCGTTCTTTGCTATTTCCAAGTCTCAGTCAGAGTCGGGGTCAGACCTTAGCTGACTCTCTGCATTCACCTCATGCATGAGGGTGCTTTAAGCAGCCCTCTACCAGGTGCTGCCGGCGTGGCCTTTCTGCAGCCTACCTCCCACACAACTCCTCCCCCCAGAGTGTGCGTTTCTGGAGCAACCTCTGGATGAGGTGCTCCATTTGGGAGAACCGTTTAAAAAACGTCTCCAGCCCCATACAGGCTCGTTGTGGCCCGACTCCGTTGAGTCCGAGGGCCTCCCAGACTTCCCCATGCCTTACACCCGACTGGCGTTGGCTTTGGTGCTTTTTAGCACTGTGTCTGAAGTCGTCCCGCTCCCGGTCGGCGACTGTGCAGGGGTACGAGGCAGCCGCTCACAGACCGCATTCCCGCGGCTCTCCTATGCTTTACCTGCGGCTGCCCTCCCCCTGGTCGTCTTCATCATGGTGCTGCCTGTAATAATAAAAAACACAGAGCACCACAAAATAAACTTTCACTCCAGCTAAGCTTCCCACTTAGCTGGAGCTTTAAAACTATAAAAGTACTTTAAAAGTACTTACTACAGGAGGAGCTCTGTCCTCCCCTCCTCGTCTTCACCATGGTGCTGCCCGTGACAAAACACAGAGCACAGCACCACAGTAAAGGAACTTATTTTACTCTAGCTAGATTTCTGACTTAGCTGGAGCTTTAAAATTCTTTTAAAAATACCCTAAAAGTACTTACATCGAGAGGAGCTCTGTCCTCCTGCTGTCTGTGCGCCAATGCGACCGACGTAATGACGTGCATGCGCCCTGACGGGTCTTCACGTAGTCACAAACGTGACTCCGAAGTAAAATTGGAGATTTACTGTTCCTATTTTTTCAATATATCGTTTTGTAATGGTTAAGAATAAGAATTGGATACTTTTTTTAAATTTCCTTTTTAGAATTTTAGTATGATGGTATCAAACAACAACTTTTACCTTCTCTAAGATACTGTTAATTTAATGTAATGGTATTATATATATATATAAATTTTAAAGATTTTCTTTGTTAGCCTTTCTATTTTTAAAATTGAAGGATTTTTTTTGTCCCTGTCTTTAGACAAATTAAGTGTATGCAGTTCTTGTTTTTCATATTTTGACCTTGGATAAATAATATGAAGTAGCTCTTGTGTTCCACTGCTAACATGTACTTTTTTAACCATAACATTAATTTTGTTTGGGCTATTGAGTGGCAAATATGCTTTCTTTTTACGTTGAGTGCTGTCGTTAGGAGAGAAGGGGGTAGGGAAGGGATTAGGTAGTGTACTGACTGTCTACTGGTCAGTTTGGGGCTTTGCATGGGTGGGGGGGAGGGGTCTTTTGCTTTTAGCTTAGCTTTTTTCATCTGTGCGGAATCTGAACTAGAAAAATGTCTGAAATGTCGTCACTTCTGGCTCTGCCCTAGATTTTTCTTCTTCCAGTATCATGAACTATTATGCTTTAAGAAATTAACCCTTTACATTCCACATGATTTGTACAAACAATATGGATAACGTTATTAACTTCCTTTCATGGAATGTGAATGGTTTGAACCATCACATTAAGAGGACTTTTTTAAAAGTTCTTCGTAGACTAAATGCTCAGATTATCTTTGTTCAGGAAACTCATGTAAGGCAAGACGGCAATCAACGATTTTTCAAGTTTTGGAGAGGACAGCAGTTTCATTCAAATTCACAGGCTAAGGTGAAAGGAGTCTCTATTTTTATTGACTCCTCAATTCCGTTTGTTCATTATGAATCAATTTCTGATCCATATGGTAGATTTTTGGTGATTACTGGTGTTCTTCATAACCAAAAAGTTGCTATGGTGAATATGTATGCACCAAATATTGATCACCCTGAGTTTTTTAAATAGTTAATTGCATCCTTTCCTAATTTAAATGAACACTTTTTAATAATGGGTGGTGATTTTAACTGTTGTTTGAATCCCTCGATGGACAGATTTGCATCTGATCATGTACTTCCAAATAAATCAGCTAGTTTTATCAATACTTTTTTACTTGACTCTGGAATGTTAAAGTCTGGAGATTCTTACACCCAAATGACAAAGAATTTTCTTTTTTCCTCATGTATATCATAGTTATTCTAGGATTGACTACTTTATAATATATTCTCGGCTAGTTTCATCGGTCACTGCATGTGAGTATGATGCAATTGCTATTTCTGATCATGCACCATTGAAACTATCAATCAAACTACCTGATTCCAAGTTTAGTGCTAAACAATGCGATTTAATGCTACTTTGCTTCAAGACCTAAATTTTATTAAAGATCAGATTGCTTTTTTCTTCTTAACAAATTCTATTGAAGAAATATCCAATGGTATAGTCTGGGATGCTTTTAAGGCATATATTCGTGGACAAATTATTTCATACTCCGCGGGATTTAAAAAAAAACCTCAAAATAAAATACATATATTGGCTGATGAGATTAAAGAAATTGATAAAAAATATTCAAAAGCTCCTAGTTTAGAGCTCTATAAGAATAGAGTTGAACTTCAATTGAGAAATGATTTGTTATTAGCATCACCGATTGAGAATCAGTTACTTAAAACCAAAAGTTTTAAGTAACTGGACTTCCGGTAGCGCCATGGAACACTAAGGGCACTGCATTTTAAAGTCGGGACAGATTCTAAAAATAACTCACCGGAGCTGCTTGGTGTCGCATAAGGGTGACATCATCAGAAAACGACGCTAAAATCGGGAGTTTAACGGTAAAAATCGGGACTTTTAAATGAGAAGAGAGAAAAGCTCACGAGCACCTAAGAAAACTACTATAAGTCCCCAGCTTGAAAAAGTTTTGGATACTCTGCAAACAACAGAAGAAGGCTCAGAAGAAGAGTCTTACAGCCAAGGATCTATGCTGGAAATGGCTGCAAAAGGAGAAAAGAAGGAGAAGGAGGTAAAGCAAATGCTTTTAGATATAACTGCTACAATTAATACAACACTGGAAAAGATGCAATGGAGACTAAGATGCAGAGTATGGAGACTAATATGGCGATATTCTCTCATAAAATTGATGGTGCTTGTGCTGAAGAAGCAACATAATGAGTTTGATAAAAAAATCAAATCAGAATTTGTTAGAATCGAAAATGATTATAATAAGAAATTTACTGGTGTAAATGATAAGATGGGCAACCTTGATGAGAGAATGGAAGAGATGGAAAATGATATGAAAGTGATGATTACGGAAATAAATAGTTTGAAAAAATCAAAGAAAGCTGAAGAAGAAAAACTTGCAAGAATGACTGACAAATGTTTGGACTTGGAAGCGAGATCCAGAAGGCAGAATTTGAGAATTGTTGGAGTAAGAGAAGGGCGAGAAGGACATGGATCTCAAACACGTACTTTCGTTGCTGACTTACTCAAAGATGTTTTTAAACTGCCGGAAGAATCAAGAATAGATATCGTTCACCGAGTTGGACGTGTCTCAAGAGACATAAATGCTGCTCCAAGACAGATAATTGTGAAATTTCTTGACATCTCTTCAGTGGAATTAATACTAAATAAGATTGTCCATGGGGAGAATTTGATATATCGTGGGGATAATATTCGATTTTTCCGTGATTATCCTCCGGAGGTCGTCCAGAGAAGGAACTTGTTTACACAGACAAGAAACATACTGAGAGGAACACCCCATGTCAGATATGGGGTGGTCTACACAGCAAAAATGAAAATTACTTATAACGGAACTGAACGCTCATTTATGGATCCCGAAAAAGCTTTTAAGTATGCAGAAGATATCGTAAGAAAAGCATCGAAAGCATCGGAAGAAGATGTCGAGGAGGTGGAAGATTGAATTTCTTAACTTTTAGGATAGAGTTTGGAACTGGCTAAGATGGCGGATTTTTCCAGACAGTTACCGAGCTTATCTGTCTGGAATGTGTATTTGAGAACATTGTCCATGTTTCACCTTGAATGAAAAGCTCAAAGATAAACAAAAGGACGTTGAAGATACAGAAGTAATGAAGGAATATAGCGGCACCAAACGTGGTGAATAAAGTTGAGACGTCAGGCCGGTTCAAAGAGTCGTTTATTCAGTGCTGACACGTTAGGTTGGTGCCGACTATCATAACAGTGTTGCTGTAGCTGAGCGAGGTTGTTCCCTCGGGCTCAGCTATGGGTTGAACTCCTCAAGGTCTCGAGGTGAGATGACCTTAAGTACCAGGACACTCCCTCTAGCCCATGATGTCACGTGCCTGCCCTCGTACTTCCTGACGAGGGTTCGAGCATAAGTGGCCCGCATATAGGCTGCCGCCACAGGAATGTATAAGGGACATGGACGAGATAATATTAATACTAACTGTTGATTTAAGAAAATATCTAGCCATTATATTCTAATTATAATTAACCAACTAATTTAACAAATTTAATAATACTAATTATTTGTGAGTGTATGTAGTAAATATGAACAAATCATGAATAAACCATGAGACGGGGAAAGAAATAATGGGATTGTATAAATTATGATTTTATATATTTAAAAATGGAAATGAACTAATATTACTGATATATACTTATAAATGATATATGCTTATAAATAGTAATTAACCAAAATGTCAATAACACTCCCTCTAGCCCATGACGTCACGTGCCTGCCCTCGTACTTCCCAACGAGGGTTCGAGCATAAGTGGCCCACATATAGGCTGCTGCCACAGGACCCCCCCCAGAACCGGAGGCAGGAATAGCCTGGTCGAGGGCGGCCACTGCATGTGGGGGACACCCCTGGCGTGGGTCGGGATGGAGGGCTCCATGGGCGCTTGACGCTCTGCGTGGGCTCCACGGGCGCAGTGACGCTCTGCGTGGGCTCCACGGGCGCAGTGACGCTCTGCGTGGGCGATCCCGAGGTACCGAGGGGTGCGATGGGACCGATGCAGAAACCGCCGGATGGAAGGAATAGCATGGTCGAGGGCGGCTACTGCATGTGGGTCTGGGACACCCCGGGCGTGGGTCGGGACGGAGGGCCCATGGGTGCAGTAACGCTCTGCGTGGGTGATCCCGAGGTACCGAGGGGTGCGAGGGGACCGATGCAGAAACCGCTGGACAGAAGAGACACTGTCGCATCTCCTCGACCAGCTAAGGGAGTTTGTCCTGTGAAATGCGGCCCCCAGGAATGGCTGGGAGACGTCGGCATCAATGAGGGGAAAAAACAAAATAAAATAAACAAACCAATTTCTGAACCGGGCGTGGAGATGCAGTGAACACAAAAGGAACAGTAACAACACAAATTACAGTGCAATCAGTGTCCAAAGTTCAAATTGTCCTGTGTTCATAGTGCAGGATAGGAAAGCTGTGCAGCATTGCAGTGACAGCCTCCGACCTGACGGTGGCGCTGTTGCCGGTGGTCAGACTGCAGGGACTGCATCCGGCTGGAAGGTGGTGCTGTGGACGGCGGTGAGGCTGCAGTGACGGCATCCGGCTGGAAGGTGGCGCTATGGACGGCGGTGAGGCTGCAGTGATGGCATCCGGCCGGAAGGTGGCACTGTGGATGGCGGTCAGGTGAGTTTGCGCTTCTCAGCAGCCATTTTTGTTGTAGTTTTGTGTGGCCGCTTGCTTTGGAGGCCGCGGCAGCCATTTTGCCGACCGGCTGAGGCGGCCTTCACCAGCAATTGAATCCCTGGGCCGGACAGGCAGCCAGCCAGCGCCCAGGGATCTTCGGAGTCCACGCCGGTGAGGAGAAGGGCATCTTTGGCAGGCGCCCCAGGTAAGCCCGCTCTATCGGGTGGCCAGGCCCTCGGCAGCGGCTGGCGGGGCCAGGTGCGGTGCAGGGCATGGAGCCGTGGCTGCGGTGAGGCCAGGTGCGGTGCTGGGCGTGGAGCCGCGGCGAGCCTGTTGCAGTGCCGTGTCCGCGGTGAGGTGAGGCCGGGGCAGGGCCTGGAGCAGAGAGGCCCGGTGCAGTGCAGGGCATGGAGCCGTGTTCACGGTGCGAGGCCGGGGCCAGGTCCGTTGTCGGGAGTGGGAGAACGGCAGGTACTCTCTCTGCTCCTGGGGCCGTCGGGCGTTGCTGTGGGCAGGAGGCTGCTACGCTCGCAGCTCCTGCAGCAGTTGGTGGGGCAGCGGTGGCTGGTAAAACCTCTCCGCTCCGGTAGTCGGCTCCGGGCAGGTCATGCGGGGGAGCTCGGCGGCCGTCACACAAGGCGACCTGCCCCGCTGCCGGGAGCGGGAGAGCGGCGGCAGCAGCAGCTGGTGGGGAAGAGGCGGCATCCCAGATGTAGCGGCATACCTCACTGCAGGGCCGGTTTGGCGGCAGCGTAGTTCTGCAGGGCTGGGCAGCCGGCTGTAGACATCAGGTCTCCTTCCCGAGGCTGCGTGCGTAAAATCCAAATTTCAATTTGGACAGTCGGTGGTCACCAATATAGCGGCACCAAACGTGGTGAATAAAGTTGAGACGTCAGGCCGGTTCAAAGAGTTGTTTATTCAGTGCTGACACGTTAGGTTGGTGCCGACTATCATAACAGAGTTGCTGTAGCTGAGCGAGGTTGTTCCCTCGGGCTCAGCTACGGGTTGAACTCCTCAAGGTCTCGAGGTGAGTTGACCTTAAGTACCAGGACACTCCCTCTAGCCCATGACGTCACGTGCCTGCCCTCGTACTTCCTGATGAGGGTTCGAGCATAAGTGGCCCGCGTATAGGCTGCCGCCACAGGAATGTATAAGGGACATGGACGAGATAATACTAATACTAACTGTTGATTTAAGAAAATATCTAGCCATTATATTCTAATTATAATTAACCAACTAATTTAACAAATTTAATAATACTAATTATTTGTGAGTGTATGTAGTAAATATGAACAAATCATGAATAAACCATGAGACGGGGAAAGAAATAATGGGATTGTATAAGTTATGATTTTATATATTTAAAAAGGGAAATGAACTAATATTACTGATATATACTTATAAATGATATATGCTTATAAATAGTAATTAACCAAAATGTCAATAACATTACTAACGTATTTTTCTTGTGTGGGAAGGAGTTAGGAGCAGCATAAACTTGGAAAAGATCCAGGAATGAGGTTTTGTTTAACCCCTCGGTACCTGCTGGTATGGTAGTTAGATAAATTGGAAAGGCATAAATACTTATAGAACTGAGAATATGTTGTGTTTTATATTTGGTTTCTTATTTTTTTTACTTTTTTATATTTTTTCTCTGAGTCTTTTTGGTTTTTACTAGTGCTAGTTTGATAAATTTAAATAAGAATAAACAAGATATGAGACGGTCTGTAGCTTTTTATGAGGTGTTAATAAGGGATTGGAGTTCAATGTAAAACAACACCAATGGAAGTCCATAAATCTTTCGCCACCTTAGGTGGCTATTTGTCTTTAAGGTATCTTTTCTTAGATACCTTAACTTCACTTAAAAAAAAAAAATCACTATATAAATTTGTATTTGCTTAGTTTTTTTGTAATCAACTTTAAATCACAATTTTTCTTTCTTTATCTAAGGTACTTTTGGAGAAGGAGATGTAATATAAATTAAAAACGTGGGATGACCACCCAACACCTAGAATTATAAGGTATTTGATTGCACCATATGATTCAAGAATACTATTTTGATATATAATGCAAGACGATAGACAAATAAAGAATGGAGGAATCACATTCTGTAGTTGGAATATAAGGGGTGCCAATGAACCAATAAAGAGGGGTAAAATTTTTGCTCACCTAAAATCTTTGAAAAGCGACATAATCTTTTTGCAAGAAACCCACATGAAACAGCAAACACAAATGAGATTAAAGGCGAAGTGGATAGGTCAAACATATTATTCGTCATTTACTTCTAAATCTAGAGGTACGGCTATTCTTATTCGAAAAGGTATACCTTTCAAATTAAAGAATACTATATCAGATAAAGAGGGAAGGTACATCATAGTTTCGGGAGAAATTTATGCAACCCCTCTAATTATGATAAATATTTATGCTCCGAATGTTGATAACCCCCAATTTTGGAGGTTTAATACACATATTTTAAATGACTTACAAGGTTATCAATACTTAAAACAACAAATGAAATTATTTTTTGAGATAAATGATACACCAGGTACCTCGCCTTCTTTACTATGGGAAACTTTTAAGGCATTTAGAACAAGAAATTAGACAGTTAGAGTTAGATAATGCTAAAGACTCCACTATAGATAAACATAATATTACTGAAATTTAAACTTAATCGAATTCTCTCGGCAGGAGTAATAAGATTATTACAAATTACAAAACAGGAACATTTTGAGTTTGGTGACAAACCACATAAGCTGTTAGCGCGCCAACTGAAAAAAACAGAAAAAGAAAATACTATAAATAAAATTAAATCAGAGAATGGTGAATTACTAATACTACATAAAGATATTAATAAAAGATTTGCTCAATTTTATCAAAATTTATATACATCAAAAACTAAAATAGAAGATAGTAAAAAATTTTTTTTAAATATAATTGTAATCTTCCATAACTTGACCTTTTGGAACAAGAGGAACTCGGAGCGCAAATTACAATCGAAGAAATAGGTGAAACAATAAAATCGTTGAAAAATGGTAAGGACCAGATGGTTTTAGTAATGAATTTTATAAAAAATTTCATGAGATAACGACTCCCTATTTATTTAATTTATATACTCACGCTTTTAAAGAAAATAAACTACCTGAAACATTAGCAGAATCAACTATTACGCTTATTCCAAAAAAAGATAAATATCTAGAGGACCCGGGCTCATATAGAGTTATATCACTTTTAAATACAGATCAGAAAATTTTAGCAAAGACTTTAGCCAGAAGACTAAGCAAATATATTAGTAAATTGATAAACCCTGATCAAACGGGGTTTATACCCAAAAGATATTCATTTAATAATTTGAGATGCTTGTTTAATATAATGTACTCACATAAAGTGGAGGAAGAAGATATATCAATTATTTCTTTGGATGCAGAGAAAGCATTTGATCAGGTAGAATGGCAGTATTTATACAAAGTAATACAAAAATTTAATATGGGAGAGAATTTTATTACATGGGTGAAATTATTATATGATAAACCGATGGCAAGAATATTAACTAATAATATGTTATCTCAAAAATTTCAATTATCAAGGGGTAATTATCACCCCTACTATTTGCCCTTATGATAGAACCTTTGGCTGAAAGTATAAGAAGTCATCCGAAAATTCAAAGTTATGATACTAGGGACTCAAATAATAAAATTTCATTATATGCAGACGATATTCTGTTATATATAACAAACTCACAAACGAGCATACCAAATTTATTAAACTTAATAGAGGAATTTGGGTCCTTTTCTGGATATAGAATAAATTGGAACAAAAGTGAAATCATGACGTTAAAACCTCAAGAATCTACACACTTACTGAAGTTCCCCTTAAAAATTGCAACAGAAAATTTTAAATATCTGGGTATTCAGATTACTAGAAAACATAAAGCTTTATTCAATGCCAATTTTATACCTTTAATAAACAAACTTAATATAATGATTACATTTTGGAAAACACTTCCTTTATCATTAATAGGTAGAATAAACGCTATAAAAATGATCTTTCTACCACAGTTATTATACCTATTTCAGTCTATACCAGTATATGTACCAAAATATATATTTTTTAAATTAAACTCTAATATTACTAATTTTGTTTGGGATTATAAATCACATAGAATTAAAAAAGAACACATATGTAAACCAAAAGATGTCGGGGGACTTTCACTCCCGAATTTTCTGTATTATTATTGGGCAATACATATTAAGAATATAATTTACTGGTTGGATAGTTCTACGCAACAGACAGAATGGATAAAAATGGAGAAAGAGGATTGTTTTCATTGTAATATAGGAACGATCCTCTTCTCCCCGAAAAAAATGAACAATACAATATATAAGAAGAACCCAATTATACAGGATACAATAAGAATATGGAAACAAATACAATTATCCTTAAAATTAAGAAACTTATCATTGTTAACACCAATAGCGAATAATCCTTTATTTAAACCATCTCTTATGGACTAAATATATAATCAATGGGAAAGTTTAGGAATTAAAAAGGATCAGGGATATGTATGAAATGGGAGATTTACTATCATTTCAACAATTACAATTAAAATTTAAATTGAAAAACAATCATTATTTTAAATATCTTCAGATTTGCGATTTCTTGAAGACATACATACAAGGATATCAAAAAATAACTCCTGATTTATTGGAAGAAGCAATGAATATTAAAGCTGATACACAAAAATTAATATCATATTTATATAATAGTATTTTAAATATAGATTTACCAGCGACAGAGGTACTTAGAGAAGAGTGGGAACGGGAATTAATGATAAAAATTACAAAGGTTACATGGGAAAAATATTTGACATACATTCACAAATGTTCGATTAATGCAAGACATAATCTAATTCAATTTAAAATTTTACATAGATTATATTACTCAAAAACAAGATTAAATAAATTCTACCCAAATATATCCCCCACTTGCGATAAATGTTGAACCCAAGATGCAACTATAACACACTCTTTTGTTTCCTGTATAAAACTTCATAGATTTTGGAGTGATATATTCGAAATATTCACAAAAATTTTTAAGATAAAAATGGAACCTAATAATGAATTGATTATATTTGGGGTAATGGAAGATGGGAATAAATTGAATCCATCTCAAAAATTATTTTTTATTTATGGTTTAATAAAAGCAAAAAAATTAATACTTAAATTTTGGAAAAATACACCAATATCAACGCTCAAAATGTGGATTGCAAGTATGTTGGACACCGCACATCTTGACGAAATGCGATTCCTCCTAATAGATAAATTTGACCAATTCATAGCGAGTTGGTCTCCATTTGTCGTCTTTTTGGAATCATATGGTGCAACACAATTGTAAAAGCTAACTCGTGACTGGGCGAGGGATGCTCAAGATTATAAATAAGATCTCCTTACTTCTTTTTTCTTTTTCTTCCCTTTTTTTTTTTTTTTCCTTCTTTTATTCTCTTTTTCCTATTTTCTATTCTTTAAATTTCTTCTTTCACTTTCTATTTTTCTTTTCCACACACTATATATCTCACATTTTTCTATACTTCATTATCTAATTTCTTTTTCTTTTTCTTCTTTATTATAATAAAAAAAATAAGCTGTACATAAAATGTATTGTGAAAATATGTTTGTATACAATTGTACCTACATCTAATAAAATTAAAATATTAAAAAATAAATAAATAAATAAAAATTAAAAATAAATAAAAAATAAATAAAAACAAAAGTCAATTTTATATACATGGCGAAAAATCTGGTAAATTACTCGCTAATCAGTTCAAAGGGTGTTGGCCAAAACGTCAGATTACTAAAGTGAATAAACGGGATGGTACACTGACTGTAGACCATGATGAAATTAATAAATACTTTCAGGAATTTTATACCTCCCTATACCAATCAGAATTTCTTACTGATTCCAATATAATGCGTGAGTTTTTAAAGAAACAACTTGCCAAATTTATTACATAATGAGTCTCTGTTATTATACAAACTCATCACGGAGGAAGAAATACAGAAAGGAATCCTCTCGATGAATTCTGGTAAAGCTCCCGGTTTAGATGGGTTTACAGAAGAATTTGTAAAATATTTTTCAAGTTTACTGTCTCCCTGGCTATGCAAGGTTTTTAAAGAAACCTTTTTAATGAATAGATTACCACAATCCTTTTATGAAGCAAGTATGAAGAGCTGGTCATAGATTGCCGCAAGCAGGGCTGGAAGGCAAGGTGTATGCCCATCAAGGTTGGCTGCAGAGGTTTTGCAGGGCAATTGCTCTGTAGAGTAAAGCCTTGAGTGCACTGGGCATCAACGGAGTGGCGAGGAGAAGGGCAATCAAGAACACCACAGAGGCAGCGGAGAAGGCCTCGAGATGGCTCTGGATCAGGAGAGAAGGTCCATGGGGAGGAGCGAATGCCACCTGAACACAAGTCGTGGTCTGATCAACCACGGCTGGGTCGCCTGGGTGAGGGTGTCTGATGTTGAAAGACCCAAAACACCCAATGACCCCAGGCTACTTCACTGATGATGTGTTCAGGAGCATCTAGAGATGTATTTGTATCAATCAATGTGCTGGTGAAACCAGTGGCGACCAGGAATAGATTGGTTGACAACCAAGAATAGGGTGGTGATGACTGGAGAGACAGTGGACAGCTCGGAAAGACGGCAACTGGCGCGGGGCGGGTTGGCAGCTGAAACCGCATCCTCTGAGAGGAGGAGACCCAAAATCACGCTACAGAAAATCACATGGAAAAATACCCCCAGGCGTGCCCGAGAGGGGGGAGGATGAGCACCTCAATTTGACGGATCAAAGGTTAACGACTAATGGCAATGGACAACCGACTATGAGTATCAAATGCAGATGTGGTAAGGTTTGCAAGAACAGCCGAGGCCTGAAGATTCACCAGACCCAGATGAAGTGTTTGGAGGGACAGGGAATGTCACATCGCACAGGTATTTAACCCGGTGAGACGCCGGAGGAGCCGGGCCCGGAATCACCCCATAGAGCCCGAAGCCTCCAAGTGGCGCAACTTGTCCCTCGGAACAGTTCTCCGGAGAAGGTTTGAGTCAAATGGACTCAGGCCTGCAAGACGGCAGTCTGGCATCAGTTCAACGAGGACGTCGACATGGTGCTAGAAGCAACTGTGAAGGGAGACGTGGACCGAAGGCTGCGGACGATGACGACAATCATCATCAGCCTAGCTGTGGAAAGGTTTGGAGCAGTGGAGAAGAAGCCGGCCAGAACACCTTTCACCATGAACCAACGAGCAACAAAGATCCACATGATCCGGCAGGAGCTGAAGTCCCTCAAGAAGCAGTATAAAGAGGCCAGTGAAGAGCAATATCCCCCCTTGGCTGAGCTGCGAACCATCCTGATAAAGAAGCTGATGACCCTTCATAGAGCTGAGTGGCACCGAAGACGCCGGAAGGAAAGAGCCAGGAAGCGAGCATCCTTCATAGCCAACCCCTTCGGCTTCACCAAACAACTGCGAGGGCAGAAGCGCAGTGGGAGTTTGGCTTGCTCTAAGGAGGAGATCGACCGGCACATCCAGATGACCTACAGTGACCCCGTTAGGCAGCAGGAGCTGGGCCAGTGCAACATCCTGATAAAACCACCTCCACCCATCAAGGAGTTTGATAGTAGAGAGCCACTCCTGAAAGAGGTCCAGGACGTTGTGAAGAGAGCAAGAGCTGGCTCAGCCCCTGGCCCGAGCAGAGTCCCCTACAGGGTCTACAAGAACTGCCACGTTACTGAAATGGCTGTGGAAGATCCTGAAAGTCATCTGGAGGAGAGGGAAAGTGGCGCAGCAGTGGCGATTCGCTGAATGAGTCTGGATCCCAAAGGAAGAAGATTCCAAGAAGATCGATCAGTTCAGGATCATCTCCTTGCTAAGCGTTGAAGGCAAGATCTTCTTCAGCTTAGTGATGAGGCGGCAGCCCAACTTCCTCTCCAGCAATTGCTACATTGACAGCTCAGTGCAAAAGGGAGGCTTGTCTGGAGTGCTGGGGTGTCTAGAGCACACGGGAGTGGTGACCCAGCTCATCAGAGAAGCCAGAGAGAACAAGGGAAACCTGACAGTGCTCTGGCTTGACCTGGCCAATGCCTACGGCTCCATCCCACACAAGCTGATCCAGACAGTCATGGCCAAGCATCATGTGCCGGGCCAAGTGGCAGATCTCATCCTGGACTATACAAACAGTTCAGCATGAGAGTCTCATCAGGGTCAGTAACATCAGAGTGGCACAGACTGGAGGTTGGGATCATCACAGGCTGTACCATCTCTGTGATCCTTTTTGCCTTGGCGATGAACATGATCATCAAGTCTGCTGAGCCAGAGTGCCGGGGCCCTCGGACCAAGTCAGGAGTGCGCCAACTGCCAATCAGAGCCTTCAAGGACGACCTGACTGTCACCACTGAGTCAGTGCCAGGAGGCAGGTGGATCCTGCAGGGGTTGGAGAAAATGATTGGATGGGCAAGGATGAGGTTTAAGCCAGGAAAATCAAGGTCACTGGTGCTGAAGAAGGGCAAAGTCATGGACAGGTTCCGCTTCAGCATCGAAGGGACACCAATCCCAACTGTCTCCGAAAGGCCAGTGAAGAGTCTTGGCAAGGTGTTTAACAGCAGCCTGAAGGATACAGCATCTGTCCAGGCAACCTGTCAGGAGCTGGAGAGTTGGTTGAGAGTAGTGGACCGGTCGGGGCTTCCCAGCAAGTTCAAGGCATGGATCTACCAGCATGGTATCCTGCCAAGAATACTCTGACCACTGCTTGTCTACGAAGTCCCAATATCCTACGTAGAGAGATTGGAGAGTAAAGTCAGCAGCTTTCTCAGGAGGTGGCTGGGACTGCACAGGAGCCTTAGCACCATCGCCCTTTACGGAAATAACACCAAGCTCCAGCTGCCCCTGAAGTCCCTGGAGGAGGAGTTTAAGGTGACTCGGGCCAGAGAGGTGATGCTGTACAGGGACTCCAGTGACCCCAAGGTGGCTCAGGCAGGGGTGGAGGTGAAAACTGGGAGGAAGTGGAGAGCCGGCGAAGCCGTGCTGCAAGCATAGTGTCGGATACGCCACAGAGTCCTGGTGGTAGCAGTGACTCAGGGAAGAGCAGGCCTGGGAATCTTCCCATCTCCCCAGTTTGACAAGGCCAAGGGGAAGGAGAGGCGCAGGCTGGTCCAGGCGGAAGTGAGGGCGGTGGTGGAGGAGGAGAGGTGTACCAGAGCAGTTGGATTGAGGCAGCAGGGAGCCTGGACAATGTTGGAGCAGGCCATGGACCGAAAAGTCACATGGACTGAGCTCTGGCAAGCTGAGCCACAGCGCATCAAGTTCCTGGTCCAGGCAGTGTATGATGTCCTGCCCAGCCCATCGAACCTCTTCATCTGGGGCAAAGCGGAATCTCCAGATTGCCTACAATGCTCAGGCAAGGGGACGTTAGAACACATCCTGAGCTGCTGCCCAAAGGCTCTTGGGCAGGTCCGGTACATCTGGCATCACGACCAGGTTCTTAAACCCATTGCAGAAGCCATCAGCATGGGAATCAGCAGCTGCAGACGAGCACGCCCCACCACCCAGATGATCACCTTTGTGAAGGCCGAAGTGCAGCTGCCAAGAACCACAGCAGCCAGGAATCCATCAGGAATCCTGGCGACTGCGCAGGACTGGCAGCTTTCCGTCGACCTGGTGAAACAGCTGAAGTTCCCACAGCACATTGCGACGACCACCCTGAGGCCAGATATCCTTCTGGTCTCAGAGGCGACCAAAAACATTGTCTTGTTGGAACTGACAGTGCCGTGGGAGGACCGGCTGGAAGAGGCCCACGAGAGGAAGATGGCCAAGTATGAAGAGCTGGTAATAGAATGCCACAAGCAGGGCTGGAAGGCAAGGTGTATGCCCATCGAGGTTGGCTGCAGAGGTTGTGCAGGGCAATCACTCTACAAAGCCTTGAGCGCACTGGGCATCAACGGAGTGGCGAGGAGAAGGGCCATCAAGAACACCACAGAGGCAGCGGAGAAGGCCTCGAGATGGCTCTGGATCAGGTGAGAAGGTCCATGGGGAGGAGCGAATGCCACCTAAACACAAGTCGTGGTCTGATCAACCACGGCTGGGTCGCCTGAGTGAGGGTGTCTGATGTTGAAAGACCCGAAACACCCAATGACCCCACGTTACATCACTGATGATGTGTTCAGGAGCATCTATAGATGTATTTGTATCAATTGAATTCTTTAAAAAGATAAAGACCCTACTGAAGTGGCATCATATAGACATATATCACAGTTAAATGTAGATTCCAAAATTCTTTCCAAAATATTAGCTATGAGATTGGAAAATATTTTACTGCAAATTATTTCTGAAGATCAGACAGGTTTTATTAAAAATCATTACTCATACTTTAACATTTGGAGATTAATGAATATCGTATATACAGCATCAAATAAAACTCCAGAATGTGTCATTTCACTTGATGCTGAGAAGGTGTTTGATAGAGTAGAATTGGAATACTTATTCAATCCACTTGAGATTGGTCCGACATTTATTTCTTGGTTCAAGCTGATATATCATATACCTCAGGCTTCCGTACTTACCAATAATCAGAGATCCCCTTTTTTAGGCTCTTTCGAGGTACTAGACAGGGCTGTCCTTTAAGTCCTTTACTGTTTGATATCACTTTGGAACCTTTGGCCACCGCTATTAGGGAATCCCCTAATATTTTTGGTATTGTCTGCGGGAATAAGACACATAAGCTATCTCTTTATGCAGATGATCTGTTATTATTCATTTCGAATCCTGAGAAATCTATTCCAACAATAGTAACACTACTTAATCAATTTAGTTGTTTGTCTGGTTAAAAACCAAATCTTAGTAAGAGTGAGCTTTTTCCATTAAACAATCTAGTTTCGAATTATGGACAGTTTCCATTTAGATTGGCTACCGAATGTTTTACTTATTTAGGCCATATAAACTAATTGACCATATCAAACAGTTTACTAAATGGTCACAAATGTCCTTATCTTTAATCGTCCGAATCAATGCTATTAAAATGTTTATCTTACCTAAATTTTTGTATTTATTTCAGACGATACCAATTGTTACTGCTAAATCTTTCTTTGATATTATTGACTCCAAAATTTCTTCATATATATGGCAGAATAAAAATTCCAGACTAATAGAAAATACTTACAGAAATCAAAAAAAGACAGTGATTTGGCAATGCCGAACCTTAGATTAATGCTCGTTATTTAACTTTTTCGACAAAAGATTTAGAAGATACCCAATACCCAGGATGAATAAATCTTGAACGTGATTCTATGCAAGGGCTATCATTGGCTTCTATTCTAGGGGCCTCATTACCTTTTACAATTACGAGATTGAATAAATATACGACTAATCCAATAATAAGATACATTTCGAATATGGTTTCAATTTCGTAAGTTTTTTGACAATGATTTTATCTTATCGAGTCCTATCATATCTAATTTTTTCTTCCAACCTTCTAGTACTGATCAAGCCTTTCTGTTATGGAAGAGGAAGGGATTTGTAGATGATCGTGATTTGTTTTTGGATGGTTGTTTTATGTCTTTTGAACAAATCTCCAATAAATATAATTTACCTAACTCACACTTTTTTAGATATTTACAAATTAGACATTTTTTGAAGGCTACTCTACCCTTTTTTCCGTTACCACATCAAAATGAAATCTTGGATTTTTTTTTACATTTGAACCCTTATCAGAAAGGCTTAATAATGACTATTTATGAGTTGATTTTGAAATTACAAATAGATACATTTGATAAAATTAAGAATGACTAGGAAAGAGAACTCCAAATTTCTCTATCTATAGAGAAATGGGAGAGGATTCTTCAATTAGTTAATACTTCCTCAATGTGTGCAAGACACACTTTCATACAATTCAAGGTGGTTCACAGAGTTCATATGTCAAAAGATAAGTTAGCTCATTTTTATGGTCATATAAATCCTACCTGTGACAGATGTAACTCTGAAGAGGCCTCACTGACTCATATGTTTTGGTCCTGCCCACTTTTGGAAAAATGTTGGAAAGAAATCTTTGATACTATTTCTGTAGTTTTAGGTATTGATTTACAATCTCATCCTATTACTGCAATTTTGGGGCTACCAATGTTAGATTCTATTCATTTGTCCCATTCCGCCCATCGGCTGATTGCTTTTACCACATTAATTGCCAGAAGATCTATTTTATTTAAATGGAAAGACTCTAACCCTCCGACCACACTCCATTGGTATTCTGAAACTATATCATGTTTAAATTTAGAAAAAATCAGGAGTGACATTGTTGAACCCTTGGTTAAATTTGATAGGACTAGGGGAAGATTTATTCAACATTTTCACACAACATTAATAGTCCCCTCTCCAACCGTTATAATAATTATTTTACCTTTATACGGTGGAACGGACTTGACGAAAAACAGGGACTTAAATTGTTGAAATTCTTTGCAGCCCAGATTCTGTTTTGCTTTTTTTTTTCTAGTTTAGGGGGGTTTTGATTTTTCCTTTTTTCTCTTTTTTTCTTTTTTTTCTTTTTAACTTTTAGTTTTTTTTATATATTAGTTTTCTTTTAAACATTTAGCTATGTTTACATAGAGACCGGGAAGTCTATATTCAATGTGTATTTTGACACTGGACTCATATTTATGTTATACCTGTTATTAATGTAATCCTGATCCCTATGTATCAATATCTTTGTTATGTTTATCATTATTCTTTTTTGTTGTTGTTTTGTTTCTGTTTTTGAAAAAAAAACGTATAAAAAGATTTTAAATGAAAAGAAACAGGCACTTTGGCCCACCGAGTCCACGACGACCAGCGATCTCCACACACTAACACTATATTATACACATGAGGGACAATTTACACTTGTACCATGCCAATTAACCCACAAACATGCATGTCTTTGGAAAATGTGGGAGGAAACCAAAGATCTCAGAGAAAACCCACGCAGGTCACAGGGAGAACGTGCAAACTCTGTATAGACACCACCTGTAGTCGGGATCAAATCCAAGTCTCCGGTACTGCAAGCGGTGTACTACCATGCCAGCCGTGTGTTTCAACCTTCTTGATCTAATGGCTATCATTGTATTATTGTTTTTACATCACTATTTGTACATGTCCACTAGCTAATTGTGATTTCTTTGTCACCCTTTTTTTGTTGCTTTTCCCCCTTCAGAAATATCTGATATACCTTTCCTATCACTGGACCTTGTACAGTATATCTAACATTGAACTCCCAACTTTCACAGTATTGCCTCACTTATAATCTACTGCAGTGCAATAGCAACTTTCTATTCTCTCCCACACCACTACATGAGTCACTTATTTCTGTGTTATATTCAGGGAAGATGGTACATAAGCATGGCAGCATAAGTATCAGTTGGGCAGAATTAGTGACTATAATGACCAACAGGGAGATGAAGCTTCCAGACAGTTTGAAAGCTAAGGGAGGATTATTCTAATCACCTTTATCTGGAAATATCAGTAATATATTGCGTAATCAACTGTTATGTATACTGAAAAAAATGGAGAAAGGATCAAAGATGTTTGGAAACATGAACAGGAATCTGGTAAATCGATCGTGCTTAAAAGACAGACAGACAGACGTAGGTTAAATGGGTCCAATAGTCATATTTTTGCTGAACTGTTCTCTGATTCTCTGAGTCAAATATTCATTGTTTGTTCATTGGCAATCTTGTTGACACATTGTTCACTTTCATGTGCCAGAGCTGTAAAACTTCCCATTTTATTCATTAGAATGAAGTATTGTTTCACACCATAAGCTAAATATACACAATGTTTACTTCAGCATGTCTCCAACACATTTTCACATTAGCATGCCAGAATTTCACTTGCAAGTCAAGGAATAAATTATTTCATAAACAGTCTAAGAATAAACATATCCTGCATATATGCTGATAACACCTGGCTGTGTCTCACCATTCCCTCTCCAGGTCTCTCCACTTTCTTTAAATTGCCAGACTTCTGGTCCTGCAATCATAGAGTCATAATCAGACAACAAGGAAACAGACCCTTTAGCCCAACTCTTACATGCTGACCAAGATGACCCATCCAAGCTCGTCCTGTTTGCCCTCATTTGGCCCATATTTCCCGAAAACAGATTCAGACTGAAGAAGAATCCTGACCCGAAATGTTACCTATCCTTTTTTCCCAGAGATGCTGCCTGATCCGCTGAGTTACTCCAGCACTTTGTGTCTATAAACCAGCATTTGCAGTTCCTTTCTACACATGGAATTTAATGGGTTGGATGGGTTCTCACCTCACTCGCATTTTCCCTAATGTTCTCGCCACCCACACACAAACACTGACATCGCTCCAGGTTAAAATTCTACCCTTTGTTTTCCATTCTTTTCACCATTTTCTTAATAGCGCATTACTTTTCCTTCACATGGTTAAGGTGTACCAAGTGCCTTATAACAAGATGTCATTCTTTTCAAGTAATCTTGGATTGTAAGGGAAATGTTTAACATGCTGCAGCCTCATTGTTTTCAGTAATTGGGAAATATCAAGAACAAACGTTTAGCAACCATTACCTTTATGACTACGATATTGACTTCAAAAATGGTACCTTTTACATGCTCACTCCTCTGGTGTGTTGCAAAGCTATTGTGCCCACACCACCCACCCCTATAGAAGCAAACATGCTTATGATGATTTTAACTTGCTCAGTTGATTGCATTTCTAGTTTTAGCTGTTTAAAGAAATAGTTTTATTGAATGTGTGTCGAGATTCAGTTTCATATGTGTAATATGAATTAATTATTTTTTGTTTTATTGCTTTCTTTTTTAATACATTTTCTCTTTCCTGTTGTGTTTAGTTTATTGTCATGTGTAGTGTGCAGTGAAAAGGTTTAGTTGCGTCACTGTACCTCGGTACACGTAACAATAAGCTAAACTGAACTGAACAGAAAAGAGAAATTGATGCGTTGATTGAAGAAAAATGCTGAAGTGGACAGGGATTCAAGGGTAAATAAAGATCAAGAGTTTAAAATTGGTTCCCTCTCCTTGGGCCATGAGGATGCCAGTGGCTGAAGTTTGTTCACAGATTGAGCGATTTCTATGATTCAGCCATGCATGCGGTTAAACGACTGTTACATATAATATCCGTGATGTACATTGTTATAGCATGTCAATTCCAATATTTGTCAGTGCAATCTACTCCAGTAAATATTTGTCAGGTAATATAGGTGCAATATTTCTCATGTCATAGAAAACTTTGTAATTATGTGTGAGTTTAAAGTATTTTCCCAATGGAGTCACCCCTCACTGTTAAACAGATCTATTTCTTATGCAGGTATGTGCATTTGGCTGCAGAGGTATCAATGTCTGGTAGCTTTACAAGTCTTCTGTTGCTTGATATAAAACTTTAATTGCATGGAACAGTAAAAGGTGCCTGCCCTGTGAGTAGTGTGGAATGTATTGGGACTCCTGCGGCCCTGAGAATAAAGAACAGTTACTGGAAGGTCACAGCCCGTGGAGTGATAATTTATAAAATGGGTTTAATTAACAAACAAGCATGTTCTATCTTTGCATTGTGCTTTAGTAGTTCAATTACAAATTGATTTTATTTGTGTGGTGAATTTAACTATAAAATTGGCAGAGGGAGGAGGCAAAGATGACTCGAGCCCCTTGCCAGCTTGTAAACCACCAGGTATTCATGGTTTCTTTATGGATGCCAAGCAGTTGGATAGTTTTACAATGAAGGTAACTGCTTTTGCAGCTAGGGCATTTACCATGCTACAACATTGGCTACAATACTCCAGCTTTTTATTCTGTTTAAACCAGCATCTGCAGTTCCTTCCTGCACATTTTGGCCACAATATAGGCACAAAAAGATGGAGTAGATTAGATTAGATTTGATTAGATTCTATTTGTTGTCATTTGAACCCAGAGGTTCAAACAAAATTTACTTTCTGCAGTCATACAAACAAGAAGAAGAACCAAGACACAACACAATTTACATAAACATCCATCACAGCGAATTCCTCCTCACTGTGATGGAAGGCAAAGTCTTATCTCTCCCCTGCACTCCCCATTCGCCTCCCGATGTCAAAGTCAAAGCCCCCGGCGGGCGATGGTAAATAAGTCCCGCGGCCATTAAAGCCGCGCCGGGCGATGCAAGGCCGTGCTTCGGGTCTTGATGTTGGAGCCCCCGGCGGGCGCTAGCAAGTCCCGTGGCAATTTAAAGCCGTGCCGGGTGATATAAGGCCCCGCTCCAGGTCATCTTCAACCCCGCAACTCGGGCGGGAAAAGTTGCCGTTGCGGAAGCTCCGAAAAGCGGTCTCCCACCAGGGACCCGTGAGCTCCCGGTGTAACCGTCCACCGGGCCGGTGGCTGGAGCCTCCGAATCTCCGGGGTCGGGCCGCAGCAGCGCGGCCACCACAGATCTCCGCGCTCCGAACTCGGCCAGCTCCACGATGGTAAGTAGTCCGCAGGCTCCGCGACTCGAGCCCCAGGTTGTTCCGGCTGGAGGCCGCTCCACGGTGCTAGGCCCCAACGACAACGGAGACCCGACAGAGAAAGGTCGGGTCCTCCGTACAGGGAAATTATTTTAAAAGTTACCCCACCCCCCCTCCCCCCCACCCACCCCCCGCCCCCCCACACATACCCAGTTAAAAAAAACACTATACACTACACTCAAACGAGACAATTTTTTTTTTAAAAAGACAGACGGACTGCAGAGGCCGCTGCAACGTGGGTCACGCCACCTATGTAACTCAGCTGGACAGGCAGCATCTCTGGAGAGAAGGAATGGGTGACATTTCGGGTAGAGATCCTTCTTCAGACTGGTTAGGGATAAGGGAAATGAGAGATACAGATGGTGATATGGAGAGATAAAGAACAATGAATGAAAGATATGCAAAAAAGTAATGATAATAAAAGAAACAGGCCATTGTTAGCTGTTTGTAGGGGAGAAAATGACGACTTGGGTGGGGGAGGGATAGAGAGATAAGGAATGCCGGGGCTACCTGAAGTTAGAGAAATCAATATTCATACCATAGAAACATAGAAACATAGAAAATAGTTGCAGGAGTAGGCCATTCGGCCCTTCTGCCTGCACCGCCATTCAATATGATCATGGCTGATCATCCAACTCAGTATCCTGTACCTGCCTTCTCTCCATACCCCCTGATCCCTTTAGCCACAAGGGCCACATCTAACTCCCTCTTAAATATAGCCAATGAACTGGCCTTGACTACCTTCTGTGGCAGAGAGTTCCAGGGCTGTAAGCTGCCCAAGCAAAATATGAGATGCTGTTCCTCCAATTTGCGTTTAGCCTCACTCTGCAATGGAGGAGACCGAGGACAGACAGGTCTGTGTAGGAATGGAAAGGAGAATTAATGTGTCCAGCAACTGGGAGTTCAGGTAGGTTCAGACGGGCTGAGCAAAGGTGTTCCGCGAAACGATCGCCCAGTCTGTGTTTGGTTTTGCTGATGTATAAGAGTCCACATCTTGAACAATGGATACAGTAGATGAGGTTGGAGGAGGTGCAAGTGAACCTCTGTCTAACCTGAAAGGACTGTCGGGGTCCCTGGACAGAGTCGAGGGAGGAGGTATAGCGACAGGTGTTGCATCTTCTGCGGTTGCAGGGTAAGGTACCTGAGGATGGGGTGGTTTGGTTGGGAAGGGATGAGTTAACCAGGGAGTTGTGGAGGGAACGGTCTCTGCGGAAGGCGGAAAGTGGTGTCGATGGGAAAATGTGGCTAGTGGTGGGATCCCGTTGGAAGTGGCGGAAATTTCGGAGGATTATGTGTTGTGTGCGATGGCTGATGGGGTTGAAGGTAAGGTCTAGGGGGACCTTTCTCTGTTGCGACCAGCAGGAGGGGGAGCAAGGGCAGTGCTGCAGGATATCGAGGAGACACGAGTGAGGGCCTCATCTATGATGGGAGAGGGGAACCCCCGTTCCCTAAAGAATAAGGACATCTCGGATGTCCTAGTATGGAACACCTCATCTTGGGCTCAGATGCGGCGTTGACGGGGGAATTGGGAGTAGGGGATAGTCTTTGCAGGAAGCAGGGTGAGAAGAAGTGTAGTCGAGATAGTTGTGGGAGTCAGTGGGTTTGTAATAGATGTCAGTCAATAGTCTATTTCATGTGATGGAGACTGTGAGATCAAGAAAGGGGAGGGAGGTGTTGGAGATGGTCCAAGTAAATTTGAGTGCAGGATGAAAATTGGTGGTAAAGTTGATGAAGTCCATGAGTTCTGCATGGGTGCAGGAGGTAGCACCAATGCAGTCAGCAATGTAATGGAGATAGAGTTTGGGGATAGGGCCAGTGAATGCCTGGAACAGGGATTATTCAACTTCCCCTACAAAGAGGCAGGCTTAGCTGGGACCCATGCAGGTGCCCAAAGCTACACCTTTGGATTTGGAGGAAGTGGAAGGAGTCAAAGGAGAAGTTGTTGAGGGTGAGGACCAGCTCCGCTAGGCGGAATAGAGTGTTGGTAGAGGGAAATTGGATGGTTCTGTGGTCATTGGATTTCCATATTACCACTCTCAGTGCAATATTCTGAGCATGGTGAGTAGCGAGTCCTGCATAACTTTCCAGCCATTAATTTTAATGGACAGGATATTATGTACAGAATGCTGACCTGCACATTTGAATTCCCAATCTGCAATCCTGACAGACAAATTATAAATAATTTATATATTTGGACTGAACTAGATACAGGATAGAATGTAAGCTTTCTTCCTATAACATCAACTTTAAAAGAGATTTTTGACATTTACATTGCAAACTCTTAAATCTTGTAATATATGAAATATTATAGAACACATACCATAAGGCATTTCCTTGTTATCACTTTTTCTCCAGGAATTACAGGCACTAAAACTTTGTGTTTAATATAAAGTTTAAGAGATCATGGACTTAGAGTTTGTCTTAACACTTCACGCTGACCTTAAACATCTGTTACTTATAGCAAATACATTCCTTGTTAAAAGTAGCCAACAATTGGGGGGGCTTCATCCTCCTGATTTTCTTTTATAGACAAAAAAAACCTGTATTTGGAGTTCATCAAAACCTCTTAAAAAAATCTAAAATAAAGGATATGAAATGTTTGTTAACAATGTTAATAAATTTGCAAATGACACTGAAATTGGTGTTTTAGTGGGCAGTGAGGAAATATATAAGTTTACAAAAGGATCCAGATCAGTTGGGACAGTACACCAAGGAATGGCAAGTCTGAGGTGTTGCACTTTGGTGTAAGGGCAAGATTTACACAATAAATGGTTGAGCGCTGGAGATTGTTGCAGAACAGAGGTCTGGGAGTATAGGTGCACTCCAAATACATTGGCCAATTAACCTACAAACCTGTAGGTTAATTGGCTTTGGTAAGAATTGTAAATTGTCTCTGGTGTGTGGAATTGTTTTAGTGTATGGGTGATCGCTGGTCAGCATGAGCTCTGGGCCGAAGGGCCTGTTTCAGCACTGTACCTCTAAGCTAAAGTAAAACTCAACAAATCAGGCAGCATCTGTGGAGGGAATGGACAGAACCTTTTAGCGACAGGACAATTCTTCAGACTAGTGGAGTAGGCAGAAAGCTAGAAATGAGAAGTATGGTGGGGCAAAACCTGGCAAGTGATAGGTGGATACAGCAGGGGGGCTCTCTTACCCCTGCATACCCATCCCTGCATTCACCCATTTCGCCCAACATCTCCCACCACCACAGTCACTTTTTTTTACCCCCATGTGCTCATCTCTTAGTCTCATATTTCCTTTTATTTGCCTCATACTCGCTCCCCCCTCTATCATCTTCCACACATATCCATCTCTCCAGCGTTACATTTAGCTCCTTCTCTCCTGACCATATCTGACGCTTTTTTTGTCTCTTTTTCACTACTCACCTTTGTGACTTATTCCACCCATCTGCAAATCACTAACCTCCCCCCCCTCACCTGTATCCACCCATCACTTGCCAAACATTGCCCTGACCTCACCCCCCTTTCCCAGCTATCTCCACCTTACCCGACCAATCTGAAGAAGGGTCCTAACCTGAAGCATTGCCAGTGCGGTCCCTCCACAGATGCTGCCTGACCCGTGCAGTTTTTGTGCAGTTTCTTGTGTTCCTGTAACATTGTAAATATGAGTGTGAGTTTTGTAAGTGACTGATATTCATGCAGTCATTGTTCATTGAATAATGCATGTGGATAAGCCTTCATTCTGAATATGCCATGGCCATTTTTAGATATTCTGTGGATACATCCACTGAATTAAGATTCTTGTAAAACTTTCACCCTGCTGCCAGCTGCCAGAAAGTTGGCAATGAACTGAAACACACTTTATACCTGAAGCAATCTAAACAAGTTAAGATTGATTTCTTCAACTGAAATTGCCTTCAGCACTTTAAATGCATAATTAAGAAGTAATTACATACCTGTGGCCAAGCTATTATGGCGATCTGAATGTAGGACTGTTATTTGCTGAATATCATCTGTAATCCCATCATTGAATCAATCACGCATCCGCAGCTCTGTACTCCTGTACTGAGGACATGGATTCAAATTTATCAGCTTAATGGGATGAAACTGTCTGTGGGCGATGACGATTCTGTGCAAAATGAGTTTGGGCAACCTTTATCAAATTTCTCGCAAGCACAAGTCCATAACAGAAAGCAAAAAAAAGGCAATTTTTCTGAAAATGGACATATGGAAGGTTCCAGAGGGAAATGGAAACAATTCACACGGATGCAGTAATGGATTATCTTCCGAGCCACAGTGAGGGGACAAAGGGCCATTTGATTTACCTCAAGCTATTCTGTATCTGCACAGGGAGTATGTGATTGAGATCTGAAACACTAAAAGCAGATGTTTATGGTTCATATAATTTATCCCCAAATAATAAAATTAGAATGAATATCATTACATAACAGTGCATCATAATACTGTTCCAGCTGTTTCATTAGTAAGAATCAAAATCAAAGCAAAGAACAAAGGCAGCTGAGGTATAGAAAAGCCATTGTCTTATTGAATGCCAGAGCAACCTTGGGGGCTGAGTGGCCCAGCACTAATCCCGTGTTTCTATAGAAACCAATTACACTGATGGAAAGGAATTGAAGTAGAACTTGTCAAAAATAGTAAATATCTTGCCAAATACACTTCCATGGAGAGATAACGTCATACAGCACAGCCACGGACTCTTTGACCCATCATGTCTATGTTGACCATTGCACTTACCTATACTAGTCCCAATTGACCTTATTTGAAGCGTTCTATTCCTTGGTTGAGTCAAGTGCTTCCTTCTTAAATGTTATGAGGGTACCGGCATCTGCCTTCAGGCAGCGTGTTTCAGATCCCAAGTATTCTGTGCGCATGTGTGTGTAATAACAAAAAACCCTCGCATGGGGTGATCTCATTGAAACCTACTGGATAATGAATGGCCTAGATAGAGTGGACGTGGAAAGGATATTTCCAGTAAAGAGGAAGTCTAGGACCAGAGAGCACAGTCTCAGAATAAAAGTACTTACCTTCAGAATGTCGATGAGGAGGAACTTCTTTAGCCAGAGGAACCTGTGGAATTCATTGCCACAGATGACTATGAAGGCCATGTCATTGGGTATTTTTAAAGCAGAGATTGATAGATTCTTGATAAGTAAGGGTGTCAAAGGCTACGGGGAGAAGGTGGGAGAATGGGATTGAGAGGGAAAAATAGATCGGGCTTGATTGAATCGGGGAGTAGACTTGATGGGCTGAATGGCCTAAATCTGCTTCTATGTCTTATGGTATCCCCTCTAAACCTTCTACCTTTCAATTTAAACTTATGCTCTCACCATGGGAAAAGAAATCTTACTATTTAACTATCCATGCCTCTTACAATTTTGTCTTTCTATCTCAGGTCATCCCTCAGTCTCTCTGTATTGGCAAAAAAAAAGCCAATCTCTGAACTCTTTCTGTAACTAAATTCTCCATCAGCCGACATCCTGGTGAATCATCTCTGTAACCACTCCACGCAATCACAGAACTTTAGACACCAACACTCCACTGCCTCCGCAAGGCCACCAGCATAATCCAGGAGGAGTCACACCCTGGTCAATCCCTCTTCTCCCACTCCCATAAGGCAAGAGGCACAGAAGTTTGAAAATCCATATCTCCAAATTCAGAGACAGTTTTTTTCTGAGCTATTATCAGGCAACTGAACCATCCAATCACCAAGTGGAGAGCGGTCATGAGCTACCATCTACCTCATTGGAGACATTTGAGCTATCTTTAATCGGACTTTATTCAACTTTATCTTGCACTGAACATATTATCCTTTATCCTGTATATGTACACTGTGGACAGCTTGATTATAATCATGTATAGTCTTTTTTATTAATGATAGCACGCAACAGAAAAGCTTTTCAATGTACCACAGTATACGTAACAATAATAAACTAAACTAAACTAAATAGCAAGAAATATGGATGGAAAGATAAGTTAGCTCATTTTTATGGTCATATAAATCCTACCTGTGACAGATGTAACTCTGAAGTGGCCTCACTGACTCATATGTTTTGGTCCTGCCCACTTTTGGAAAAATATTGGAAAGAAATCTTTGATACTATTTCTGTAGTTTTAGGTATTGATTTACAACCTCATCCTATTACTGCAATTTTGGGGCTACCAATGTTAGTTTCTATTCATTTGTCCCGTTCCGCCCATCGGCTGATTGCTTTTACCACATTAATCGCCAGAAGATCTATTTTATTTAAATGGAAAGACTCTAACCCTCCGACCACACTCCATTGGTACTCTGAAACTATATCATGTTTAAATTTAGAAAAAATCAGGAGTGACATTGTTGAACCCTTGGTTAAATGTGATAGGACTAGGGGGAGATTTATTCAACATTTTCACACAACATAAATAGTCCCCTCTCCAATCGTTATAATAATTATTTTACCTTTATACGGTGGAACGGACTTGACAACAAACAGGGACTTAAATTGTTGAAATTCTTGGCAGCCCAGATTCTGTTTTGCTTTTTTTTTTTCTAGTTTAGGGGGGTTTTGTTTTTTCCTTTTTTCTCTTTTTTTCTTTTTTTTCTTTTTATCTTTTTGTTTTTTTTATATATTAGTTTTCTTTTAAACATTTAACTATGTTTACATAGAGACCGGGAAGTCTATATTCAATGTGTATTTTGATACTGGACTCATATTTATGTTATACCTGTTATTAATGTAATCCTGATCCCTATGTATCAATATCTTTGTTATGTTTATCATTATTCTTTTTGTTGTTGTTTTGTTTTTGTTTTTGAAAAAAATCAAATAAAAAGATTTTAAAAGAAAAGAAACAGGCACTTCGGCCCACCGAGTCCACGACGACCAGCGATCTCCACACACTAACACTATATTATACACATGAGGGACAATTTACACTTGTACCAAGCCAATTAACCCACAAACATGCATGTCTTTGGAAAATGTGGGAGGAAACCAAAGATCTCGGAGAAAACCCACGCAGGTCACAGGGAGAATGTACAAACTCTGTATAGACACCACCTGTAGTTGGGATCAAATCCAAGTCTCCGGTACTGTAAGCGGTGTACTACCATGCCAGCCGTGTGTTTCGGCATTATCAGGCAACTGAACCATCCAATCACCAAGTGGAGAGCGGTCATGAGCTACCATCTACCTCATTGGAGACATTTGAGCTATCTTTAATCGGACTTTATTCAACTTTATCTTGCACTGACGATGTTATCCTTTATCCTGTATATGTACACTGTGGACAGCTTGATTATAATCATGTATAGTCTTTTTTATTAACGACAGCACGCAACAAAAAAGCTTTTCAATGTACCACAGTATATGTAACAATAATAAACTAAACTAAATAGCAAGAAATATGGATGGAAGGCAAAACACTCTCCCTCCAGTGGGGTTTTCAGGAATATTGCTCCCATATTGCTGCCACGGACAGATGTGGAGGCCGTCAATGGATATTTTTAAGGCGGATATTGATAGATTGTTGATTAGTACGGGTGTCAGGGGTTATGGGGAGAAGGCAGGAGAATGGGATTGAGGGGGAAAGATAAATCAGCCATGATTTAATGGCAGAGTAGACTTGATGGGCTGAATGGCCTAATTCTGCTTCTATAAGATGAACATATTATGGTGTCTATCCAAGGTCTCTATGTAATCCCAGGGAAAGATGCTCAATTGATGAAGCTGAGTCCACTATTTCCAATGCCATTTGCATGTACCAAAGGAACAGTCAGTATTGTGGGAGATGCAGGAAGAGAGCACAGGAGGAGTTGTTTTTACCATTTGAACTTTCCATTCTTCTCCTTTGCAGTCCTGCTTGACTTCATATAAGATATCAATATCACAAAGGTTTTCACGGATGCCTGAGAAGCCACCTAGAGCAGCGTGTTGTTTGTCTAGACCCAAGATTATGATCAGCCACAAGACATTGTTCCCTATGATTGAATTTTGTTGTGCTTGTTTGACACCAGCAAACTAGGTGTAGCATTCAATTTTTACCACAGTGCCTTTTAGATATGATCGATAGCCCTGCAAGATCCCTTATTGCTCCACCAATGCAGTGGGTAATTATGCTGACAAGTGTTGTGCTAAGCTCCATGGATCAAATAGTCCAGGTCTTGAACCCTTGTTGAGTTATTCAGCTGACTGAACTCTACTACATTCTGCAAAGTGTGTTATACTTGTCCTCACCATTCCTGAACTAGGGAGCGGAGCGAATCAACTTGGGATTGTGTGTCGGCACTGGGTGCAACATGTAGACATGAGGAACTGCAGAAGCTGGAAACTTGAGCAAAAAATACAAAATGCTGGTTAACTCAGCGGGCCAGGCAGCAGCTCTGGAGAACATGGATGGGTGTTGTTTCTGGATGTAACCCTTGTTCAGACTCCAATTAAGTCTGCAGAAGGGTCCTGATCCAAAATGTCACTTATCCACATTCTCCAGAGATGCTGCCTGATCTGCTGAGTTAATCCAGAACTTTGTGGTTTTTGCACAGGTTATGACATGGTTGGCCCAGCAGTGTTGCTTTCTACTGTCGATTAGCTGGTTAATACTGAATAATCAAGATCTACTGTATCACGTCACACCTTTGTGAGAGGAGGTAATGAGAATGAAGGGTCAAAAAAATTACATGCGGTCTATGGCGATTAAAGTAGAAATTATGAGTTCATGACCACAATGAAACACCAGTGAAATACCACAGCAGGAACCTACACAGGAGGGAAGCTGCTGTGTGGTCTAAATTTCAATGTCTTCTTAAGAAAGGGCAATCTATTTTATACAAAGCTACCAAAGCTTTTACCATTGTTCAATAGACATCCCTGCGCATTCAACGTTTAGAAATCTCCTGTGTTAGTGGCCCACTGGCTCAGCCGAGGTGCTTTTTAATTTGCGTCCTGCAGTGACTTCTCTTCATTCCAAGTCAATAATCTTCACAACAGCTCTCTGCTCTGAGATTTATTTATAACTTCCCACTGGCTCTTTGAGGGTGAATTTAATTCACAGCAGCTTGAGTGCACATTCACTTGTCTTCCACAGTAACTCGATTTTCAAGTAACTAACAAGCTGTTGCTATTCCAGACACACTTATTTCACAAGATGGTCTGTGTGAATAATGAATGAAAAGAGCGTGAGCCCGTTAATTAGTTATGAAAATCTAATTATGTAAGGAGCAACTCCAGAAACAAGTTTCAAAATCTTGTTTCTTCATGGCTCGATCCATGGGCAGAAATGAATGCGTCTGTGAAGTGATTTCTTTCAATGAACATTTTCACCTTAGTCGTGTTTCTAGTTAGAGAACATTAAAGGCATTTTTGAAGCCAACTTTTTATAGATAAAAAAGCACCAAGATCCATCATTACATCTAATCACAATCTCTCAAATGACTATTTTCTTCCAGATCAAACACAATTATGTTAGAGATGCTGTACAATACATCCATGGGGTTGGCAGCCTCCTGCTCTCTTCCGCACTTCTGCACATCATTATTAGTCGAGATAATAAAGGCTGAAAGGCCACATACAGACACGTTGAAGATCCAAGTTTAATCCTGTCTTCCCAATAATCGTGTACTTTATTGTAATTAGCCTAAATGCGGCTAATTTATTCTTAATGATTAGGTTTAGTATTCTAAGATTTACAGAAAATTATTCAATGAACATAAACTTGCATCAAGGCTCTGTAAAGAAAACACTGTTTAATAAGTTATTAACAAGTTACCGACTGCCTAATAATAAGCTCTCTAATAAATATGGACGGCTCAGGGTTAATGTTCTCGGTACGTTTGAGCCATTAAGGGCAAATATAGGAAGTAAGGAGAACAAAACTCCATCAGTCTGCAGAAGAGTCATGACCTGAAACGTTGCTTGTCCATTTCCCCCCACAGATGCTGCCTGACCCGCTGAGTTCCTCCAGCGATTTGTTTTTGGCTCAAGATTGCAGCATCTACAGCCTCCTGTGTCTGTAGAGGCAGCTGCTCGGGTGGTCTTGACCAAAGTGACAGAGGTCTGTGAGTAACTAGCATTTGCTTTTGGAGTTAGGCAGGTGTGAGAGCTGTAAGAAGATAGTATGCCGTACATCGTAGAAGGCTGGAGTTCTTGGATCTTCTTGGATGATCCAGGAATAGCGAGTCGATTGACATTGGATAGCAGGAAAAAACTCGTTAGATTATTGGTTCTGTACATGTTTAGTTTAGTTTAGAGATACAACGTGAAAACAGGCCCTGCAGCCCACCGAGTCTACATCAACCAGCGATACCCGCACAGTAACGCTATCCTACACACACTAGGGACAATTTACATTTATACCAAACCAATTAACCTACAAACCGGAACATCTTTGGAGTGTGGGAAGAAACCAAAGGTATCTGAGAAATCCTACGCAGGTCAAGGGGAGAACGTACAAACTCTATAGAACACAGGTCTCTGGCGCTGTAAGGCAGCAGCGCTACTGCTGTGCCTCCGTGCCGCATTTAGGATCGGACATTGAACAGTGAATTATCAGATTATGTGGTTTTTAGATTTGTCTTCATATTTAAGTACAAGTTGTCACAGCCTATCTTGCTTATACTTCCAAATCATCCACTTAGCACCAAGAATACTGAAAACTGTGTAATCCAATGAAATTATCATAATTTCAGAACTGTGAAAAGAAGCTTTTCTGAAAAATGTGAAGTAACACAATTTAACCTTAAAAACAATGATAATTAAATAGTATGGTGGCTTAATAACTTTTTATTAAGCATTCATTTTAGTAGAATAGTACATATTTCATCAAAGTTGGCTTTACATTGCTACTTCATTGAAATGTCGTTACATTTTTAACTGTTTGTTAAGTCATGGACTTTGTCACTACAGTTGTCTTCTGTGTTCCCCCGGGGCACGAAGAAAACATTTACATGATTTTTTATGAAAACGAATTATCATTAAACATGAAAATGCTGGACACTGCACTATAAAGATTCAGAAAAATACATTTAGCTAAAGGAGCAAATTGAAAAGCATATTTCAAGGTTATTAACGTAAGTTGTGTATGTAAAACTTCAACATATAATAAAAAAAAGTAGGAAACTCCACATCTATTAGTCCTGCAGTCAACAAAACATATTTTCCATTAAACTGTTATCAGTTAAGGGCCTGTCCCACTGCGGGGACCTAATTAGCGAGTTTAGAAGAGTTTAGGAGAGTTTTAAAAAGTGTCATGGTCTTGTTGTATCGCCGAAGTAGAACACCTCCTACGACCTCCTTCGACAATGTAGAGAACCTCCTTTGCCTATGTAGAAGACCTCCTTTGCCTATGTAGAAGACCTCCTTCGATCTCCTTCAACTATGTTGAAGACTATCTTCGACTAGCTTTGGGAAAATTGGACACCGAATAGTGAAGAGTGAAGACGACCACCTTCGACCACCTTCGACTACCTTCGACTATACTGACACTAACTATGACTACCTTTGACTACCTTCGATTACCTTCGACTACCTTTGATTGCCTTCGATTACCTACGAATAACATGCCAACCTACTATGACCTATTACGACCGAATAAACCTACAAGTAAAGAAAATATTGATTTTTTTCCATGTCGACCAATTTTTACTCACGGACAATTTTCAGCACACTAAAAAATACTCCTCGACCAAACTGATGCCTCGAGTATGCAGGAACGTCTCTCGAGCACGAAGGAGAGTTACATAGATCTCCTAGGACCACGTGTCGACCATGCTGCGAGTATGAGTCGACCGCAAACTCTTCTAAACTGGCAAATTAGGTCCCCGCAGTGGGACAGGCCCTTCAATGACTAAGCAAATTACTTAATTGAAGCACATAATTGGCGAGTGATTTGTTCTCAGACCAGTTTTAAAATGTAGCGTCCTCTTCTTGGCACTGATGCTTTCTCTGGGAAGGTTCTCTCTTCTTATACAATAGTGGTCATTGTAATAATATGGGAGCTTAATTTTTCACCAGATGAACACTTCCATTAAATAGGAAATTGGTGTCCTGCCAACGCTCTGCTAAACACATCAGAATACTATATATATATATATATATATATATATATATATATTTATATATTTGAATGAGGTTAATTGCATTGCAATCTGCAATCATTTAGGTTGTTGTAGTGATATACCCTGCAGATCCTTTGACACAATCGTGTGAGTAACCAATTTTGAGATATTACGTTGACTTTAATGAAGCTGCGGTTTCCCCAATTTTGGACGGTTGGGAGACCCTCTGAAAATGGACAAAGGGATCACGTTATGCTTGGTTGCTTCATTGTATCAAACAAGGAACTAGCAAAGCCACAGTATGGAAGACAAGGAATTTCACAAGGGGCCTGGTTGTCATTTGAACATAATATAGTTTGATTTTATTTTGGCAGCACAGCTGGTAGAGCTGTTGCCTCATTGTACCAAAGACCAAGGTTTGATCCTGACCTCGGGTGTTGTCTGCATGGAGTTTGCATGTTCACCCTGTGACTGTGTGGGTTTCTTTCGGGTGCTCTGGTTGCCACCACATCCCGAAGATGTATGGATTTGTAGGTTACTTGGCCTCAGTAAATTGCTGTAGTATATGGGGAGTAGATGAAAAAGTGGGATAACATAAAACTAGTGTGAACAGGTGATCAGTGGTCAGCATGCACCCAATAGGTTGAAGGGTCTGTTTCCATGCTGTATCTTTTGATTCAATTCAAATGAATAACTTTGAATACTTATTATCTGGTGGATTTTAGCTGTGGAGTTAAAGTAAATTGTGCATTACGAGGCATTCACTCTGAAATTCTGCAAGAAAGAGCAGGTGGTATGCAAAAAGTAGGACAATTGCTGGAAGGGAGAGTTATAAAAAGGACCTCAGTGGTAGACCATATCTTCAGAAGGCCCATCCAGTTAAATGTTGATGACTTCCTGAATATTTCCTGAATAAGATTGCTTTTTTCTGCAAAGGAATGATCTAATATAATCAATTCTCTTTGCCTTCTTTAGGCAACACACTATGGCACACTGTGAGATACTGCAAATATCCTTGCCTTCAATCTGGAAGGAATAAGGAGCACAAAGGTTCATGGGCTTAGTAATCTTCCCAACCATTGGCTATATCATCCTTGTCTGATTCTTATAGCAGGTTACAGCAGGTGTCAGCTTTGAACAAACATAGAACAACATAGAATGGTACAGCAGAGGATTAGGCCCTTTGGCCCACAATGTCTGTGTTGAACATGATGCCAAATTGAATTCCCTTATGCCTGCATGTGATCCAAATCCCTCCATTCCCTGCATATCAATGTACCTACGCTGTATCTAAAAGTATCTTAAGTTATTGTATCTACTTCTATCGTCATCCCCAGCAATATGTTCCAGGCATCCATCATTCTGTGTAAAAAAAACTTGTCCCACACATTGCTTTTAAATTCCCCCGCCGCTAACCTTAAAGATATGCCCTCTAGTCTTTGCCATTTCGATCTTGGGATTAAGGTTCTGACTCTCTACCCTATCTATGCCATTCAAAACTTTATATTAGACATAATACTTCTATTATGTCTCCGCTCAGCCTCCGACGTTCTAGAGAAAACAACTCAAATTTCACTTGCACCTCCTCCAACCTCATCTACTGTATCCGCGGTTCCAGGTGTCAACTTCTGTACATCGGCGAGACCAAGCGCAGGCTCGGCGATCATTTCGCTGAACACCTCCACTCAGTCCGCCTTAACCTACCTGAACTCCCGGTTGCTCAACACTTTAAGTCCCCCTCTCATTCCCAATCTGACCTTTCTGTCCAGGACCTCCTCCATTGTCAGAGTGAGGCCCAGCACAAATTAGAGGAACAGCACCTCATATTTTGCTTCGGCAGCTTACACCCCAGCGGTATGAACATCGACTTCTCTAACTTCAAATAGCCCTTGCTTTCCCTCTCTCTCCATCCCCTCCCCTTCCCAGTTCTCCCACCAGTCTTACTGTCTCTGACTACATTCTATCTTTGTCCCACCCACTCCCCTGACATCTCGACCCAAAACATCACCCATTCCTTCTCTCCAGAGATGCTGCCTGTCCCACTGAGTTACTCCAGCATTTTCTGTCCACCTTCGATTCAAACCAGCATCTGCAGTTCTTTCCTACTCAATTTTATCTCTTTGTAGATAATACCCTCTAACCCAGGCAGCATTCTGGTGATCTCCTGTATCCACTCCAACACCTCAATATCATGAGGGGAATGGACAGGGTGAATATATATAGTCTTTTACCCAGGGTAGGTGGATCGTGACTCAATGGACGTAAGTTTAAGGTGAGAGGGGCAAGATTTAATAGTGAAGAGCAACTTTTTCACTATTGTGAGTGATAGGTACTGGTATATGGAATGAGCAGTCAGAGGAGGTAGATAGACACAACATGCTAGCGTAACTCAGCGGGACAGGCAGCATCTCTGGAGAGAAGGAATGGGAGTCAGAGCAGGTTTTTGAGGCAGGTGCTACAACATAGTTTAAAAGACACTAGAACCTGTACGTGGGTAGGAAGAGTTTAGAGGGATATGGGACTATCGCTTAGATAGGGCACCTTGGTCAGCACATATGAGTTTGGTTTAAGTGCTTGTTTCTGTGCTGTATGACTTTATGACAATAGACAATAGACAACAGGTGCAGGAGTAGGCCATTTGACCCTTCGAGCCAGCACCGCCATTCAATGTGATCATGGCTGATCATCCCAAATCAGTACCCCGTTCCTGCCTTCTCCCCATATCCCCTGACGACGCGATTTTTAAGAGCCCTATCTAGCTCTCTCTTGAAAGCATCCAGAGAACCTGCCTCCACCGCCCTCTGAGGCAGAGAATTCCACAGACCCTATGACTCTAACTGTCCTGAAATTAGTTCATTTTTACTGCAGCACGGATATGCTTACTCATTGTTCCTCTTTTATTTTCATTGGGAGAATTACTTTCTGGATATCCTGGCAAAACAGAGCCCCCCTGAGAGCCCTCTCTTTCCCTCTTAAAGCAACTAGTCCCGCTTTATGTGTCAACTGCTCAAACTCAATTGTAAGGTGAATGCTTTCAGATGCAAACATCTCTTGAAGTAATCAGTTTATTATAAAGAAGACTTAGTGAAAGTCTGTTAAAACTTGCTCAATCCCAGCAGATCGTACAACAATATCTTCTCTGTCACAATGATCACATTCCAGATATACTTCATTGGTAGTAAAAGCAATTTGGTATGTCTGAAGCCCAAGAAAAAAAATGGAAGTTGTTCTTCTGTTTCCTTCAGGTGTTTAGAATACTGTAGCAATGTTACAAAATTTTGAGATTTTAAAAATCAAGTCTGCAATTTATCCCATCAGATAAAGCATAAAAATAAGTTTAATTTGACACCTAATTCACTTTCATATCTTCAGTATTAAAAACGTTATGGCCATTTTCATACTCAGAAATTCGCATTTTGTTCCCTATTGCTTTTCCATTGACTTAACACAAAAGCTGTGATCAAGAACACTCAAAAGCCCATAACTTTTTTAAAAATTAAGAGAACTGAAATAAATTTTCAGTTATTATAGATTGAAGCATTCTGAAACAAATATGAAACAATCTTATTTGGATGACCTGAAATTAAAGCATATAATTAGTTAGTTACCCAATTATAGCTAATTACAAAATTCTTTTTTTTTTTTTTTTTTTTTTAATTTTTATTTATTAGAAGTACATTACATTACAACCACATACATTAATACTCGTCATTTATATCTTCTTACAATTAATGTACCCCCTTTATTTATTTTTTTACACTAGAGAAAGAAAAGATTGAAAGAGAGAAGAAAGTGAAGGAAAAAGTGCAAGTGTAGAAAAGTGTAGAAAATGTAACAACAAAAAAGGACGAAGACCCTATAAGAGCGAAATTAAAAACAAAAAGAAAAAGAGTTAAGAAATAGGCCCTAAGAAAAGAAAAGAGAAAGAGAAAAAAAGAGAAACAAATGTTTTTTTTTTTGAGCATCACGTAAATAGGACATACCAACTCTTCAACTATCATCCCCCCTTACCCGACCTCAATTTTTTTATTTTTTCAAAGTACTTTTGCACCCTATGTTTGTAATAATTCTATAAATGCAGACCATGTCAGGTGGAAGTGATCTGGTTTACCTGCTAGGAGGAGTCTTATCTCTTCAAGGTGTAATGTTTCAAACATATTTGAAATCCACATATTTATAGTTGGTATTGGAGCCTTCTTCCAAAATTTTAGAATTAGCTTTTTTCCAGTTATTAACCCATAATCCATTAATTTCTTTTGAAACACATTTAGTTCTGGATCATCTTCCGTTATTCCGAAGATAATCCATTCTGCTTTGGGTATCAGTCTTGTTTTAAATAACTTTGTAAAGATTTCAAAAATTTCATTCCAAAATTTTTGAATTTTTGTACAGAAGACAAATGAGTGCGCTATAGTTGCTTCTTGGGATTGACATTTATCACAAATAGATGATACGTTTGGGAAAATTTTATGAATTTTAGTTTTCGAATAATATAATCTATGTAAAATTTTAAATTGTATTAAAGTGTGTCTTACATTAATCGAGCATTTATGCACTTTTAATAAATATTCATTCCAACTTTCCTTTGAAATTATAATAGCTAACTCTTGTTCCCAGTCTCTTCTGATACCCTCCGTAGATGGTATTTGTGCATTTAAGATAATATTGTACAAATATGATATTAAGTTTGCTGATTCCGCTTTTATCTGCATTGCCTCGTCCAGTACATCTGCTGGGTTATTATGATGATCTTTTGTATATTTTTTCAAATAGTCGCATATTTGAAAGTATTTAAAATATTGATTATTTCCGAGTTTATATTTTATTTGTAATTGTTGAAATGAAAGTAATTTTCCAGTTTCATACAAGTCACCAAGCGTTTTAATTCCTAGTCTATCCCATTGTGTATAAGCTTTATCTATAATAGAAGGACTAAACGAAGGGTTATTGACTATAGGTAATAAAAGTGATAAATTTCTTCATTTTAAATTTTGTTTTATTTGTTTCCAAATACGGATTGTACTATGAATAATTGGGTTCTTATTATAGTTTATGTTATTCAATTTCATTGGAGAGAGGAGGATCGCTCCAATGTTTCTAGAGGAGCAATCCTCTTTCTCCATTACAATCCAGTCTACTTGCTGGGCGGAGTTATCCATCAGTTGAATCATGTTTTTAATATTTACTGACCAATAATAATACATAAAATTAGGTAGTGCTAGACCCCCCAATACTTTAGATTTATTCAGATGGGTTTTTTGTATTCTATGTGATTTATAGTCCCATATAAAATTAGTGATATCTGAGTCGAGTTTTTTAAAAAACTTCTTAGGTAAGTATATAGGAATTGATTGAAATAGGTATAAAATTTGTGGTAAAAAGATCATTTTTATTGCGTTTATTCGGCCTATTAAAGACATCGGGAGCGTTTTCCAGAATTTAATTAATGTATTCAGTTTATTAAGTAGGGGGTCAAAATTTGCCCTGAACATACCTTGATATGTTCTGGTAATTTCGATTCCCAAATATTTAAATTTTTCTGTAGCTATTTTAAAAGGGAATTTTAAAAGATGTGTTGAATCTTTCGGTTTTATTGACATAATTTCACTTTTATTCCAATTTATTCTATATCCAGAAAAAGATCCGAAGTCTTCAATTAAATTTAATATATTTGGTATAGTGATTTGAGGTTTTGTAATATACAATAATATATCATCCGCGTATAAAGATATTTTATTATATGAGTCTTTAGTATTATATCCATGAATATCAGGGTGTATTCTAATTTTTTCTGCTAGCGGTTCAATAATGAGAGCAAACAGCTGTGGTGATAATGAGCATCCTTGTCTATTTCCCCTTGATAGTTGAAATTTCGAGGATAATATGTTATTAGTAAGTATTCTAGCTGTAGGTTTGTTATATAGTAACTTAATCCATAAAATAAAATTCTCTCCCAGTTGAAATTTTTGTAATACTTTATCCATATAATTCCATTCTACTTGATCAAATGCTTTTTCAGCATCCAGCGAAATAATTGATAATTCTTGATCTTCAGATTTGTGTGAGTGCATTATGTTGAGTAGACGTCTCATATTATTAGAAGAGTATCTCTTAGGGATAAACCCTGTCTGATCTGGGTTTATTAATTTACTAATGTATTTACTTAATCTTCTAGCTAATGTTTTCGCTAATATTTTTTGATCTGTGTTTAACAATGCTATAGCTCTATATGAGCCAGGTTCTTCTAAATCTTTATTTTTCTTAGGTATTAATGTAATCGTTGATTCCGCTAATGTATCAGGTAGTATTCGTTTTTTAAAAGCGTATTGGTACATTTTTTGTAATCTTGGTATTATTTTATCATAAAAGCTTTTATAAAATTCATTAGTAAATCCATCAGGGCCTGGTGTTTTTCCATTTTTTCATGAGTTTATTGTATCTTCTAATTCCTTAATTGAGATTTGTACACCCAGTTCCTCTTGTTCCTTCAGCTCTAACTTTGGAAGATTACAGGTATCCAAGAACTTTGTGATATTATTGGAATCAATTATCGTTTTAGATGTATACAAATTCTCGTAAAATTGCGCAAATCTTTTATTAATATCCTTCGGTGTTGTTAATAATTCCCCTTTATCTGATTTGATCTTTGGTATAGTATGTTCCTTTTCTCGTTTTTTTAGCTGGCGAGCCAAAAGTTTATGCGGTTTATCCCCAAATTCAAAGTGCTCTTGTTTTGTAATTTGAAAAAGTCTTATAAGTTTGGCAGATAATAATTTATTTAATTTAAATTTTTAAATTATTATTTTATTATGTTTATCTATTGATGGATCTTTAGCATTATCTATATCCATTTGTCTAATAAGTTCTTCTAACTGTCTTTGTTCATTCTTATTCTTTTTATTTTGAAAAGCTTGATATGAAATTATAATACCCCTAATGTATGCTTTAAAAGATTCCCAAAGTAAAGTAGGCGATATATCTGAAGTATCATTTGTTTGAAAAAAGACCTCCATTTGTTCTTTTAAATATATACTCGCTTGTGGATCTTTTAAAATTTGAGAGTTAAATCTCCAGAATGAATTATTCTTAGACAATCCTTCCAGTTTTAAAAAGAAAGTTAGTGGAGAATGGTCTGAAATTGAATTTGTATGGTATATTGCATTAGATGTTTGGGGGATTAATTTTGTATCCAGCAGAAAGTAGTCTATACGTGAGTATGTCTTATGTACCATTGAGTAAAACGAATATTCCCTGCCAGTTGGATTCACAATTCTCCAAACATCTGCTATATTAGTGTTATTTATGTAGGTATTGAGGAGTTCCCCAGTTTTCAATTTCATATTCCCTCTCTGTTTTTGACTTGATTTATCTAAGTACGGATCTAAAACATAGTTAAAGTCTCCGCCTATTATAACATTTTGATAGTTTGACTCTGCAATTATATTGAAGATTTTATTGAAAAAGTGGGGGTTATCAAAGTTAGGGGCATATATATTTACCAAAGTAAGTGGAGTGTCATGGATTTCTCCATTAACTATTAGGTATCTCCCTTCTATATCTGTTATAATATTCTTTGCTTTAAATGGTATACCTTTTCTTATGATAATTGACGTGCCTCTAGATTTTGAAGTGAATGAAGAGTGGTATGTTTGACCTATCCATTTCGCCCTCAGCCTAACTTGGTCCTGAGGTTTTAGGTGTGTTTCTTGTAGGAAGGTAATGTCAGAATTATACATTTTTAGCTGAGCTAATATCTTACCCCTTTTGATAGGTTCGTTAATACCTCTTATATTCCAACTACAAAATGAGATTCCTCCTAGGTTCTTTTGTGTGGTGTCATGCATTTTGAATAATTATAGTACCTTTGAATCTTGTGGTGCGTCCATGTCCCAGGTCTTTAGGTATTGGGGGAGTTTTTGAATTATTAACTTTTGTTGGTATGTCCATATTACTCTTATCACTAAACACAAAACACAAACAAGTGATTTTATGTGATAAAAAAAAAACTAAAAAAGTGAGGCTACAGTGTCTATAGTCGGCACTGTAGCGAGTGACCCACCTGTAGGTGGGAAAAAACCTTATTTTGACTTCCATTGCGTTGTTGCTCAACTAGCTCCGCTCTCTTAGTTAATCATAACATATTAAAATATTAAAACGAGGCCTCACATTCAGATATATAATACAATTTTACCCTGATATTTCCTTATAACATATATATATATCAGAGTTTAATTATTAAACCAATATTTTTGATTTCAATAAGAATCAACTGTTGGTTGAAGGGGTTAACGAGACGTGCTCCTGGACATAAGCCAGGAGCTCGTTTCTCATCCCCTCCTCCCGCTTATAGACAAGGTTACAATTTATTAAAAATTCATATTAGTATGTTAGTTCATTATTTTTTTGTTTTTTTTGTTAGTATTCTAATCTAACCTGCATAACTTTTAAAGTTGTTAATAGGATAAGTTCTTACAATTGGTTATAACATTTTAATCAATAAGCAATTATTTTCTAATTCATATTCCAGCTGTAAAGTTGTTTACACGTTTTGAACAGAAAATGTCCTTGCTTCAACATTCCAGAGATAACAGTGTAACTATCCCCAGACAAAACATAGCTGAGAATTATTCGGATCTGCCAAAGCTCCCTTTTATTTCTGTTTTTCAACAATCGTTTGGGCATATTTGAAAGCGTCTTCAGGCTTAACAAATGACTTTTCAAGACCATTAAAGGAAATACGCATTTTCGCGGGATAAAAAACCCCAAATCTGACCCCTTCTCTCCCTCTTAAAAGATCTTTAACCTTATCAAATTTGTTTCTTTTTTGCACAATTTCATGTGGGTAGTCCCTGAATATCTTAATAGTGTCCTTGTCCAGCCGTAATTGTACACCATATTTGATTTTACTCATAACGTATTCCAGTTCTGCAGTATCTCGAAATTTCACTATAATATGTCGTGGATAAGCTTTTCCCGCATCAGATCTTTTTCCAAATCTTGGGACACGATGAGCCACTTCGATTTTCGGTTCCTTGGAAAGATTCAACAGTTGTTTCAACAAGCCCATGGCAAATTCACGTACCTGTTCCCCTTCTGCCCCCTCTGAAACACCAAGAATTCTCAAATTCTGGCGTCTAGAGCGAGCTTCCAGGTCCAGGCATTTGAATGAGACTTTCTCTAATTGAGTCCCCATTTGTAGTGATGCTTGTTCGTTTTCTCGCCTCATTTGCTCATGTTCTTGCCTCAATTTCGCCATGTCTTCAACCAGTCGAGCCGTATTTTTCTCCAATTCCGTAATTGTGTGCATACTTGCAGCTACTGTTTCAAGTACAGCCGTGAACTTATCCGTAGTAATTACATCCATCTTATCCATTTTCTCTGATAGTCCATCTTTCACCTCATCAATTCGTTTATTCATAATGTCCAGTAAATCCGTCATATTCTTCTGGTTACCAGCGTTTAAATCCTTCATCATCTTCTCCATTCCTTCCATCATTTTTGCCGAATTTTCCTTCATTTCCTTCTTATCTTCCACCCTATTATCCGAGATCTCATCTTTCAAATTTTTCATTGATTTCTTCAAGTCATCAAAGTCTTTCTTAGATCTTGTATCCATTTCTGCAGCCACTTCAGAGACTTCAGAGGTAACTTCTGCTTCGAACTTTTTCGACAGCTTATTCACAGCTCTCTGAGGGCTCACAGCTGGAGGCAATTTACTCATTTAAAGGGCTTCAAACCACCGTTTAAAACATCGCGTTTAACGATGACGTCATCAGCGCGGTAACCAGAAGCTCCGGTAAGGTTTTTGAAAACAATCCCGATTTTCGGACCCGTTTTACACGATAAATCGTGAAGTTTTTCGGGAGAGGAGCTGGGTTAGTCTATTAGTCTGTTAGTCTAACATGACGCCACCGGAAGTCCTAATTACAAAATTCAATTACTAGATCTAAACATCTATCCATTACTTAAGAAAAGATTAACATTTTTAAATAGCCTAAGTGTCCAAATAACATTCACACAAGAATTCACAATATAACATGATTTTTAAATCTCATTGTCATGAATTTATAGGCCAAATGTAAGGAATTTAGTTTTTAATTCCTGTAAATTAATGGCCATTTAAATCATCTTACGAGTGGAATTTAGTGGAACGCGATCGATTGGAACATTGCATTGTGGTGAATTTAAACCCCTTATCGGCAGGAAAAACACTGCCGGTTCATATGGGTCCTAAATCACCTTTTCGCAACGTAAAATGTGGATTAAGGTAATCCTAAGAAGCAGGTTTATATGTAAAATAAACTGCTTTCCTTTACCTGTCCCGTGCGTGAAATCCGTCCCCGTTGTTGGAGTTCATGGCATTAGAAGCGGCTTTTTAGTTTACTCCAGTGCTGAAATGGTCCAGCGATTAAAAAAAAATAATTCACAGAACGGCCGTCAGAACAAATCTTCAGCATTTGTTAGCTCCCTGAGAAAATGTATCGAGGACAGGTAGGAGAAAACTGCATTTTAACCTCGCCCCCCCCCTCAAAGGCGCCAAAGTCGCACACACGGCCAGTGACAGAACTGCAGCGCCGCTGAAGGTAAGTTTTGTAACATACCTAAATACTGTAGCAAAAGTCAGAAAAATTTACTTTAGTTTAGTTTAATGTCACGTGCATCGAGGTTCAGTGAAAATCTTCTTGTTGCCTGTTACCCAGGCAGTGAAAAGACTATACATGATTACAATCAAGCTGTCCAGCAGTTGTATAGACATAGACATAGACATAGAAAATAGGTGCAGGAGTAGGCCATTTGGCCCTTCGAGCCTGCACCGCCATTCAATATGATCATGGCTGATCATCCAACTCAGTATCCTGTACCTGCTTTCTCTCCATACCCCCTGATCCCTTTAGCCACAAGGGCCACATCTAACTCCCTCTTAAATATAGCCAATGAACTGGCCTCAACTACCTTCTGTGGCATAGAATTCCAGAGATTCACCACTCTCTGTGTGAAAAATGTTTTCCTCATCTCGGTCCTAAAAGATTTCCCCCTTATCCTTAAACTGTGACCCCTTGTTCTGGACTTCCCCAACATCGGGAACAATCTTCCTGCATCTAGCCTGTCCAACCCCTTAAGAATTTTGTACGTTTCAATAAGATCCCCCCTCAATCTTCTAAATTCTAGCGAGTACAAGCCGAGTCTATGCAGTCTTTCTTCATATGAAAGTCCTGACATCCCAGGAATCAGTCTGGTGAACCTTCTCTGTACTCCCTCTATGGCAAGAATGTCTTTCCTCAGATTAGGAGACCAAAACTGTACGCAATACTCCAGGTGTGGTCTCACAAAGACCCTGTACAACTGCAGTGGAACCTCCCTGCTCCTATACTCAAATCCTTTTGCTATGAATGCTAACATACCATTCGCCTTCTTCACTGCCTGCTGCACCTGCATGCCTACTTTTAATGACTGGTGTACCATGACACCCAGGTCTCGTTGCATCTCCCCTTTTCCTAATCGGACACCATTCAGATAATAGTTTACTTTCCTGTTTTTGCCAGCAAAGTGGATAACCTCACATTTATCCACATTATACTGCATCTGCCATGCATTTGCCCACTCACCCAGCCTATCCAAGTCACCTTGCAGCCTCCGAGCATCCTCCTCACAGCTAACACTGCCATCCGCAAACTTGGAGATGTTGCATTCAATTCCCTCGTCCAAATCATTAATATATATCGTAAATAGCTGGGGTCCCAGCACTGAGCCCTGCGGTACCCCACTAGTCACTGCCTGCCATTGTGAAAAGGACCCGTTTACTCCTACTCTTTGCTTCCTGTCTGCCAGCCAGTTCTCTATCCACATCAATACTGAACCCCCAATACCGTGTGCTTTAAGTTTGTATACTAATCTCTTATGTGGGACCTTGTCGAAAGCCTTCTGAAAGTCCAGATATAACACATCCACTGGTTCTCCCTTATCCACTCTACTAGTTACATCCTCGAAAAATTCTATAAGATTCGTCAGACATGATTTACCTTTCATAAATCCATGCTGACTTTGTCGAATGATTTCGCCACTTTACAAATGTGCTGCTATCCCATCTTTAATAACTGATTCTAGCAGTTTCCCCACTACCGACGTTATACTAACTGGTCTGTAATTCCCCTATTTCTCTCTCCCTCCCTTTTTAAAAAGTGGGGTTACATTAGCTGCCCTCCAATCCTCAGGAACTACTACAGAATCTAAGGAGTTTTGATAAATTATCACTAATGCATCCACTATTTCTGGGGCTACTTCCTTAAGTACTCTGGGATGCAGCCTATCTGGCCCTGGGGATTTATCAGCCTTTAATCCATTCAATTTACCTAACACCACTTCCCAGCTAACCTGGAATTCACTCAGTTCCTCCATCTCATTTGACCCCCGGTCCCCTGCAATTTCCGGCAGATTATTTATGTCTTCCTTAGTGAAGACAGAACCAAAGTAGTTATTCAATTGGTCTGCCATGTCCTTGTTCCCCATGATCAATTCACCTGTTTCCGACTGCAAGGGACCTACATTTGTTTTAACTAATCTTTTTCTCTTCACGTATCTATAAAAGCTTTTGCAGTCAGTTTTTATGTTCCCTGCCAGTTTACTTTCATAATCTATTTTCCCTTTCCTAATTAAGCCCTTTGTCCTCCTCTGCTGGACTCTGAATTTCCCCCAGTCCTCTGGTAGGCTGCTTTTTATGGCTAATTTGTACGCTTCATCTTTTGTTTTTATACTATCCCTGATTTTCCTTGTTATCCATGGATGCACTACCTTCCCTGATTTATTTTTTTGCCAAACTGGGATGAACAATTGTTGTAGTTCATCCATGTAGTGTTTAAATGCCTTCCATTGCATATCTACCGTCAACCCATTAAGAATCAATTGCCAGTCTATCTTGGCCAATTCACTTCTCATACCCTCAAAGTTACCTTTCTTTAAGTTCAGGACCCTTGTTTCTGAATTAACAATGTCACTCTCCATCCTAATGAAGAACTCAACCATATTATGGTCACTCTTGCCCAACGGGCCACGCACAACAAGACTGCTAACTAACCCTTCCTCATTACTCAATACCCTATTTAGAATAGCCTGCTCTCTCGTTGGTTCCTCTACATGTTGGTTTAGAAAACTATCCCGCATACATTCCAAGAAATCCTCTTCCTCAGCACCCTTGCCAATTTGATTCACCCAATCTATATGTAGATTGAAGTCACCCATTATAACTGTTTTACCTCATATAGGGCTCTGGTAAGACCACATCTGGAGTATTGTGTACAGTTTTGGTCTCCTAATTTGAGGAAGGACATCCTTGTGATTGAGGCAGTGCAGCGTAGGTTCAAGAGATTGATCCCTGGGATGGCGGGACTGTCATATGAGGAAAGATTGAAAAGACTAGGCTTGTATTCACTGGAGTTTAGAAGGATGAGGGGGGATCTTATAGAAACATATAAAATTATAAAAGGACTGGACAAGCTAGATGCAGGAAAAATGTTCCCAATTTTGGGCAAGTCCAGAACCAGGGGCCACAGTCTTAGAATAAAGGGGAGGCCATTTAAGACTGAGCTCATCTCAAAAGTCAATTTTTAATTATGGTTTAATAATAGCAAAAAAATTAATATTGAAATTTTGGAAAAATACACCAATACCAACGCTCAAAATGTGGATTGCAAGTATGTTGGATACCGCACATCTTGAGGAAATGCGATTCCTCCTAATAGATAAATTTGACCAATTCATAACGAGTTGGTCTCCATTTGTCGTCTTTTTGGAAACGTATGGTGCCAAACAGGTGTAAAAGCTAATCCGTGACTGCGGATGGTCAAGATTATAAATGATCTCCTTCTACTTTCTTTTCTTCTTTTCTTTTCATTTATTCTCTTTCTTCTATTTTCTATGTCTCAACTTTCTTATTTCATTCTTTATTTTTATTTTTCACACACTATATATCTCACATTTTTCTATTTTTCATTATCTAACTTTTTTCTTTTTCTTCTTTATTTCAAAAAATTTAAAAAATAAGAAGCTGTACATGAAAGGTATTATGAAAATATGATTGTATACAATTGTACTTACTTCTAATAAAATAAAAATATTAAAAAAAAAGACTGAGGTGAGAAAAAACTTTTTAATCCAGAGAGCTGTGAATTTGTGGAATTCCCTGCCACAGAGGGCAGTGGAGGGCAAATCACTGGATGGATTTAAGAGAGAGTTAGATAGAGCTCTAGGGGCTAGTGGAATCAAGGGATATGGGGAGAAGGCAGGCACGGGTTATTGATTGGGGATGATCAGCCATGATCACAATGAATGGTGGTGCTGGCTCGAAGGGCCGAATGGCCTCCTGCTGCATCTATTTTCTATGTTTCTATGTTTCTATGTTTCATCCATGCTAACCAAGTTGCCTAACCATGTAAGTCCCATTTATCTGTGCCTGACCCATCTTCCTCCAAACTCGTCCTGTCTTTGAACCTGTCCAAGACTCTTTTAAATGTCATAACTGTACCCTCCTCTACCATATCCTCTGGAGTCACTCCATATGCACACCACCCTCTAGTTGAAAAACCTGACCCTCTTTAAATCTTTCTCCTCTCATCATAAACCGATGACCTTTAATTTTAGACTAACCTTATCCTGTGGAAAAGACTATGTCTATTCACCTTATCCATGACCCTCATGAGTTTATAAACCTCTTTAAGGTTTATAAACCTCTCACTTCAGATTGCCTATCCAGTTTCTCGCTATGATTCTAGTCCTCCAAACCCAGTAACATCCTCATGAATCTTTTTTGCTCCTTTTCCATTTAATGACATCCTTTCCTCATCAGGGCGCCTTGAACTGGATCTTTTACTCCAAATGTGTATCGATGTTTTGTACAGCTGTAACATGATGTCCCAACTACGGTACTCAGTATCTTGACCGATGAAGGCAAGAATGCCAAACGCCTTCCAAACGGTCTACCTGTGTCGCCACTTTTATGACACTTACCTGCATCCTCGTTTCTCTGTTCTACTATACGCCCCAGGACCCTACCTTTGATGGTGCAGTTTTTCAATTCTGCTCACTTCCTCTGGCTTTAGGCATGAATTCCCTCCTTTGTCCTTTTCCATGATCATTGTTAGCCTCATACAATAAGGTTCAAGCCAATGTTGAATGCCTGAAGGATAAACTTTCTCCCACCTGTACACCTTTGCATTGCCAATTCTAGTTGGTTTAGTCCTGCTGCTGGGACAAAACAGATCTAGGGTTTGTCTTGGAGGGTTCTGGCAAGTTGCCTGGAGCTATAATTTTTGTGAGGAGGGCTAAGGTAAGCTGTTGCGTGATACGTTTGTGAGTAGTTACCAACCCCCTACCTGCTTGTGTGGAATACTTTGCAGTGTGTCTTGTTATAAGAGCGGCTTAGTCAAGTCCCCAGTTAGTCTCTACATTGAGGCCATGTCGTCTGTCTATATTCATTCTTCCTGTGATTCAAAGCAGGAGTTTTAATACAACTAAATGGCTTACTGTGTCATTTCTATGGCAGATAAGTGGAAACAACATAGCGATGAGTTTGGAGTTATAACATAGACCAGGCCAGTAGAATTGCTTCTTTGATGGCACTGGTAAAAAATCACTTACTCTAATCTGACCAAGCTATAAGCCAGCAGATAACACATCTGGGTGTAGAGCTGTGAAAACTGGTGAGTTACTGGATCATGAAGTAGGAGCTGTGCTGACAACAGGAGAGTGAGCCCCATTGTAAGTGTTTTCAGGGCAAAGAATAATCAGGTAAAACTTTGGGCTTTTGAGGGACAACATGTGTAATCTTTGCATGAACCCAGAAGGCAGAAACAAGGTCCTGAATATATACTTTTCATTGATATTTACAAGCCCGGGACCTAGTTCTGGAAGATGGGATTAATACAGAACTGGTGGCCATGACTTTGTGTGTGCAGGTTTGGCTGAATGGCTGTATTTATGCTGTACGATGCTATGACTATGGCATAATAACACATCAAATGGGATGGGAGGACAACATGGTTTCCTTCCCAGTTGGAAAATTGAAGCTTGGAATGCCAGTACTCGCTATTATCTCTACTTTCATTTATCCAATCAAGAATAATTGAGAAAGAATTCTCCAAAATGCACAAGTTACTGAATTACCAAGAAACAAAGAAGCACATAAAATGAGGAGCAGCCAAATATAACTGCAAGCATGATTAAACAATTTTGTCAGCCACTGGAAAAATCACTGTGTTTTAAGAAGTTAAATGATAGTTTGGCGAGTCGAGACGATCGAGTAAAGTAAAATTCTTTATTTTTAAAACCAAAACAAAGTGATTTACTCGAGCGAGTTTTGAACAGCCAAAATAATGCAGCTCCTTCGAACAGGGTGGAGCTCGAATGAATGCTTTACCAAAAGCCCAAGAAAACGCTCCCGCGATCACGTCACCGCGCCAGCCAATAGCGAGGGTTTGTCATTCCCCAGGCCACCACTAGGCGCCACTACAGGACCCCTCCAGAACCGGAGGAACTGAACGGGAGGCCGGACACGGTGACTGGACCGCGTGGAAACAAAGGACGGGACGGGCGATACAGGTGGGAATGGCGAAACAGAGCCAGGGAATGGTGCAGGAGAAACAGGAGCAACGGGTGTAGGGGAAACGGGCAAAACTGGGTGTCACCGGAGCGACCGGCGGACGGCCTCTACGCCAGGGTTGAGCAACGACTACCGGGCTGTCGACATCCAGGTGGGCAAGCTTAAGGCGAGCAACTGAGACGATCTCCTCCTTACCCCTGACATCCAGCAGGAAAGTCGCGACCCCGGGGCGCAACACCCTGAATGGACCCTCGTAAATCCGCTGCAGCGGAGACCGGTGCGAATCCCTGCGGAGGAATACAAACAGGCAGTTCTTAAGGTCCAGCGGCACATACACTGGGGCTGGCAGGGGATGCAGGCTCTGGCCCAAGCCGCGACCTGCTTACGGAGGCCCTGCCAGATGAATTTGTCCGCCACCAGCGCGGAAGTCGCCCGGATTGAGGGGTGGGCCAGGCCATGGATGGCGATGAAAATCCGGTGCCGCCAACTCACGGGGACAATAGGGCGTGGGCGCCCCGTGGACACATTGCAAAGGACCAATACTCCCGTTGAGCCAAAAGGGATGTCGACCAACCGCAACCCGGAAGCGGCCGTCGTGTAGCCGTCAATCTCATCACCTGTGTGCTGTGCTTCGGCAAGCCCCGCATAATCCACTCCATGGTCCACGGCCGCCACAGCCGGGAGGGCGGGGCGAGACAGGGCATCAGCAAGCGTTCTGAGCTTTCCTGCCATGTGCTGAACATCCGTGGTGAACTCTGACACGAACACCAGGTGCCGCTGCTGTCGAGCAGACCAGGGGTCGGACCCTTGGCCAAAGTGAACATTAACGGCTTGCGGTCAGTGAAAGCCGTGAACGGCCTGCCTTCCAGAAAATATCGAAAATGTCGGATAGCCAGGTACAGGGCGAGGAGCTCCCGGTCGAATGCGCTGTAGTTGCGCTCAGGGGGCTGCAGATGAAGGCTGAAAAAGGCCAGCGGCTGCCAGCGGCCGTCAATGAGTAGCTCGAGCACCCCTCCCACAGCTGTATCAGAGGCGTCTACCGTGAGAGCAGTCGAGGCTGTGGCCCGCGGGTGCACCACATGGTGGCTTTGTCTAGCGCCTCCTTCGCGCCGTCAAACGCAGCCTCAGCCTCGGCAGTCCACACGAGGTCCCGTGGCTTACCGGCGAAGCACTGGAACAGAGGGCGCATGATCCTGGCAGCTGCTGGCATGAAACGGTAATAAAAGTTTACCATGCCGACAAACTCCTGCAGCCCCTTGACGGTGAGCGGCCGGGGAAACTGCCGGATGGCCTCTACCTTGGTGGGTAACGGGGTTGCACCCTGAGAGGTGACATGATGCCCCAGGAATGAAATCGTGCAGAGGCCAAACTGGCACTTGGCGGGGTTGACTACCAGTCCATGGTCCTGGAGCCGCTGGAACAGCGCCCACAGGTGCGGCTTACAACTAGGATGTCATCCAAGTAGATGAATATAAAGTCCAATCCCCGACCCACCATGTCCATGAGCTGCTGGAATGCCTGCGCGGCGTTCTTTAATCCGAACGGCATACGCAGCCACTCGAAAAGCTCAAACGGGGTGATGGTGGCAGTCTTAGGCACGTCGTCAGGGTGAACGGGGATCTGGTGGTAGGCACGGACCAGGCCACCTTGGAAAAAAAAAGTGGCCCCTCCCAGATGAGCTGTGAAATCCTGGATATGTGTTGCAGTCCACAGTCGTAACGGCGTTCTGGCGCCGATAATCCCCGCATGGTCTCCACCCCCCAGATGCTTTGGGGACCGTGCAATGGGGACGCCCACGGGCTATCAGAGCTTCGTACGATCCCCATGTCCTCCATCAGTTTAAATTCCTCCTTGACAATGCGCAACTAGTCGGGCGGGAGCCTGTGCGCCCGTGCATGTAACGGCAGTCCCGCGGTGGGAATATGGTGCACCACCCCATGCTTAAGGACGGTCGCACGAAAACGGGGTGTGAGGAGCCCTGGGATCTCCGCGAGCAGGGAGGCATACGAGCCCTCTACCTCGGCTACCGCACTCAGCTGTGGGCTGGGGGGGTTCGGCGGGTTGTGGGGTTGTGGGGTCATGGGGCCGGGGCATGCTGGTGGGACGAGGCGCCCGCCTTGCACATCTACCGAAAGGGAAAAGGCCCGGAGGAAATCGGCGTGCAGCAGCGGCTGGGCCACGTCCGCAACGGTAAAAATCCAGGAGTATGGGCGGGAGTCAAAGTTGAGACAGAGAGAGTCCGCGTGCCATACATGCGGATGGTGCTACGGTTGACGGCCTCGCTTACTGGCACGGGTGTCCAGCCCAGTCGGGGGGACGATGCTCACGATGGCCCCGGTATCCACCAGGAAGCGAAGTCCGGAATGTGGTCCCGAACGTAGAGGCGGTGATTCTGGCCAATCGTGATAGCCTCTATTGATGATCGGTCGAGGCATTTCCCGCAAACGAGCAGGGGGCACAGCATCGGCGGGCCTCAGCACCCCAGCGTTGGTGGTAGTAACACCACTGGTGCTTACCCCGTCTCCAGCGTGCGGCTGCGGCGCGGCAATGGCAGCAGAGGGTTGGGCGTCTCTGCGGGGCTGCTGGTGCACATGCACGGACACCCGATTGATGGACCCGCCGTCCTGCTGTTTGGCGAGCCACAGTTCATCAGCCCGTTCAGCAAGCTGCAGGGGGTCATCGAAGTCTGACCCTGCGAGGAGCAGGCGGATGTCATCGGGCATCTGCTCTAAGAATGCCTGCTCGAATAGCAGGCAGGGTCTGTGGCCGTCCATCAGCGCGAGCATCTCGCTCATGAGCGCGGACGGTTTCCAATCGCCGAGGCCGTCCATGTGGAGAAGGCGGGCGGCGCGATCATGGCGGCTGAGCCCAAAAGTACGGAGCAGTAGGGCCTTGAGGCCCTCGTACTTGCCGATTGCTGGAGGACCCTGCAGGTAGGGCAGCAACCAGGTGGCCCCGACCACGTAGAAATATCGGGTGGGGTCCGCGACGATATTTTGGAGGTGGAATTGAGCCTCAATGTGGGTGAACCACACTTGAGGCTGCTCCGCCCAGAAAATGGGCAGTTTCGGGCCCACGGGCATCGGCGTTGGCGTCGGCTTGCATGTTCGAAATCCGAACACACGATCGGCCTGATGAGGTCACCAATTTGGCGAGTCGAGACGATCGAGTAAAGTAAAATTCTTTATTTTTAACAAAAACAAAGTGATTTACTCGAGCGAGTTTTAAACAGCCAAAATAATGCAGCTCCTTCGAACAGGGTGGAGCTCGAATGAATGTTTTACCAAAAGCCCGCGAAAACGCTCCCACAATCACGTGACCGCGCCAGCCAATAGCAAGGGTTTCTCATTCCCCGGGCCACGACTAGGTGCCGCTACAATAGGTTAAATTCCACTTTGCTTTCAATAGATGAAAAGTGTGAACATAGCTTTGCTTAAGGCTGCTAAATGCTTTCATAAGGTTGCAATATGCTGTCAGGGTAATTTTAACATTATGCACGGGCAGCAGTGGGTGCCTTTTGTAGGCACCATGCATTTTCGCAAATGGAGTGCTGGCCTACCATGGCACATTGGTTGTAAAGCGTCAATATTTTGCCTCACTTTACATCATTAAAGTACCATTCTTGCAAAGTATGCGCTCCGAGCACCTCAATAGGTTTGTTAATATAACCCTAGGCTGCACCTCCACAGACACCTCTGTCAAGCTTCTCAAGTTTGTGGATGACACAACCCTGATTGGACTGATCCAGGATGGGGAGGAATCTGCCTACAGAAGTGTCCCAGCTGGCGTTCTGGTGCCATCGCAACAACCTGGAGCTCAATGCTTTAAGACAGTGGAATTGATTGTAGACTTTAGGAGAGCTCCCCCTCACCTCCCCACCCCACTCACCATCAACAACACCACAGTCACATCTGTGGAGTCTTTTAAGTTCCTGGGAACCATCATCTCCACGGACCTTAAGTGGGGGGCTACCATAGACTCCACAGTCCAAAAGGCACAACAGAGGATGTACTTCCTACGGCAGCTGAGGAAGCACAATCTGCCACAGGCAATGATGGTCCAATTCTACACAGCCATCGTAGAGTCTGTTCTCATCTTCTCCATCATGGTCTGGTTTGGCTCAGCCACCAAGCATGACACCTGGAGGCTGCAGCGAATCGTCCGATCAGCAGAGAAGGTTATTGGCTGCAACCTTCCCTCCATTGATGAACTGTACACTGCAAGGGCCAGGAAGCGAGCGGGCAAGATCATCTCTGACCCCTCTCACCCTGGCCACAAATTCTTTGAATTACTTCCCTCTTGAAGGCGACTCCAGACTGTCTAAGCTGCCACACCCAGATATGAAAACAGCTTTTATCCACGAGTAGTTGCTCTACTCAACAGCCAAAAATCTGTAGCCTCCCTTTGATCTAGTATTATGTTGGTTCACATGCTTGATCAATGGTGTTTTATCATTAATGTTTTATTATTATTAATGTTTAGTGTTTTCTGAGATTCGTAACTGTCACTGTATGTCATGTTGTTACTTGTGGGCGGAGCACCAAGGCAAATTCCTTGTATGTGAATACTTGGCCAATAAACTTACTTACCTACTTACTTAAAAATGGATGAAACATGTCGCAGAAATGAAGCAAAATCCAATCTGGGAACTTTATGAATAATTTCAGTGGTTAAATTGATATTTACCTTGCCTACAACGTTACTTCCTTTTATCTCCAAAAGCTGTGCTGTCAATGTTTACAGCTTTGTTACCTGAGCTCCCAAGGTAGTGAACCGATGGTTTTATTATTCATTTCATGTTTTAGTTGGGTTTCACTATCGACGGCTGTTAATTATTTCAAACAGATGCAGCAACCGGTAGCAGAAAGAAACCAGGAGGAAAGTTGTCTGCACGAGGTACTGGCCATTCAAAAACTCTTGTAAAGCAGACAGTTCCAGACAACAGGGCACCAGAAGGGAACGATTTTAAGCTGCAATGTGTATATGCTCCTTCATTACTTTGTGTCAGGGAGCTTTCACCTGTCTTGAATATAGATGCCATTTGCCTAAAATTGATTTATGCTTTTAATGTTAATGCACCCACATCTGATATAGGTCACGCTTCGAAATTGTTCTGGGTACTTCCAAACACAATTCATCACAGCCTGCGTATATTTCTATGCCAACGTTTGCACATGTGATTATGCCATCAATGTACTGTATGTGATACCCATTTCATCATTAATGACAGGAATCACACAAATTCATAGAATGTCCACAGCAAAAGAGGCCATTTAGCCCGCCTGAAATGTACTGGGTCCTTACTAAAGCAACTCCCAGGTTTTATAGACAATAGACAATAGACAATAGATGCAGGAGTAGGCCATTCGGCGCTTCGAGCCAGCACCACCATTTAATGTGATCATCCCCAATCAGTACCCCGTTCCTGCCTTCTCCCCATATCCCCTGACTCCGTTATTTGTTAAGAGCCCTATCTAGCTCTCTCTTGAAAGCATCCAGAGAACCTGCCTCCACCTCCCTCTGAGGCAGAGAATTCCACAGACTCACAACTCTCTGTGAGAAAAAATGTTTCCTCGTCTCCGTTCTAAATGGCTTACTCCTTATTCTTAAACTGTGGCCCCTGGTTCTGGACTCCCCCAACATCGGGAACATGTTTCCTGCCTCTAGCGTGTCCAAACCCTTAACAATCTTATATGTTTCAATGAGATACCCTCTCATCCTTCTAAACTCCAGAGTGTACAAGCCCAGCCGCTCCATTCTCTCAGCATATGACAGTCCCGCCATCCCGGAAATTAACCTTGTAAACCTACCCTGCACTCCCTCAATAGCAAGAATGTCCTTCCTCAAATTAGAGGACCAAAACTGCACACAATACTCCAGGTGTAGTCTCACTAGGGCTCTGTACAACTGCAGAAGGACCACTTTGCTCCTATATTCGACTCCTCTTGTTATAAAGGCCAACATGCCATTCGCTTTCTTCACTGCCTGCTGTACCTGCATGCTTACTTTCATAGACTGATGAACAAGGACCCCCCAGATCCCGTTGTACTTCCCCTTTTCCCAACTTGACGCCATTTAGATAGTAATCTGCCTTCCTGTTTTTGCTACCAAAGTGGATAACCTCACATTTATCCACGTTAAACTTCATCTGCCATGCATCTGCCCACTCACCCAACCTGTCCAAGTCACCCTGCATTCTCATAGTATCCTCCTCACAGTTCACACTGCCACCCAGCTTTGTGTCATCTGCAAATTTGCTAATGTTACTTTGAATCCCTTCATCCAAATCATTGATGTATATTGTAAATAGCTGCAGTCCCAGCACCGAGCCTTGCGGTACCCCACTAGTCACTGCCTGCCATTCTGAAAGGGACCCGTTAATCCCTATTCTTTGTTTCCTGTCTACCAACCAATTTTCTATCCATGTCAGCACTCTACCCCCAATACCATGTGCCCTAATTTTGCCCACTAATCTCCTATGTGGGACCTTATCAAATGCTTTCTGAAAGTCCAGATACACTACATCCACTGGCTCTCCCTTGTCCATTTTCCAAGTTACATCTTCAAAAAATTCCAGAAGATTAGTCAAGCATGATTTCCCCTTCAATGCGGACTCGGACCGATCCTGTTACTGCTATCCAAATGTGCGGCTGTTTCATCTTTTGACTCCAGCATCTTCCCCACCACCGATGTCAGGCTAACTGGTCTATAATTCCCTGTTTTCTCTCTCCCGCCTTTCTTAAAAAGTGGGATAACATTAGCTACCCTCCAATCCACAGGAACTGATCCTGAGTCTATAGAACATTGGAAAATTATTACCAATGCATCCACGATTTCTAGAGCCACTTCCTTAAGTACCCTGGGATGCAGACCATCAGGCCCTGGGGATTTATCAGCCTTCAGTCCCATCAGTCTATCCAACACCATTTCCCATTACCACCTCCTCTATAGCCTTGAAAAAAATTCCTCATCATATTTATCCAATTCTCTCAAAGTTAACAATGAAATTGGCATCGGCAGTGAATTCCAGATGCCAAATACGCACTATGTAAGAAAAGGTTTTGCTTCATATCTCACTTTTACCTTTTCGGGTCGAGATCGTTCTTCAGACCCGTTTCTGATCAAGATCCTTCTTCAGACCTGTTTTCAGTCGAGATTCTTCTTCAGACCTTCAGGTTATGCACTGCACTGGCATTTGTTTTTTTATGCCATTATGAAATCTCCCTTCATTCTTCTCCAAATAATGCAGTCCTATCTACCCGTCACTCATACACTTGCTGTGGCTGCATGGTCAAGGTCTTCGAGATGCTGATGCACTTCCCTGGAATGACGTGGCTGCTGCAGGTTCAGTGTAACACTGCTGTCAGGAGTCATGCAGACAATGTTTCAATGCAACAGGGATAGGGAAACACATACTTGCACTTTTTTAAAGGTACATTTACGTGCATTATGGTTTTTTTGCGGGTCCCCAATTGGGCAATAGCACAACCAAACCGTGTGAAATCGTGGGTGCACCTCTTGTATCTTGCTGTTAAAAAGTAAACAGCTAAATTTATCCAAAGCAGCCTTGTCTCCCCATGAGGATACAATAGTAGCAATTTAAGTTACTGTTAGGTAGGCACGTGAATATGCAGGGAATGGAGGTATAGATAATATGTAGGCGGATAAGAATCTGCATCGTTGGGTACAGACATTGTGGGCTGAAGGGCCTGTTGCTGTGCTGTACTGTTCTATGGAGCGGCAGGTAAATGAATAACATTCTGTTGTCATGGCAATCTTCCTCATCTGACACCTAATTATAAAGGAGCACAAACAGCACCATCAGTCTGGAATCAACCAGAAACGTCACCCATTCCTTCTCTCCAGAGATGCTGCCTGTCCCGCTGAGTTACTCCAGCATTTTGTGTCTAACACCATATCAATCTCATAAATCAGAGGTCCAAGCTGGCCTGTTGTTGCAGCTCCTTCCAAAACATGTAAAGTTACTTCCAAAGTGGGTACAGTTATTCTTCTGCACATATTGTGAACAAACCCTTTAGCTAGAGGTTGGAGAATTAATTGCTACAGATGTCTGTGAAGTCATTGGATGTTTTTAAAGCGGAGTATAAGTACTTGATTAGTAAGGGCGTCAAAGGTTATGAGGTGAAGGCAGGAGATTGGGGTTGAGAAGGAAAAATGGATCAGCCTTCGGAGAGTGGGCAGGTTGGGAGAGTGGGCAGATAAGTAGCAGGTGGAATATGGTGTAGCAAAGTTGGAGTCATGCATTTTGGTGGAAGAGACTAGATGGCCGAATGGCTTAATTCTTCTCCTATGTCTAACGCTCTTATGATCTCACAGCTGTTAGAATAGCTATGTATGGCATTCTTAGTGGCATATTTCCTTCAAATAACGTCATCGTCCTCAATTCCCTCCTTGCCATCAATATTGAAGCCTGCAAACCCCCCGAGTCAAATGATAAAGTGCAATACCCACGTTTTATAATGTGATAATTGAATGATGAATAAACATTAAGTGACAAGTTGCTCTCTCAAGGGATTGCTTTGATGCATTCGGATGTGCTGTTGTAAAGCCTGATACTTTATCAAGTTGTTTCCTGATGTGCTGTCAGTTTTATCATCAAACTAGCCTCCCGGCCATTCCCACAGGCAAAACATTCTTACAGAATCTAAACCAGAAGCATAAAAGCAGGAAGAATGAACTAGATTTTAATCATGTGCAGTAAGAGAAATAAAATAAAGGGAAACATTGATGTAATAAAAAAAAGGGAGTTCAAAGAACAAGAAACTTAAAACAAAAACGAGCAGAATTTATTCACTTCGGAATGAATTAAATAGTTAAATTTAACAATTTGTCTTGAAATCTTGTAAGGGAGCACTTTATCCCTGAGATTAGGTTCCACAATTCTATGTCTTACTCTGCATGTGCAGATACCAAAAACTACTGTCCCATTTGCCTCACAATAATGTTGAGAAACGATAGTCACAGTTATTCATATCAGACAAAAATGGCAAGCTTCAGGAAATGAATCAACAAGAGAAAGGGAGCATATGTTCAGTTTGAGTTTAGTTTATTGTATCTTCTTCTTCTTCTTCTTACGTATGGCGTGCACAACCTAAAGTTGTAGAACAACTTGTTCTATTTGATTTTATTTGAATGTGCACGCCAGGTTGATTGCATTTGTCGAAACAGGGTAGACCATGTGAAGGTTGCAATCTTCCACCCCAGTTTATTGTATTAAACTTTATTTATTTCAGACTCAAAGTCCAGACAAGAGACAACATTACATAAAATACATTGCATATAAAAACACCATAAAATACATATAAAAGCTTAGTAAATTACATATAAGAGCATCATAAATTACAGTATATACAAAAACACAATACATGATTTAAAATCCAGAATAAAAAGAAAGATCAGTGTCCTACAACGAGACAGCGATACCAGTGTCTCCACAACTGGGATTGGTAGTGTGTAGTGCTAAACCTTATGTTTGAAAAGACCATGATAATTACATTTTCAGAGTAATTAATCCTGCAAATAAATGTATACATATGATTTCTTAGGATAGCTTCTAAAGTACTGACTCCTGCAGCCACAAACATTTCACTAGCACTACACCATCTAGGTTTCCTTCGCATCATTATAAGCCACCTTTAGTTTTTGTAAACGTGTCTTTCTGTAGTTTGACCACAGGTGTGCAGTATAGAGTGGTGTGCAATATGCTCTAAATAGAGACATCTTCACCACATCAGTACACGCACCAAACTTACGCAAGATAATATTTGCCTGTACATACAGCATGCGTCGTTGCCTATAAATATCCTCATCATCTGTCATTTGTTCTGTAATAAAATATCCAAGATATTTTACCTTATTACAGACACAAAGATTATTGTCAGACAATTTAAAATCAGGAAATTTTAGACATTTATCCTCTTTGGTTCTATAGATCATAACAGCACTCTGAGCAGCATTATATTTGATATCATGTTCCACACCATACACAGAACATAAAGTAAGGAGCAGCTGGAGACCAGCGCTAGATGGACTAAAGACCACTAGATCGTCTAAAGTATTACCAATCATGCACCTTTCAATTGCTTGGACAAATCATCAATATAAAGATTAAAAAGGACTGGGGACACGTGTACTGCAATATAGTGAAAAGCTTTTATTGCATGCTAACTAGTGAGATTAAGGAAGCTGAAATTGGACAGGGCTCTTGAGGAGAGAATTTAAACTGGGAATCAGAAGAGCTAAATGGGGCCATGAAATGTCTTTGTCAAGTAGGTTTAAGGAGAATTCCAATCACATTATACATACATTATCAACAAGAATGTAGACACAAAATGCTGGCGTAACACAGTGGCTCAGCATCCCTGGGGAAAATGGATGTGATGATTCCGGTTGGGGCAAGGGAGGTCATGTCTTACAACCTTAATTGAGTGTTCTGGAGAGGTGACAGAGATTATTGCTGAAGGTAGGGCAATATCAACATCAATAAGGAGGATGTGTTGGATCATTTGAAGAACATTTGTAGATAGGTCCTCAGGGCTTGATGGGATACCTATCCTAGATTGTTGAGGCCTTGACAGAAAGTTTGAGTCTCTTGAGCCATAGTGGAGTTTCCAACAGACCAGAGAATGGCTAATGTTGTTCCTTTGATTAAGAATGGCAAATGGGACAAATCAGGAAATTATAGACTGATCAGCCTTACATCAGTGGTAGGGAAATTATTGGAGACGTTTTTTGGGATAAAATTTACACACATCTGAAAATAGATGGACTTCTTATTGATAGTCAGCGTTGTGGGAGGGAGGTGATGTCTTACAACCTTAATTGAGTGTTCTGAAGAGGTAATAAAAATTATTGCTGAGGGTAGGGCAATGAATGTTGTAAATATGGACTTTGGTAAAGTATTTGCAAGGTCCCTCATGACAGGCTGATCCAAAAGATTAAGGCAAATTAGATACTTGGAGATGGTAGATTGGATTCAAAATTAGTTTGGCCATAGAAGACAAAGGATAGTGGTGGAGGGGCGTTATTCTGACTGGATGTGACCCGTAGTGATCTGCAAATATCAGTGCTGCAGCCACTGTGGTCTGTGAGATATATATATATATATATATATATATATATATATATATATATATATTCAGGACAAAAACATACGTGAGCTGATGAGTACGTTTGTAGATTACACAAAAATTGCTAGCATATGGATAGTGAGGATTGAAGTCAACAGATCGAGCTAAATATAAATCAGCTGGAAATATGGGCCGAGAAATGGCAGTTGGAGTTTAATCAGGAAAAGTGTGAGGTATTTGGGAGGCCAAATGTAAGAGGAAAGTATATAGAAAATGGCAAGACTTTCAGGAACAGTAATGTACAGAAGAATCTTGGGGTGCAAGCCCTTAGCTACCTTAAAGTGGCAACATAAATAAATTGCGTAGTAAAGAAGGTGTACTTACCTTGAAACTGTCTGGGCATTGAGTATAAAAGTTGGGAAGTATGTTGCAGCTGTATTAATATACAAACTTAAAGCACACGGTATTGGGGGTTCAGTATTGATGTGGATAGATAACTGGCTGGCAGACAGGAAGCTAAGAGTAGGAGTAAACGGGTCCTTTTCACAATGGCAGGCGGTGACTAGTGGGGTACCGCAAGGCTCAGTGCTGGGACCCCAGCTATTTACGATATATATTAATGATTTGGACGAGGGAATTGAATGCAACATCTCCAAGTTTGCGGATGACACGAAGCTGGGGGGCAGTGTTAGCTGTGAGGAGGATGCTCGGAGGCTGCAAGGTGACTTGGATAGGCTGGGTGAGTAGGCAAATGCATGGCAGATGCAGTATAATGTGGATAAATGTGAGGTTATCCACTTTGGTGGCAAAAACAGGAAAGTAGACTATTATCTGAATGGTGGCCGATTAGGAAAAGGGGAGATGCAACGAGACCTGGGTGTCATGGTACACCAGTCATTAAAAGTAGGCATGCAGGTGGAGCAGGCAGTGAAGAAGGCGAATGGTATGTTAGCATTCATAGCAAAAGGATTTGAGTATAGGAGCAGGGAGGTTCTACAGCAGTTGTACAGGGTCTTGGTGAGACCACACCTGGAGTATTGCGTACAGTTTTGGTCTCCTAATCTGAGGAAAGACATTCTTGCCATAGAGGGAGTACAGAGAAGGTTCACCAGACTGATTCCTGGGATGTCAGGACTTTCATATGAAGAAAGACTGGATAGACTCGGTTTGTACTCGCTAGAATTTAGAAGATTGAGGGGGGATCTTATAGAAACGTACAAAATTCTTAAGGGGTTGGACAGGCTAGATGCAGGAAGGTTGTTCCCGATGTTGGGGAAGTCCAGGACAAGGGGTCACAGTTTAAGGATAAAGGGGAAATCTTTTAGGACCGAGATGAGGAAAACATTTTTCACACAGAGAGTGGTGAATCTCTGGAATTCTCTGCCACAGAAGGTAGTTGAGGCCAGTTCATTGGCTATATTTAAGAGGGAGTTAGATGTGGCCCTTGTGGCTAAAGAGATCAGGGGGTATGGAGAGAAGGCAGGTACAGGATACTGAGTTGGATGATCAGCCATGATCATATTGAATGGCGGTGCAGGCTCGAAGGGCCGAATGGCCTACTCCTGCACCTATTTTCTATGTTTCTATGTTTCTATGTATAAAACTTTTGTTATGCTATATTTGGTGTACTGTGTGCAGCAATGGTTGTCCCATTACAGGTAGGATGTTGATGGTTTGGAGGGGGGGTAGCAGAGGTATAACAAGGTGTTGATTGGATTTGAGGCTATTAGTTATAGGGAATGGTTCGACAAACTTGAAATTGTTTTCTCTGGAGTGTCAGAGGCTGAAGGAGTGACCTGATAGTGCGGTGGAGGAAGGCGGTGCTGGCCCGAAGGGCCGAATGGCCTACCCCTGCACCTATTGTCTATTGTCTATTGTCTATTGATAGAAGTACATAAAGTTATGCGAGGCATAGATAGGGCAGCTGGTCAATGTCTTTGTTGCAGGATGGCAATGTCAATACTAGAGGACATTTAAGGTGAGAGGGGGAAGGGCGAGTCGTGTGCTTTTTATTAACAGAGTGGCTGGGTCTGGAATTCAGGAGAGGTGGTGGAAGCAAATATGACATTATCAGTTAAGAGAGCATTTAAACAGGCATATGAACTGGAATGCAGTGGTGCAATATGAGCAGGCAGATAGGATTAGTTTAACATGGCATCCTGTTTGGCACAGACATTGTGAACCAAAGAGCCTGTTTCTGAGCTGGGTACACAAAAATGCTGGAGAAACTCAGCGGGTGCAGCAGCATCTATGGAGCGAAGGAAATAGGCAACGTTTCGGGCTGAAACCCTTCTTCGGCCTGAAACGTTGCCTATTTCCTTCGCTCCATAGATGCTGCTGCACCCGCTGAGTTTCTCCAGCATTTTTGTGTACCTGGGATTTTCCAGCATCTGCAGTTCCTTCTTAAACACTGTTTCTGTGCTGTGCTATTCTGTGCTCAATAAAATCAGGGCCATGGTGTCCATTTTTTAACAAATTCCATGGAAGCTACCAATGGAAGATAAGTATCATATTAAAGATTTTGACCATCGCTGTAACATAGTCATTTTTAAACTGAGGTAGCTATTGGAGTCAAAGAATATATTTGACTACAGACTATGAAATCCTATAACGTTCATATCAGCCGAAGAAAATGCATTTGATGTGCAGCATGTAGCTATATTTCAGGTCAGGCTTATTAACATTACACCTTAAAAGTAAAACAAATCTATCTGCAACTGATTCCGTCTCTGAGATTTTTGCTGTGGAAAGTAAAAGATAATAAAAATGGTGCCACAGGCAATGCTCTCTCCAAATTTCTTCAAAATAGTGGAAACCGTATTAAGCCAACCAGCATCACCTTAAAGCTTTTGGACAGAATCTGAATTATTTTGATATGAGCAATACAGATGATTTAGCTAAGTCACAAGAGGTAGAATGAATCACATTTTCCCAATTCATAATGCCAGTTGTGATAAAACTAGCTTTCTTTCTTCTGCAATTTAGTTTGAAAGATTTAAATGCAGAGATGCAGACTTTCAGCAATTCTTAACCATTTTACAAGAGTTTCTCAGACCATTATGTTACCGGTGCTAGTAAAATACAATCCTGCATACCATAACAGTTTAATTGTCTGCAGATTGGCAAACCCACTTTATGCATATGTTTGGAATTCAACAGCTTGAAGTGCAGTGGTGTGATTTTAATCTAACTTGCCCGTGTGAAGCCCATGGGTTTGGGTGGAACACTGGTTTCACACTGCACCTCGTATTATTTTGCATTAACTTCAATAGAAAGATGAGTCAGGCAGATTATAAGTATCCTGTCCATTCCCATTCGTTTCCTAATCGTCAGGCTGAGTTAAAACTATCTCCCTTATGGCTGACAGATTAGTGTTAAATTTATTTTGGTGTTTCACTAAGGGGTAAACAGAACTTTAAGAAGTAAGATGCGGGAAGGACATGATGGGGTGATATGGAGAGGATGTTTTCTCTTGTGTGAGAGTCTGGGATTAAGGGCTACTATTTAAAAATATAGAATCGCCTGTTTAATACAGATTTGATGGATTTTTTTCCCCTCAGTGTTTCTTAAGCCTTTTAAACTGTTTTCAAAATATGTTGGAAGCAGAGTCTTTAATAACTACAAAGGACCGTTGGGTTGTAAAGCATGGAAACAGACTCTTTGGCCCAATTTGTCTATGCCGACCAAGGTTTAATAACTGAGCTAGATTCATTTGCCGGCATTTGGCCCATTTCGTTCTTATCCATTCACCGATCTAAATATCTCTTAAACATCGTATTGTATCTGTCTCCTCAGTACTGTAGAAAGACAGGAATGCAAAATTGAGGTTACAATTAGACAGGCCATGATCTTACAAAATTATAGAGCAGGCTAATGTAGGAGATTACAGAGTCCTCGTTGTGACATCTAACATCACATCACTATCTGGGTACTGTATTGCATTGTAAACATTGACTCATCCACAAGTCCTGCAAGAGGAACTGAAACCCACACACATATCCATTAGAGGTAAAACCAAGGAGCTACCAATTGATTCAGATTTGACACTTCCATATTGTGGAAGCAGGTATACCGAGTGATGCAAGATATACTGATCTTTAGATAAGATCCAATTGGGAAGGGGGTTGCACTTGTTGTTGAATCCCTGAACAAACACTGACAAAAATGAGCATCACTGGTTTGATCCTCTTTCAGAACGAACTGAGGGTGGGGATCTAGCAGTGCATTGGGGTCAATCTAGAGTTCAAAGCACAGTGAATTCTCGCTTCAGTAACCTGAAGGTTTTTTTTTCCCCTGTGGCCGACAAGCATGAAAGAAAGTTAATGACTGCTTTTCTCATGTTTTATTCCATTGTATCTGGTCAAATTTTAATCTTAAATGCAAGTACCTTTGTCAGAGCCATCGACTCATGGTCTAAATTACATTGTTCCAAATGATGAGAACTATTGAGTGAGTGTGCCACATCAAGTGTAGGATGAAGGTAAATGTAGAACTGTGTCTAGAGATCAATTGGATCATATTTGAATTTAACTTCATGGTAAATTAATCCTCTTTATTTCCAAATGATGCTTTTAAAAATCGAAAAATCTATTTTCCTTGCAAAATCCTATCTTCTTTCATAAAGATTTGTATTCAAATCTTATTTGGAGCAAAATAAAAATACACATCAGTGCTCTGGGAACAAAAATGTACTGTCATTTTCACAGCAAAGATATTAATGTCAGACTTATAGATTGGACCTGACAGGAAACATTGACCAGCAATGTTTGTGAATACATGTACAATAGAAGACAATTTGCAAGGTAAAGCATTTAACTCTACCAATGACACGATTTAAAAAATCCCAAGAGACTTTTAAGGACAATATGAAAATACTTCAATCCTTTTTGTTAGCTATTAGCTTTCAGAGTTTTGCCATGCGATGATTTATTGTTCCAGTATAAGGAGCTGGGTGATAGTCTAGTCTTGAAAACTAAATTACTCTGTTGATTGTTTATTTGGGTATGTATTCTTAGCATATATTTATGAGCCAGATAAATGCAAATACAATTTGAACACAATATTTCCTGAAAAATAGCATTAATAGAATTAATAGATTTAAAAAATATAATAAATTGTAACTATGTTGAAAATAAACGTATCTGATTTACAAATTATTTACATAACTTGAAAGATAATGTTACTGCCATTAAGTACTTTTAATTCAATTACAAAGTCTCAATGATGAAATCTGCCTGTTATACCAAAGACCCACGTGGACTAAATTGTAATGAAACAAAAATTGTCATCCTATCTTGTCAAAATCCATCATGGACTCAGTTTAGCAGTGTTCATCATATGTAAGGACAAATCAATACAAAAAAAATCAATAAACCATTTACACAAGAATTATCTCTGAAATTCTTTCTGGCCACCACCTGAATCACAAGTGCCATTGACTCAGTTTCCAGGTAATTCCTGTTCTTGGCATAAAAAATTGTCTTTGTAAAATCTGCATACATAATGTATATTGTGTTCTGCTGAAATCAATTGAAATCAGAGGCAGATTACAAATATAACGTGTGCTTAATACATGGCAAAATAATTCCATTCCCTGATCTATAAATGGAATCTGTGTTAGTGTATTAACCTCCACAGGACAATACAGACCTTCAGAAAAACTGAAGACTTAATAAAGAATAGAAATTCCACCAGTCTGGTGAAATAGCTGGGTGGGGTGAGAAAGGAGGTTGACCAGACAAGATAGTAATACAACTACAGTAATATTAACCAAATGTTTTCAGCAAGAAAATGAGTTGAATAAGTTGTATAGAAAGTAAGTTGTTGATGTAGCTGGTGCTCTGTGTAAAGAGATTTGTGAAAAAAGGATGATGGAGCCAGAAGATAGAACATAGGACTGTTGGTTATCACAACATCGTAGAAATATATGGCCCCAAAGGAGGACGTTTCCACCAGAGTCCGTGCTGGTGAAAGAAAGCTGGCCATTCTATGAATGCAGGGACTGGTGCAAGTTAAAGCTTCCAGAGAATAAAACCAAGAGAGGCATGGAGTGTTGTTGCAGGCTTTCTTCAAACACAGTCAAGATTAGGTCAGTAGCAGAAATTATGATGGGTCACGTAGGGACTGGGAAAGTTAAAGTGCTCAGGATGACCAGCGCAAAAGGACCCATAAATGGATCAAAGGAGAAATTGCTCAGAATTAAATGAGCAGAGCTCCAGAGCAGCAGCATCTGTGTATGTGAATGGGTGCAGTACAGTTTCTGATGACATGATCGTGGCTGTGATATGAATGGGCACATCCTGTTGCAAACAGGAGACAATATCAACAAGCCCTGATTGAGTCTGAAGTCTAGTAGGTAGATTAAGTTATCTGTTTGCAGATTGGAGTTTGCTCAGAGCTTCAGCTAAATAGATGTGTTCTTGTTTTACAGGGTCTACTGGAAGCGATTTATCATTTAACATTTCTTTAATCATATATACCTTTATACAGTCTGCATAGAACTTTGGAGGAAAATTAGTAAAGATTTTTATGAGATGTTGCCATCCTTACATTTCTGAATCACTACCTATGATAATACAGCAATGTGTGCAAGAACTTGGGGAGACTTAATTTATTACATTAGCCAACACAATTAGTAATTGTAGCATATTTAATTTAAATCACCTATTACTTTTATCTTTACTGCATTGTAATTGCTCCTTGTTAGGAAAGTAATGACAAACGGTGCTGCATGTATGGTTTATTACAAGGCAGATCACATGAAAAATTGTCAATGGCTGAGCCTTGTTAAGTTAAAGGGAAGAGTACTGAAGACCATGAGTTACAGGCCACACAAACCAGTAATAGCGTTAGCTAGGTGCAGTGATAAAAGGTTGAATCTATTTCTTGTGATCCTTCGACTTTTAATGGATTTGAAACTATCAGCATGACGGTCAATAGAAGTGAAGAAATAATTGACAGTGCATGTTCACAAGGTGGCATGTACTCAACAATGCACAGAAAAAGCCACAGACATCATAATAAGGCATTTTCACTGTCAAACTGAATTGGTAGTATTTTTATGAATATTGTGACAGGGGCAAGTTTCTACACGTTCACCTGATGGATTCTCTTATCCACTGGGAGTTTCTACTGGGAAGATATTCCATCAATTGCATGTCACATGAGCTCATCACTTTCAGGATTTGTGGTGATCAGACTCGATGGTGTGCTGTTCAGAATTCACCATCAGAATTATGCACATCAAAACACTGCAGAGATTGGAACAACTGGAATACATCCAGATTTGGTTGATCAAAATGGGTTGTGCATGAAATGGATGTCAGCCACCAGCACAACTGTCTTCCATCGATACATGGAATGGCAGATGCTTCATGTTATCACCAGACTGAGGGACCAACCCTGCTACAAGTGAAGAGCACCAGAAAGCAAGCTTAGAGTAGCATGAGGCAAATCTTTTTATTCACTTCAATTTTTATTGATTTTTCAGAGATATATACAAAACAGTGCAACACCATCACCATAAATAAAACAAAATAAGAAAAACAGGAATCAAAATAAAAAAATAAGTAGATAGGGGAAAAAAAAAGAAGTAAATAAATAAAAAATTGGAATAAGACCGTGTGGTTCACTTACCAAATTAAAAAAGAAAAAACATTACATTGATTAGTTATCTGGAGATAATTCAATATTCATACAAACATACCATCTAGTTCTATATAACACAATCTTCCCATATCTAGCTCGGCATTTATCTAATTGGTGTCATGGCTCAAATAAACGGTCCATTTTCCCCAGATCTTCTCAAATGAATTCTCCTTGACTCTCAAGGGATATGTCTTTTTCCCCATATTAAAGATGTCTCGCACAATTTCTAACCACTGTTCCTGTTTTGGACTTTTTTTCATTAAGCCACTGTCTGGTAATGGCCTTCTTACTTGCTGCAAGCAAAACTTTAATCAAATATGTATCTTCTATTTTTACAATATCTTTAATACGCCCCAGATACATCACAGAGCAGGTATTTGGGATTTTATAACCCAAGATATTTTTTACAACTGCATTAACATTTTTCCAGTATGGCCTTATCTTTACACAGTTCCAGAAAATATGCGAGTGGTCTGCCTCCGTACTCCCACACAGCCTCCAACAGTGTTGTTGGACAGCAAGTTGTCTGCTTTTTATTTTGGGCGTTATAAAAAAGCGAGATAGATTCTTCCAGCAAAATTCTCTCCATACTAGTGAGCTTGTGGATGAACATTGTGTTTCACACATTTGATACCATTCTTCTTCTGTTATTTGAATCTTTAATTCTGCTTCCCATTTTGTTTTTATGTAGAGCGTTGATTCTCCCCCGCTTCCCACCAGAGCTTGGTAGAAAGCAGAGATGACCCGAGACCCCTTCTGTTTGTATGCATCCACAATCACCTTGATCACATTATTTGAAGTTTCACCTAGTTCTGGCCTTATCTCTTTTGTAAAGTAGTCTCTTAATTGCAAGTATCTAAAACAATCTTTGTTTTCGAGACCATACTTTGACTTTAAATCTTGGAAGCTCATAAACTCGCCATTTTCTGAAACTGTATACATTGCCGTTATGCCTTTTTGTGCCCATTCTTTGAATTTTGAATCATACACCCCTGGCGTAAACTTTGAGTCATATGCGAACCACTTCAACGCGTGAACCCCTCTTTTTAATTTGTATTTTTCCACTATAACATTCCCTATTTCTAACGTAAATGCTACTATTGGATCCATAGCATGTCTCAAAGACCCTCTCAGATATTTGTCTCCCACCAAAATCTGGGTCTGGTAACCCTGTATCTCCCTTTCCATTTCTTTCCATCGAGATTCATAATCAGGTCTACACCAACAAGCCAGAGGTCTGAGTTGAGCTGCATAAAAGTATTTCCTCAGATTTGGTAAAGCCATTCCACCCTCGCTTTTCGGCAGTTGAAGTGTTGTTAGTTTTATTCTTGTTTTTTTGCTATTCCAAATGAATCTAGAGATCATTTTATCCCAGGCTAGGAAATTTATCTCGGGGAACATTAATTGGGAGATATTGGAATAAATATAGTAGTTTAGGTAGGATATTCATTTTTACCGTTTGTATTCTGGCACTGAAGTCTAGAGGAAGGGTCGACCACCTTTCAACATCCTTTTTGATGTTTTCTTCAATTTTGTTATAATTAGTTTCAAACATGTTGGAAAGTGTTTTGGTTATAGTTACACCAAGATACTGCATCGTTTTAGAATTCCATTTCAGATTATATGCATCTCTGATTTGTTGGTATGGAGAATAATTGAATGAAAGAATTTGTGTTTTTGTTATATTCAGTTTATACCCTGAGTAGTATCCATATTTTTCAAATAGGTTCATTAGATTTGGGAGACATATATCTGGTCGTTCAAGAAAAATAATGATATCATCAGCGAAAAGACCAATGATATGTTCTTTCCCCCCTATTTTGACCCCCTGCAGGTCTTCTCGCTGCCTTATTGCTTGTGCTAAGGGTTCAATATACAAAACGAAGAGAGTAGGAGAAAGACAGCATCCTTGCCTTGTGCCCCTCTCTAACTGGATCCTTTTTGATATGTTTCCATTTACCTTAATCCTAGCTGTAGGCTCCTGATATATTGTTTTAATACACCGAATTGCATCTTCATTGAAACCAAATATCCTTAGTACTTCATATAAAAATACCCAACTAACACTATCAAAGGCTTTTTCTGCATCTAAACTGACCAGGACCATATTTGTATCCTTACTTTTTTTAGCATTATCCACAATGTGGAGGGTTCTTCTAATATTGTCCTGTGTTTGACGCCCCCGAATAAATCCAGTTTGGTCTTCATTAATCAGATCTGGTACAAAAGTCTTGAGTCTTTTGCAAATGATTGAGGTAAATAGTTTGTAGTCTACATTTAAAATTGAGATTGGCCTGAAATGTTTACATTGCTCTTTGTCTTTGCCTTCCTTGGGTAAAATGGTAATAATTGCTTCCTTCCATGATGGGGGAGCCCTGCCCTCTTTAAGGGTCCAGTTAAAGCAAAACAGGAGCAGAGGTGTTAGCTCTTTCTTAAAGGCCTTGTACCATTCTGGTGGAAACCCATCGCTGCCTGGTGATTTACTAGCCTTAAGTCTACTGATTGCAGCTTCCAGCTCCTTAACCGTAAATTGTGACGTAATGATATTATTTTGTGTCTCACCAATGGATGGCAGGTCAAGTGAGTTAAGAAAACTTCTCATTGTCCTTTCGTCAGCTGATGGTGGTTTAGAGTTTCTTATAGTATTCAAATATTCTTTCTATCTCATCTGGCTCATGTGATAATTGATTGGGTTTAGGATCTCTTATTTTATGAATTGTATTAGAGGCCTGCAGTTTACGCAGGCATCTGGCCAGGAGTCTAGTTGCTTTTGGACCTGCTTCATAATAGGGCTGCTTTACAAATCTTGACCTTTTTTCCATATCTCCCCTGAGGATCTCATCTATCTCCCCCCTTATTTCCTTAATCTGTTCCAGTACCAACTGATCCTGTATGTTTTTATGTTTTTTCTCCAATTCTTTCAATTTTTCTACTTTATGTTCATACGTAGCTAGCCGGGCCTTTTTTTGTGATGATGTCAGGGCGATCAGCTTTCCACGTATAACTGCCTTCATAGCATTCATGAGGCCTTCATAGCATTCATGAGGCAAATCTAACAGTGAAGTTTAGTTTAGCTCAGAGATACTGTGTGGAAACAGGCCCTTTGACCCACCAATACCACGCAGACCAATGATCACCAATACACTAGTTCTATCCTACACACTAGGGACAATTTACAGAAGCCAATTAACCTACAAACATGCACGTCTTTGGAATATGGGAGGAAACCAGAGCACCTGGAGAAAGCCCACGTGGTCAAAGGGAGAACGTACAAACTCCATACAGACAGCACCCACAGTCAGGATCAAACCCAGGTCTTTGGCACTATAAGGCATCAACTCTACCACTGTGCTACCCCAAAGGTTCTCCCTGATTATCATGCAGTGTTCAGTTAAACAGTAGAAAAAGCTTGCAATAGACAAACACCCCCCAAAATACAATAAAATATTCTGGTGCTGGAAATCTGAAAAAAAAGAAACATTAAATGCTGGAAAAATTCAGCTGGAAATAGTCTGGCAACATCTGTGGAAAGAAAAGCAGGTTGAGAATCTTTCACCAGAACTGTGAAAGAGAGAATGTACATCTTAAACTGCTGGAAGAACTCAGTGGGTCAAGCAGGAACTGTGGATACAAAAGTGATGTTTCGAGATCCTGCATCCTTTGTCTCCATGGATGCTGCTTGACCCGATAAAATCTTCCAATGGTTTATTTTTTGCTGCAGATTCCAGCACCAGCTGTCTCTCGAGCATCTGCTCTCTCCCATATCTCCAAGAGAGAAAGAAAGTTAGACTATGTAACAGAGAAGCTGGGGGAGGGCAAAGGTTGTTGGAAAAGAATTGTTTGTAATAGGGTGAATTAAATAGCCACACATTACTTAGATGATGCAACTAAACTCTCCATTGATTCCCCTATTTTGTTGTTGCTGGCCAGTTCTCAAACACCCCTTTTATGCACCTTTTGCCCCACCAAGACCATGCTGACCATCAGGTTCTCATGCCAGTATGTATATTCAAACCTCAACGCTGTCCTATGACTCAATCAGTCACTTGCGACTGAGGCTTGTGGAACACTAACCGAATGCTTGTTGTCCCATCGCATTAATGTCATTGCATTCCATTCCATGGATACAACAGGTGTGGAATTTCTAGGCACATCAAGTTTATGTATCACTAACCTGTGGTAGGAATTTGTCAACAAACATCTTGTCTAATCACAAATGATGCCTCGCCGTGGCCTTCTTCAATGAAGGTGGTATGTATATATGTGGTCTGAAGAAGGGTTCCAACTCAAAGCGTCACCCATCCATTTTCTCCAGGGGTGCTGCCTGACCTGCTGAGTTACTCCAGCATTTTGTGCCTATCTGTGTTTCTACCTTTTTGGTCTGCCTCTGACTGGCATTGTGTGCCCAATTCTCCTGCATTAGGATAAATGAGTAGGATAGCTGTGTGCCAAGTGCGAATGAGCTAAAACATCTTGGAGAAAAAGAGGCTTGTGTAAGAGACTGTTGAAATCGAAAACAAGGTACATGCGGAGTACTTACTAGAATTTGATTATTTTATCCAGATCTCTTTATTAAGAACCTGTTGCACAAGTGCTGCTTCAATAATATTAGGGTGTAATACCTTAGGCAGTTTACATGAACAATTAATTGGGGATCCAGACAGTTGGAGATAACTGCTTGAATAAATCAAGCAGGAGTAACGTGTACAGTAACCATTAGATATGTCAATAAATGCTATTCCACGGTGTATATTTGAGTATTCTAAACTTTTTTTCTGCATTTATTTATAAAATATTTAGGTGACAGTAAAATGTTTAATGTGCTATACTTTGATTTCTGCTTCTTTAATGTGGTGCAAAACACAAATAAAAATGCCAGACTTTGATGCCATGTAAATGTCACTGTGATGAAATGAAGGAGCGGCTGCTACAGTATTTTGGTCAGTTGAACAGATTGAAATAATCTTGGAAAGCAGAGGCCTGACTAATAATGAACAACTCCCACAGGGCACGTCAACGTACAGAGTGAGCAGCCACACACTGGGTGCAGCACAGTGATGAGTCTGGTGCACTGTCAGAGTCAACATTCTCAGCAGTCATTTCAATGAAGTCAAACCACTGATTGCAAACCTTGGACATAAGAAGCAGTTGTACTAAGATGTGCTGTGCTTGATAAGTTGTTAAGCAGACTTCCAGGCTCCGGTAAGAGTCAAAAATTGCACATTAAAGGCATACACATTTGAAGCACTTTTGAATGGATGATTCATAATGTATGGAAAATCTTGCCACTCACATCTCCTTTAAACTTTGCCCCTCTCGCCTAAAAGCTATGCCCTTTAATATTTGACATTTCCATCCTGAGATTAAGGTATGACCATCTACCCTTTCTATAACCTTCCTTATGTCCTCCAGATTAGACAGTGGATGAGATCATGCCTGAATATTCAGAAAGTTACTTGATGTGGAAGGAAATCTGGTGCTTATCTCAAGTGTAGGTGAACTCGGTTGATTTTGCTGTCATTAAATGAGGGTTAGGAAGATTTAGGCCCAGAGTAACAGCGTGCGGTTCTGCCCACCATGCATTCTCTCGTCTGCTTCTCATTGGCACTGATCACACTCAGGCAGTAAAGATAAATATCTACTTCAACATTCTAAGCATTTTTTCTCTGGCAACACAAACTACATGAAAAATATTTTCAGTGGATTGTATCAAACTCTGAGACACGATAACTAGATTAATAAACTGATGAAAGCATAACTCTGTGACAAGTGAAGCAAAAATGTAATCACAGAATCAAAGATGAGAAACGTAACCCCCACCCAGAATTTGGGTCAGGTGGCATAATTTTTTTACAACCTTCTAAACCTACCATTGTATACTCTGAATCTACAGAGTTCTGAATTTAAGGAAAGAAATACCGATGAAGGCAATTATCGGTATTGGCTACTTAAATATTACGTGCTGGCTACTTAAATATTACAAATGTGACAGTGTATTTCACTTTTTATGTCACTTCAGCTGTGTTTACCACACTTTAGAACATGGAACATAGAAAAGTACAGCACAGGAACTTGCCCTTCAGCCCACAATGTTTGTGCCGAACATGAAGCCTAGCTGAACGCCACAATCGTTTCTGCCGCCATCACCACTCCTGGCAATGCTAGCAGTAAATCTAGCAGAGAAAGGGAGGCAAGGACTGTATGGAAGAGGAAATCACCTTTCTGGTACTTCTTATGGCAGAAGTAGGAATAGTTGGAATCATAGTTATAGAATAAAACTGCACAGGAACAGGCCCTTTGGCCCACAATGTGCCAAACATGTTGTCAAGTTAAACTAATCCATATCCCTCCATTTCTTGCATATCCATTAAAGGACTCTTAAATGCCACTTTTATACTGTAACTACCTCCACCACCACCTAAGCAACGGTTTGGAGGCATCCACCACTCTCTGTATAAAACAACGCCTCTCACATCTCCTTGAAACTTTCTTCCTCTTACCTTAAAGCTTCAGGGAAGGTAGGATATGTTTCTTCTCAACTTCCAAATCAAAATGTTGTCTTTCCCTTAGAATGAACTTGACTGTGATCAGAGAACAATGGAAGATCTTGCTGATACACTTCGGCCCTTCTTCCTGAACATTCTCATGGTCTGTATTCTCCGTATTCCCGAGCTCTGAGCTCCTTGTATTGGTCAACCGGAATGCGATGAAAATTTGCACAAGCAGAAACAACTTTGCAATAGGTATAAAGCTAGAAAAAGCCCTTCAAAAGTTCCTACGTCGCCTCATTTTGTTGCCCCATCACTGATGTACATCTCAACATCACAAATATATCTTATTTGGGTTAGGGAAACTAGACTGATACAATATTGCAGGTATAGTTGGGTGATTGCCATGTGCAATTGTAGTTAGGCATCTTCACTCGTGTACGGAAACCCTGTTGCATTAAAGGCCCAAAGCCACCGATTATTCTTCTAAACGCTTGCTTTATCTGGATGTTAACTTTCTGTGATTTATGTGCAGGACATCCAGATCCCTTTGAAAACCAACTGCTGATCATCACTCTGATCTCCTAATTTTTTAACCTAAGTGGATCATGTCACACTAGTCAACATCATATTCCATCTACGTCCTTTCCTACTTAATCTGTCTAAGTCTCCTTGAAACTGCATCCTGCTCACAACTCAAACACTCACCTAATTTTGTATAATCAGATTTAAATACATTGCACTTGGTTGCAGCAGCTCAATCAAGAGTATTTCATTGTCTCATGTACCAAAACGGAACAATTAAGTTCTTACTTGCAGCAGCACAACAGGTTTATGAACACAGTGCTCAATAGATAATATAATAAACAAACGTAAAAAAAGTTCACTAAATAAAATTAATCCTAATTTGTGCAAAAAACAAACAAAACCTGAAGTGTAGGATATAGATTGTGAACAGCAGGGGACCCAGCAACACTTGTGTAGCACCTTATTGAAGGCCTTCTGAAAATGCAATCACACTGTTTCCACTGGTACCCATTTTCTGATTCTGCTAATAATCTTTAAAAAAGATTTGTCAGTCATTATTTTCCATTTATAAATCCTTGTGAGTTCTGCCCATTTAAATATTCTTTTCTACATATCCTTTTACCATTTCCTTGAATAATAGATTTCAGCACTTTTCCTACAATTGATGTCAGGTCAACCATCTCCAGTTCCCTATTTTATGTCATTTTCTGAAATAACAGAATTATATTATGACCATTCTTCCCTAAAGGCCTCTGAAGTACTCGGTAATTAACCCTTTTGTTGTGGACCATGCAGGATCACAAATAGGATGTTCCTTCACAAGTTTTTCAATTTGTTGATCTAGAAAATCAACTTGTATCTCATGGATCCATCATCTGGTCGGATGATGTGGGAGGAAACTGGAGCACCCAGAGAAAATCTATGCCATCACAGGGAGAACGTACAAATCCATACAGACAGCAGGATCAAATCCGGGTCTCTGGCGCTGTAAGGCAGCAACTCTATTGTAGTGCCATTGTGCCTCTCACCCCATCCTTATTAGTGTAAAATCTGAAAACATCTGAAAATGTACACACACCTCCATATATAAGCCTTAAATTTTAACTGAATTTATATGGTGCTTTGGAGATTATTTGGACCTTTGATCCCGTGTCTATGTGGGATTATCTATCAATGTGCTAATTTAAAGGCATTTCTTAGGAAGGCAGTTTATAATACTGCAACTTGATTTGATTCAGGTCCATGTGGATCTGCAAATCAAAAATATAAAATGAGGAATGAAACTGATAAATAGGACATATCATGTTTTGCAAAATTACCCTCCTGAATAGCTTCTCTTGTAATTAACTAGCAATATATCTTGGAGCTGAAAAGGCTGATGCGTAAAATTATAAAGTGGATAAACCAGGTAATAGGTTTTCAATTCCAAGATACTGAAATTAGATAATTTTTCATAATAAGTATGCTTGCATACAAATTTAGAAAAGCAGAACAGGCGAGGGCAGGTGAGATATGGAGCCGAACGTGACTTGTTAAGATGAAGGACGACCTTGCGAACTTGTTGAACTAATCCTTAGTTTAACAACACTTCCTGATTAACCTTGGCTGGCCAGGACATTGAGAATGCTATTTTTCTGAGCTCCTGGAATCTTTCTGCAGAGCAGATGGAGATCACTACCCACACGTAAGGACTGGATTTGCTTGTAGAAGCTTAATGACCTTAAGTTAATTGGAGCTGAGTATTTTGCATTAACTTTCAACTTACACCACAGTCGATTTACACTAATTTATAATAGAATAAAATGTCAACTTGTAATCTAATTTGTTCAGCTGGTACAGGTTTCTAAGCACCAGAGGGCTGTCAGCAGTGATTTATTGGTACAGGACTGGCTTTCCCTTTTCTCTTACATTATTAAGTGCATGACTCTTTTCACTCAGAATGCAAAACTCAAGTTACCCAACATCTCAAATTTCAGCAATATTTGGGATTCTGATGGAAATCAATGAAATCATATTTTCCAGCTGCAGCGAGCAGGGCCACAAATGAAAATGTTACTTGCTTGGGTCATTTTTTTGTCTTGCAATTGTAAAATGTAAAACAGGGACAAAATGGAAAGGTATCACCCTCGAGACTGAGAGGCGCCTCCAGATGAACAGTGGCTTTGTGGCAGATCAATGGATCTATTGTTTGAGAACACATTGAGGTTTGAAATTCAGTACTTGTCTTTGTGAAGCATGTAAATAAAAGCAGTTAAGCTGGAGCCCAGCCTTAGTCATGGGGTTGCACGCACAGAACGTGGGAAGCTGCAGACAAGGTGAGAATCAAGGATTAAAGATGGGTTGTTTGGTGAGAGGGACTGGAGCTGGGATCAGTAGAGGGGCTGGGCTGAATGATTTGTGGGTGTGTCATGTTTATATTTCTTGCCAGTTCAACCTCATAATCCACTCTTATCTTTCGTAATCACTTTCTTGGTCCTCCTTTGCTGAGTTTAAAATATTTCCAGTCCTCAGGCCCACTGCTATTCCTAGCAATTTTGTAAGCCTCCACCTTGAGTTTAATACAATTTTTTATACCTGTGCCAGTCAAAGATAGACCACTTTTTTGTTGACTTTTGTGCCCTGGAGGGATATATTTTTGTAAATTACACATTATCTCCTTAAATACTAGCAATTGTCTACCTTCATCACACCTTAAAATTTATTATGAAAATCAATCACAACCAATTGCCACACTAAGGACACAAAGTGTTGGAATGACTCAGGCAGCATCTCTGGAGGACATGGATAGGTGATGTGTAGGGTTTAAACTGAAGGTAGACACAAAATGCTGGAGTAACTCAGTGGGACAGGCAGCATCTCTGGAAAGAAGAAATTGGTGAAGTTTCGGGTCGTGACCCATCTTCAGACTGACAGTCAGGGGAGAGGGAAACTAGAGTTATTGATAGTAGTATAGAACAAATGAATGAAAGATATGCAAAACAGTAATGATGATAAAGGAAACAGGCCATTGTTAGCTGTTTGCTAGGTGAGAACGGGAACCTGATGTGGGTGGGGGAGGGATGGAGAGAGAAGGAGTGCAGGGGTTACTTGGTTAGAAAAATCAAGATTCATACCTCTGGGCTGTAAATTGCACAAGCGAAATATGAGATGCTTTTCCTCCAATTTGCGATTAGCCTCACTGACAATGGAGGAGGCCTAGGACAGAAAGGTCAGTGTGGGAGTGTTAGGCAACCGGGAAATCAGGTAGTTTCAGGTGGAGGTCTAAATCAGCAAACACTTGACAATGGACTGTTTCCTTTATCATTGTTGCTTTTTTTGCATCACTATCTATATCTCTTGTTACCCTTTCCCCTGACTAGTCTGAAGAAGGGTCTTGACCCGAAACATCACTCATTCCTTCACTCCAGAGATGCTTCCTGTCCTGCTGATTTACTCCAGCACTTTGTGTTCTTTTTATAAACAACATCTGCAGTTCCTTGTTTCTACTCACTGCCATACATCAACCACAATACCTTAACAGTTTCCTTTGTTTAGTTTTCATAACCTAGCTTTGGATTAAACTACATTGCCCTAAAATCAAGGTAAACTCTGTTTATCTTTCCTGAAGGCTGCTTTACCACAAGATTATCAATTAATCCTTTGCATTGCACAATTTCTTATCCCTTGTGGATTCCACAACATATTGATCTAGAACACATTGAGCAATACCTAATTTGAACATATACGTCCTGTGGATCAAGTTCTGGTAAATCATTTTATCTCTTGAACGAGAATGATGTTATTTTTTAATTAATCAAATGTTTCAGTAACCCCGGTCGCAATGAATTAATAGATGACAATAGTTGTTAGTGGAAGATATGTGGTTGCTAGTAACACAACAATTTGTGAAAATTGACATGTAGCCAAATACAACTTTGGCTCGCTAAATAGAACATGCCTTTGACTTAGCTGTTTGTGAGTTCAAGATTCACATCATAATCTGAGCACACAACCTCAGTTTTTGCAGAAGAAAAGGACTGAGTGATGTTGCACTATTGGAGCTACTAGCCTTCAGATGATATGTTAAACTAAAGCACAATCTTTAGTGTCCAGGCCAGCAGTTATGATTTTGCTAGCATTAGAAACAGATCACCTGGCCATTTACTTTTTTTTTGCATTTATTGGGGGGACATATGCAACATTTATTGCCCATCCTAAATTAATGATTTCTATGCCCTTAATACATTCTATGCTCGCTTTGAACAGATGGCCAATGGGGCGACGACATACGTCTCATCAGACTCAAGTGTGCCTTCTCTCGGGCTCACTGTTGCAGAAGTGAGATCGGCCTTCCTGAGGGTGAACCCATGGAAAGCAACTGGCCTGGCCAGTGTTCCTGGCCACATCCTTAGGAAGTGCAGACCAACTATCGGGAATATTCATGAACATCTTTAATCTCTCTTTACTCTGTTCTGAGGTATCCTCCAGCTTCAAGAAGACCACTATCATCCTGATGCAGAAGAAAAGCATGCCTTTAACAAACACCATCCAGTGGCCTTGACATCCACCATCATGAAGTGCTTTGAAGGGCTGGTTAAGGAATGCATTAAAACCAGTCTACCAACCTTGACCCAGTACAGTTCACCTACCACCACAACAGGTCCACGGCTGATGCCATCTCCCCGGCCCTGCACTCATCTCTAGAACACCAGAGTAAGAGAGACACCTACTTTAGACTTCTATTCATTGACTAGAACTCTGCTTTTAATACTATTATCCCATCGAAACATCACCAAACTCGTGGAATTGGAGTCAACATTCATCTCTGCAACTGGATTCTTGACTTCCTGACAACAGGCCAGAATCAGTGCTCCACAAGGATACATTATCAACCCACTACTATCATCCTTGTAAACCCACGACTGTGCAGCCAAGTACAAATCCAACTCAATTTACCTATTTGCGGACGACACCACCGTAATGATGAGAAGAAGTACAGGAAGGAGATTGGGAACCTTATAACCTGGTGTTAAGAAGACAATGTTTCTCTCAATGTCAGCAAGACAAAGGAGAGAGTGATCGACTGCAGGAAGCAAAGCGGTACACATACCCCGATATAAACTGATGGCCCTAACCAGTCTGAAGAAGGCTCGACCCGAATCGTCACCCACTCCTTCTTTCCAGAGACGCTACCTGTCCCGCTGAGTTACTCCACCTTTTTGTGCCCATCTTCTGCAATAAAATAGAGATGGTTGGAAGCTTCAAGTTCAGCATGTTTGGAAAGTCCCCAACAACTCTCACTAACCTCTACAGATGCGCCGTAGAACGCATATTATCGGGATGCATCACAGCATGGTTTGGGAACAACTCCATCCAAGACTGCAAGAAATTGCAGAGAATTTTGGAAGCAGCCCAGACCATCACACCAAGCACCCTCCCTTCCATTGACTCCATCTGCACTTTATGCTGCCTCGGCAAGGCCACTAGCATAATCAAGGATGAGTCTCACTCCAATCACTCCTTCTTCACCCCTCTCCCATCAGGCAAGAGGTAAAGAAGTGTGAAAACGCACACCTCTAGATTCATGGACAGTTTCTTCCCAGCTGTTATCAGGCAACTGAACCATCCTATCTACAACTAGAGAGTGGTCCTGAGCTACCGTCGACATCATTGGGGACCTTTGGACTATCCTTAATTGGACTTAACTGAAGTTTATCTTGCACAGAATGATATTGCCTTCATCCTGTATCTGTACACTGTGGACGGCTCAATTGTAATCATATATATTCTTTCCGCTGATTATCATGGTGATAATCACTAATCATGATTGGTTAGCACGCAACAGAAAAGGGTTTCACTGTGCCTTGGTACACATGACAATAAACTGAACTGAATGCAACGCAAAGCAATGCAACACGATGCAACGCGACGCAACTCGATGCAATGCAACGCTATGCAACACATTGCCCTGCAATGTTGGTGGTGAGCCATCTTCTTGAATTGCTGCAGTCTGTCTGTTGCAGATACTCAGCAATGCTGTGGGGTAGAGACTTCATGGATTTAAACCCTGTGCCATGGATGGAATTTGGATATATTTCCAAGTCAGGATGATGAGGAACTGCAGGGGGCAGCATCCCTTATTTTGCTGCCTGTGTTCTGCTAGGTGATAGAGGTCACAGATTTGGGAGATACTGTTGAAGTACCCTCTGAGTGGATCTGCACTGCATTTTGTAGAAAGCATGCAGTGTAATAAGTGCTGTATGTTCAACCTTATATTAAAAATAGTTTTGCTATATTTCATTATTTGTAACACTTGTAAGGTATAGCTTAGATGTGACTTTCTGCGATCATGATAGATGATTTCTTTCTAATATTTAAAATATTTGTAATTTCTTCACTGAAAACATCTGTCCTTTACTGTGCAGCTGCCAAATATCATGTAGCTACAAAGAAAGGGAAAGCCAGTTGAAAAATCTAGAAATATTCTGAAACTGGTCCAGTACCAGCTGATGGAAGTTAATTTATTTTTGTGGTAAGGTAATAATGGAGATTTATTGTCAAGCTAACCCAACAAATGCAGCACTTTTAAATCTTGCTCGAAATGACCTTTCAATATTTGGTACCATGCCTGTTATCCACATCTAGAGAATGATTTACTCTTCATCGATCCATGATCTTCCTTCAAATCAATCCTCTACTGCTGTATATAGAATATAATAATAATTGAATCCAGCACTGCCATCCTTCTGCATGATATCCAACAGATGTAATTTTTATTGTAACAGCTTGCATTGTAGATGATTTCATTTAAATTCTGAAAGCACTGTTCTATTTAAATAGAATTTCCCACTTTTCTTTTTGTTTTCTTTCAAATGAATATCTCTCTAATGAGTTTTACAAATATAACATTTAATGAATAATAAATACTCAAATCCTTGTTTGAAATCCATCCTGCATTGCTCAACTGCTGAATCAAGAATAAACTGTCATTTTGAAAATGACATTTAGTGCTGTGTTTATTTTAATTTGGGGGAAGAGAAAATGTCCGGGAGACAGAGTTTTATGATTATGAAATAATATTGTTCAAATAAGAAGCTAATTTTATATGCAAATCATTCTTTGTTCTCACAGAAATGTAGTTGGATTAGTTTAGGCCATCTGCACTTGTGCAAACGAGCATATGTACTCGGTGTGGAAATGGATTACCAATTCTGCTTCCACAGCTTATAGAAAGGAAATTCATTGAATCACCCTAGCAATATAAGCAGGACACAAGGTTGACAGCATTCATTAAAACATTATAACAATTCAATCTGTTTAAAATGGCCCAGCACTTGTGAATTTATTCCAAGCTGGTAAATTGGTTGCAGCAATTAAAAGGCAAATTATAGTTTACAGTTTGTATTTATTCAAATTCGTTTTGGCCTCATATTGATGCAAACCTGAAGTCATAAAAATTAAATCTAAATCACAGTCTGAGATAACCTTGGGAGGTAGCTCATGTTCCTTCATCCATAATAAAAGGGAGCTTTGGGGATAGGTTGCTCTGCCCAGGAGTATTTTAATTTAGTTCTTTATAGTTGCTTAATATTTGCAAATAGCTGATCTTTGCTAAGACTGAAAACACGGCAGGACTGGATACAAGGAGAGTCTCCACATTGTCTCTCACACTAATGTAGCACCACACTCTAGCTAGTGATAGGGCTGTTCAGTTGTCTGATAACAACTGGGAATAAATTGTCCCTAAATCTGGAGGTATGCGTTATCACACGTCTGTACCTCTTGCCTGATGGGAGAGCGGAGAAGAGGGAGTGACTAGGGTGAGCCTGGTCCCTGATTAAGCTGGTGGCCTCGCTGAAGCAGCGTGAAATGTAGATGGAGTCACTGGAGAGGAGGTTGCTTTACGTGATGCTCAGGGTCACGTCCACATACTTTCTGCAATTTCTTGCAGTCTTGGGAGGAGTTGTTGCCAAACCATGCTGTGATGCATCTCAATAAAATGTTTTCAACTGTAGAAGTACTTGAAGGTTGATGGGGACAACCAACTTCCTACATCCTCTAAAGAAGTAGAAGCATTGGAGGGGTTGCTTGGGCATATCTTCGATGTGGCTGGTCCAGCACAATTTGTTGGCGATATTTATTCCTAAGAACTTGAAGCTTTTGACAATCTCTACTTTGACACAACCAATGTTACTGTGTGTGTCAGAATCTCCCTTGCCTTATTGACATTGGTAGAGAGGTTGTTGTCATGACAGCAGGTTGACGTCAGGATTTCGATCGCCTTCCTCCACCCAGTCTCATCATTATTTGATATCCAGCGCCTTATGGTGGTGTCATCTGCAAATGGTTGGACTGGTATTTGTTAGCACAGTCAAGAGTGTATACGGAGTATAGCTGGGGGCTGAGAATGCATCCTTGCAGGGCACCAGTGTTGAGGATTATTATAGAGGATGATCATAGTCACCTTTCCTCACTGATCTATCGGTCAGGAAGTCGAGGATCCAGTTGCAGAGGGGAGTGATGACTCCAGGATCCACAAGTTTGGAGATGTGATTGGTTGGGATAATGGTATTGAAAGCAGAGCTGTTGTCTTTGAATGGGCATCTGACCTAGGTGTCTTTCTTATCCAGGTGTTCCAGGGATGAATGTAAGGCCAGGGAGATGCCATCTGCTGTGGACCTGTTGTGATGGTAGGCAAACTGCAGTGGATCAAGATTGCTTGGTAGACTGGATTTAATGTGTTCCATAATCAACCTCTCAAAGCACTTCATATACTTTAGTTTTCTCAGTGAATACAGTAGGAGTCCGCCAAGCATCTATATGAGGGCCAGGGCAGTTTACTGTTCTGGATGTCAGATGTGGGAGGTCATGGAGTCTGATAGCCCTCCAGACATCCACATCTGCGCCAGATAGGTGCATCAAGATGGGGCTCCTAAGGGACCATATTAGGAACCTGGAGCAGCAGCTCAATGACCTCCGTCTGGTCAGGGAGAGTAAGGAGGTCATAGAGAGGAGTTACAGAGAGGTGGTCACTCCAAGACCATGGGAGACAGACAAGTGGGTCACAGTTAGGAGGGGCAAGGGGCAGAGGGAGGGACTAGAGAGTACCCGGTGGCTGTTCACCTTGGCAATAAGTACTCCTGTTTGAGCACTGTTGGGGGGGACAGCCTACCTGGGGGTAGCGACAGCAGCCGGGCCTCCGGTACAGAGACCGGCCCTGTTGCTCAGAGGGGTAAGGAAAAGAAGAGGAGGGCAGTAGTAATAGGGGACTCTATAGTTAGGGGGTCAGACAGGCGATTCTGTGGACGCAGTCTGGAAACCCGGCTGGTAGTTTGCCTCCCTGGTGCCAGGGTCCGGGATGTGTCTGAACGTGTCCAAGATATCCTGAAATGGGAGGAAGAGGAGCCCGAGGTCGTGGTACATATAGGTACCAATGACATAGGTAGGAAAAGGGAAGAGGTCCTGAAAGGAGAATTTAGGGAGTTAGGAAGAGAGTTAAGGAAAAGGACCGTAAAGGTAACAATCTCAGGATTACTGCCTGTGCCACGCAACAGTGAGAGTAGGAATGGAGCGAGGTGGAGGATAAATGCGTGGCTAAAGGACTGGTGCAGTGGGCAGGGATTCAAGTTTCTGGATCATTGGAACCTCTTTTGGGGAAGGTGTGATCTGTACAAAAAGGACGGGTTGCACTTGAACCCGAGGGGGACCAATATCCTGGCGGGGAGATTTGCAAAGGCTACTGAGGAGACTTTAAACTAGAACGGTTGGGGGGAGGGACTCAAATAGAGAAAGCTAGTAGACGGTGTGTGAGGCAGGAGGCAGAGAAGGGAAGCACTCAGACCCAACATGTAGGGGGGAAAGAAGAAAAAGATAATAAACAGAGAATAAGAGGTGGTGGGTTTCTTAAATGTGTGAGCAGAGAGACAGATGGGTGTAAAATGGGGGTAAAAGCAATAGGTAGCAAGGTGAAAAGGGCCATTTTTCAACATAATTGTATAAGGGGTAAGAGTGTTGTAAAAATAAGCCTGAAGGCTTTGTGTCTCAATGCAAGGAGCATTCGTAATAAGGTGGATGAGTTGAATGTGCAGATAGCTATTAATGACTATGATATAGTTGGGTCACGGAGACATGGCTCCAGGGTGACCAAGGCTGGGAGCTGAACATCCAGGGATATTCAATATTCAGGAGGGATAGACAGAAAGGAAAAGGAGGTGGGGTAGCCTTGCTGGTTAGAGGGGAGATTAACGCAATAGAAAGGAAGGACATTAGCTTGGAGGATGTGGAATCAATATGGGTAGAGTTGCGAAACACTAAAGGCTCTGTCTTACCTGTTTGCGGTCATCGGCGGTGAAGCGCGGCGTCGCCGGTAGCGGGGACCGCGCGGCAACGGCGAGAGCGGCGAGCCTATCCACAGGAGCGCCGCACGGATGCTGCGTGGGTGCCGAGTAATTCAAACACGGCGGGTTCCCACGTGCTTGCGGTAAGTAAAAACAAGGGCGGGCCGACTGCGATGACGTCGGCCCACCGCACGTGACTCACTAGCGGCGGCTGTGGCTAGTGAGTCATGGCCGCGGCGCTGTAGCGGTGGCTGTGCCTGCGGCCGTGCAGCACACGTGCCTCACTAGTGGAGGCACGTGCCTCACTGGCGGAGGCTGTGGCAGTGGAGGTTTGACGCACGGCGCTCGAGCCACACTGGCGGCGGCCCGTGGGGGCGGCCGTGCCGCACTCGTGCATCACTGGTGGAGGTTGTGCGGTGAGTATATAGTTTTCGACATTGTCGATTTTATTTTAGCACCGTGCGGTGTTGGGAACACCGCCGCACGGCCCCGGAATTGTACGTTCTCACGAGTGCGCGGTCTATGGCGGCAGATTCTTCCCGTTTCGCCGCCAATGACCGCAGACTCGTGAGACAGACCTTTAAGGGGCAGAAAACGCTAGTGGGAGTTGTGTACAGGCCACCTAACAGTAGTAGTGGAGTTGGGGATGGCATCAAACAGGAAATTAGAAATGCGTGCAACAAAGGTAAAACAGTTATAATGGGTGACTTCAATCTACATATAGATTGGGTGAATCAAATTGGCAGGGGTGCTGAGGAAGAGGATTTCTTGGAATGTAGGCAGGATAGTTTTCTAAACCAACATGTAGAGGAACCAACGAGAGAGCAGGCTATTCTAGACTGTGTATTGAGTAATGAGGAAGAGATAGTTAGCAGTCTTGTTGTGCGTGGCCCCTTGGGCAAGAGTGACCATAATATGGTTGAGTACTTCATTAGGATGGAGAGTGCCATAATTAATTCAGAAACAAGAGTTCTGAACTTAAAGAAAGGTAACTTTGAGGGTATGAGACGTGAATTGGCCAAGATAGACTGGCAATTGATTCTTAAAGGGTTGACGGTGGATATGCAATGGAAGGCATTTAAAGGCTGCATGGATGAACTACAACAATTGTTCATCCCAGTTTGGCAAAAGAATAAATCAGGGAAGGTAGTGCATCCGTGGATAACAAGGGAAATCAGGGATAGTATCAAAACAAAAGATGAAGCATACAAATTAGCCAGAAAAAGCAGCCTACCAGAGGACTGGGAGAAATTCAGAGTCCAGCAGAGGAGGACAAAGGGCTTAATTGGGAAACGGAAAATAGATTATGAAAGAAAACTGGCAGGGAACATAAAAACTGACTGCAAAAGTTTTTATAGATAAGTGAAGAGAAAAAGATTAGTTAAAACAAATGTAGGTCCCTTGCAGTCAGAAACAGGTGAATTGATCATGGGGAACAAGGACATGGCAGACCAATTGAATAACTACTTTGGTTCTGTCTTCACTGAGGAAGACATAAATAATCTGCCGGAAATAGCAGGGGTCCGGGGGTCAAATGAGATGGAGGAACTGAGTGAAATCCAGGTTACCCGGGAAGTGGTGTTAGGTAAATTGAATGGATTAAAGGCCGATAAATCCCCTGGGCCAGATAGGCTGCATCCCAGAGTACTTAAGGAAGTAGCCCCAGAAATAGTGGAAGCATTAGTGATAATTTTTCAAAACTCTTTAGATTCTGGAGTAGTTCCTGAGGATTGGAGGGTAGCTAATGTAACCCCACTTTTTAAAAAGGGAGGGAGAGAGAAAAACGGGGAATTACAGACCAGTTAGTCTAACATCGGTAGTGGGGAAACTGCTAGAGTCAGTTATTAAAGATGGGATAGCAGCACATTTGGAAAGTGGTGAAATCATTGGACAAAGTCAGCATGGATTTATGAAAGGAAAATCGTGTCTGACGAATCTTATAGAATTTTTCGAGGATGTAACTAGTAGAGTGGATAAGGGAGAACCAGTGGATGTGTTATATCTGGACATTCAGAAGGCTTTCGACAAGGTCCCACACAAGAGATTAGTATACAAACTTAAAGCACACTGTATTGGGGGTTCAGTATTGATGTGGATAGAAAACTGTCTGGCAGACAGGAAGCAAAGAGTAGGAGTAAACAGGTCCTTTTCAGAATGGCAGGCAGTGACTAGTGGGGTACCGCAAGGCTTGGTGCTGGGACTGCAGCTATTTACAATATACATCAATGATATATATTGAAGGGATTCAAAGTAACATTAGCAAATTTGCAGATGACAGTGTGGTAGTGTGAACAGTGAGGAGGATGCTATGAGAATACAGGGTGACTTGGACAGGTTGGATGTGTGGGCAGATGCATGGCAGATGCAGTTTAATGTGGATACATGTGAGGTTATCCACTTTGGTAGCAAAAACAGGAAGGCAGATTACTATCTAAATGCTGTCTTTGGGAAAAGGTGAAGTACAATGGAATCCGGGGGTCCTTGTTCATCAGTCAATTATAGTAAGCATTCAGGTACAGCAGGCAGTGAAGAAAGCGAATGGCATGTTGGCCTTTATAACAAGAGGAGTTGAGTATAGGAGCAAAGAGGTCCATCTGCAGTTGTACAGAGCCCTAGTGAGACCACACCTGGAGTATTGTGTGCAGTTTTGGTCCCCTTATTTGAGGAAGGACATTCTTGCTATTGAGGGAGTGCAGCTTAGGTTTACAAGGTTAATTCCCGGGATGGCGGGACTGTCATATGCTGAGAGAATGGAGTGGCTGGGCTTGTACACTCTGGAGTTTAGAAGGATGAGAGGGGATTTTATTGAAACATATAAGATTATTAAGGGTTTGGACACGCTAGAGGCAGGAAACATGTTCCCGCTGTTGGGGGAGTCCAGAACCAGGGGCCACAGTTTAAGAATAAGGGGTAAGCCATTTAGAACGGAGATGAGGAAACACTTTTTCACATAGAGAGTTGTGAGTCTGTGGAATTCTCTGCCTCAGGGGGCGTTGGAGGCCGGTTCTCTGGATACTTTCAAGAGAGAGCTAGATAGGGCTCTTAAAGATAGCGGAGTCAGGGGCTAGGGGGAGAAGGCAGGAACGGAGTACTGATTTGGGATGATCGGCTATGATCACATTGAATGGCGGTGCTGGCTCGAAGGGCCGAATAGCCTACCCCTGCACCTATTGTCTGTTGTCTATTGTCTATTGACTAAAGGTTTTCCCCTTCACGTTGAACCTATGTCCTCTGGTGCTCGATTCCTCTATTCTGGGCAAGAGACTCTGTGCATCTACCTAATCTATTCCTCTCATGATTGTGTACACCTCTATAAGATCACCCCTCATCCTCTTGTGCTCCAAGGAATAGAGACCCAGCCTACCCAACCTCTCCCTATAGCTCACACCCTCTAGTCCTGGCAACATCCTCGTAAATCTTTTCTGAACCCTTTCAAGCTTGACAATATCTTTCCTATAACATGGTGTCCTGAACTGAACACAATATTCTAAATGTGGTCTCACCGACGTCTTATACAACTGCAACATGACCTCCCAACTTATATATTCAATACTCTGACTGATGAAGGCCAAAGCGCCAAAAGCCTTTTTGACCACCTTATCTACCTGCGACTCGACCTTCAAGTAACCATGCACCTGTACTCCTGGATCCCTCTGCTCTACAACACTACCCAGAGGCCTACCATTTACTGTGTAGGTCCTGCCCTTGTTGGACATCACAAAATGCAACATCTCACACTTCTCTGTATTAAATTCCATCAACCACTCCTTAGCCCACCTGGCCAATTGATCCAGATCCAGCTGCAATCTTTCACAACCATCTTCACTATCTGCAAAACCACTCACTTTTGCATCATCAGCAAACTTGCTATTCTTGCCCTGTATATTCTTATCCAAATCATTGATATAGACGACAAACAGTAACTGACCCAGCACTGAACCCTGAGGCATACCACTAGTCACTGGCCTCCAGTCTGAGAAGAAACCTTCCACTATCACCCTCTGCTTCCTTCCATGGAGCCAATTTGCATTCAGCTATCTCTCCTTGGATCCCCTGCAATCTAACCTTCCAGAGCAGCCTACCATGCGGAACCTTGTCAAATGCCTTACTGAAATCCACGTACACAACATCTACAGCTCTGCCCTCATCGACATTTTTTGGTCACGTCTTCAAAAAACTCAGATTTGTGAGACAAGACTTCCCACATACAAAACCGTGCTGACTATCCCTAATCAGCCCTTGCCCATCCAAATGCCCATATATCTTCTCCCTCAGAATACCCTCCAGTAACTTTCCAACTACAGAAGTTCACCAGCCTATGGTTCCCAAAATTTTCCCTGCAGCCCTCCTTGAAAAGTGGCATAACATTTGCCACCCTCCAGTCTTCTGGCACCTCTCCCTGTATTTAAGGACGACTCGTAAATTTCAACCAGTTACCCCATTTAATGGCAATTGTTCCAGGCATTCTGTCAGTTTTAATAGCAGAGGTTCTGAATGGCATGATGCCAGCACTGTTACTGGCATTGCAGGCATGCAGATTTATCTGGGTGTTTATTTTACTTGAGGCAATGGATATTCTGATTCTAGGTAACTGCTGGGAACTTCTAAGTAGGAATGTAAAGATGGAGATTAGTGGGAATGATATGACATCTATATTCTATAACCTGAACTCTATGGAGCTGATGACATGTATTATATCAGGTGCTCCTTGCAAACAAAAACCTCTATTCTGCCAGCATTAATTTGTAAAATCACTGCCAACAGCTGCAATTAAAATATATTTAGCATAGTCAACATTAATTCCAATTAGAATTACTTTAAATCAAATGGAAATCAGCTGGAAGTAAGATCAAAATAACAGCATCTTTATATAGTGGCTATAATGAAGTACCTTAATGTGATAATAAGGAACTGCAGATGCTGGTTGAGAACAAAATATTCAATTTTCTCCAGAGATGCTGTCTGACATGCTGAGTTACTCCAACCTTTTGTGTCTATCTATGAAGTACCTTGATGCACTTTAAAGGAGCGTTGTCAAACAAAATGTGTCATCAGGCCACATGAAAAGATATTGGAGCAAATGATCGAAGGCTTGGATAAAGAGTAAAGTTTTTAAGTGTTTTAAAGGAGGAAAGGGAGGTAGAGGTGGAAAAGTTTAAACAAAAGCTTGTCCATAGAGTTATGGAAGCATGCAGCAAGGAGATAAGCCCTTCAGCCACTGAGTTTGTGCCGACCATCACACGCCAGGTTACACTAACCCTGCATTGAGTCATAGAATCATACAGTGTGGAAACAGGCCCTTCGGTCCAACTTGCCCACACTGACCACTGACAATTAGTTCCACCTGCCTGTTTAGCCCATATCCATCTAGACGTGTCCTATCCATATAGCTATTTAATTGCCTCTTAAACATTGCGATAGTCCTTGCCTCAACAACCTCCTCCGGTCGCTCGTTTCATTAACCCACCACCCTTTGCGTGAAAATGATACCCCTGAAATTCCTATAAAATCTTTTCCCCCTCACCTTAACCCAGAGTGGGGATTCTCAATTCCCCCATTCTGGACAAGAGATTTTGTACGTCCACCCAATCTATTCCTCTCATGTACTAACACAATATTTTATTTTCCCCAGATTGCTCTCAACTCCCCGGATTCTAACGATTAACTGCACATTAAGGATAATTTTTAGGAGCCATTTAATCTCCTCACTTGGATGTGTAAGGAAGTCGGAGCACCTGGGGAACCTGCATGGACACAGGGGTAATGTCCTCCCTGGGGTTGTGAGGCAGCAGCTTCACAAGCTGTGGCACCGTCCATTCACCTTGGCAGGATGATGATCGTCTCATTTGCTTGACATTATCATTCATAGAAACATAGAAACATAGAAATTAGGTGCAGGAGTAGGCCATTCGGCCCTTCGAGCCTGCACCGCCATTCAATATGATCATGGCTGATCATCCAACTCAGTATCCCGTACCTGCCTTCTCTCCATACCCTCTGATCCCTTTAGCCACAAGGGCCACATCTAGCTCCCTCTTAAATATAGCCAATGAACTGGCCTCGACTACCCTCTGTGGCAGAGAGTTCCAGAGATTCACCACTCACCACTCACCGCTCACCATTCAAAAAAAAATTTGTGTGCCATCATGACGGAATAATGACCAGTTGCCATCCTGTACACACTTAATGAGAAAAGACCGAGTAAGAAGCATTTTCTATGTTTCTATGTTTCTATTTTGTGAGAATTGCTGAGCATTTAAAGGAGACAAAAAACCCATCCTTTTATTTTCACTCATATTAACATTAATTGAACTTGGTGGATCAAGAATAATATTGGTATCCCAAGAAGCGAGTTTCTATTTCATAAATGCTTCTTGAATATTTCTTCAAACTTCCCTAGGCAAGAAGTTCAGAAAAAAAATTATTTTGAAGATGATTCCCTGAAACCATAAAATCATAGAAACATAGAAACATAGGAAATAGGTGCAGGAGTAGGCCATTTGGCCCTTCGAGCCAGCACCATTCAATATGATCATGACTAATCATCCAGAATCAGTACCCTGTTACTGCTTTCCCCCCATATGCCTTGATTCCATTAGCCCTAAGAGCGATATCTAACTCTCTCTTGAATACATCCAGTGAATTTGTCTTCACTGAATTCTGTGGCAGAGAATTCCACAGATTCACAACTATCTGGCTGAAAAAGTTTTTCCTCAGGCCTAAATGGCCTACAACTTTTTCTTAAACTGTAACCCCTGGTTCTGGACTCCTCCAACATGGGGAACATTTTTCTTGAATCTAGCCTGTCCAATCCCTTAAAAAATGTATATGTTTCTATAAGATCCCCTCACATCCTAAATTCCAGTGAATATAAGCCCAGTCGATCCATTCTTTCATCTTATGTCAGTCCTGCCATCCCAGGAATTAACCTGGTGAACCTACGCTGCACTCCCTCAATAGCAAGAATGTCCTTCCTCAAATTAGGAGACCAAAACTGTACACAAACCTCAGTTGCGGTCTCACCAGGGCTCTGTACAACTGCTGTAGGACCTCCTTGTTCCTTTACTTAAATCCTCTCGCTAGGAAGGTCAACATGCCATTTGATTTCTTCAATGCCTTCTACACCTGCATGCTTACTTTCAGTGACTAGTGTAAAAGGACACCTAGGTCTCGTTGCACCTCCCGTTTTTATAATCTGAAACCATTCAGATAATCACAAAAAACTGCAATAACTGAGCGGGACCGGCAGCATCTCTGGAGAGAAGTATTGGGTGACGTTTTGGGTCGAGACTCTTCTTCAGACCGTCCCGACCCGCAACATCACCCATCCTGCTGAGCAGTGGCGGACTGGGTCTAAAAATATTGGTTGCCAGGAGACAATGGGGGCCCACTTCATCAGGGGCCCACTTGATATGGGGGGCCCACTTCATCAGGGGCCCACTTGTCATCGGGCAAGCTGACACCCTGGCCAGTCCGCCACTGCTGCTGAGTTACACCAGCTTTTTGTGTCTATCTTCGGTTTAAACCAGCATCTGCAGTTCCTTCTTACACACCATTCAGATAATAATCTGTCTTCTTGTTCTTGCCATCAAAGTGGATAACCTCACATTTATCCACAATAAATTCATAGTGCATAACAGCATGGAAATATATTCTTTGAATAGTGGGAAATGCGAAGAAATTGCAATGATCGATGATGCATGGGTTTTCAGGAAGAGCAAAGTGATTTATTCTTAACCTCTCATACGAGGAAGAAGTGTATACGTTTTTTTTTTGATCTGCAGATATACACATAGGCAAAGTCACAGCAACTGTACATTTATATAGCATTCCATTGATGGATATGTCCATTTTCATCGAAGGGGAACAGACTATTTTTACACTGCAACGGACCTACAAAACACAAAAGCATTTTTTCCAAATTGTATTCTTCACTAGTCTAAGTGGGACCCGTTGGGTCACTCATTCACACGGGAGGGCTGATCCCCCAACGCAATATTCCACCTCTCCACCAATTCCAATATTGGTGGCCAGTGGGAGGGGGGGGGGGCTTTCTGGAGCGCTAGTCTGGGTGTTGTGGGCTGAAGGGACTGGTTTCCAGAGGGCTAGTATGGACATTGTGGGCCAAATGGATTCTTGGGGTGGCAACTCAGTCACTCAAACCTGATGTGCTGGCAACTCACTCAGTTCTGGTGGGCTGGCAGTTGACTCACTGCTATTCCTCGAAATTCCATTTCAAGCAGGGTGCAAGGCCACCAAATTCAAATGCAGTTTCCAACCATTTCAAGCAGGGTGCAAGGCCAGCAAATTTAAGTGCAGTTTCATACCACTTCAAGCACGGTGCGAGGCCACCAAATTCAAGTGCAGTTTCATACCACTTCAAGCAGGATGCAAGGCCACCAAACTCAAGTGCAGTTGCATGCCACTTCAAACAGGGTGCAAGGCCACCAAATGCAAGTGCAGTTTCATGCCACTTCAAGCAGGGTGCAAGACAACCAAATTCAAGTGCAGTTTCATACCATTTCAAGCAGGGTGCAAGGCCACCAAATTCAAGTGCAGTTTCATACCACTTCAAGCAGGGTGCAAGGCCACCAAATTCAAGTGCAGTTTCATACCACTTCATGCAGGATGCAAGTCCACCAAATTCAAGTGCCATTTCATACCACTTCAAGCAGGGTCCAAGTCCACCAAACTAAAGTGCAGTTTCATACCACTTCAAGCAAGGTCCAAGTCCACCAAATTCAAGTGCAGTTTCCGACCACTTCAACAGGGTGCAAGGCCACCAAACTCAAGTGCAGTTTCATGCCACTTCAAGCAGGGTGCAAGGCCACCAAATGAAAGTGCAGTTTCATGCCATTTCAAGCAGGGTGCAAGACAACCAAACTCAAGTGCCGTTTCATACCATTTCAAGTAGGGTGCAAGGCCACCAAATTCATGTGCAGTTTCAGACCACTTAAAGCAGGGTGCAAGGCCACCAAATTCAAGTGCAGTTTCATGCCACATCAAGCTGGGTGCAGTGCCACTAAACTCAAGTGCAGTTTCATGCCACTTCAAGCAGGGTGCAAGGCCACCAAATTCAAGTGCAGTTTCATGCCACATCAAGCAGGGTGCAAGGCCACCAAATTCAAGTGCAGTTTCATGCCACTTCAAGCAGGGTGCAAGGCCACCAAATTCAAGTGCAGTTTCATGCCACTTCAAGCAAAGGGCAAGGCCACCAAATTCAAATGCAGTTTCATACCATTTCATGCAGGGTGTAAGGCCACCCAATTCAAATGCAGTTTCATGCCATTTCATGCAGGGTGCAAGGCCACCAAATTCAAATGCAGTTTCATACCATTTCAAGCAGGGTGAAACCACCATAAAACTACACAAAACACCGCAAAACACCACATAAACACCACACTCACAGTTCAGTAGACATTCAGTGTGGTCAGTTGATTCGCAGCTCAGACAGAGTCGTGACCTCTCCCTCCCCCATCTTGCAGAGACTGAGCCACACCGACACTTCCGGGTTTTATAATCCCTCCCCACTCCCACCGGAAGGGGCGTGGCCTTCATGGCGTGATTGACAGGAGAAAGATTATCAACATTTTTTAAACACTAATAACACTTTAATTTTTCATTGATGGGAATAATCCTCTGCACCTGATGTGCGGAGGGGACTGAGTAAGATGGCCAAAAATCACAGCCGTAAGTGGTAGCGATTTATTGAAAATCAATATATAGTGCAAACAGGAAGTTGTCAAGTTTAGACTTTTAATCATGTGCCATTTCTAACCAACCACCACCAATGATCATTTGCTGTGCTTCATTTCGAACCAACCACCACCACCAACCATTTGCAGTGCTTCATTTCGAACAAACCACCACCAACAACTATTCGCAGTGCTTTATTTCAAACCAACCACCACCAACAACCATTTGCTGTGCTTTATTTCAAACCAATCACCACCAACAACCATTTGCTGTGCTTTATTTCAAACCAACCACCACCAACAACCGTTTGCTGTGCTTTATTTCAAACCAACCACCACCAGCAACCATTTGCTGTGCTTTATTTCAACCAACCACCTTTTCATTTTCAAACCACATTAAGAGCACTCAAGGTCAGTAAAACCACACTCACAGTTTAGTAGACATGTGTTCAGTGTTATTCACAGCTCAGTCTGAGAGACTTGACCCTCACGCTCCCCCATCTTGCAGAGACTGACTGAGGCACTCAACACTTCTGCGTTTTATAGTCCCCCCCGGAAGGGGCGTGGCCTTCAGGAGAGAGAATCTCAACATTTTTTAAACATAATAACTCTTTTATTTTTCATCGATGGGAAAAATCCTCTTGTCCTGCACAGAGGAGGGGGGCTCTGAGTAAGATGGTCAAAACTCACAGCCATAAGTGGCAGCATTTTTTCTAAAATCAATATACAGAACAACAGGAAGTGGTCAAGATCAGACTTAGTAATATAGATTTCTGGAAACTTAGTTGAGATTCTGAAAGAATCTGGTTGGTTTCATTAATAGATTAAGCAAATATTCCACATATGGAACAATGTAGTTGGAACTTGGAAAAACTATGCATCACTGTCATTTTGGATAAGTGAGATTTTCTGTTTAGAAATTAAAGCAGAATTAACATAATCAAAACCTCTGTAATGTCAGTAGCAACGTGACATTTGTGGTTTCACCAAAGGAAGTATCATGTAAATTAAACCTTTTTAATTAGCTGAGGAGCCTAGATATTACATTTGCATTTTCTAAGCTAATTCACCAGAATAAACTGACTGGATAGAAAACAGTTAAAAAAACATAACTACTGTACAAAATTCATGACTTCATGACTGCCTAATGTGCCCAAGTGATGAACTGGACACATCTGGGAAAGACTTACCTCAGACAAAGAATTTTTGAAGCCTAACAAGATTATTTTGTCTGAGTATCTGATTTTTTTTTCCATTTGACGGGACAGATTAATTAATTTTTTTGTTCCCTTTATCAAGTCCTGAATCTTACTTTGACTGAGAGTGACGAGGTACAATAAACTGTTTTTAATGTTGCAACCATTCCATGCAGACTGTTTTGGGCTGCATAATTGGACATTTCATCTTTGCAGATGATAGATGTCCATGATGATTCTGGCCTGTTGGCTGTGGTTGCAAGCTTTTGCACAATAATAAAAAGATTATTTCCAAAGAATAGCAGGAACATTGCTTTTTTATCTACATGAGAGAGACACCATACAAAGATCTGGTGAAGTTATTGATGTTCGCTTTTTGGCCTTTTGCAATTCCGACAAATAATTTATAATGGTTAGAAAAAATTACTGAAAAGAATTGTTGAGCTTGGGAAAAGCTGGATGATGAACTCCATTGCAATAATGACAGGCTGTCATTAATATATGAAATCAAACAATAGAGCTAATTATAGACACAAAAAGCTCGAGTTACGCAGCGGGTCAGACAGTAGCTTTTTCTCCAGCTGCTGTCTGACCCGCTACGTAACTCGAGCTTTTTGTGTCTATAATTAGCTCTATTGTTTGATTTCATTTATTAATGACAGCCTGTCATTATTGCAATGGAGTTCATCATCCACATTTTGGGTCGAGTCCCTTCTTCAGTCTAGACCCAAAACGTCACCTTTAAGTTCAGATTAGAGAAACAGAATTATCTGTAGGCTCTTCGGCCCACCGAGTCCGCACGATCAGCAATCCCCGAACAATAACAGTATCCTATACATACTAGGGACAATTTAAACTTGTACCAAGTCAATTAACCTACAAACCTGTACGTCTTTGGAGTGTGGGAGGAAACTGAAGATTTCGGAGAAAACCCACATGGTCATTGGGAGAACGTACAAACTCCATACAGATAGCACCCATAGTCAGGATTGAACCGGGTCTCCGGATCTGCAAGAGCTGTAACGCATCAACTTTACCGCTGCGCCACTGTGCCGTCACCTATTCCTTTTCTCCACAGATGCTGTCTGACCCGTTGAGTTACTCCAGCTTTTTAATTTCTATCTTCGGTTTAAACCAGCATCTGCAGTTGCTTCCTGCACAATAGAACTAATTACTTGTGATTGGGTGAGGAAGCCTCATTACCAGAGCATTAATCTCTTTGTATTGCACCTAAATAAATATTTTGTTTTCACATTTCATTATGGTGGATCATTGTTATAGTCTCTTCCTGTGATCCGTTGAGGTATTGATGAAATATTGTGATTGTCCATTTTTCCAATTTTATCTTCAGAATGCATTTAGACATGCAAAAAAATCTCTAAAAAACTAATTACATGTTGAATTTCTGAGCTCTCAGTGCAACTTGAGTGTCAGTGAAACATTTACATTAATGTTTCCGTCATGTAATAGCATGACTATACAAACAATATAGAACAGCATATTTCATACTTTAAAAAACAATATCACTATGATTTTACCTGCAGCTTCCAAGCAGCCTATTTGTCCAGAATGGAATAATTACGAGGTAAACCACCAGGAATCTTAAAATCCATGTGCGGACGTGGCGCCGACGGATGAGAAGCTGAAGCAAAGAATTTGAATCCAAAGAACCGAATGGAAACGAGGCCGAAACACCAATAAACCGAAAGAGTACGAAGACGAAACGCCAACTAACCGAAAGGATGGGACGCCTAAATGCAAACTAAGCGAAAGGGCGGGACACCTAAAATCCAACGTACCGAAAAGCTGCGTCGCCTAAAAGCAAACTTACCGAATGGCCGCTCTGTCGAAACGCCACCTACCCGAAAGGCAGCGTCGCCTACACGCCAATGGACCGACTGCCGCTCAACAGAAAAGTCCAATAACGGACATGACGTTGCCGGGGGACGGGTCTTGTCAGCGATTGGTCCAGACCCCCGCGTCATCACATCACTGTGAAGGGATGAACATTGTCCCACACCTCTGCTCCAACCGACCGCAGGGTGGCCGTATGAGGGCGGGGGCTGTCCCGAGGGATGTGCACCTTCGGCCGCTTTCAACTTGGTGCTTGGGTTCAGATTGCTCAGTCACCTTTGGCTTGTGTGGGAAAAGGACCCCCATGCTCCCGTCTCCCCCTTCTCTCTCCCCTCTTCTCTCTCACTCTTCTCTCTCACCCCTCTCTCTCTCCTCTATCTCCCTGTCTCTCCCTCCTCCTCTCTCTTCCCTCTTCTCTCTCTCCTCTTCTCTCTCTCCTCCTCTCTCCCCTCTTCTCACTCTCACCCTCTCTCCCTCTCCCTTCTCTCTCTCCCCCTCTCTCTCTCCTCTCTCTCCCCCTCTCTCTCCCTTCCCTCTCTCACCCTCTCTTCCTCCCTTCTCTCTCTCCATTTCTCTCTCCTCCTCTCTCTTCCCCTCCTCTCTCCCCCCCTCTCTCTCCCTTCTCTCCCTTCTCTCCCTTCTCTCTCTCCCCCCCTTCTCTGTCTCCCCTTCTCTCTCTCTTCCATCTCTTCCCCTCCTCTCCCCCCGCCTCTCTCCCTTCTCTCTCTCACCTTCTCTCTTTCAATCCCCCTTCTCTCTCTCCTCCGTCTCCACGGGCAGGAGCGTCCCACAGTCACTGACCACGATGCACCGCCATCGGACCCCAACCCCCACACCGGGGTGATTCCACCCCCCCCTCCAACCCCCGGACCCTGACACCCACACCAGGTGATTCACAGAATTACAGACCAGTTAGTCTAACATCGGTAGTGGGGAAAATGCTAGAGTCAGTTATTAAAGATGGGATAGCAGCACATTTGGAAAGTGGTGAAATGATTGGACAAAGTCAGCATGGATTTATGAAAGGTAAATCATGTCTGACGTATCTTATAGAATTTTTCGAGGATGTAACTAGTAGAGTGGATAAGGGAGAACCAGTGGATGTGTTATATCTGAAGTTTCAGAAGGCTTTCGACAAGGTCCCAAAAAGAGATTAGTATGCAAACTTAAAGCACACAGTATTGGGGGTTCAGTATTGATGTGGATAGAGAACTGGCTGGCAGATAGGAAGCAAAGAGTTGGAGTAAACGGGTCCTTTTCAGAATGGCAGGCAGTGACTAGTGGGGTACTGCAAGGATCAGTGCTGGGACCCCAGCTATTTACAATATATATTAATGATTTGGACGAGGGAATTGAATGCAACATCTCCAAGTTTGCAGATGACACGAAGCTGGGGGGCAGTGTTAGCTGTGAGGAGGATGCTAGGAGGCTGCAAGGTGACTTGGATAGGTTGGGTGAGTGGGCAAATGCATGGCAGATGCAGTATAATGTGGATAAATGTGAGGTTATCCACTTTGGTGGCAAGAACAGGAAAGTAGACTATTATCTGAATGGTGGCCAATTAGGAAAAGGGGAGATGCAACGAGACCTGGGTGTCATGGTACACCAGTCATTGAAAGTAGGCATGCAGGTGCAGCAGGCAGTGAAGAAAGCAAATGGTATGTTAGCATTCATAGCAAAAGGATTTGAGTATAGGAGCAGGCAGGTTCTACTGCAGTTGTACAGGGCCTTGGTGAGACCGCACCTGGAGAATTGCGTACAGTTTTGGTCTCCTAATCTGAGGAAAGACATTCTTACCATAGAGGGAGTACAGAGAAGGTTCACCAGACTGATTCCTGGGATGGCAGGACTTTCATATGAAGAAAGACTGGATAGACTCGGCTTGTACTCGCTGGAATTTAGAAGATTGAGGGGGATCTTATAGAAACTTACAAAATTCTTAAGGGGTTGGACAGGCTAAATGCAAGAAGCTTGTTCCCGATGTTGGGGAAGTCCAGAACAAGGGGTCACAGTTTAAGGATAAGGGGGAAGTCTTTTAGGACCGAGATGAGAATGATTTTTTTCACACAGAGAGTGGTGAATCTGTGGAATTCTCTGCCATAAAAAGTAGTTGAGGTCAGTTCATTGGCTATATTTAAGAGGGAGTTAGATGTGGCCCTTGTGGCTAAAGGGATCAGGGGGTATGGAGAGAAGGCAGGTACAGGATACTGAGTTCGATGATCAGCCATGATCATATTGAATGGCAGTGCAGGCTCGAAGGGCCGAATGGCCTACTCCTGCACCTACTTTCTATGTTTCTATGTTTCTAGAAGGGAGAGAGAGAGGAGAGAGAGAAGAGGGGATAGAGAGGAGGAGAGAGAGAAGAGGAGAGAGAGAAGAGGGGTGAGAGAGGAGGAGAGAGAGAATGTGGAGAGAGAGAAGGGAGAGATAAAGGGGGAGAGAGAGAAGAGGGGAGAGAGAAGGGGGAGACGGGAGCGTGGGGGTCCTTTTCCCACACAAACCATAGATGACTGGGCAATCTGAACCCAAGCACCAAGTTGAAAGCGGCCGAAGGTGTGCATCCCTCGGGACAGCCCGCACTCTCCCACGGCCACCCTCCGCGGGCTGCGGGTTGGGTGGAGTGGAGGTGAGGGACAATGTTCATCCTTTCAAGTGATGTGATGGACGCAGGGGTCTGGACCAATCGCTGACATGACCCGCCCCCCCGGCAATGTCATGTCCGTTATTGGACTTTTCTGTTGAGCGGCAGTCGGTCTTTTGGCCTGTATGCAACGCCGCCTTTTAGGTAGATGGCGTTTCGACAGAACGGCCATTCGGTAAGTTTGCTTTTAGGCGACACCGCTTTTCGGTTTGTTGGCTTTTAGACGTCCCGCCCTTTCGGTTAATTTGCATTTAGGCGTCCCATCCTTTCGGTTAGTAGGCATTTCGTCTTCGTACTCTTTCGGTTTATTGGCGTTTCAGCCTCATTTCCATTCGGTTCTTTGGCTTCGACTTCTTTGCTTCGGCTTCTCGTCCGTCGGCGCCATGTCCGGGTACCCTTAAAATCAACCCTGTTAAATTTTCCAAGGATTCCACTACAACAATCCAGCAAATGAAAGGAATGTTTGAACACACTGATGTTTATGCCTTCTCTATCAATTGCATAAGACAGTGTGGCTTTGTGACAGGAGTGGGGAGAACATTAAATGGTAAAGACCTTTCTCACGCTGGTCATTGCTTTTACCCACTGCTCCCGTCGGCAAGAAGATATAGAAGCTTGAAAGCACGCACCAACACTCAGAAACAGCTTCTTCCACTCTGTTATTAGACTTCTGTATACTTCTCCCATAAGCTGTTGAATAGTGCCAATCCTCCATCCTAATTCACTGTGGACATTGGACTTTTCTCTGAAATTTCTTTGGAATTGGCTTTGGTAACGATTGTAAATTGTCCCTTGTCCCTTGTCCCTAGTATCTTAGTGTGTAGGATAGTGCTAGTGTATGGAGATTGTTGCTCAGCGCAGACTTGGTGGGCCGAAGGGCCTATTTCCACGCTGCATCTTTAAACTAAACTCTAATGCTACAATACTGGAAACAATATTTTGCACTCTGGTAGCTTTCTCTTTGCTCTACCTGTTGTACAAGTGTATTGCTTGATTGTATTCATGTATAGTATTATCTGATTTCATTCGGACAGCATGCAAACAAATGCTTTTCACTGTATTTCGGTACATGTGACAAAATAAATGGATACCGATACCAATGCAAATATGTTGTATGCAAAGGTAGCATTCAGGAAATATTAACTTTGTTGTCAATGGTTTGCCAGGATGGCTCAAATGTTGTTGGCACAGTGGGCAGCAGCAGAATCAAGGCTTCATGATGGCTGTTAAATATCAGGCATTGGTCTACACGACTCACCAGCTGAATGGTGAGGAGGTGAGATTGGCAACAGTTCCAATGTCAGGAATAAATGGCATGGCACCCATAATCCAAAATATGTGTTTGATCACGCAGATCCCTGAAGCCCTGGCAAAGTTGTATATTCTTTCCATCGGGTGATCTCTGACAAGAAATAATGAAAATCAATTAGTTATTTTTGAACCGAGATTCCGAGCAAGCTCCCTTGTACAAAAATAAATGACAGACTGTATGAAAGTATCTCCAGCTCCAACTTGGCATGAATTAGGCAGCCACATTAGCCTTGAACATCACTGAATAAACTGTCCTTATTCTGTTCAGAGGTTGTAGTAGGCCTGTAGCAGTTGCAGATTTGAGTGATTACGCCTTGCGGATGTGCAGCTGACTTGAACTTGTTATTTACTGAGGTTCAGGTAGATTTTCTCTATAAACAACTGTAGCGCAAATCAATTCCTGCTGAGAGATTGTCTCCTCCTCCTCTTGGAACAACATACAACAAACAGTACAGCACAGGATCAGGCCCTTTGCCCACAACATCTGTGCTAAACATGGTGCCAGGTTAATTTCCTCTTCCTGCATGTGACCCATCTCCTTTCTTGCCCTGCATATTCATGTGCCTATCTAAAAGCCTTTCTCGCAAGAGTTTAGAAGGATGGGGGGGAGGATCTCATTAAAACATACCGACTAATGAATTGCCTGGATAGAGTCGATGCGGAGAGGAAGTGTCCAGTAGTAGGAGAGTAGAGGACCAGAGGGCACAACCTCAGGATAAAAGGATGTACCTTTGGAATGGAGATGAGGAGGAATTTCGGTAGCCAGAGGGTGGTGATTCTGTGGAATTCATTGCCACATATAGCGGTGAAGGACCAGTCATTGAATATTTTCAAAGTGGAGATTTGTAGGTTCTTGATTAGTAAGGGCATCAAAGGTTATGAGGAAAAGGCTGAAGAACGGAGTTGAGAGGGAAAAAATAGATCAGCCATGATCGAATGGCGAAGCAAACTTGATGACCAAATGGCCTTATTCTGATCCTATATCTTATAGTCCAAGCCTCTTAAACACCATTATCGTATCTCCTGTCACTACCACCCCTAGCACTGCATTCCAGACCCCCAACATTGCTGGGGGTTGCTGCCTTACAATGCGGTTCGATCCTGACTACGGGTGCTGTCTGTAGGTAGTTTGTACTTTCTCACCGTGACTTGCGTGGGTTTTCGCTGGGATCTCTGGTTTCCTCCCACACTCCAAAGACGCACAGGTTTGTAGGTTCATTGGATTGGTATAATTGTAAAATTGTCCTTAGTGGCTGTTGTATAGTGTTAGTGTGCGGGGATCGCGGGTCAGCATGGATTTGGTGGGCCAAAGGGCCTGCTTACGCACTATATCTCTAAACTAAACGAAAAGATGAGGAGTTTTGGTATGTCAACAAATGCTCTCTTGAAGTTCTACAGATGTACGGTAGAGAGCATATTGACTGGTTGCATCATAGCCTGGTTCGGCAACTTGAACGGCGTGGAATGAAAATGACAAAAAGTGATGTATACTGCCCAGTCCATCATGGGTACTGCCCTCCCACTATTGAAGGGATCTATATGAGGTGCTGCTTCAAGATAGGCAGCCAGTATCATCAAGTTCCCACACCACCTTAGCCATGCTCTCATTTCACTTCTGCCATCGAGAAGAAGGTCGGAAAACCGTGACTCTCCAAGTTCACAAACAGCTTCCTCTCACAACCATCGGCTCATGAACACTCCAAACACCAACTAAACTGTGAGTTATCTCAGTTGCACTAGGGACTTCAGGCTTTTTTTTTGCACTAACATTGTTTTTTTTAATTTATTGAACTTTGGATTGCCTATTATGTTATCTGTGAGTACTGTATTTACAGACCTGTTATGCTGCTGCAAGTCAGAATTTAATTGTTTGGTTTTTGGTACATTTGACAATTAAACACTTTGATTCTTGACTCCATCATCGTGATAGAGCCATGCAACATAGACCACAGGTCCTTTGGCCCAAGTCATCAGTGCTGACAAAGATACCCATTTAATCTGGTCATATTTGCTTGTGTTTGACACATATCCCTTGAAAACCTTCCTATCCAGGTACCTGTCCAAATATCCTTTAAATATCATTGTTGTATCTGCCTCAACCACTTCATTTGACAGCTCTTTCCATACACATACCACCCTCTGTGTGAAAAAGTGCTGTCATGTTGTCCACGTTCACAGCCTTGGACATGTCGAGATGACATTATTCCAAAGTGTAGGAAGGAACTGCAGATGCTGGATTAAACTGAAGATAGACACAAAATGCTGGAGTAACTCTGGAGATAAGGGATGGGTGATGTTTAGGGTCAGAGACCCTTCGACCCGAAACATCACCCATTCCTTCTCTCCAGAGATGCTGCCTATCCTGCTGAGTTACTCCAGCATTTTGTGTCTATCTTACATTATTACAATGTTATCCTTGGCAGCCTCCGCCCTTCAATCTGTACATTCTCAGCGCAACCAAATTCTGCCACCAAATCTTCTGCTCACCATTGCTTTTGTCAGTGTTGACTGAAATTAACTTCCAGTTGCTGTTAATTCCAATTTGAAATTCTCGTTCTTATGTGTAATTAAACATCATAGGGCAGTATTCCTCGCGACAAGTCTTAAATAACTGTAACATATTGATGTTGACTTTGGTGGTGTGTTCTATTCCAGACAATGTGCAGTAGTTTCATGCACATTTCTCCCTCATTTGGCTGGGAGATTGTGTGAATATTCTTTCACACCCTATTTCTTATTATTTCCTGTTATCACATGAGGTTCTGTACCTCAGTTGGAGATAGATAAAGGTCAACAAATTGATCGGAAGATTGTGATTATTACTTTCAGAATATTTTCAATATGCTATCGAAATTTGATTAATTTAGTTTAAGATACAGTGCTGAACCAGGCCCTTTGGCCCACCGAGTCCGCACCGACCAGTGACCCCACGCATATTAACACTATCCTACATACACTAGGGACAATTTATATATACACCAAGCCAATTAACCTACAAACCTGTACATCCTTGGAGTGTGGGAGGAAACCAAAGATCCCGGAGAAAACCCACGCAGGTCACAGGGAGAAAGTACAATCTCCGTACAGACAGCTCCCGTAGTCAGAATCGAACCCCCGGATCTCTGGCGCTGTGAGGCAGCAACTCTACCGCTGCGCCACCGTGCCACCCACAAATTATTGTTCCTTATATCAGATTCCTTGCTACACTTACTTCACTAAAATCTATGAATGCCAAACTTGAATATTTCAGTCAGTAAAGAGGGTTCCAAGTTTCCAACATCAGCTGTGTAAACACATGTAATGGTTTCATTTCTAAATGCCTTAGTTACGAGTTGCACCTTCGCTCTGGAATGTGTCACCAGCGGAAATAATTATACTGCACACTGGCAATTCCTGTTATGGTTTTAAATCATGCAATTTGTGTTCATAAATTAACTTTAAATATCAGGATTGTTCTGATAAAGCTATACTCTGCACCCTGAAATACTAAATTTAGAGTGGCACAGCTGTTGGAGCTGTTGCGTCACACCATCAGAGACCCAGGTTCGATCCTAACGTCAGGTACAAAATGTGTGGAATTTGCACATTCTCCTTGTGACCACGTCCCGAAGACGTGTAGGTTTGTAGGTTAATTGGCCTATGTATATTAGCCCTAATATGCAGGGAGCGGGTGAAAAAACAGGATCACACAGAACTAGTGTGAATGGATGATTAATGGCTGGCATGGACTCAGTGGCCTGTTTCCTTGCAGTATCTCTAAACTAAACTAAATCAATGGATTTTTATTGCGATTCATAAACTGGTGGCAGTACTTGCGGTGTCTTTTGACCACAGCTTTGCACACATTTTATGTCCATTCCTTACTTGTGTATTTCACTCACTTTGAAATAAAGTTTAAATTCATTTAGCCATTCTAGTTAGCTTTTTAAAAATAACTGTAATCTAGCCTACGTACAGTGCATTCAGAAAGTATTCAGACTTATTCTAAAATGGATTCTTTTTTTTTTATCATCCATCTACGCACAATACCCCATAATAAAAAAAGTGAAAACAGGTGTTTAGAAATTTTTGCAAAGTAATTAAAAAGAAATAACTGAAATATCATATTTACATAAGTATTCAGGCCCTTTGCTATGACACTCAAAATTGGGCTTAGGTTCATCCTGTTCCCATTGATTATCCTTGAGATGTTTCTACAGCTTGGTTGGAGTCCAACAGTGGTAAATTAAATTGATTGGACTTCATTTGGAAAGGCATACACCTGTCTACATAAGGTCCCACAGTTGACAGTGTATGTCAGAGCAAAAACCAAGCCATGAAGATGAAGGAATTGTCCGTAGACCTCCGAGACAGGATTGTGTCGAGACACAGATCTGGGGAAGTGTAGAAAACAATTTCTGCAGCATTGCAGGTCCCAAAGAGCATAGTGGCCTCCGTCATTCTTAAATGGAAGAACTTTGGAACCACCAGGACTCTTTATAGAGCTGGCCGTCTGGCCAAACTGAGCAATCGGGGGAGAAGGAGGTGAGGTGACCAAGAACCTGATGGTCAGGGAGGTGACCAAGAACCTGATGGTCACTCTGACAGAGCTCCAGAGTTCCTCTGTGGAGATGGGAGAACCTTCCAGAAGGACAACTATATCTGCTGCACTCCACCAATCAGGCCTTTATGGTAGAGTGGCCAGACGGAAGCCACTCCTCAGTAAAAGGCACATGACAGCCCGCTTGGAGTTTGCCAGAGGGCATGAGAAACACAATTCTCTGGTCTGATGAAACTAAGATTGAACTCTTTGGCCTGAATGCCAAGCATCATATCTGGAGGAAACCGGACACCGCACATCACCTGGCCAATACCATACCAACGGTGAAGCATCGTGGAAGCAGCAGCAGGAACTAGGAGACTAGTCAGGATCGAGGGAAAGATGGACGGAGCAAAGTACAGAGAGATCCTTTATGAAAACCTGCTCCAGTGCGTTCTGGACCTCAGACTGGGGCGGAGGATCACCTTCCAACAGGACAACGACCTTATGCAAACAGCCAAGACAATGCAGGAGTGACTTTGTGACAAGTCTGATTGTCCTTGAGTGGCCCAGCCAGAACCCGGACTTGAACCTGATTGAACATCTCTGGAGGGACCTGAAAATAGCTGTGCATCAACGCTCCCCATCCAACCTGACAGAGCTTGAGAGGATCTGCAGAAAAGAATGGGAGAAATTACCCAAATACAGGTGCCAAGCTTGTAGCGTCATACCCAAGAAGACTTAAGGCTATAATCGCTGCCAAAGGTGCCTTAACAAAGCTCTGAGTAAAGGGTCTGAATACTTATGTAAATGTGATATTTCAGTTATTTCTTTTTAATTACTTTGCAAAAATTACTTTACACCTATTTTCACTTTTTTATTATGGGGTATTGTGTGTAGATTGATGATTAAAAATATGAATTTAATCCATTTTAGAATAAGGCTGTAACATAACAAAATGTGGAAAAAGTTATGGGGTCTGAATACTTTCTGAATGCACTGTATATGAATAACAAAAAATGTTGCTCTTTCTGAATCCATGATCTTGTACTATTATGACAAATATTCTATTTATCTCTCTTGACTTCAAGAGAGTCATTTTATCACTCACTTTTTTCCACATTTTTTCCACTTATTTAGTCTGTTAATTTCTATTCTAACTTCCCATGCCAAATTAGAGTGCTTCCTAACTCAAAGGTTAAATTCATAAGCTATAGGAGCAGAATTTAGGCCATTTGGCCCATCAAGTCTACTCCGCTATTCAATCATGGCTGATCTATCTTTGCCTCTCAAGTTCAAGTTCGCATTTATTGTCACTTAACCAACTAAGGTTCAGTGAAATTCTCCTGCCTTGTACCCATAACCCCTAACAACCGTACTAATCAAGAGTCTCTCAATCTCTGCCTAAAAAATATCCATTGACTCTTGTGAAAAGCTCTTTTTTTTAAATCGAATCATTGATAAATATTGGGAAAAGAAGTACAGTCCTTCAGGAGTACAACATCGGATCCAGCAATGTGAAAATGAATCATTTACCCTCTCCCTTACCTCAACACCGATTACCAATTCATGTCATATGCATTCATTTTTGCTAACCTTATCAACTGCCTGCGGGTGATTCATGTACACAATCTACAAATGTAGTTCCACTGTACACCATCCTAATAGGAGAAGGTGCAATCAGGCAAACAGTGTATTCTGATTTTTCTCTTTGCCACTCATATCTCTTACCATCAACTTAAACATTAATTATTAATACTTAGTGTAATTAACTTACTGTGGTTGTTAATTTTCTCAACAATGGTAGTTTTCATATTATAAATGAATAAATGAACATAATATGTTATTAAATTTAATATTCTTTTATTTGGCAAGTTTAACCTAAAAATTTAGAAGAACCAAGTATGTCATTTGTCTATGGCTGTATTTCATTATACAAAAGGTTTTGTTTAATCTTCAAGATACAGTCAACATGCAGACGTGCATTTAACAATAATTATGTTTTGTGATGAAAGACATTCAAAAGGTTAAACACAGTTGGCATGAAAAGGAGTGAAGAAGATATGGGGATCTGTTGTTTTCTGCAAACATTACTGACTGACCTTTTTTTTATTTCTCTGACTTATCATTGGCATTTCTCCAAAAAAAACATTTCCATCAATGCAATTGGCCAAATATTCCAAAGTGGAAAATCTTCATAAAGGAATACTCATATAATGTTAGATCTTACCAGAAGATAGCAGTCGTTGGTGCCAAAGCATTACAAGTAGCTATTATTTGGAAATGTTACTGTCTATAGTCCTCACACAGGCTCCAACACAACTTAATTTGCTAGCAGAACATTTTAGTACCTTCGTGCCTATTGGCCTCTGCACCTCATCAAAAGTCATTTGCTGTTTCATAGAGATTTGTGTAAAAACCCCCCACAACTTTATCTCCATGTTGAAATTATTAGTTATATAAATACAAGTACGAGAGTCAAACACCGTGATATGTTTGCTTGAGTTTGCTTGAAATCTTGATGACACATAATTAATTCAATAAACTTTAATCAACACCGTCTTCATCTCTTAGTAGCTCCTCAAACATCCCATGTGAAGTTCTATATTTAATGATTGCACAGAAAAGCACTTGTGGGTTTATGTTTACATGCTTAATGATTTTTTGTGTAATGTGAAGAGGGCAGTCAAATTCTGTGACTGGCCAGTTGCTGAAGTCTCACGGCATGCTTCTGTCCATGAACCCCAGCTTTACAGCTCCTTCACATCAATGCAGAGCCTCTAATTTGTCCCCTAACTTCCCTTATATTTAGCATTCTTGACATGCACCACCCACTGACATTCATGTGACAAGTGATGCATTGGGTTGAAAGCTTGTATTAGAGAAATAAGGCATTTGATAAAACAAATAATCTCTTTGGTTCAGCTACTAGCTTTCATACCCCGCTGAAAGCTTTGATGGTATTTCAAAGGTCTCTCTTTTGAAAATGTTCAGTAAGTAAGTAAATTACATGCATTGATAAGTTGCTTCTCTGCAGAATAAAAATATAGGGATATAAATTCCTTTGTGTGGTATTTTTAAAGTATTAACACATTAAATTCATTACATGACTGAGCTAATTTAACATGATCATTATCCTGTACACATAATTTTTTTTCTAATGATTACATTATTTTAGGGCTAGATAGGGCTCTTAAAGATAGCAGAGTCAGGGGATATGGGGAGAAGGCAGGAACGGGGTACTGATTGGTGATGATCAGCCATGATCACACTGAATGGCGCTGCTGGCTCGAAGAGCCGAATGGTCTACTCCTGCACCTATTGTCTATTGTCTATTGTCTATTGATACAGATTTTAGGATGCTGACACCCTGGCCATCATTAATTCAATTTAGTCCCCTTATCTTTGCAGTAAATGTAGAGTGGGATTCCAGGTAACCCCAATCAATGTCACAGATGATTGTGACTGTAACCATGACTGTGATACACTATCTTTCCTCATCTATCCTGCTCCTACTGCAACCTTTGACATGGTTAACCACACCATCCAATACTTATCCTCACTGGTGCTTAGTTCTTCTCTTACCAGGTATGGTCACTTATGCCACCACACATAGTCTTTGACAAGATCACACACAGTAGGCTTGTCTGGAAGGTTAGATCACATGGAATCCAAGGTCATTTGAAACTGGTTTAGAAGAAGGAGTATGTAGGGTGGCACAGTGGCGCAGCGGTAGAGTTGCCTTACAGTGACAGAGACCCGAGTCGATCCTGACTATGGGTGCTGTCTGTATGCAGTTTGTATGTTCTCCCTGTGACCACGTGGGTTTTCTCCGAGTGCTCCGGTTTCCTCCCACACCCCAAAGACAGACAGGTTTGTAGGTTAATTGGCCTCTGTGAATTGTAAATTGTCACCAGTGTGTAGGATGGTGCTAGTGTACGATGTGCCGACTCGGTAGCTGAAGGGCCTGTTTCCGCTCTGTATCTATAAAGTCTAAGGGTAATTGTGGAAGGTTGTTTTTTTGTGATGGGAGGTCTGTGGCAAATGGTGTGCTGCAAGGGTCAGTGCTTGTCCACTGTTGTTGGTTATCCACATTAATGATTTGGATTACAACATAGTTAATATTGCTTGTAAATTTGCAAATGACACCAAAATTGGTGGCACAGTGGGCCGTAAGGAAGGATATCTAAGTTCACAACAGGATCTAAATCAGTTGGGATGGTGGGCCGAGGGATGACAAATGGAATTTAACAGGCATTGCACTTCAGTACACCTACTAAAACAGGACTTACACAATAAATGGTAGAGACAATAGACAATAGGTGCAGGAGTAGGCCATTCGGCCCTTCAAACCAGCACCACCGTTCAATGTTTAAGAAGGAACTACAGATGCTGGAAAAATCGAAAGTAGTTAAAAATGCTGGAGAAACTCAACGGGTGAGGCAGCATCAATGGAGCGAAGGAATATGGCAAAGCTATGGAGCATTTCGGGTCGAGACCCTTCTTCAGACTGATGTGGGGGTGGTGGGGTTGGGAAGAAGAAAGGAAGAGGTGGAGACAGTGGGCTGTGGGAGAGCTGGGAAGGGTAGGGGAAAGAGGGAGAAAGCAAGGACTACCTGAAATTGGAGAAGTCAATGTTCATACCGCTGGGGTGTAAACTACCCAAGCGAAATATGAGGTGCTGCTCCTCCAATTTATGGTGGGACTCACTCTGGCCATGGAGGAGGCCCAGAACAGAAAGGTCGGATTCGGAAAGGTCGCCATTCAATGTGATCATGGCTGATCATCCCTGATCAGTACCCCGTTCCTGCCTTCTCCCCATATCCCCTGACTCCGCTATCTTTAAGAGCCCTATCTAGCTCTCTCTTGAAAGTATCCAGAGAACCGGCCTCCACCGCCCTCTGAGGCAGAGAATTCCACAGACTCACAACTGTCTGTGTGAAAAAGTGTTTCCTCATCTATGTTCTAAATGGCTTACCCCTTAATCTTAAACTGTGGCCCCTGGTTCTGGACTCCCCCAACATCTGGAAAATGTTTCCTGCCTCTAGTGTGTCCAAACCCTTAATAATCTTATATGTTTCAATAAGATACCCTCTCATCCTTCTAAACTCCAGAGTATACAAGCGCAGCCGCTCCATTCTCTCAGCATATGACAGTCCTGCCATCCCAGGAATTAACCTTGTAAACCTCCACTGCACTCCCTCAATAGCAAGAATGTCCTTCCTCAAATTAGGAGACCAAAACTGCACACAATACTCCAGGTGTGGTCTCACTAGGGACCTATACATCTGCAGAAGGACCTCTTTGCTCCTATACTCAACTCCTCTTATTATGAAGGCCAACATTCCATTCGCTTTCTTCACTGCCTGCTGTACCTGCATGCTTACTTTAATTGACTGATGAACAAGGACCTCCAGATCCCGTTGTACTTCATCTTTTCCCAACTTGACACCATTTAGATAATAATCTGCCTTCCTGCTTTTGCTACCAAAGTGGATAATCTCACATTTATCCACATTAAACTGCATCTGCCATGCATCTGCCCACTCACCCAACCTGTCCAAGTCACGCAGCACTCTCATAGCATCCTCCTCACAGTTCACACTGCCACCCAGCTTTGCGTCATCTGTAAATTTGCTAATGTTACTTTGAATCCCTTCATCTAAATCATTGATGTATATTGTATATTGTCTATATGTATATTGTCCCAGCACCAAGCCTTGCGGTACCTCACTAGTCAATGCCTGTCATTCTGAAAGGGACCCGTTAATCCCTACTCTTTGTTTCCTGTCTGCCAACCAATTTTCTATCCATGTCAGCACTCTACCCACAACACCATTTGCCCTAATTTTGCCCACTCATCTCCTATGTGGGACCTTATCAAATGCTTTCTGAAAGTCCAGGTACACTACATCCACTGGCTCTCCCTTGTCCATTTTCCTAGTTACATCCTCAAAAAATACCAGAAGATTAGTCAAGCATGATTTCCCCTTCGTAAATCCATGCTGACTCGGACCGATCCTGTTACTGCTATCCAAATGTGCGGCTATTTCATCTCTTATAATTGACTCCAGCATCTTCCCCATAGAGCCCAGAGAGGGTTACATAACAAAGAGGTCTAGGAGTATAGGAGCATGGTTCACCAAAAGTAGGGAATTAGGTGGATAGGGTGGTGAAGACGGCATTTGGAACACTTGCCTTAATTGGGAAGGATATTAAATATAAGAGTTGGAACAGCTGTACAAGTCATTGGTGAGATCACACTTGGAGTAATGTGTGCAGTTCTTTTCTCTCAGCTCTAGGAAGGATGTCATTAATTTGGAAAATCTGCAGAAAAGATTCATCAGGATGTTACCTGAACTTGTGGTCTTGTATTATAGGGAGGGGCTGGGACTTTTTCTTTGGAACATAGGGAGCTCCAGGGTGATCTTATTAAATTATACAAAATCATCAGGGGCATGGATAAGGTGAATGCTCACAGTGTTTTTCCAGGTTAGAGGATTCTAAAACTGAGGTGAGAGGGGAGAGATTAAAAAATAATCTCAAGTGCAACTTTTTCAGACTGAACAAGCTGCCAAAGGAAGCTACAAATTCCGGCTTTCAAAAGACAATTGGACAGATATATATATATATGGATATAAGGGAGCTAAAGAACTATTGTCCAAATGCACGCAAATAGGACTAACCCAAAATGCTAACTTAGTTGGCATTAGGCTGCAGGGTTGCTTCCATGCTGTAATGCTCTGTCACTCTATGACAATAAAATCTCTTCCTAATCTACATCCTGCTCCATGACAACGGTGCAGAAGACAAGGTGCTTCTTAACTTGATGACCAATGCAACATCTTATATCACCCTGAGATCTGATGAGAACAACCTTTCCGCCATAGGTGGAACCCACATCCCACTTCAAAATGTTGTCCATCTCCAATCTGAAGAAGGACCCTGACCCAAAATGTCACCCATCCTTTTCTTCAGAGACGCTGCCTGACCCGCTGAGTTATTCCAGCACTTTGTTTCTATCTTTGGAATAAACCAGCAGCTGCAGTTCCTTTCTACAGATCCATCCTGCCTTAACCATCTGGTGCTAAATACTCATTTAAATTTAAATTTCTCTTATTTTAGATTCAACTATTTCAACAATCTAGTCAAACCCACATCCTGCATAAAGCACATCTTATTCAAAACTTTATATCTTATTTTGCAATACTTCGCTACTCACTGATTTACGCTTGCTCCCTGGCTACCACAAGCCCTGGGCAGCAGTGGTTAGATTTTAAATCTACTCATTAGTTGTACATTGGTTTGAGATGCTTTGAAATATGCAAACCATTTTTGTCAGGAACAAATATGTGCTTCTTACACTAACAACCTAATCATTCCTCACTAGATTTATGGCAATTTTTAAGATGGTGAATAATACATCTCTCAGTAAAAAAATACCGGAATCTGTAGCAAAAAATGAGAGCCGCTGGAGGAATTTAACAGGTCAGGCAGTTTCTATGGAGGGAAACAGACAGGCCAAAACTCTTCATTTAGATTTTAGCAGCTGAGTTCCTCCAGCGGCTCCCCAAGACTTTGACTGATTTTTGGAGCATCATTTGTATGTCTGAGTCTCTGAGCCTTCCCTTTGCTATATTATAGCCGGGCTCAGCAGGCTCACATCCTAAACATATGAATATATCGATAAAATTAATGTCCTGTAACAGTCTTTGGTGTTTCATGTAGAAACCAAAGTTTCCTTTTAAATGTTATCACTTCTGTTTCATCCATCTAAATGAAGTACTCCATTCATCAATAGCCCCTATGAAAAAATATCTCCTAACTTTCCACATTCCTATTAATAATCTGAAGTATGTAGTCAATGCTGCAAATACTCAATGGCCTTGATGTAGTCATGCAAAATAGTAAGATTAAACGAGAACTTACCAGTTTGAAGTTTGATCTTTATTTTATGAGGAGTTACGGTGAGCGATTACGTGAAGCCCCGCCAGTCCGCACGCACGTCAATCTTCAATGCAACGGTGTGAAATCACAGATAACAGCAGTCGAAGTAACTTAGTAAGACTTAGAGAAGACTAGAATTACCAGATGATGTTTGCGAATATGAGGGCCGGGAGCGGAGGGCACGTAATCGCACACTCGTAACTCCTCATAAAATAAAGATCAAACTACAAACTGGTAAGTTCTCATTTAATCTTACTATTTTACTTCGGAGTCACGTGTGATTCCGTGAAGATTTCAAAGCTCTGTGATTTTATGCCGTGAGAATCGAGTCTCCACAACCACGGCTGCTTCAATGATAGATGAGGGAAATATTCATAATGAATAATAATAGTAACTCCTCTCATTCGGGAGTAACTAACCACTGAACCTAAGTAGAGTTGGCAAATACACCTGGTCTGGCCATGAGTTATTATGAATTTTTCATAACCTTGCTGCATATTGTAGCAGCCCTGGTGGAGTGAGTCTCGAAAATATATCAGTATCTACTTCTGTATGAGCCAAGCCCTGTTTCGATCACCTGGGGATGGTCCAACCCAATACCATTTTAAGTTTTTTATATTATCAACATTGCTAGTTCCGAGCCTCTAAGCTCTTACATAGAAACATAGAAAATAGGTGCAGGAGTAAGCCATTCGGCCCTTCGAGCCTGCATCACCATAGAAACATAGAAACATAGAAAATAGGTGCAGGAGTAGGCCATTCGGCCCTTCGAGCCTGCACCGCCATTCAATATGATCATGGCTGATCATCCAACTCAGTATCCTGTACCTGCTTTCTCTCCATACCCCCTGATCCCTTTAGCCACAAGGGCCACATCTAACTCCCTCTTAAATATAGCCAATGAACTGGCCTCAACTACCTTCTGTGGAAGAGAATTCCAGAGATTCACCACTCTCTGTGTGAAAAATGTTTTCCTCATCTCGGTCCTAAAAGATTTCCCCCTTATCCTTAAACTGTGACCACTTGTTCTGGACTTCCCCAACATCGGGAACAATCTTCCTGCATCTAGCCTGTCCAACCCCTTAAGAAATTTGTACATTTCTATAAGATCCCCCCTCAATCTTCTAAATTCTAGCGAGTACAAACCGAGTCTATCCAGTCTTTCTTCATATGAAAGTCCTGACATCCCAGGAATCAGTCTGGTGAACCTTCTCTGTACTCCCTCTATAGCAAGAATGTCTTTCCTCAGATTAGGAGACCAAAACTGTACGCAATACTCCAGGTGTGGTCTCACCAAGACCCTGTACAACTGCAGTAGAACCTCCCTGCTCCTATACTCAAATCCTTTTGCTATGAATGCTAACATACCATTCGCCTTCTTCACTGCCTGCTGCACCTGCATGCCTACTTTTCATGACTGGTGTACCATGACACCCAGGTCTCGTTGCATCTCCCCTTTTCCTAATCGGCCACCATTCAGATAATAGTCTACTTTCCTGTTTTTGCCACCAAAGTGGATAACCTCACATTTATCCACATTATACTGCATCTGCCATGCATTTGCCCACTCACCCAGCCTATCCAAGTCACCTTGCAGCGTCCGAGCATCCTCCTCACAGCTAACACTGCCCCCCAGCTTCGTGTCATCCGCAAACTTGGAGATGTTGCATTCAATTCCCTCGTCCAAATCATTAATATATATCGTAAATAGCTAGGGTCCCAGCACTGAGCCTTGAGGTACCCCACTAGTCACTGCCTGCCATTGTGTAAAGGACCCGTTTACTCCTACTCTTTGCTTCCTGTCTCCCAGCCAGCTCTCTATCCACATCAATACTGAACCCCCAATACCGTGTGCTTTAAGTTTTCATACTAATCTCTTATGTGGGACCTTGTCGAAAGCTTTCTGAAAGTCCAGATATAACACATCCACTGGTTCTCTCTTATCCACTCTACTAGTTACATCCTCGAAAAATTCTATAAGATTCATCAGACATGATTTACCTTTCATAAATCCATGCTGACTTTGTCCAATGATTTCACCACTTTCCAAATGTGCTGCTATCCCATTTTTAATAACTGATTCTAGCAGTTTCCCCACTACCGATGTTAGACTAACTGGTCTGTAATTCCCCGTTTTCTCTCTCCCTCCCTTTTTAAAAAGTGGGGTTACATTAGCTACCCTCCAATCCTCAGGAACTACTCCAGAATCTAAAGAGTTTTGAAAAATTATCACTAATGCATCCACTATTTCTGGGGCTACTTCCTTAAGTACTCTGGGGTGCAGCCTATCTGGCCCTGGGGATTTATCGGCTTTTAATCCATTCATTTTACCTAACATACTTCCCGGCTAACCTGGATTTCACTCAGTTCCTCCATCTCATTTGACCCCCGGTCCCCTGCTATTTCCGGCAGATTATTTATGTCTTCCTTAGTGAAGACAGAACCAAAGTAGTTATTCAATTGGGCTGCCATGTCCTTGTTCCCCATGATCAATTCACCTGTTTCTGACTGCAAGGGACCTACATTTTTTTTAACTAATCTTTTTCTCTTCACATATCTATAAAAGCTTTTGCAGTCAGTTTTTATGTTCCCTCACAGTTTTCTTTCATAATCTATTTCCCTTTCCTAATTAAGCCCTTTGTTGGACTCTGAATTTCTCCCAATCCTCTGGTAGGCTGCTTTTTCTGGCTAATTTGTACGCTTCATCTTTTGTTTTGATACTATCCCTGATACCCCTACCTTCCCTGATTTATTTTTTTGCCACACTGGGATGAACAATTGTTGTAGTTCATCCATGCAGTCTTTAAATGCCTTCCATTGCATATCTACCGTCAACCCATTAAGAATCAATTGCCAGTCTATCCTGGCCAATTCACTTCTCATACCCTCAAAGTTACCTTTCTTTAAGTTCAGGACCCTTGTTTCTGAATTAACAATGTCACTCTCCATCCTAATGAAACACTCAACCATATTATGGTCACTCTTGCCCAAGGGGCCACGCACAACAAGACTGCTAACTAACCCTTCCTCATTACTCAATACCCAATCTAGATTAGCCTGCTCTCTCGTTGGTTCATCTACATGTTGGTTTAGAAAACTATCCCGCATACTTTCCAAGAAATCCTCTTCCTCAGCACCCTTGCCAATTTGATTCACCCAATCTATATTTAGATTGAAGTCACCCATTATAACTGTTTTACCTTTGTTTCAAGCATTTCTAATTTCCTGTTTGATGCCATCCCCAACTCCACTACTACTGTTAGGTGGCCTGTACACAACTCCCACTAGTGTTTTCTGCCCCTTAGTGTTTCGCAGCTCTACCCATATCGATTCCACATCCTCCAAGCTAATGTCCTTCCTTTCTATTGCTTTAATCTGCACTCTAACCAGCAACGCTACCCCACCTCCTTTCCCTTTCTGTCTAACCCTCCTGAATATTGAATATCCCTGGATGTTCAGCTCCCAGCCTTGGTTACCCTGGAGCCATGTCTCCGTGATCCCAACTATATCATAGTCATTAATAGCTATCTGCACATTCAACTCATCCACCTTTTTACGAATGCTCCTTGCATTGAGACACAAAGCCTTCAGGCTTGTTTTTACAACACTCTTACCCCTTATACAATTATGTTGAAAAGTGGCCCTTTTTGATTTTTGCCCTGGATTTGTCTGCCTGCCACTTTTACTTTTCACCTTGCTACCTATTGCTTCTACCCTCATTTTACACCCCTCTGTCTCTACGCTCACACATTTAAGAAACCCTTTCCCTTTAACTCCATCCTCAACTATCCCATTTGACACCCCACCCCCCTTATTCAGTTTAAAACCACCCATGTAGCAGTGGCAAACCTGCCTGCCAGAATGCTGGTCCCCCACCTGTTAAGATGCAATCCGTCCCTTTTGTACAGTTCCCATTTACTCCAAAACAGATCCCAGTGATCTAAGAATCTAAATCCCTGCCCCGTGCACCAGTTCCTCAGCCACACATTCAGGTCCCGTATCTCCCTGTTCCTGCTCTCGCCAGCACGAGGAACTGGAAGCAAACCGGAGATAACAACCCTGGAGGTCCTGCTTTTCATCATTTTTCCGAGCTCTCTAAAGTCACGCTGCAGAATATTCATCCCCTTCTTTCCGACATCGTTTGTGCCGACATGCACTACCACTTCCGGCTGTTCACCTTCGCCCTTGAGGATTTTCTGCACTCTGTCCGTGACATCCTGGATCCTGGCACCAGGAAGGCAGCACACCATCCTCGAATCCCGTCTGTTGCCGCAGAAACCCCTGTCCGTACCTCTCACAATGGAGTCTCCCACTACAATGGCGTTGTCTGACTTTGGCCTTTTTGGTTTTGGCTCAACAGCCCTATTCGCATTGCAAGCCAGTCTACCGCTCAGTGTTAAAACGACTTCTGTCCCGACAGCTTCTAAGTGGGTGAACCTGTTCACTAGAGGTACAACACCCGGGGACATTTGCATTCCATGCTTCCCTCCCTTTCTCACTGTATCCCACCTTCTCTCTTCCAGAGAGAAGGTGGGAGACAACTATTCTCTCTGGAATCAACTATTTAGAGCTTTTAGGAGGGTTCTATGGACTCCAAGCTTATTGCTCTAACACGACTAACCTGCATGTTCAGTTTCAAATTGATAATACAACAGCTGTGGCATATATTAATCACATGGGTGGAATCAAGTCGGTGTCATGTGATAGGTTGGCTAATCAAATCTGGTCTTGGTGTATTGACAGGAATATTTGGATTTTAGCTATTAATCTACCAGGTAGATTGAATATTATAGCAGGTCAAGGAAATTCCATGATAACAAAGAATGGATGTTGAATCGAGAGGTATTCAATGACATAGTAATCAGATTTGGAATGCCAGATATCAACTTGTTTGCATCTAGATTAAATCATCAGCTATCGAGATATGTGTCATGGGAACCAGATCCAGGTGCAGTAACGATTGATGCTTTCTCGCTACATTGGGGTGGTATGTTTTTGTATGCATTTCCACCATTCTGCCTCATAAGTCGGTGTTTGCTTAAAATCAGGCAAGATACCGCTTCAAGAGTACTGGTGGTACCGGATTGGCCTACACAGCCATGGTTTCCTTTGATATTAGAATTGATGACACGGCCTTTGATGAAAGTCCCGAAAAAAAGGGATTTACTACTGCATCCGGTAACAGGAGAACAACATCCATTATATGATCATTTGGATTTGTTAATTTGTAGGTTTTAAGAAGGCCTTTTCTCGGGCGAGGACTGTCTGGGCGTACTGTGGACATGCTTAAGGCAGCCTGGAGGAAGAGCACTCAAAAGCAGTACATTTCTTATATAAAGAAATGGGAAAAGTTCTGTGTACAAAAGAATGTTGAATATTGCATGGCAGATATCTCAAATGTTTTAGAGTTTTTGTCAACACTTTATTATGATGAGGGGTTGAGTTATAGTGCAATTAATTCAGCCAGAAGTGCATTGTCCTCATATTTATTTATGGAGTCGGAAGGAAATCCTATTGGGTCTCATCGGCTCGTTTCCAGATTGATGAAAGGAATTTTTAATTCCAGACCTCCTAAGCCTAGGTACATGGCAATCTGGGATGTAAGTGTCGTTCTTAAGCTACTTCGTGAATGGTCTCCTGGTATGTCTTTGACTTTGGCCAAACTCAGTATGAAAGTGGTCATGCTTATGGCATTAGTAACAGCACAGCAAGTGCAGACATTGCAAAAATTACAAATAGACAGGATGGAAGTGGCTCAAGATAATGTTATGTTTTACATTTATGACCTACTGAAACAAAGTAGGCCAGGTGTGACAGGATTCAGAATTGTTTTATCAACATATCCAACGGATCCATGTCTATGTATTAAGACATATTTGTTACAATACATTGAGGTTACAAGGGTTTTACGAAATATGGAAACTGGATTGTTTATCACACACAAAAAAACACACAAGAGAGTCTCAGTACAGACTATTTCAAGATGGCTAAAACAAGTCTTGATTGCTGCAGGTATTAACACTGACGTTTTTACATCCCATTCGACTAGGGCAGCAGCAACGTTGGCGGCCAGGGCGAAAGACGTCCCCGTCGACCATATTCTCGCAGCCACCGGGTGGTCCAATGTTTCAACAGTTTTACCATCGGTTACGTTGGTGATTACGTGCCCACCACGGCCCAACCCTCTTTCATAAAGGTCAGATGGAAGTTCTTAATTTACTCATTTTATTATGTTACTATATTACTTTGTTCTTGTTGTTTGTGATTTCATACCGCTGCTTTGAAGATTGATGCGCAGGTCTTCTTCACGTAATCACCAACGTAACTCCTCATAAAATAAAGATCAAACTTCAAACTGGTAAATTCTCGTTTAATCTTACTATTTATTATGCAGAGGCAGGTTTCCCGATTCACAGGCTAAACCAGCAAAATTTATGTTAAGAATAACCGTAAAAGGTTGTATTTTTATTCCTGATAAAGCGGGAAGCATAGCTGCATAGGACAGTCAGACAAAGCGTTGGTACTGAATAATATACATCTTTCAGATCTATACTTGCCATATAATATTCTTTGGAAACCAATTGTTTAGCAGTACCTGAATGTTTCCTTTTTAAAAGCTTATACTGGACATAGGAATTCAGTCGGGTTAGATCCAGAATGGCTCGCCACCCCCATCCTTCTTTTGCTTGGGAAATATTTTAGACACAAACTGCAGAGGCTGATGAACCGTCTTTTTAATTACACCTTTTGTGAATAATGTTTCAATTTTATCATACCCTGTAAAGTTTCTGGTTTTGAAAACACCAATTTCTGACTTGGTGTATGTTCAGTGGGTGGATGTTATTCAAGAATAAACTCAATTTGAACCCCTGAATGCTGTCCAGTGTAAAAGGATCTGATGTTATGCAGCACTATTCATTGTAAAACATTTGCAATCTGGTGATTAGTCTATAGAAGATATGTCCTGGACAAGTCCAGCTGCTCGTACCTCCATGGTTGCTGGGCTATTTTCCCTCCGAATTTTAGTGGGAGTATGCACTGGTGCATGCCAACGGCGTAGTGATGGGAGAGTCCACTTGGTCCTTGCCTCGCACCAGCGTCTGTGAACCGTCTGAAGGGGTATGGTCGACGAGGTGGCATCCTGCTAGTCGGGTGTGCCTTAATAAGGCGGCCATCTTTGCCTCGTCATCTAAGTCCTTGACTTACTTAGCCAGGTTTTCTCCAAATATCAAGTTTGGCAGCTGTATGTTTGACGATCAGCACAGTGCTACAAACTTCGGATTTAACGTCGGTTTGATAGTTCTTTCTCAGGCAGTTAATCTCGAAGTGGGCTACACATCAGGCCCAATGTATCCTGCTGTGTGTTTGATAGTGGTGCCCCTTTGACTGACCGCCCAAATGCCGTTATGCCTGATCCGATTAGTTTTAATACTTTCTGCAGCCTTAGTTCCTGCGATCGGATGATTGCACCCATTTCCCCCCCAGATAACCGGATTCATGGTGGGCATACTGAGTGATGCACGATTTACAGGTGTTTCATAGTGTTTTGATTCTTGGAGCTGGTGAGAGGTCATATAGTTGATGTTTATTAGCCAGATTCCTTCATTGCCTCACCAGTTCCTGCCGCTATGGCGAATTTGCATGCCACATCCGGCACACCTGGAGCGATGCTCTCGTGCCTTGGGGTATGCTCCTTCGCTATACCTCCAACTTCAGGGTCAGTGCCATACTTTGCCCTGGCTCTCCCTGCTCTTGCATGAGGGAGGCTTCAGCAGCCCTTGACATGGTGCTGCTGGTATGGGTACCCAGGTAGACCTGCGGTGCCTTGGGGTATGCTTCTCCGCTATACCTCCAACTTCAGGATCAGTGCCATACTGCCCTGGCTCTCCCTCTTTTTGCATGAGGGAGGCTTCAGCAGCCCTTGACATGGCGCTGCTGATATGGGCCCCCATGTTCCTCCTGTTTGGTAGGGCTCTGCTGGAGGTTGCTGCCACGACTGATGGGGTGGCCCATGAGTATAGTGCTTACGTTGGAAATTGTCATGATGGAGCATCCTTTCCATAAAGTGCTCCTTCTTGTCTAGACGTCCCCAGACGTTTTATGTCCCAAAAGCCATTCCTGGCCATAATACTGAGCCTGCCCTGAAAGAACTCTGGACAATTTCTGTGCTTGGATCGTTAGCATTGTGCAGTTTTATATGGTTAGATCTCATCCATTTGTGTGTTTGTAAGGTTACTAGGACCTTTTCATCCTTACCAAGGGAAAATGCTATTTTCGTTCAACACATGACCCAAACACATGTTGTCATTATCATTAGTACCAACAAGTGTCATTATTGCCAACTTGTAGATGGTCCCATATTTTCCCTGAGCTCGACTTAGGTCTCGGATTTTCCTCTGTCCAACCTTCATGCTGCCACCAACTTCAGTGAACTGTTTACTGTCTACGAAGGCGTGGGGTGTGTTGTTGCCGCAACAATGAAGCTTTGCTTTTTAATGGTACCTCAATTGGTCCGACACTTTGTCTCCTATCCAGATTTTTACCTGTTGAATAGTTTTTGCCCTAAGATAAAGTTCAGCGGCTTATTTTAATGTCACCCCTTAGTTGTTTTTATTCTCGTCATTTATAGCATGAGGGGAACTCTGGCCCCTTCCGGGTATTTTCCACCTATGTAGTTGTACTGACACTGGTACTCTCTTTCATAGAGAGAGGATTTTTGGACAGCCTGACCAGGTGCTGCAAGCAGAGTTTCCTGAAGACCTTTGTATATAAAGCTCCCTTATTGGAGCATATCCTACTGGAGCTGTGCTCAACAGCCTTACTTGGTTTTATGCCTTGCTGCCTGCTTTCCCATACCTCCAATCTCAGAATATAAAAGCTCCTAACTGGGGTAAATTATGCTGGAGCTGTGCTCAACAGCTTCCTGGCTTTATGCCTTGGGGGTATGCTATGTAATACCTGTAACCTCAGTGACAGAATAACTCTGCCCTGGTAGGCTCAACCTCCTTCATGAGGGAGACATAATGCAGCCTGTCTATAGGTGTTGCTGCCGTTGTCCCCCAAGAGGACCCGTGGATATAAAGGATATGGAGCTGATTTTATCTGTACAGTCCTTACCTGAAGCTGCTGCCACAGCCCTTGGGGTGACCTGTTGGGTATGAAGCTCCATAAACATCGTTTTTATTGGGAGGTGTATCCTCCTGGCCCGATTTACGTGTTATTTTTAGAGTGGCTCTTTTACCCCCCCCCCCGGGTTTGCCACGGTGCAGTCGGCACCCTAATACCGTTAGGACTTACCCCTCCACGGGAACCTCCGCGGTCTGGAAGTCGCTGACTGCCTTGTCAGCGGCTGGAGTAAAGGCCGTGTCTTACCTGTTTGCGGTCATCGGCGGTGAAGTGCGGCGTCGCCGGTAGCGAGGACCGCGCGGCAACGGCGAGAGCGTCGAGCCTATCCACCGGAGCGCCGCACGGATGTTGCGCGGGGGACGAGTTAATTCAAACACGGCGGGTCCCACGTGCCTGCGGTAAGTAAAAAAAGGGCTGGCCGACTGCGATGACGTCGGCCCCCCGCACGTGACTCACCAGCGGCGGCTGTGGCGGCGGCCATCCTGATCGCGGCGCTGTAGCGGTGGCTGTGCCTGCGGCCGCGCAGCACACGTGCCTCACTGGCGGCGGCACGTGCGTCACTGGCGGAGGCTGTGGCAGAGGAGGTTTGACGCACGGCGCTCGACCCACACTGGCGGCGGCCCGTGCGAGCGGCCGTGCGCACTCGTGCATCACTGGTGGAGGTTGTGCGGTGAGTATAGTGTTTTCGACATTGTCGATTTTATTTTTGCACCGCGCGGTGTTGGGAACACCGTCGCACGGCCCGGGAATTGTTCTTTCTCACGAGTGCGCGGTCTATGGCGGCAGATTCTTCCCGTTTCGCCGCCAATGACCGCAGATTCGTGAGACAGGCCTTTAACGCACCCGACGTCCGCCGGCTCCAGCGTTTGCGGTCTGGACTTGGGTCTTCCCACAGCCCAATGCCGGTTTCCCCGCAGCTCGACCGGACTGCGCTACTATAGCCAGCAGGAAATCTCTATAAGAGGAGGTTCCTGCAGGAAAAACACAACCTGGTAACTAATGAAAACATACCTGTAAGTTTTTTACTTACCGCTGGCAGGAATGAATTGCCTGCCAGACCGGTGTCCTCGCCATGCGGATGACATAATGCAACGCATGCGGACTGGCGGGGCTTCACGGAATCACTCACATGACTCCAAAGTAAAATGGTGTTTTAGCAATCAGCAGCACATCTTTTTTTAATACATTTTCCTTTCTATTACTTTCAATGGAAAGTATAATGAACTGCCTGGTGCTAGGATTAAGGACATCTCTTCTGGACTGGAGAAGAACTTGGAGTGGTCCATGGTCCATTAGGCACTAGAACAAGGAAGGTCTGATGGGGATACTGAGGAGTTTAGTTTTGTTTAGAGATACAGCATGGAAACAGGCCCTTTAGGTCCACGCTGACCAACAATCACCCAGACACTCATTTTATTCTGCACACTAGGGACATTTTTTTTAATGGAAGCCAATTAACCTACAAACCTGCATATCTTTTGAATGTGCGTGGAAACCAGAGCACCTGGAGAAATCCCACGTGGTCCCAGGGAGAAGGTGCAAACTCCATACAGACAGCACCCGTAGTCAGGACTGAACCCGGGTCTCTGGCGCTGTAAGGCAGCAACTCTACTGCTGCACCACTGTGCCGCCCCGAGGAGCTCGAGGCAAAACTGAAAAGCAGAACCACAAGGATGATGATCTCTGGATTATGACTGGAACTGCATGCAAAATGGCAAAAGGGTAAATTGGAGTAGAGGGGTAAATGCATGGCTCATAGTACCTGAGTCATAGTGCAATAGACCAAGGGCAGAAGATGTAAATGAAAATGTGCAAAACAGAGCAAATCCAGAGTTGTAAATTTGTAGATATCTTTTAAAAAGTCAAAGCTTAAATTCTATATTTGAATGTGCATAGCAAAGCAGATGAGCTGATAGATACAGTTGATAGCTCACATGAGTGTTATTTAATAGCTATTACAGAAAGGTGGTTGCAGGGTGAGCAGGACTGGGTGCTCAATTTTCAAGGTTATACACTATTCCAAAAGAGCAGGCCGAAGGGGAAAGGGGTGCTATTTTTATTGAAGGATGGTACCAGAGCACAGCTGAGTTGTGATTTAAAGGCAGCGGATCATAATTTTTGATCAGTTTGGGTTGAAATTAGGAAGAGCAAGGGAAGGAAGGCCCAGCGGGCCACTGCGGCAGACAGCTCCCAGCGTGCCGCGGGTAGCCGAGGCCGGAGCCCCCGCTGGTCAGAGCCGGCGGCCGAGGTCGGAGCCCGCACACCGCGACTTGAGGAGCCTGTGGCTGAGGCCTTGTATGGCGCCACAGAGACGGCCGAAGAGGACCCGGTGGTATTAGTGGAGATGTCATTGCGACGGTCAATGGGGGAGCCGACTGACAGACCAGGACGGACCACGCGGGGTGAGGACGCCGCTGCCGAGGTAAGGAACAAAGGGGGACCCGGCGTGGTGACTTTTGAATGCCTTGGGTGTGCAAGCAAAGAATTTCACTGTGACTTGTCACCTGTGACAATAAAGTATTCATTCATTCATTCATTCATGGAAGGGATTAGTCCTCCAAAATGTGACATCTCCATAGGTCACAGCATAAATGGGGAAATACCAAGGGCATGTCTGAAGGGAACTGCGATTATCACGGGTGTTTTTAATCTACATGATTGGATGAAACCAGGGCGGTCACGGTGGCGCAGCGGTAGAGTTGTTGCCCTACAGCGCTTGCAGCACCGGAGACCCGGGTTCGATCCCAACTACGGGTACTGTCTGCACGGAGTTTGTACGTTTTCCCTGTGACCACGTGGGCTTTCTACGAGATCTTCGGTTTCCTCCCACACTCCAAAGACGTATAGGTAAGTAGGTTAATTGGCTTGGTGTATGTGTAAAATTGTTCCTAGTTTGTGTAGGATAGTGTTAATGTGCAGGGATAGCTGGTCGATGCAGACTCGATGGGCCGAAGGGCCAGTTTCTGCACTGTATCTCTAAACTAAGCTAAACTAAAAAGCACACTGGCAAGGATAACTTGTAATATAAATTTGTGGAATGCATCAAGAATTGATTTTTAGAGCAGTACAAGGCAGAGCCTATCTGGAAATGGGTTATTTTGGATGTGGTCTTATGTAAGAAGTAAGGATTAAGAAATCATCTTGTGGCTTGTGGATGAAGGGGACAGAGACCAATCTATTAGAGAATTCCAAATGGCGTTTGATTATCTACACCATTAGTCCATAACCAGTGTCTTCAATTAAATATAGGCTATTATAATGATCTGAGGGAGGAGCAGTGGACTGAGTAACGAAGCCAAAAAGCAGGTCAATAGATAAAGAGGAGAGAACTCTGAGCGGTAGGATATATATGCATTTGGATAGACAGGCACTAATTAGGGATAGTTAGCATGATTTTGCATGTGGGAGATCATGTGTTACAAATCTGATTGAGTTTTTTCAAGAACTAAAACGTTGTCAAGAGAAATCCGTAGACATTGTCTATATGGACTTAAGCAGAGCATTTGATAAGGTTCTGCATGGTAGGCTGCTCTGTAAGGTTAGATCACAAGGGATCCGGGGAGTGCTAGTGGAGTCATTGGAGAATTGGTTTCATGGAAGAGAGCAGAGGATGATGGTGGAAGGAAGCTTTTCAGAATGGAGGCCTGTGACCAGTGGTGTGTCTCAGGGATCCGTCCTGGGCCCATTGCAGTTTGTGGTTTATATCAATGATTTGAATGAGAATACACAGGCATGATTTAGTAAATTTTCAGGTTATTGAAGTGCGTGGTATCATATGTAGCAAAGATAGTTATCAAAAAATACAGCTGGCTCTTGATCAGGTGGGGATGTGGGCTGAGGAATGGTTAAAAAAGAAGGTGATTTTTGATTCCTTCATAGGATTTTGCAGCGATAACGTTGGTTTAATTTGTTTGCAGAAGTTGATCTCCATCACCGATACATGCTAGAGTGTGAGTCTCACTGCTGATGGATTTGATTTTGTCTGAGGTCCTAGCCTTCATATGCTTCCTTCATTGGACAGATGTGCTGATGGATTTGATTTTGCTATTCATGTGCACCTTAGTTGAGAAATGGTTCCTGAGATAAGGGAAGTGTTCCATCTTGAAGTGGTAAGTGTTCCATATTGGAAGTGTTCCATCACTTCCCTCTGGAAGGCAACTCTGGACTGTCAAAGCTGCCACAGCCAGATATAAAAACAGCTTTTTTCCACGAGTAGTAGCTCTACTCAATAACCAAAATTCTGTAGCCTCCTTTTGCTCTAGTATTTTATTTAATTCACATGATTAATCAATAATGTTTTATTATTCATGTTTAATGTTCCTAACTGCCACTGTATGTCATGTTGTCACTTGCGGGCAGAGCACCAAGGCAAATTCCTTGTATGTGAATACTTGGCCAATAAACTTATTAATTCATTAATTCATTGACCAGGGTTTCTTCACAGTATATGATTATTGGGGAGTGTTATTGTATGGCATGGCAGGGTGTTGAAGGACTGTTTTCTTCCAATATTTAATAATTGTTTGCCTATGTGAAGAATTTCGATGGAAAGAATAAAGGTTTAAAAAAACATCTCACTCCATCCCATTTACTTACATTTTCCCCATGATAAACAGCTGGTAGAGCTGCTGCCTCATGGTGTCAGAGATCTGGGTTTGATCCTGACCTCGGGTGCTGTCTGTGGAGTTTGCACGCTCTCGCTGTGACTGCATAGGTTTCTTTTAGGTGCTCTAATTTCCTCCCACATCTCAAAGATGTGTAGTTTTTCTAGGTTAATTAGCCTCTTTATATTCTCTTAATATGTAAAGACTGGATGAGAAAGTGGGATAACAATTAGTGTGAACTGCTCACAGTCTCGCCCACATGCCCAGTATTGACCGGGTGGGCCAAAGGTCCTGTTTTCATACTGCATCTCCACACTAATAAACATGAATTATTAGGTATCAGTTTACTAACTCATCTTATTTTACCAGATTCATCAATCTGCTTAATCCCGAGGAAATATTTCAAGTTAGTGAAATCTGATTTTTTGAAAAAACATTGCTCGTTTCAATTAAATAAATAATATTTATAATCACTTTTTTTCCAATGATATAACATCGGCTTTATTTAGCAGCATCCAAAAGATCAATGTACAATGCCGAAAGCAGAAATGACTAGTTCCATTATTTCTTTATTTGCTTAAAAGGTACCAGATTTTACTTCGGAGTCACGTGAGTGACTACGTGAAGACCCCGTCCAGCACGCATGCGCGACATTAGCGTTCACGCAGTGCAACAGCGACGACCGGGAGTACAGGCGCTCCCGCTACACGTCGGTGAAAACTAAACAGCGGACCTTCAGGTAAGTCTTACACTGAGGTCGTAATCCGCAAGCTGTGCTCTGCTCTCTATTCCAGAGGAACTGGGAACAGGAGCAGCACGACAAAGGAAGAAAACCGCCCCCCGTTCGACTCCAACAGAACGGGAGTGTTCCATCAGTGGGGGGCGAGAGGCGGCACCTGGACCGCATATGCGGCGGTCCACCCTCGTCGAGACCGAGCCGAGCCCAGTCCCGCTAGCGCAGCCTGATGAGCGGCAGCGGGCTGGAGGAAAAGTTTTAAAAAAAAATTTTTTTTTTTTAAACCGGCCGGTTATGTCTGACTTATGAGGAGGGTCCGCCTTAGAGCGGCAGAGCTAGCTGCCTGAGCCGAATGGAAAGGCTCATGGAGCAACTGCTCCAGCGAGACTTGCTTCAGGAGCTAGAGCAGTCTCGCCAGGGGGATCAGGCACTCCCACAGCAGTGCTCTACAATGCACTGGCCATCGCTTTCCCCTCAAAGCAGGGCAGCGTTGGCAACCAGGGCTGGGCTGGTCAGGAACAGGGGTCATTGGCTGAAGATGTCGGGAGTACGCTTGGGGTACAGGATCAGGAAGAGCTGCTGGGTGTGGAGATTCGCTACGTGGTTTCACCACGAGCAGGGCGGCCATTGGAGCCAAAACTGGCGGCCAGCATCAACCACCTGTCCCTCAAACCCCTACAAGACAGGTACTTAATGAGGCACTAGAGCTGGAAAACTGCAGTTCGCTCAATGTACAGGCTGTTAACAGCCAAATCTGGGGGGGGGGGACAGAGTATCCGGAACCAGGAGCTAAAATCCTCAAACTCCTGACGACAGGGATAACAGCCTATGCTCGTTCCGTGGATGGGGTGGATATGACCACAAACCAGCAAGACACTCTGGCTCTGCTGTGCTACACCCAATATGAGATAAATAACCTCCGCAAGGAGAGAATAAGACCTGCCCTCAATCCCAGGTTTGCAGGACTGTGTAAAACACCGGCCTCAGAGCCGCAGATCCTGTTATTTGGAAGGACAAGTGAAAGGTCTGGAGGAAGAGTCCAAAGCATTTGGCCTCATGAGGGCAGGCCCCGGAACGAGCAGACCCACACAAAAAAACAGACGGCAGTACCCCACCGCGTCCACCAGTCAAGGTCAAATTTAGGTAACTGGTGAAAGCTCGGGGTCCGCATACTATCCCCGAAAGCCTTTTTAGGCCAGGGCCCAGAGCGGACCCCATGGAAAATGCGCCACCCCCAATCAGCAGTACATCAGCAGTACATCCAGCAGTATAACGACGGATGAACAAACGGAAGAAAGGAACACTACCATAACTATGGAGGTAGGTGGGTCTGGTTCCTACAAGCATGTAAATGGGGAACTGTACTAACAGGAGGTCTGTACTAACAGGAGGTGTCTCACGAATGATAGTTATATACTTAACAGTATTCGGGGATACAAAATAGAGTTCATTCAAGAAAACATGCCACCAGTTCAGCACGTACCCCAAAGGGTCTTTACCCTCTCAGTCAAAGAGAACTAGAGGCTCAAGCAGAACTGGGGAGGTTACTTACAAAGGGTGTCATTGAGAAATCCAAACATGATCCTTTGGAATTTGTCTCAAATATATTTACCAAAAGCAAAAAAGATGGTGGATGTCGCATCATCATTGACTTAACCTCACTAAATACCTTTGTTAAGTATGTACATTTCAAAATGGAAACATTTGTAACTGCTAAACAACTGATTTCCAAAGGATACTTTATGGCAAGCATTGATTTAAAAGATGCCTACTATTCAGTACCCATTCACAAGGGTCATCGCAGATACCTGAAAATTTACCTGGATGGGGCAACTATGGCAGTATAAAGTGTTGCCTAATGGGTTGACATCAGCCTTAGACTATTTACCAAGATATTAAAACCAGCCTTGGCAACATTAACGAAACAAAGACATATTGTCATGGCGTATCTTGATGATATCCTAATAGTTGGCAAAACCATGGAGTTGGCTAAATCAGCTGTATTAGCTACCAAACAATTGTTTGAAACCCTGGGTTTGTCATACATCCAGTTAAATCTAAATTGACGCCATCCACAACTATGGACTATCTGGGATTCACAATTAACTCAATCCACATGTCTGTAACGTTGCCAAAAGGTAAAGCAGCAGAATTGGCACAGATGTGCAACAATTTAATGGTAAGCAATCGACCAACCATCCGACAAGTGGCAAGAGTAATTGGCAAAATGGTAGCAGCATTTTCAGCTACACAATTTGGACTCCTGCACTATCAGCACCTACAAAGGGCAAAAGTACAGGCGTTGAAACGACATGCAGGTCACTTTGACAGATCCATGAAACTACCCATTGAAGCAATATCAGAGTTACAATGGTGGATATAACACATTTGGCATAGTTCCAGCCCTATCATCATCAATAACCCAACGTTAACTATACAAACAGATGCCAGTGCTCAAGGCTGGGGAGCAACTAATACCATATCCAGCACAGGTGGTAGATGGACTAACCTAGACTCGTCTTTACTACAAACACTGGGCATAAATTATTTGGAAATGTTGGGTGCGTTTTATGGTTTTAAAGCATATTCTAGGAATATGCACAACTTGCATGTTCATTTACAAATTGATAATATCACGGTGGTGGCCTATATTAACCATATGACCGGAATAAAATCGATATCATGTGACAATTGGGTCAATACAATCTGGTAATGGTGGGTCGATAGACATATTTGGCTATCAGCAACTTACCTACCAGGTAAGCTAAATACAGTGCCAGGTCACGCAAATTCAATGATAAACACCGAATGGATGTTAAATCCTAGAGCTTTTGCTAAAATTACAAACCTATATGGCACACCAGATATCGATCTCTTTGCATCCAGACTAAATCACCACGTACCAATGTATGTCCCTTGGGAACCACACCCTGAGGCAGCAGCGATAGATGCATTTGCACTGAACTGGGGGACAGATTTCTTCTATGCTTTTTCCCCTTCTGCCTTAATCTGTAGGGTACTACGCAAAATACAGATGGACTCTGCGTCAGGTATTTTGATAAGTACCAACTGGCCTACACAGCCATGGTTCCCAGTGGTCCTCGACATGGTCATCGAAACTCCTATGACCTTTCCCAGTAGCCCAGACCTATTGACGCACCCTGTATCAGGCATAAGTCATCCATGCCATGCCAAAATTAACCTACTGGGTTGCAGATTATCAAAAGACCACTGCTGGGACTGGGATTGTCTGACAGGACCATCAACATGATGACACCGTATGTCCACCAGGAAACAATACCTATCGAGCATCAGGAAGTGGGAAAGATACTGCTCGACTACTGGGACAACGTACTCATCTGCAACCATAACCAATGTACTGGAGTTCCTGGGGGGCCTTCACCATAATGAAGGATTGAGCTACAGTGCCATCAATACTGCCAGACGTGCGCTGTCAGCCTACTTAAAACAGGTGCCAGGACAACAGGCCATAGGGTCTCACCCGCTGGTGATCAAACTCATGAGGAGTATCGTCAACTCCAACCCTCTTAGACCTAGGTATACACAAATCTGGGATGTCAGTGTGGTCCTGACATACCTAAGGGGATGGTCCCCAGCCAGGTCTCTCACCCTGGAAAAGCTAACCCTGAAAACGGTCATGCTGATGCTACTAGTCTCAGCACAAAGAGTCCAGTCCCTCCACTTACTGCGACTGGACAACATGGTTATAACACCAGACCGGGTCTCATTCACCATTCAGGAGCTGCTAAAGCAGAGCAAGCCAGGAACTTGAGTCCTAGTTATGGATTTCCGGGCATACCCACCTGACCTACGGTTGTGTGTCATGACTCACTTATTCACTTACATCAACACAACAAGAGATTCTCGAGGGAGAAAGGAAAAAAAATAAATAAATAAATAAATAAATAAATAAAACAAGCCTTATGGGTCAGCCACAAGAAACCTCATGGTTGGGTGTCGAGCCAAACCATCTCGAGATGGCTCAAGCAGGTACTGGGAGCTGCTGGAGTAGATACTGATGTATATACATCTCACTCCACCAGGGCAGCATCCACATCGGCGGCTAAAAGAATGAACATGGAGAAAATGTTCCAAACGTTCTACCACAAGCCGCTAGCAGAACCTGTGTTATTTGCAGAAAGAGTTTTAAAATCTGCAAAAATATATAATTTAAGCCCGGGGGAGCATTTTGTCTTTTGTTATTGTTTAATAGATACCATTATTGTTTACAAACAGATTATGGTTGATTACGATAACATACTTCCTCCCTTGAATGACTTCGGCAGCGAGTGAAGTATGAACTGTTACACGGTTTGAAATCACAGAGCTTTAAAATCTTCACGTAGTCACTCACGTGACTCCGAAGTAAAATAGTAAGATTAAACGAGAACTTACCAGTTTGAAGTTTGATCTGTATTTTATGAGGAGTTACGATGAGGGATTACGTGCCCTCCGCTCCCACCCACAAATATATAGATCGACAGGTATCTTAGTTCTCCTTTTCTTTACTATGTTTATTTCAATTATTGTGTTTCCTGTGATTCCACACCGCTGCTTTGAAGAATGTCGCGCATGCGTGCTGGACGGGGTCTTCACGTAATCCCTCATCGTAACTCCTCATAAAATACAGATCAAACTTCAAACTGGTAAGTTCTCGTTTAATCTTACTATTATATTCCTACAGCATTTTTTGCTGAGCTGATGGGTGTTTGTTGAAGGTGAACAGTTCTTAAAAGCAGTGTTGAAAAGCCATTGAGAATAAAGGAACTCTTCCCCAAGGTTATAAACAAAAAATGAGAATACCCAGTCATCATCAATGATGCACTGCAATCAATGCATTTCCTTCCACTGAATGAACAAAAATATGATGCAGTTCACAAAGAATGCATGCCAATATGATTCATAGCAGAAAAAAATGAAAGCTGTAAAGCTTTGAAAATTTGTGAGGAGAGGGAAGATTTGGGTTTAGTATTGTCAGTATTGTTACTTGTACCAAGGTATAGTGAAAAGCTCTGTTTGCATGCTTTCCAAACACATCAGATTTACCATATACGTATATACAGTACAATCAGTTCAATCTCAAGTACACCTGTGGGAACTGTGTCCAGATGCAGCTCCTCATGGACCGAGTTAGAGAACTGGAGCAGCAGCTGGATGACCTGCGGTCCATTCGGGATGACAAAAGCTTACTGGACAGGACCTACAGTCAGGTCGTCACTCCAAGAATACAAGAGGTGCGATGGTTAGAAATGGAAAGGAAGAGAATGGAACTAGTGCAGGAGACCTCAGTGGAAACAGCCACACCCTCTGGAGCTGTCGGGGCAGACGACACTTCCAGTCCGAGCGGCGGACAGGTCTGTGACACGAAACCTGCCGCTGAGGCTCGACCCGTGAGACCGAAGTCAGGCAGAGCCACAGTGGTGGGTGACTCCATTGTCCGAGGTGCGGACAGAAGGTTCTGTGGTGACAGGCGAGACGCGAGGATGGTGTGTTGCCTCCTGGTACCAGGGTCCAAGATGTCTCAGACTGACTTAAGAACATCCTTGTGAGGGAAGATGAACGACCGGAACTAGTTGTGCATATAGGCACAAATAACGTGGGTAAGAAGAGGAAAGAGGTTCTGCAACGTGAGTATAGAGAACTAGGTAGGAGGCTGAAAAGCAGGACTTCTAGGGTGGTTGTCTCTGGGTTGCTTCCAGTATCTTGTGCTAGTGAGGGTAAGAACTGGGAGATAGGGGATCTGAATGTGTGGCTGAGGAGTTGGTGCAGGGAGCAAGGATTTAGATTTCTAGATCACTGGGATCTCTTCTGGGGTAGGGGTGACCTGTACAAAAGGGACATGTTGCACCTTAATTGGGCCAACATTCTAGCAGGCAGGTTTGCTAGTGCTACATGGGTTGGATTAAACTAAACAGTGGGGGGGGGGGGGGGGGTGGCAACAGCGTGGAAGCGTATCCGTGCAGCTAACAGGAAAGAGAGTGTAGTAAAGGTCACGTTTAAACTAACAGGGCAGGGGGATGGGAACCAATGCAAGGAGATAGAGGGACATAAAAGGAGGACAGAAGCAAAAGGTAAAAGGGAGATAAGAAAAACAAACCTGAAAGCTTTGTGCCTTAATGCGAGGAGCATTCGCAATAAGGTGGATGAATTGAATGTGCAGTTAGTAGTTAAGGGATATGATATAGCTGAAATTACGGAGACATGACTCCAGGGTGATCAAGGCTGGGAGCTAAACATGCAGGGGTATTCGATATTCAGGAAGGGTAGACAGAAAGGAAGAGGAGGTGGGGAGGCATAGCTGGTTAAAGAGGAGATTAATGGAATAGTAAGGAGCGACATTAGCTTGGATGCTGTAGAATCGGAATAGGTAGAACTGCGAAATAGCCATGGGCAGAAAACGCTTGATGGTGTGGTATACAGACACCAAACAGCAGTAGGGAGGTTGGGGACAGTATCAAGCAGGAAATTAGGGATGCATGTAGCAAAGGTACAGCAGTTATTATGGGTGACTTTAATCTACATACAGATTGGGCCAACCAAATTGGTAGCAGCGCTGAGGAGGAGGATTTCCTGGAATGTATATGAGATGGTGTTTTTAAAGCAATATGTAGAGGAACCAACCAGAGGGCAGGCCATCCGAGACTGGATATTATGTAATGAGGAAAGATAATTAGCTTGTTGTGCAAAGCCCCTTGGCAACAGTGACCATAATATAGTGGAATTCTGCATTAGGATGGAGAGTGAGACAGTTAATTCAGAGACTACGGTCCTGAACTTAAAGAAAGGAGACTTTGAAGATATGAGACGGGGAATTGCTAGGATAGACTGGCAAATTATACTTAAAGGGTTGACGGTGGAGATGCAGTGGCAAAATTTAAATACCGCACAGATGAACTCCAAAAATTGTTCATCCCTGTCTGGTGAAAAATAAAACGGGGAAGGCGGCTCAACAGTGGATAATGAGGGAAATCAAGGATAGTGTTAAATCCAAGGAAGAGGCATAAAAAGATTAGTTAAGACAAATGTAGGTCCCTTACAATCAAAGACAGGTGAATAAGAAACAAGGAAATTGCAGAACAGTTAAACAAATACTTTGTTTCTGTCTTCACTAAGCAAGACACAAACAATCTCCCAGAAATACAAGGATCTAGTGGGAGGGAGGAACTGAAGGGAATCCACATTAGTCAGGAAATGGTGTTAAGTAAACCGTTGGGACTGAAGGCAGATAAATCCCAAGGCCTGATGGTCTGCATCCCAGAGTACTCAAGGAGGTGGCCTTAGAAATTGTGGATGCATTGGTGATCATTTTCCAATGTTCTCTTGACTCTGGATCAGTTCCTGTGGACTGGAGGGCAGCCAATGTAACTCTAATTTTTAAGAAAGGAGGAAGAGAGAAAACGTGGAATTATTGACCAGTTAGCCTTATATCGGTAGTAGGGAAGATGGTTGAGTCAATTATTAAAGATGTTATAGCAGCGCATTTGGAAAGCAGGGGCAGGATCGGTCAAAGTCAGCATGGATTTATGAAGGGGAAATCATGCTTGACTAATCTCCTGGAATTTTTTTAATGTAGAATGTATAAGGGAGAGCCAGTGGATGTGGTGTATCTGGACTTTCAAAAAGCCTTTGACAAGGTCCCACACAAGAGATTAGTGTGCAAAATTAGAGCACATGGTATAGGCGGCAGGGTATTGACATGGATAGAGAACTGGTTGGCAGACAGGAAGCAAAGAGTAGGAATTAACGGGTCCTTTGCAGAATGGCAGGCAGTGCCGCAAGGCTCGGTGCTGGGACCTCAGTTAATTACAATCTATCTATCTTCTATATACTTTTAAAACTCTCTGGCTGTCGTCCGTCTGTACGTCCGACGGCCTGCTTGACTTTGCCGCGCGGCCTTTGATACGGCCCCCGGCCCACGCGGCGCGCGGAAAGGCCCACGTTTTTCGCCATTTCCAAAGAGATGACATTTATCTTTACGAATAGCCACTCCTGATTAAATTCGGTCCTGTTTATGTACACGTTTTTTAATAAAATCCATCCCCCCCCCAACCCCAATGTGATTTTCTCCGATTGTCTCCGATTTTCTCCGAAAACGACGCCATCTTTTTTTCCCCGATTTTCTCCGAAAATGACGCCATCTTTTTTTCGCCGATTTTCTCCGATTTTTTCCGAAAACGACGCCATCTTTTTTTCAGCACATTTTCACCCCGGGGTCTGAAGCACGTTCGGGAACAACACCCCGGGGTGTCAAGCACTTTCGGGGACCAGACCCAACAGGTCTGCACTTGGTCTAGTTTACTTATAAAACTCTCATCTTGTCTTCTTCCGATATGCGTTGTTTTTACATTTGCGCAAAAACGGTACCCGATAGCGCTATGATCTTTCACCACCTTACGCGCCATTCTCCTGCGCTGCAAGTGCAACAAGTTTTGTTCTGATCGATGGAATAGTACAAAAGTTATAGATACATAGATACATAGAAAATAGGTGCAGGAGTAGGCCATTCGGCCCTTCGAGCCTGCACATTCAATATGATCATGGCTGATCATCCAACTCAGTATCCCGTACCTGCCTTCTCTCCATACCCCCTGATCCACTTAGCCACAAGGGCCACATCTAACTCCCTCTTAAATATAGCCAATGAACTGGCCTCACCTACCCTCTGTGGCAGAGAGTTCCAGAGATTCACCACTCTCTGTGTGAAAAAGGTTTTCCTCATCTCGGTCTTAAAGGAATTCCCCCTTATCCTTAAGCTGTGACCCCTTGTCCTGGACTTCCCCAACATCGGGAACAATCTTCCTGCATCTAGCCTGTCCAACCCCATAAGAATTTTGTACGTTTCTATAAGATCCCCTCTCAATCTCCTAAATTCTTGCGAGTATAAGCCAAGTCTATCCAGTCTTTCTTCATATGAAAGTCCTGACATCTCAGGAATCAGTCTGGTGAACCTTCTCTGCACTCCCTCTATGGCTATAATGTCCTTCCTCAGATTTGGAGACCAAAACTGTACGCAATACTCCAGGTGTGGTCTCACCAAGACCCTGTACAACTGCACTAGAACCTCCCTGTTCCTATACTCAAATCCTTTTGCTATGAAAGCTAACATACCATTCGTTTTCTTCACTGCCTGCTGCACCTGCATGCCTACTTTCAATGACTGGTGTACCATGACACCCAGGTCTCGCTGCATCTCCCCATTTCCTAATCGGCCACCATTTAGATAATAGTCTGCTTTCCTGTTTTTGCCACCAAAGTGGATAACCTCACATTTATCCACATTATACTGCATCTGCCAAACATTTGCCCACTCACCCAGCCTATCCAAGTCACCTTGCAATCTCCTAGCATCCTCCTCACAGCTAACACTGCCCCCCAGCTTAGTGTCATCCACAAACTTGGAGATGTTGCCTTCAATTCCCTCATCCAGTTCATTAATATAAATTGTAAATAGCTGGAGTCCCAGCACTGAGCCTTGCGGTACCCCACTAGTCACTGCCTGCCATTGTGAAAAGGACCCGTTTACTCCTACTCTTTGCTTCCTGTTTGCCAGCCAGTTCTCTATCCACATCAATACTGAACCCCCAATACCGTGTGCTTTAAGTTTGTATAATAATCTCTTATGAAGGTTTAAAAATGGTAAAAACTGCCCCTTCCTCTGTCAATCACCGGCGGCGAGGAGAATAAAGTTGAAGGAGCGGAGTGAGCGAGTGCGGGGTGAGCAGAGTGTGGAGTGAGCAACGTGCGGAGAGCAGCGTGCGGAGAGAACAGCTTGCGGCTTGAGCAGCGTGCGGGCTGTTTCTGTGGAGACCAGGATGATGAGCCAGGAGCTGCTGAGTGGAATCGAGAGTCGCTGAGTGAAGCCTAGCTGGAGCGGGAGCCATTGAGTGAGGCCGAAAACTGAAGGTGCGGGGTGAGCAGAGTGCGGGGTGAGCAGAGTGCGGGGTGAGCAGAGTGCGAGCTGCTCTCCCCGCACGCTGCAACACCCCCCCCCACAGCCAACACCCCCCGCCCACACACCCCTCCCTCTTCCCCCTGCCCACACTCCTCTCCCTCCTCCACACACCACCCCCACACAACACCCCCTCCCCCAACCCCCCCTCCCTCACACCCCCCTTCTACGCACCCCCCCTCCCCCACCCCCCTCCCCCACCCATTACCCCTCCCCCACCCGTTCCCCCTCCCCCACCCCTCCTTTTCTCCCACACAAGAAGGGGAAGGGGGGAGTGCTGGGGGATGAGGGGAAATGAGCCACACCTGCGCAGTTAGGGGCTATGGGTGAGTGGTGGAATATTGCGTTGGGAATGGGTTGCGTTGGGGGACCAGGTGAGTGGTGGAATATTGCATTGGGGAATGGGTTGCGTTGGGGGACCAGGCCTCCCGTGTGACTGGGACCCAACGGGTCCCACAGTCTAGTATATATTAACGATTTAGACAAGGGAATTAAATGTGACATCTCCAAGTTTGGGGATGACACAAAGCTGGGTGACAGTGTGAGCTGCGATGAGGATGCTATGAGGCTGCAGGGTGACTTGGATGGGTTGGGTGTATGGGTAGCTGCATGGGCGGAAATCCTGGGTGGGGCGGACGGGGGGCTGTCCCCCATGTTTTGAGAGGTGGGGGACAATCCCCCCCCCATGTTTTGTGACCTGCGCTACAGTCAGTACCAGGTCTGCTCGCTTGCCCCAGGTCTGGCTGTAGCGCCCAGGTCACATGCGTGCCCCGGGACTGGCTGTAACTCCCAGGTCAGCTCGCCTGTCCCAGTAATGGGTGTAGCGCCCAGATCGGCTTGCCTGCCCCACACCAAAGACGTGCAGGTTTGTAGGTTAAGTGCTTCGGTAAATTGTAAATTGTCCCTAGTGTGTCGGAGGTGATTGCTGGTAAGAGCGGACACAGTGGGCCAAAGTCCCTGCAGTTCCCAGGTCGCCTGCGCGCCCAGGTCGGCTCGCCTGCTCCGGGACTGGCTGTAGCATCCAGGTCAGCTGGCAGGTCTGGCTGTAATGCCCAGGTCAGCTCGCTTGCCCCAGGTCTGACTGCAGTTCCCAGGTCGCCTGCGTGCCCCGGGACTGGCTGCAGTTCCCATGTCGCGAAAACTAATTGAAAAAAAAAACGCCTGCGTGCCGGATGATTTTGGGTCGTAGGTTGCCGACCCCTGTTCTAGTTGTCAGGCCTCAATGTGGCGGAATAGAGTGTTAGTAGAGGGAAATTGGATGGTTCTGAGGTTAAGGAAGATCTGTTCTTTAAGGCCTTCCTGGTGGGGGATGGAGGTGTAGAGTGATTGGACGTCCATAGTAAAGATGAGGGAGTGGGGGCTCGGAAAGTGAAAGTCATTAAAGAGACGAAGGGCATGTGAGGTGTCTTGGACATAGGTTGAGAGGGATTGGACAAGGAGGGATAGTATGGAATCAAGGTACGTGAAAGATAAGTAGGAAGAGGTGTCTGAGAGTTAACGCATGGCCTCAGCCCAGTAGAGGTCTGCGTGCCAGACTAACACAGCTGACTTGTCGAGGTTTGATTATAATGTCAGGGTTGCTGCAGTGAGCGGAGGGCTGTACTTTCTGAGGGGATGACGTTGGGGTAAGTAAGGGGAGTGGAAAAGTTGAGACAGTTGATGTCACGCCAGACATTAGAAATAAAGAGGTCTAGAGAGGGTATAAGGCCTTTCTGGGGGGTCCAAGAGGAGGGGGACTGGTGGAGACAGGAGAAGGGGTCATCACTGGGTGGTGGGGACTCCTTCCCATAGTAAAAGGCACGGAGGCGGAGGCGACGGAAGAAAAGCTCTACGTCATGGCTGACCCGGAACTCGGTAGTAGACTATTTCCTGAATGGTGGCCGATTAGGAAAAGGGGAGATGCAACGAGACCTGGGTGTCATGGTACACCAGTCATTGAAAGTAGGCATGCAGGTGCAGCAGGCAGTGAAGAAAGCGAATGGTATGTTAGCATTCATAGCAAAAGGATTTGAGTATAGGAGCAGGGAGGTTCTACTGCAGTTGTACAGGGTATTGGTGAGACCACACCTGGAGTATTGCATACAGTTTTGGTCTCCTAATCTGAGGAAGAACATTCTTGCCATAGAGTACAGAGGAGGTTCACCAGACTGATTCCTGGGATGTCAGGACTTTCATATGAAGAAAGACTGGATAGACTCAGCTTGTACCCTCGCTAGAATTTAGAAGATTGAGGGGGGTTCTCATAGAAACTTACAAAATTCTTAAGGGGTTGGACAGGCTAGATGCAGGAAGATTGTTCCCGATGTTGGGGAAGTCCAGAACAAGGGGTTACAGTTTAAGGATAAAGGGGAAATCTTTTAGGACTGAGATGAGAAAAAACATTTTTTACACAGAGAGTGGTGAATCTCTGGAATTCTCTGCCACAGAATGTAGTTGAGGCCAGTTCATTGGCTATATTTAAGAGGGAGTTAGATGTGGCCCTTGTGGCTAAAGAGGGTATGGAGAGAAAGCAGGTACAGGATACTGAGTTGGATGATCAGCCATGATCATATTGAATGGCGGTGCAGGCTCGAAGGGCCGATTGGCCTACTCCTGCACCTATTTTCTATGTTTCTATGTTTCTATGGCAATGCAGGCTCGAAGGGCCGAATGGCTTACTCCTGCACTAATTTTCTATGTTCTATGTTTCTAACTCGTTGAGGTGGGGGCGAGGGGGGGAAACGAAGGTGAGGCCTCTGTGGAGGACAAATCGTTCTGTATCAGAAAGTGGGAGGCCGGGAGTTGGGTGCTCAGAGAGGAAGGGGGAGTGAGGACTATTGTACGGGTGGGGTGTCGTTGGGGTAACCTGGTTAAAAGAGGGGGAAGAGGATGACCCATCATTACTGAGGTTCCCTGTAGGAGGGGGGAACCAGTAGGACCCAGCAGAATCAGACCACGTGTTATCGGAGTCTGCAGCGTGGTGGCTGTGGGCCTGGTGCTGAGCCTGGAACTCGGGTAAGGCGACTGCTCGGGCCCACTGGTGGGCGGTGGAGAGTCGAGGATCGGCAGAGTCCCTGGCGGAGGCCCGGGGGGGGGGGCTGGAAGAGAGATGCGGGTCGGCAACAGCAGCATCGATGGCTCTGGGGAGACAGTGAAGGTCGGCGGTGGCCCCAGGGAGGCGGCAAGAGTTGGCGCCAGAGTTAATTTCGGTGGTCTGGGCCTGGGTTCGGCCTGGAAGGCGGTGAAGGTCGGAGAGGCGGTGGATGTTGTTGCTGCTCCTCGTGTTGGCAATCTCGGCCTCATGGTGTTCGGCCAGGCGGCGTGGTCCAGCGGTGGAGCCCCGGGCCTGCGGGCAGTCGAGTCGAGCAGTGCCGGTGGAGGGACCGATTATTTGAATGTGTCAGATTTGGAAAAGGAGGGGTGCAACAAGACCTGGGTGTACTAATGCAGGTAGAGCAGGCAGTGAAGAAAGCTAATGGCATGTTGGCCTTCATTGCGAGTGGATTTGAGTTTAGGAGCAAGGAAGTTCTACTGCAGTTGTTCAGGGCCCTGGTGAGACCACACCTGGAGTATCGTGTGCAATTTTGGTCTCCTAATTTGAGGAAGGACAATTGCTATTGAGGTAGTGCAGCGTAGGTTCACAAGGTTAATTGGATGGCGGGATTGACATATGATGAAAGAACGGGTCAATAGACAATAGACAATAGACAATAGGTGCAGGGGAAAGGCCAGTCGGCCCTTCGAGCCTGCACCGCCATTGAATGTGATCATGGCTCATCATTCCCAATCTGTACCCCGTTCCTGCCTTCCCCCCCATATCCCCTGACGCCGCTATCTTTAAGAGCCCTATCTTGCTCTCACTTGAAAGTATCCAGAGAACCGGCCTCCACCAGCAGAGGCAGAGAATTCCACAGTGTGAAAAAGACTGCGCTTGTATTCACTGGAATTTAGGATGAGAGGGAATCGTATAGAAACATAAAAACTTCTTAAAGTATTGGACAGGCTACATGCAGGAAAAATGTTCCCAATGTTGGGGGAGTCCAGAACCAGGGGTCACAGTTTAAGAATAAGGGGTAGGTCATTTAGGATTGAGATGAGGAAAAACCTCTTCACCCAGAGAGTTGTGAATCTGTGGAATTCTCTGCCACAGAAGGCAGTGGAGGCCAATTCACTGGATATGGGGGGAATAGCAGGAACAGGGTACTGATTTTAGATGATCAGCCATCATCGTATTGAATGGCGGTGCTGGCTCAAAGGGCCGAATGGCCTACTCCTGCACCTATTTTTCTATGTTTCTATGTTTCTAATGTCCTCAATGGGATAAATCGATTAGCATCCTATCCTTTGGAAACACCGTTCAGAAACTTGATAATAGAGGGGAAGAAACAGTTCCTGAGTCTAATGATGTGTGTTTGAGCTTCTGTATCTTTTGGCTACCGGGAACAGGGTATAGAAGGAATGACTGTGATGGGACAAGATTTGATTTTGTGGCTGAGTGAAGTGTAGATGGAGTCTCTGGTCTGGCCTGGATCACAACTCTGCTATTTCTTGTGGTCATGGGCAGAGCTGTTCCCAAACCAAGCTGTGATGCAGCCCGACAGTATGCCTTCTCTGCTTTGGAAGTGGCTTTGATTTGGTTAATCAAAGGAGGACATGCGACTGATGTTCACGAACAAGTATCTTTGGATGAATGCTTAATTATAGTTGCAGAGGGCATAAGCATATAATTACATGTAGAATGAAGATAGTCTGCAGTGGGCATTATTGGAAAGTGTCTGGACATCATTATAATATACATTACGTACCTACATGTGTGCAGATGTCATTGTTGTGTGCATGCGAGATATGTAGAAAGTAGTGGTCACATTGGGTTGGTATAGCTAAGGACAGAAAAAATACAGCTAAAGGCTACGTTATCCATACAGATATGTTGTAACTTTAGCAAACAAAATCTCTTTCCTGCAATGTGTAGGAAGGAAGTGCAGATGCTGGTTTAAACTGAAGATTGATACAGAAAGCTGGAGTAACTCAGCGAGTTAGGCCACATCTCTGGAGAGATGGAATAGGGGACACCTCGGGTCAAGTCCTTTCTTCAGACTAAGAGTCAGGACACCTTTGTGTCTATCTTCCCTTTCCTACACTTCTCTCCTTCTACAGAGCTGCACAACCTCTTACATCTCAACAACTGAAAGTTTATTGCATAAAATGATGGAAAAATATTTATGGCAGAGTTACGGCAGTGAGGCAGACACAGTTTGCAATACCTTCTCGACCGATGCTTTTCCAAACTGAAATGCTCCATCTCTTTTAGTGTATTTGCTAGTCCTCCACTGAGCCAATGAAATACAATTAAATACATTTCAAGTCCCCCACTTCCTCATCTTTACTATGGACGTTCAGTAACCCTGCATCTCCATCCCCCACCAGGAAGGGCTTAAAGCCCTCTGTTTTTTCCTCGACTGCAGAACCAGCCAATTTTCCCCGACCAGCACCTAGTGGAGCTGGTCCTTACTCTCAACAACTTTTCCTTCGATTCCTCCCACTTCCTCTAAATTCAAGGTATAGCCATGGGCACTCGCACGGGCCCCAGCTATACCTGCCTCTTTGTAGGGTACGTTGAACAACCCCTGTTCCAGGCATACACTGGGCCTATCCCCAAACTCTTTCTCTACTACATTGATGACTGCATCAGGGCTACCTCCTGCACCCATGTGGAACTCAGGGACATCATTAACTTCACTACCATTTCCATCCTGCACTCAAATTCACTTGGATCATCTCTGACATCTCCCTTCCATTTCTTGATCTCACCATCATCATTACAGGAGATAGACTATCGACTGACATCTATTATCAATCTACTGACTCACACAGCTATCTAGACAACACTTCTTCCCATCCTGCTTCCTGCAAAGACTCTATCCCCTCCTCCCAATTCCACTATCTACACTGCAACTACACCCAAGATGAGGTGTTCCATACCAAAACATCAGAGACGCCCTCGTTATGGAACAGGGGTTCCCCTCTTCCATCATAGATGTGGCCCTCGCACGGGTTACCATGTGCTTGTCCTGCAGCTCCGCTCTTACTCCCCCTCCCTCCAGTCGCAACAGGACAAAATCCCCCTAGTCCTCACCCTTCACCCCATCAGCCGTCGCATACAGCACATAATTCTCCAACATTTCTTCCACCTCCAACAGGATCCCACCACTAGTCACATCTTCCCATCTCCACTCCTTTCCGCTTTCTGCAGAGACCGTTCCCTCCTCAACTGGCTGGTTAACTCATCCCTTTCCACCCAAACCACCCCCTCCTCAGGTACTTTCTCCAGCAACTGCAGGAGGTGCAACATCTGTCCCTATACCTCCTCCCTCGACTCCATCCAAGGATCATGACAGTCCTTTCAGGTGAGGCAGAGGTTCACTTGCACCTCCTCCAACCACATCTACTGTATCCACTATTCCAGGTGTGGACTCCTATATATCGGTGAGACCAAGCATTGACTGGGTGATTGTTTCACTGAACACCTTCACTCAGCCCGCCTAGGTCTACGCGATCACCAGGTTCCTAAGCATTTAAACTCCCCCTCCCGTTCCTACTCTGACCTTTCTGTCCTGGGCCTCCTCCATTGTCAGAGTGGGGCCAAACGCAAGTTGGAGGAACAGCACCTCATATTTTGCTTGGACAGTTACAACCCAGCAGTATGAATAATGATTTATCTAACTTCAAGTGACCCTTGCCTTCCCTCTCTCTCTGTTCCTCCCCCATCCTAGTTCTCCGACTAGTTTCACAGTCTTCCTGATTAATTTTACTGTTTGTATGCCTCGTTGTCACCTTCCCCTCAGCCAACAAAGAACCATTCTACATTTACTTGAGCAACATCTGCTTTAATCTGTCATTTTCACACCTCGCCCCTGACTCTCAAGTCTGAAGAAGGGTCTCAACTCAAAACGCCACCCATTCCTTCTCTCCAGTGTTGTTGTCTGTCCTGCTGAGTTACTCCATTATGTTGTGTAAACCAGCATCTGCAGTTCTTTCATACACAAATACAATGGATAGATGTTTTTTGTGAACTAGATATCTCCTGTTGTCAGTTACTATGTTGTGAGCTTCTCTATGTTAGGAGCTGAAAAGTGGACACAGTATTGTCATGGTGTTTAGCTAAAGCTTTATATTGTTTTAATCATTTATACGTGATTAATATTGCAGTTTTCTATGCAGGTCGGATTCCCCTGCTTACACTAATTGCAGCTAATTTGTTAAATGTTCATTTATCTGTATAAAATTCTGGATTCATATTTTAAGGCAAAGACCTTGAATTATAGATATTTGTGTGCAAGCCTTCCTTTTGATGGATGACAAATGGTGGAACATCAGTTAATGGCAGTGCATTGCACATATTCAGTGTTATAATGTTGATCGGATGAGAATTTTCACCCAGTGCTGCAGTTTAAGAAGAAGGGCCATCATAAGAAGAAGATTTCCATCCAAGGAAAGAAGCAATAAATGATAAATTCCTGCCTGTCATGCTCCAATTCCTAGACTCAATATAAAATGAAATGTTATCAGTTTAATGTTCTATGGTCATCTTTAATATTTGAAAAAAAACCAGAATCCATTTTTTGGAAAACTTTAATTGAACTAATGATCATAAATTAAGTTACTGTAATTTGATTACATGCATCACTTGTGCTTATTAAAAACTTATATTCCAAAAATTAGATTTGCTGATGATTGTTAAATATCTAAATTGCAGGTGCTTTATATGAATCAGGTTGGACACATCCTCCCATTCATAAAATCTTTACATAAGAAAATTAATATCTTTATTATATTATTTAGTTATGGTAGCTAATTAGTTGGAGATTAAATTAGAATAGCATCAACATTAACAGAGGTAATCTAAATGCTTTTAACTAAGTGCTTCAATCCTATAGTAATATATATGCATATTCAGGAAACAAATTGACAATCTAGCCTCTACAATTGAGGGGGAAAAGCTCACAGGAATTTGACATTAATTAGGATCTGTGTAATAGCATGATAAAATATTATTGTGACTTTCCTACACCTTAACAACACTTTTGGACTGTAATAAGCTTGGAGTAGCACTCAATTTTTGACTGATATGAAATCCCCTATAAAATAACATCTATGGATTATTATTATTATTTTATTTTTTATTTTTTATTTTTTATTAGAAGCAATTGTACAAAGATAAAACATTCGGCATCTAAGATTATACAATTATTGTACAGCTTCATTTTTAACCTTATAACCTGAAAATGAAAAAAAGAAAAGAAAAAGTGAACAAGAAAGGGAAAAAGTGAGGTGAAAAGATAGCTCGAAAAAGAACAAAGAAAAGACCCCTAAAGTACCAAAGTAGTGTGGCCGAAAGATATAGAGATAAGAAAAGAGAAAAAGAAAGGTGGAGATATACCTGCCCCTCATCTCCCCCCCCCCCCCGCCCACCTCACCCAGCCCGGCATTTAAATTTAAATTTGTGTTGCGCCATGCTATTCTTGTAAGAATTCGGTGAAGGGTGTCCATGTCTTGAGAAATTGATCTGTTTTTTCCACCAAGACAAGCCTAATATTTTCCAAATGTAGTGTCTCGGACATGTTTGTGATCCACATCTTCACTGTAGGGACTGTTGTCTGTTTCCAAAATTTAAGTATTAGTTTTTTCGTCGTTATCAGGCCATAGTTAAGGAAACGTCTTTGAAATAGTGTTAGCTCAGAACAGGCTTCTGACATACCTAGTGTGATCAATTTTATGTTGGGGTCCAATTTTATTTTAAGTATTTGAGAAAAGATATCAAAAATTCCCCTCCAGAAGTTTTGTAATTTTGTACAGGAAGCAAAGGAAAGGGTTATGGTTGCTTCTTGGAGGAGACATTTATCACAAATAGGAGAGAGATTTGGGAAGATCTTATTCAATTTAGACTTTGAGTAATAAAGTCTATGCAGTATTTTAAATTGTATTAGTGAGTGCCTAACATTAAGAGAACAGTAGTGTATATATAGAAGGCTTTCCTCCCAGCTATCCTTTGAAATTGTTAGACCCAATTCGTCTTCCCAAGCTAGCCTAATTATTTCCGACGATGGAATATGTAAATTTCAAAGGGTATTATAAAGGTACGATATTAACTTATTTGAATCTGACTTTCTATTCATGCATTCATCTAGAACCCGAGAAATTGAAGAAATTGCGACAATTCCCCTACCTGTCTCAAGGCTGCTCACACGGAGCTGTCTTGCATCCCTTGCGTACAGCCGACAGGAACTTCTGGACTTCGGTTCCTGCGGCTGCAACAACTTTCTGCTCGATCTCCGTCTCGCTCCTGAGCTAGTCAGAGCAGCGGGGCGGCAGAACGCCAGCGGAACCGCGTGGCGGCAGAACGCCAGCGGAGCCGCGGGGCGGCAGAATGCAAGCGGAGCCGCGGGGCGGCAGAACACCAGCGGAGCCGCGGGATGGCAGAACGCCAGCGGAGCCGCGGGGCAGCACAACGCCAGCGGAGGCGCGGAGCGGCAGAACACCAGCGCGCACCAAGCCAGCTTGGCCGACCGGAAGCACCAACAGACGGCGACGTGAACGAAAGCACCGCCGGGGATGCAGAGGTGGGTTAAAGGCCAGGTTAGAGCTAGCCCCACACAGGCTAGCGATTCCTAGCCTTTTCCTCGCCAACGTGCGCTCACTGGCAAACAAAATGGACGAACTACGGCTAAGGATCACCTCCCACAACTGGATCAAAGACTGCAGCATCTTGATCCTCACTGAAACTTGGCTCATCACCGACGTTCCTGACAGCACCATCCAGCTAACGGGGCGGCATTTACTCCGAGCGGACAGGACAACAGACTCCGGTAAGACCAGAGGTGGAGGTCTGTGCATTTATGTAAATAAAGCATGGTGCACGGACACCACCATCATCGAGAGTCACTGCTCAGCTAACCTAGAGTTCCTCTTGGTTAGATGCAGACCGTTCTATCTGCCCAGAGAGTTTACCTCCATTGTTGTGACTGCAGCCTATATTCCTCCTGATGCTAATGCCAAGCTTGCAATGAAAGATCTGCATACTGCCATTAGCAAACAACAGACTCACAACCCCGAGGCAGCCTTCATTGTTGCGGGTGACTTCAATCACTCCAACCTGAAGACTGTGCTCCCCAAATTCCACCAACATGTCTTCTTCGCCACTAGAGAAGACAAGACACTGGACAAAGTCTACACCAACATGGCGGAAGCTTACAAAGCCGTCCCCCTCCCCCACCTTGGACAGTCTGATCACCTCTCATTGTTCCTGCTCCCAAAGTATTCCCCACTCATCAGACGGGTTAAACCCACTGTGAGGACAGTTAAAGTCTGGTCAGAGGAGGCGGACTCCACACTCCAGAAGTGTTTTGGAAACACTGACTGGAAGGTGTTTGCAGCCCAGGCCACCCTTGACTCCCACACGGACATTGACTCCTATACATCCTCTGTTCTGGACTTTATAAACTCCACCATCAACAGTGTCACCTCCCTCAAACGGGTGACCATATTTCCGAATCAGAAGCCATGGATGAACAGCGAGGTCAGGCTACTGCTGAAAGCACGGGACACCGCTTTCAGGTCAGGCAATGCCCGAGCCTACAGTTCATCCAGGGCTAACCTGAAGAGGGGCATAAAGAAGGCCAAGCACTGCCATAAGCTCAGGATTGAGGAGCACTTCACCAACAACTCCGACCCCCGACGCATGTGGCAAGGCATCCAGGCCATCATGGACTTTAGACCCACCAACACCACCCTCACATCCAGCAATGCCTCCTTCCTTGAGGAGCTTAACCACTTCTATGGCCGCTTCGATAGGGACAATCTAGAGATGGCCATCAAGGCTGTGCTCCCTGCCAATCACCAGCCCCTCACACTCACGCCCTACGACGTGTACGTGGCACTGAGTAGGACTAATGCACGTAAGGCTGCTGGCCCTGACGGCATCCCCGGGCGTGTCCTCAGGGCCTGTGCTGCGCAGACGTCTGGACTGACATCTTCAACCTGTTACTTGCCCAAGCAGTTGTCCCCACGTGCCTTAAATCCACCTCCATCGTGCCGGTGCCAAAACACTCCACTGCGGCAAGCCTCAACGACTTCCGCCCAGTTGCACTTACTCCCATCATCGCCAAGTGCTTCGAGAGGCTGGTCCTGGCACACCTCAAAGGCTGCCTACCCCCCACATTGGATCCCTATCAGTTTGCCTACCGCAAGAACAGAAGTACAGAGGATGCCATCTCAACGGCACTTCACTCCGCCCTCTCCCACCTCGACAACAGAGACACTTACGTAAGAATGCTGTTCATCGATTACAGCTCAGCATTCAACACCATCATACCCTCTAAACTGATCACCAAACTCGGTGACCTGGGCATCGACCCCTCCCTCTGCAACTGGATACTGGACTTTCTAACCAACAGACCCCAGTCTGTTAGGTTAGACAAGCACACCTCTTCAACCCTCACCCTGAACATTCCACAAGGCTGTGTGCTGAGCCCCCTCCTCTACTCCCTCTTCACCTACGACTGCACACCTGTACATGGTACTAACACCATCATCAAGTATGCAGATGATACAACGGTGATTGGCCTCATGAGTAACAACAATGAGTCGGCCTATAGGGAGGAGGTCCAGCTCCTAGCAGCATGGTGTCCTGACAACAACCTGGCCCTTAACTCCAAGAAGACCAAGGAGCTCATTGTAAACTTCAGGAAGTAGACACGCACACCCCCATCCACATTAACGGGACGGAGGTGGAACGTGTTTCCAGCTTCAGGTTCCTGGGGGTCAACATCTCCGATGACCTCTCTTGGACCCATAATACCTCAACTCTGGTCAAGAAGGCTCACCAGCGTCTCTTCTTCCTGAGGAGACTAAAGAAGGTCCATCTATCTCCTCAGATTCTGGTGAACTTCTACCGCTGCACCATCGAGAGCATCCTTACCAACTGTATCACAGTATGGTATGGCAACTGCTCTGTCTCCGACCGGAAAGCACTGCAGAGGGTGGTGAAAATTGCCCAACGCATCACCGGTTCCTCACTCCCCTCCATTGAGTCTGTCCAAAGCAAGCGTTGTCTGCGAAGGGCGCTCAACATCGCCAAGGACTGCTCTCACCCCAACCACAGACTGTTTACCCTCCTACCATCCGGGAGGCGCTACAGGTCTCTCCGTTGTCGGACCAGCAGGTCCAGGAACAGCTTCTTCCCTGCGGCTGTTACACTACTCAACACTGTACCTCGGTGACTGCCAATCACCCCCCCCCCCCCCCCGACACTCCTCCCACCAGGATTTATTAGTTTTATTTATTGCTCATATTTATGTCGCTCTTCTAGGGAGATGCTAACTGCATTTCGTTGTCTCTGTACTGTACACTGCACAATGACAATAAAGTTGAATCTGAATCTGAATCTGAATCTATATCTGGACCCTTAGAGTGACAATCTTGGGTGTGTATTTTCACATAGTCTTGTATTTGAAGATATCTGAAGTATTGACTACCTTTCAAATGATATTTCGACTGTAATTCTTGAAAAGAGAGGAGGGTCCCCATCTCATAAAGATCTCCCAGTTTTTTTTAATTCCTAAGCTTTCCCATTGTGTAAAGGCCTTGTCTAAAGTAGACGGTTTAAATGAGGGATTATTGGCGACTGGTAAGAGGAGAGATACGTTTCTCAATTTAAGGGTTAATTTCAACTGTTTCCAGATTCGTAAGGTGCTATGGATTATCGGATTTTTCTCATATGTTGATTTCTTCAGATTTATTGGAGAGAGAAGAATCGGGCCTATATTGAAAGGCAAACAATCTTCCCTCTCCATTTTTAACCAGTTTACTTGTTGGCATGTATCGTCCATCCAATAAATTACATTTTTAATATTCGTTGCCCAATAATAGAAAAGAAAATTAGGGAAAGCCAGTCCGCCGATTTCTTTAGGTTTGCATAAATGTCTTTTGTGAATTCTGTGAGTTTTGTAATCACAGATAAAGTTTGTAATCGCAGAGTCGAGTTTAAAAAAAAGTTTTTAGGGAGAGAAATCGGTATTGATACATCTATGGATTATGTACACACCTCCAAAGTGATTGATAGTGAATACTATGTTGGTAGAGAGTTTTGTATGTATATAACTAATATCCATTGGAAATATATAATACAATTTGACCACAATATCATTCATTCACAGATTGATATCAGTTTACTTATTTACAGGCTCATGGTTCCTGTGTGTATTTCTTTTCCAAGTTTTGTGTCTTTTCTTGTATATAGTAGTTACATTTTAACACTACAAATTATGTGACATAGAGGCTTCTGCTCAAAGCAGATGGTAGCATAATTGGGATAATTAACACAGTACCTTGAAGAGTAGGTTAAGCTGCCAGATGTGGGAGGAAACCTTACTTGTAGAGGTCTTTGGTAAGTAGATCTGTTGCAGAGCAAATTGCTATAGGGCCAGGACATGCCACTGTACACTGCAAACCAGACTGACAATGGCAGCAAGTTCAGCTTTCTTTGCAGCAATCAGACCCACTAAATGCTGCATTATCCTGTGATACTGGAAGCTAGGGCATAGGGCATTCTTTGTTGCATCAAGGTTGGGGTTTGTTCCCCTTGTGTGGTTGATAGAGGGCGAGTTCACTCATGGAGTCACAAAGTCATGGAGCTATACAGCACCCAATCAGGCCCTTAGGCTCGACTTTCTCATGCCGCCAAGTTGGCATTCTACATTAGTATTATTTTCATGCATATGTTTTAAAATGCTTCGTATCCACATCTGCCCACATGTGTTTGAAGAACAGTCCTGACTCGAAGTGTCAACTATCCATTTTCTCCAGAGATGCTGTCTGACCTGCTGAGTTACTCCAGCATTTTGTGTCTATCTTTGGCATAAACCAGCATCTGCAGTTCCTTGTTATTACACTGTAATGAAAAGGATGATTGGGTCAATGAATACGGTCTCTTCAAAGCTTTCAGCCCCATTGGTGGATACTGCCTCTGTATTGAACTTTCTTATAATTACCAGCTTTGCCTCAGCTTCGAGGATTCGGATGGAGCCTGGGTCTATCCGGCTCTGATTAGTTTCTCCTGTGCCTGGATGTGTGAATATTTTCTGTAAAAGAGAGCAAGAGTATTCAGGATGTTTATTTGATTGAATAGTAGTTTGAGTTTAATAGTAGTTTTAGGTAAGAAAATAGGGTCCGCAAATAAAAGGAGACAAAAGATTGGCTGGCATGCAATTGACATGATCATAAAGTTACAGAATCACAAAAGGGTTAGTCGACTGAAGGAGACCTTTGGGTCCATCAGGTCTGTATCAACTGTATGCAAGAGTAGACAAAATGTGCTGAAGTAAAGTGCTGGGGTGGACACAGTTCTTACAACTGGCCAGAGTTTAGAAAATGATGGCAGAATTTAAGGAAAAATAGGAAAAGTCAGAAATGCTAATGATACGATGAACCTACAAATGTATGTAAAGATGGAAAAAAAGCAAGGCTGAATGCAAAAAAAACAACAAGGGTGTGACTTTAAAAATAATTGCAGTAACATAAAAGGAGCCAGGAATGTACATTTACGCAGTATGCACTCTCGCCAGGTATAAACCTGACTGCAGGAAGGGATTCCAATAAGAAGTTTTCTGGAAATTTGTTTACCGTAGGTATTTTCTGTTTCTTGTGCGATAAATGGGAAGTGAAAAGTCAAAGGTATTGTGAAGTATTGTACACACTTGTTCAATGCTGAGTGAACAAATAGGCTCTATTGGCTAAGATGCTTTGGAAGAGTCGATTGGGCTTCTCATTGGAAATGCATGCCATTCCCAAACGCTTTCCAACCCCCTGTGACCTAATTGCACCAGTGACTCATTGTTGGTCCAGTTCCAGTCTCACTACTGGCTTCAGGGCCAGAGCACTGTTACCCCACTATGTTTTAACCACTCAAGTGGGGTATTTTGAATGCTGATCCTGCAAGCCAGTTTCACTGTCTGAAGAAGCGTCTCGATGCAAAACGTTACCCATTCCTTCTGTCCAGAGATGCTGCCTGTTCCGCTGAGTTACTCCAGCATTTGTGCCTATCTTCGATGTGCTGGTTGCTCCACTACTTGGAAAACCAAGTTATATCCCTCTGTTTCAATCTCAACTTCGCCTAAAGGGAAAAGAATGGAAAATATGCAAGCTTCAGGTTATTAAAAATAACATGCACCATATTTGGTAGTTTTGTTGATGTGCCTAGAAATAAGAACCTGGAAGTTATGTTTGTTGAGGTTGGAGGGGTGTGTGGATTTGATGAAAGGTACCATATCAATCCTATCACCTGTGAGCTTCAGAATTTCTGTTTGCTTTAGAGTAGGGATTCATTTCATTGCTAGTTGGGTGTAATCATCACACAAAATGCCATAGTTTCACCAATATGCAGCCCATAGGAACATTGAGGAGAAAATACAATCCACTGGTGAAGCAATTATAGTATTTTTTAATATTGATGATTACTACTCAGTAAAGATGGGACATGCAAAATACTTAATGTTTTTTATTAAGTGTAAGTTTGTTTTGAAGCTGAGGCTGTAAGAGCAATATTCTGTTACAACTTTAATCCAGGTCATTGGAGTCAGATCTTTCAATATAGATTTTCAACAGTATTTCAAGAATTAATTTAGTTCCCTGGCCAATGTTCATCTTTGAAATTGATTTGTTTGGTTGCTATTCTGTTTGTGGAACTTTCTTGTACGTAAATTTGGCTACTGAATTTGCTTAATTTAAACAACAAATTGCACTTCACTGGCTACAGTAGTTTAGACTGGACAGGTTGCCTTTCCTGTTTTTTTACTTAATGAAGTGAAAATTAATACAAAAAAATTGTAGATGCTAGAAATGCAAAATAAAAAGAAAAGCAGAAACCAAAAAATGTTATAAATTGTATCTGTGGGCAGAGAAACTAAGATGACATTTCAGGTTGAAGAACCTTTGTCAGACCTGGGGAGGTTACCTTTTGTACAGCTTATCTCACGGTTCCCCTAATGTCACCTTATCAGAGAGGTCCCCCTCCCCAAACTCTCATGGAGTTCTGATGAAGAGTTTTTAACCTGAAATATTAAGTCCTGTTCCCTTATCTCAGATGTGGACTGATCTGCTGAGTATTTCCAGTATTTTCTGATTCTATTTCACATGTCATAATTATTTTGCTAATCATATTTATTAAGCCCAGTCAGCAGAGAAAAGTAAACTCACACTCACATGAAGGTTAGACAAGTGAAGTGGGGTTAATTAAGGCAGCATTCCTGATATAATTTGTTCTAGAATCCAGACTTATTGGCAAAAGTTCAGATCATTGGCTCCAACCACATTAATAACACATGGCTATACTTGGACAGTAGGGGATGTTGTTTGAAATTCGAGCCAGTGTATTAAATCACTGCCAATAAGTCTGGGCACTGTTAATAAAAGGTATCAAGATGGATATGATTGTAGGCAATATCCTTGCTTTGGACATTTCCATGTGTTTGTGTTTCTTTTTTGCTGCTGAAATTTACTTATGCCAGTGATACCCTAGTATTTACAAATGTATTATTCCTCATTGATAAAAAAGTAAATGATCATAAAGCAATAATTTTACATTACTTGAGAAAATATTACTACAAACTAATATCACGATGGTTGACATAATGACAATATTTGCATTTGCTACAAATTCAAAGGAACTTAACAAATGTAGATTTAGCCACTGCAGAGATCTGATGTCACACTGGCTAAATATAGTTGCAAACTATTCTGGTTCTTATCCAAGGGAATAAAAAATACCAACCATTGGATAGCAATACTCTGTGCATTATGGGATTTCATGCGTTCATTCCGTTTGACTGGAGTTGCTAAAGACAATAAATCAAATTAAAATAGACAATAAAAAACAGCATTTATAAATTTATATTTGGTCAATGCAAAGTTACGTTGATTATGCCGTTAATCAAATCTTGCCTGGTTTCCCTTGGAAACTGACTGTAATTTGAGGCAAAAATACAATATACCACATACAGAAAGGACAACCTAGATACTGATGCCAATAACTGTCATTGACTTTTTCAATAGAAACACATGGCATACAGAAAATAAACCACCTTCCTGTGCTGCAGCTAACCAAAAATATCAACTTATTTTTCTGAATTTGAGAATGCTTTTTTGAATAAATGTGTTGAACAGGCAACAGTATAATTCAACTACAATGTGAAGATAGTATTGCCTTTATTAAGGCCAAAACCCAGCAGCAGTTATTAGTGACACATGTGAGGGATTAGTGACACATGTGAGGGTGGCACGGTGGTACTGCGGCAGAGTTGCTGCCTTACAGCGCCAGATACACGGGTTTGATCCTGATTAAAGGGCCTGTCCCACTTGGGCGACCTAATCCGCGAGTTCGGGCGAGTTTGCCCTCGACTCATACTCGCAGCATGGTCGACACAAGGTCGTAGGAGGTCTTCGTAACTCTCCTTCATGCTCGAGAGTGGTCTCCGCGTACTCGAGGCCTCAGCTAGGTCGCGGCGTTTTTTTCAACATGTTAAAAAATGCCTGCGAGTAAAAAAAGGTCATCATGGAAAAAATCGATACATTTTTTACTCGTAGGTTTAGTCGTAGTAGGTCGTAGAGGTCGGCATGTTAGTCGTAGGTAATCAAGGATAGTCGAAGGTAGTCGTAGATAGTCTTCATCATAGTCGAAGGGAGGTCGAAGGGAGGTCAAAGGAGAACGAAGGAGGTCATCTTCACTCTCCACTACTCGGTGTTCAAATTTCCCAAAGTTAGTTGTAGCTAGTCGAAGCTGGTCTTCAACATAGTCGAAGGAGGTCTTCTACATAGTCGAAGGAGGTCTTCAACATGTCATTTTACTCTTCTAAAATCGCCAATTAGGTCGCTCAAGTGGGACAGCCCCTTAAGGGGGCTTGTCTGTAGGACGTTTGTACATTCTCCCCTTGACCTGCATGGGTTTTCGCCAGGATCTCCGGTTTTCTCCCACACTCCAAACAGGTACAATGTTAATTGGCTTGGTATAATGTAAATTGTTCCTAGCATGTGTAGGATAGTGTGCGAGGATTGCTGGTAGGTGCGGTCTTGGTGCAGGACAGGCGGAAGGGTCTGTTTCCACGCTGTATCTCTAAACTAAACTAAACTAAATAAACTAATCTGAATACAAAACATTTTGTTAGGAATGGATTGTTAATGAGTGGTTTTATTGATCACCAATGACCAAGCAGGGAGTACATTTTCAAAAGTCTGCCTATCATGGTTGCATTTATAGTAATTCCCAGAAAAATAATTTAGTTTACCTATTTTTTTCTAGGTCATTTAACTGTTAACTGAGATCGGTCTTGATGCAGATTCTCAACCCAAAACATCAAACATTCCTCCCCCCCACCCCCCTCCCCTACTGGTGCTGCTTGACCCGCGGAGCTTGCTCCAGCAAATTGTTTTTTTGTTCCAGATTCCAGTATCTGGTGTCTCTTGTGTCTACGTCCAACTATTATGTTCAGCCAAATGTTCTGCGTGACATCTGTCAAGTAGTATAATTTGTGATATTAGAAGGGGCTTCCTGTGCTGTCAGATAATGATACTGCCCTTTATGTAATTTAAAGCAGGACAAATTCAAGGAATTTTATGCTGAGATGTTTTTCTCCCCAATGATAGACCCAGACGGGGTGTTTCTATTTCAAAAAATTGCAACCATACTCGTAAATCACCCTGAACATACCCAGGCCAACCTCTTGAAATTTCCAACCTCACTCCATGTCCAAAGTCCTTTCCCTAGTCTCACCATCCCTGTAGTATTCCAACCTCTTGCCTGTCACAAACTTTCCCACCCTCCACTCTGATTATGGTACCCACATTCTAGTACAGGCCATTCCGCGAGACACCTGCCAATCTGGGTGGCTTCCTGTTGGGAAACAGAGAAAGACATTTGAATTTGGAAGAACCTTTGTGCCACCAGCCTTTGCTTTCTGCTGCTACCACCCTTTGGGATTGACCTGTGATCCCAGATGGTCTGACAAAGACAGTGTATATGGCAAGAGACTCAGATCTCAAAAGGGTAGCACAGTGGTGCAGTGGTAGAGTAGCTGCCTTACAGCGCCAGAGAGCTGGGTTCGATCCTGACTATGAATGCTGTCTGTATGGAGTTTGTAGGTTCTCCCTGTGACCATGTGGGGTTTTTTGTGGCTGCTCCGGTTTCCTCCCGCTCTCCAAAGACATACAGGTTTGTAGGTTAATTGGCTTTGCTAAAATTGCAAATTGTCCCTGGTGTGTAGGATGTTACTAGTGTGTGGGGAGTGATCGCTGGTCAGCATGGACTCAGCTGGCTGAAGGGCCTGTTTCCACACTGTATTTCTAAAGTCTAAAGACTGATGTCTAAATCTGGATGAAACAGGCCAGTGTGGTGGTTGGCAAGTTTGATTGAGTTACACAGCCAAAGTATACAGCCCTATGACTCTCCCACTATAATAGGGGGGATACTGTATTACTTATTATCCAGTGGACAGATTTGTGCATTCTATGCCCTCAGTCATCAAGGTCTTTCTGACTCATGGCTCTGATACGGGAGGGAGGGGGGGGGGGGAGGGGATACAATGGGAGGATATCTTTAATCTGTGATTAATTTATCAGTATATATGTAACCCAACTGTCCTGAAGGTAACCCCCCCCCCCACCCCCACCCCCCGATGTTGAGCGTCTACCACTCTCAACAATCAACGAATGTCGTGAAATGCTCCCCACCTATTGGCACAAGGGACTTCTTAACATCTTGTCCTGTGTATTTGATTCTGATAATCTGGACTCGTCCAGTGACTGCTGTGAAAGGACAGCTGACAACATGGGAAAGTCCATGTGACAGCTTGGAGAGACAGCTGACAGGAGGGAACAGACCCCACTGGGGCCGTCATGGGCTAGCTACCCATGACAGCAGTCCCCAACGCTGTTTCAGCTAGTTGGAGACACCCGCTAAATGCTACTAAAAGTAAAATAAAGAGAATACCCCTAGAGCCTGCGAGAGCGGGGCCGGAAGATGGCTCACCGATTGATAACACGGTTACAGACCCAGGAACGGAAACGACTACTGACAAGGAGAGCATGGCACATGAGACATCCACAACAGCTGCGGGACACAAACTTCAGGTGTGCATCTGTGGTTGGGAGAAATTAACATCAGTGAAGGGCTTGAAGATCCACCAAGGGAAGAAAAAGTGCTTGAGAGAGCAGAAACATGGGCCTCGCATTGACCAGTACTTCTTACGAAGCAACCAGTCAAATCAGTCGAGTGAAGCACAGCGACGGGACACAAACCAAAGTTCGCAGAGCATCAGCACCCATGTCACTGAAGAGGGTGATACAAGCACAGAAATGCCGGTGGAGGAGCCCACGCAACAACTACAAAGACCTCCATTGGAGGGAAAGATCAAAGGGCACAAACCTGGAGTGAAATGGCCCAAGGCTGTTGAAAAGAAAGAGTGGGAGACGGTCAACAGTGACCTTATACATATCTTGGAGCAACAAGCGGGCACAGCAGTGGAAAAGCTTGAAAGGATGGGCAACACAATCTACAGCTATGGAGAAGAACGGTTTGGGGTGAGTAAAGGGAGAGGTGGAAAGAAATTACCAACACCAATCAAGTCCAGGAGGCAGCAGGAGATCGAGAGGCTAATCAGAGAGAGGAGACAGTTGAAAAAGCAATGGAAAAAAGCAACTGACGCAGAGAGAGAAGGTCTCATGCTACTCCAAGAGGACATCAAGAACCGATTGGCAACCTTGCGAAAAGCAGAGAACTTGAGGAAACTTCGCAAGAAGAAAGAACACACAAGAACACGGTTCTATAAAAACCCTTTCAAGTTCATCAAAGACCTCTTCGCAAAGGAAAAAAGTGGAACTTTGAAAACATCAAAACAGGAATTGGAGGAACACTTGGAAAAGGCCCACAAAGACACGAAAAGGCATGAGCAGTTAGTCATCCCACATGACATCCCGCCTATTCAACCACCTGAATTCAACATGGACACCAGCCCTCCGAGATGGCAAGAGGTGGAGAACACGGTCCGGCGAGCAAGAGCAGCATCAGCTCCGGGGCCAAACGGAGTACCATACAAGCTCTATAAGAACGCACCGGATGTGTTACGCTTTCTATGGAAGCTCATGAGGGTGGTGTGGAAGAAGCAAACAATACCTAAGGCGTGGCGAAGGGCCGGCGGCGTGCTAATACCTAAAGAAAAGGATGCGTCAGACATCAGCCAATTCCGGCCAATATGTCTCCTCAACGTCGAGGGAAAAATCTTTTTTAGCATTGTATCACAAAGGCTGTCCACCTATCTGGTAACAAACAAGTATATTGATACATCTGTACAGAAAGCAGGAATTCCAGGATTTTCGGGCTGCTTGGAGCATACAAGCATGATCTGGCACCAGATCCAAGCAGCTAAGAAGGACAAGAGAGACCTACATGTGATCTTCCTCGATCTGGCCAATGCATTTGGTTCAGGTCCCCATGAACTCCTTTGGGAATCTTTTGCCTTTTTCCATGTACCAGAGCTCATCACCACACTGGTCAAGAAATATTACCAAGACCTGCAGCTGTGCTTCACAACAGCTGACTTCAGTACAACATGGCAGCGCTTGGAAATAGGCATCATGGCAGGCTGCACAGTCTCACCCTTGGCCTTTACAATGGCCATGGAAGTCATCATCAGGGCCTCAAAATGGGTGGTGGGCGGTGAACGAACCAGGGCTGGGCTCCGTCTGCCACCCATCAGGGCATACATGGACGACATGACAACACTAACCACTACTGCAGCATGCACCAAGCGGCTACTTGGAAAGCTGCAGGAGAACATCAAGTGGGCCCGAATGAAAATCAAACCAAGTAAATCTCGAAGCATCTCCATAGTCAAGGGGGTGCTTAGAGACACAAGGTTCTGTATCAGTGACGACCCAATACCAACAGTGTCTGAGCAGCCAGTTAAAAGCCTGGGAAGATGGTATAACGCAAGTCTCAAGGACAAAGAGCAGGTGCAACAACTAAGGCAAGAAATTGTCAATGGACTGGAGAACATCAATCAGACCCTACTGCCTGGGAAACTGAAGCTCTGGTGCCTACAGTTTGGACTCCTTCCTCGGACAATGTGGCCACTGACCGTTTATGAAGCCCCAATAACAACTGTGGAGAAGATGGAGCTAACCATAACATCATACGTGAAGAAATGGCTCGGTGTGCCACGATGTCTAACTAACATCGGCCTCTATGGCAAAGGGGTCCTGGAACTACCTCTCACTAGTCTAACAGAGGAATATAAATGTTCTAAAGTAAGACTCCAGATGACACTGAGGGACTCTAGAGACAAGATCATCAGTGCTGTTGCGCCGCCCCTAGCAATTGGCCGGAAGTGGACACCATCTGATGCAGTACAGCAAGCTTCATCAGCCCTGAGGCACAAAGACATAGTGGGGCAAGTCCAGCAGGGAAGAGGAGGCTTTGGCCTTACGACAAGTAAACCAACTTGGCGAAAGGCCACAACATCAGAGCGGAGGACGTTGGTGGTTGAGGAGGTGCGGCGACAGGAGGAGGCCGCAAGAAGTGCAAAGGCGGTCTCTCTTGCCAAGCAGGGGCAATGGATGCAGTGGGAAGGTGTGGAGCGGAGGAAGATCAGCTGGAAAGAACTATGGGAAATGGAAGCAAGCAAGATCAGCTTCATCATCAGAGCGACATATGACGTGCTTCCATCACCAAAGAACCTCCATCAGTGGTACGGCGAGAATCCAACCTGTGCCATCTGCCCAACTCCAGCGACCCTCAAACACATCATGGTAGGCTGCAAGACCAGCCTCACGCAAGGGAGATACACGTGGCGGCATAATCAGGTACTAAAAAGCCTGGCATCAGCCCTTGAGAACAGGCGGTGTGCGACCAACTCCTTGCCTCCGAGAGCAAGCAACCCCCCTCCCCTAAGGGTAATAACCTTTGTCCGAGAAGGACAGAAAACTTCTAAACTTCCTTCCACCAGATCAGAAGAAGGAAGCCAATGCAGGGCCCGTGACTGGAGGATGCTGGCGGACATCGGCCGACAACTAATTTTTCCACCTGAAATTGCTTCCACCACCCTCAGGCCAGACTTGGTGTTCTGGTCCCCATCACAGAAGACTGCTTACATCATAGAGCTCACAGTTCCATGGGAGAACTCTGTTGAGGAGGCCTATGAGCGTAAGAAGCTGCGCTACGCAGAGCTTGCAGCAGAGGCAACGCAGCGTGGCTGGAACACCAAAGTCTATCCAGTTGAAGTGGGATGCAGAGGATTTGTTGCGTCATCTACCATCAGACTGTGAAGGAGCTTGGAATCCACGGTCAGGCTCTGCGGAAGACCATAAGATCACTCTCAGAGGCGGCTGAAAGAAGCAGCCGGTGGATTTGGCTCAAGCGGAAAGACCCATGCTGGGCCCCAAGTATGTCGGGGTGAATCTTTGGGACGGTTTGACATGGGACGGTTTGACATGGGACATGCGCTGAGGGTTGATCATCCTGCAGCGGGCCGCCCTTGTGGAGGGTGTATAGTGTTAAAAGGCCGAAACACCCAGTGATGCAAGGGTACACTACTGATGATGTGTCCTGTGCCCAACTGTCCTGAAGGTAACCCCCCCCACCCCCCCCCCCCGATGTTGAGCGTCTACCACTCTCAACAATCAACGAATGTCGTGAAATGCTCCCCACCTATTGGCACAAGGGACTTCTTAACATCTTGTCCTGTGTATTTGATTCCGCCTTCCCCAGAAAATATAGAAAATATTCCATAATGAAGATGACATATGTCTTCTCTTTAACTCTGTGGAATGTTCTTTAAATCTTTGCTCGTTGTTCTGAAAAATCCACTTGCACATTAATTTTCCCCTCACAGGGTTCTTCATCTAAAATATATGCCATTATTTGAACGCTTCAGTTCATAATTGATCATACATGAATGCATAAAAGAGGAAAGGAAATGTCTGCCTTCTGGTCCAAACAAAGTATATTTTAAGACAACCACTGTAAAACGCCTGAAAACGATTTCCTTTCCTGTCAGCAATTCAGCTTTGTGGAGAATTAACATTTTGAATACATCAAAAAGTTCTCGTAGATTTAACCGGTATCAGAATTGTCTTTGTTGCATCTCCTTGGGTTTTACATTAAGAGAGTGAGATCCTTTATTTTGGTTACCAAGCATTGTCAGTGAACACGATTTACCACACATTCCAAATGATTATCAGTTTTCACAAGAAGTCTTTGGTGACATATTTCCAGATTTAATATATCTTGTTTTCTCTCCAATTTTCTTCACTGTAAACCCAAAGGACAAAGTACGGTCTACATGGTCTCGGTACAAAAGTGTCCAAGCGGAACTAAGCAAATCTACAATTGGTTTCAGCTGTGCTGGGCTAAGGGGACTGAGGAATCAGTCACAGTTCTTACTGCTGTCTTCAGTCCAACATATATTAAACATCTTTATTCCCCAGGTTTGTCCCCGGTGCCCAGAGCTGACTCGTGCCATCATCGTCTCTCTATCTCAAAGATTTAGGATGAATTGGAGCTCAGTTTACCCCAAGGCTGTTGTCAAAGTCAATTTGTGGCTGGGTGACTAGCAGATGCTCTGGTAGTTGGTGCTGCTCATGCCATTTTCTTCTATATAAGGTGAAGCAACCGCAGCTGTGCCACTGTAATATTTATATAATCTGCTGCTTGATGAACTAATTGCCAAGACCAGCATGTGATTCAAGACCATCTGTCTCACTTACATACTTTAATGCTGGGAGCAGCTAGACATCACATTAGATCGCAACTTGTTCCATAACGCCACCTCTGACCTCATTAGGCCTTTCCAAATGGAAATCCTATCATAGAGTCATACAGAGTTGAAACAGGCCCTTTGGCCCAACTTGCCCACACCGACCAACAGATCCCATTTACACTAGTCCCACCTGCCTGCATTAGGTCCATATTCCTCTAAACCTATCCTATCCATGTACCTGTCTAATTGTTTCTTCAACATTGCAATAGTACCTGTCTTAACTACTTCTTCCAGCAGCTTGTTCCATACACCCACAACCCTTTGTGCAAAAAGTTACCCCTCAGGTTCCAATTAAATCTGTTGCCTCTCACTTTAAACCTATGTCCCCTGGTTCTCAACTCCCCTACTCTAGGCAAGAGACTCTCTGCATGCATTTATCATGGTTTTGTGCACCAGATTTATTCATCTCAGGATTTTGTTCACAATTTTGTATCAAAATGCTTTTATCTTTGGTAAGCCAATCCACTCAGGCTAAACAGATTGTCAAAAATTGTCAAAACAGCTTGAATTACCCATTTAAGAGTTTACGACTAAAGATTACAAATTAATGAAAAAAACTTTAACTATCTTAGAAACTCTTAAAATCAATTATATACATTTAAATAAACTCAATTAAAACTGGTTGCTGATACATTTATCTTTCCCTCGTAGCCCTTCCTTCCCTTTGAAATGAGATCTCATAGATCGTGCCAGATGTCCTGGATGCTAACCATTTTAACTCCCCTTCCCATTGCCATACTGACCTTTGTGTCCTGGGCCTCCTCCGTTGCCTGAGTGAGGCCACACACAAACTGGAGGAACAGCACCTCATGTTCTGCTTGGGTAGCTGAATTCTCCAATTTTAGGACACCTCTAACAATCCCCCCCCCCCCTCTCCATTCCTCTGTGCCCCACCTGGACTCCCACGTATTTCTCCCCTCGCACACCCTCTTCAATCCTTCACAATTTGCAACTCTTCAGTCCTGTCTCACACCTTCTTATTTTATCTCTGGTCTTCGTTTCAACCATCTGCCTATCAAAAACTCCCTTTGCCTGTGCCCATCTACCATGCTTTATCCTTCCTCTTCTTTTGCAACTTCCCCACCCCCCAACCTGCCCCAATCAGTCTGAAAACGTCATCCATCCATGCTCTCCAGGCACGATGCCTGACCCGCTGAGTAACTCCAGCACTTTGTGTCCTTTTCTCTGAACCTGCAACAGGTCTAACCCGAGTGCCATAAACCCCTGGCATGCAGGGTCCTCCTTTGTTCCTTCCCTCGGCAGCGGTGTCCTCACTTCCACATATCCATCCTCGTCCGCGGTCGGCACCATCATTGACCGCCACGCTGACCTCTCCACTAAGCTGCTGGGTCCTCGCGCCAACCCAGGCCCCAGCCGCGGGCTCCGCAGATCCGGGCACTGATGGCCGCGGGCTTCGTCGACCCGTGAGGCTCCACATCCACCCTCGATCCGCGAGGCTCCGACCCTCGATATAAATTGACACAGTTGTCGCTGTTTGGAGACTTGCTTAGTAAAATGAACGTTTGTTATTTTAACAATGTAGAGTAATTGTAGAATATAGATGGCGCTGAAGCCAAGCAAGTCTTTGCGTGTTAGTCCCAGAAGTAGATCTGCGATCATTCATTACAATCGCAGCACTCTTTTCTCGGTGGATGGCTTAATTGCAATCATATACAGTCTTTTCGTTGACTGGATAGCCCCCAACAAAAAAGCTTTTGCCTGTCCATTTTTCCTCTGTAGCTGCTGCCTGGGCTGCTGATCACCTGCAGCACTTTGTTTTGGGGCAAGATTCCGGCAACTGCAGTCTCCATTGTCTCTCGTAATAATCCTCCACTTTACTTAAATGCCAAACACTTGAAATTCTTTGGGAGCCCCAAGAAGAGAAGTAGATAACATATTTCCTCACCACCGACCTTCTTTGCTAAGCCTTGGTCAAGGTCAGTTAAATATTTTAATCGAGTATTTGTAACATATCCAATCTTGCAGTAGCAACTGAAGAGAAGATTCTAACCAAGGCACATTATTGTAATGTTAATGGATTCAAGGCTTCTAAGGGGTGGAGCTAAATACCAAAATGTTAAACTGGTCTGCTTTTTCCTGCTGATCATAGATGATATTTGATTTCATCCACAGGTTTATGTTGGCATCAACCTCAAAGATTGCTTCAGATTTCTTAATACAGCCGGTTCCCTCCAGCACAGACCAGGTACGTTGGGCACCAGGACTCTGAAATGTTTCTGGCAGCCATGAAGCATTAAATGTATATTGAAAAGGTGTCGTCCTTGCGATTGGGGGGCTTTGTAGTGAAGAGAGTCAAAGGTGTTTAATTATCATATGTCCCGACAACAGCGGAATCAGACCTGTTTATGCAATATCCACAGATAATACATACTAAAATTTTTTTTTTTATCACAGTGATAATTATTATCACAGTGATCAGGCCGCAGGGCATGGGTCAGGCCTTACTGACTTCCAGGCTCTCACATTGCAAGGTACTGGTGTATCTGTCCTTCCTCTTCAGCAACTCTTCAATCAACAATGGCTGTCTTATTTATGTCGTAATGGATGCCATTTATTTGAATAGGGTTGCTAACTGATTGAAAAGGCATGTGCGGGTAACTGAATTGAAAATTATCAAAAAAAGAGCAGTCCTGGTCATCTAAAATATAAGGAGACAGAGATGCAAATTATCAATAGGTTTGGCAGCAACTGCAGAGAGAGGAGCCGAGTCAACGGTTCAGGTTGGCAAACTTGCATCAGAACTAGAAAAAGGGAATGGCTCGATTGTAATCATGAATTGTCTTTCCGCTGGCTGGTTAGCACAAAACAAAAGCTTTTCACTGTACCTCGATACGTGTGACAATAAATTAAACTGAACTGATAAACTGAAGTGAGAAAACAAATATGTTTTTGCAAACTTTGGAACTTGTCCAGAATCAAGCACTTCGCAGCAGGAATCATTAGATAAAGAGAAAGAGTATGGTCCTTAGCTTATTATTACATTCTCCAACCACGTGTGAGATCTTGGTACAAAATCAAAACATGAAAGGCAACAATGACCTCTCTACCATTTCTTAGTCCAGCATTCTGATCATCAACCGGGTGCAAACAGCGAGATACTATTCTTTCAGTTTACTACAGTATTATCAACGTTCATGATGGAATCTTCTCCGAAGGATGAGACCAAACACAAATTGATTAACCAATTTAATACATGACTTTACCCCTGTTGAAAGGTTATAGAGAGTGTTGGAATGTGCATCCTTGAGCTTGATCTATTCCGAGGTCATTTACATGAACTGGTTCTTTTGTAGTTACTGTACTACAGACATACTAGCTGATGACAGCAAGTTATGAGAAGTCACATGGAGTCTGTAAAGAAATATAAACAGGTTCGGTGAGTGGCCAATCAATCGTCACTTTGGAAGAAAGAATGAAAAGCATCTAAATGGACATAAAGTTCTGGAGTAACTCACCGGGTGAGGCAGCATCTCTGAAGGACATGGATCCTCACTATCCATTATCGTAGAAAATTATGGCAAAGTTAGCAAGTTTGCAGATGATACAAAAGTGGGTGGTTTTGCAGATAGTGAAGATGGTTGTGAAAAATTGCAGCAGGATCTTGATCAATTGGCCAAGTGGGCTGAGGAATGGTTGATGGAACTTAATGCAGAAAAATATGAGTTGTTACAGTTTGGGAAGTCTAACATGGGCAGGATCTAAACAGTGAATGGTAGCACTCTGGGGAGTTTTGTGGAGCAGAGGGGTCATGGAGTGCAGATGCATTGTTCCCTGAAGGTGAGGACACAGATAAATCAGGTGGTCAAATCGGATGTGCTTTTGGCACATTGGCCTTCATCAGCCAGAGTAGTGAGTATAGAAGTTGGGAGGTCATGTTGCAGTTGTATAAGACATTGGTGAGGTCACATTTAGAGTATTGTATTCAGTTCTGGGCACCGTGTTATAGGAAAGATGTTGTCAAGCTAGAAAGGGTACAGAGAAGATTTACGAGGATGTAGCCAGGAGGGTCTGAGCTTTAGGTAGAGGTTGAGTAGGCTGGGTCTTTATTCCTTGGAGCACAGGAGGATGAGGGGTGATCTTATAGCGGTGTATAAGATCATGAGAGGAACAGATGAGGTAGATGCACAGAGTCTCTTTCCCAGAGTAGGTAAATTGAGGACTAGAGGACATAGGTTTAAGATGAAGGGGAAAAGATTTAATAGGATTCTGAGTGGTAACTTTTAGACATAAAGGGTGGTGGATGTATGGAACAAGCTGCCAGAGGAGGTAGTTGAGGCAGGGACTATCCCAACATTTAAGTAGTTAGACAGGCACATGAATAGGACATGTTTGGATGGATATGGGCCAAATGGTGGCAGGTTTCTACACCATATCACTCTATGACTCTATCATTCTAAATGACATTTCAGATCAGGACCCTTCTTCAGATTGATTGCAGTAGTACAATCAATCTGAAGACAGGCAGCAAACCGAATCGTCACCTATCCATATCCTCCAGAGATGCTGCCTGACCCATTGAGATCCTCTGTTTAAGAAAGAACTGCTGATGCTGGAAAATCAAAGGTAGACAAAAAATGCTGGAGAAACTCAGCGGGTGAGCTCCAAAATATGGAGAGAGGTATCTTGAACCCCAGTTTATGAAACACGAGAACCTAGTTTGCAGATACATTAATTAGGAAGATTAATGGGAAGTTGGCCTTAACTCTTAGGGGTATGGAGTATACGTATGGAAGTTTTTTGTACTACTTCACTGGGCACTGGTAAGACTGCAGAAGTTTGTGTCTCCTCTTTTAATGAAGGATGTGCTTACATTGAAAGTGCAGAGAAGGTTCACCAGGTTGATTCTGATGAGGGGGATGACATGAAGAAATGGTGAGAAGTTGGAGTTGAGATAAATCATGTGACTGATTGAAACATAAGATTCTGAGAAGGATTGACAGAATGGATGCTGAGAGGATATTTCCCCAAGGGAGTTAGCTAGTGTCATGTCAAAATGAAGTGATTGCCCATTTGTGGCAAAGGGGAGGAGGAATTTCTCCTTTCAGAGGATTGTAAATCTTTCCAATTCTCTACACTAAGAACAGCAGTTATCATGGGTGACTTTAATCTACATACTGTACAGCACAGATGGGGCCAACTAAATTGATAGCAGCACTGAGGAGGAGGATTTCCTAGAATGTATACGGGATGTTCATAAACCAATATGTAGAAGAACCAACTCGAGGACATCCTAGACTGGGTATTGTGTAATGGGGAAGGATTAGTAAGTGATCTTGTTGTGCAAAGCCCTCTGGGCAACAGTGACCATATGGTGGAATTCTGCATTAGGATGGAAAGTGACACGGTTAATTCAGAGACTAGGGTCGAACTTCAAGAAAGGAGACTTTGAAGGTATGAGATGGGAATTGGCTACGATAGACTGGCAAATTATGCTTAAAGAGTTGATGGTGGAGATGCAATGGCAAAGATTTAAAGACCGCATGGATGAACTCCAAAAATTCTTCATCCCTGGCTGGCGAAAAAATAAAACGGAGAAGGCGGCTCAACCGTGGCTAACGAGGGAAGTCAAGGATAGTGTTAAATCCAAGGAAAAGGCATATAAATTGGCCAGAGGAAGCAGCAAATCGGAGGACTGAGAACAAATTTAGAACTCAACAGAGGAGGACCAAGGGGTTAATTAAGAGGCAGAAAAAATAGCATGAAAGAAAGCTTGCGGGAAATAGAAAAAATGACTCTAAAAGCTTCTTATAAAAGAGAAAAGATTAGTTAAGACAAATGTAGGTCCCTTACAATCAGAGACAGGGGAATTTATAATGGGAAACAAAGAAATGGCAGAACAGTTAAACCAGTACTTTGGTTCTGTCTTCACTAAGGAAGAGACAACCAATCTCCCAGAAATACTAGGGGACTGAGGATCTAGTGGGAGGGAGGAACTGAAGGGAATCCACATTAGTCAGGAAAAGGTGTTAGGTAAACTGTTGGGACTGAAGGCAGATAAATCCCCAGGGCCTGATGGCCTGCATCACAGAGTACTCAAGGAATCATGGATGCATTGGAGATCATTTTTCAATGTTCTCTCGACTCTGAATCAATTCTCATGGACTGTAGGGTAGCCGATGTAACACCACTTTTTAAGAAAGGAGGGAGAGAGAAAACGGGGATTTATAAACCAGTTAACTGTGCATCAGTAGTGGGGAAGATGCTTGAGTCGATTGTTAAAGGTTATAGCAGCGCATTTGGAATGGAGTAACAGGATCGGTCAAAGTCAGCATGGATTTATGAAGTGGAAATCATGCTTGACTAATCTTCTGGAAAAATTTGAGTATGTAACATGTAGAATGGATAAGGGAGAGCCAGTGGATGTGGTGTATCTGGACTTTCAAAAAGCCTTTGACAAGTTCCCACACAAGAGATTAGTGTGCAAAATTAGAGCACATGGTATTTGGGGTAGGGTATTGACATGGATAGAGAACTGGTTTGCAGACAGGAAGCAAAGAATAGGAATTAACAGGTCCTTTTCAGAATGGCAGGCAGTGACTGGCGGGGTGCCGCAAGACTTGGTGCTGGGACCCCAGTTATTTACAATATATATTAATGATTTAGACAAGGGAATTAAATGTGACATCTCCAAATTTGTGGATGACACAAAGCTGGGTGGCAGTCTGAGCTGTGATGAGAATGCTATGAGGCTGCAGAGTGACTTGGATAGGTTGAGTGAGTGGGCAGATGCATGGTAGATGCAGTAAAATGTGGATAGAAGTGAGCTTATCCACTTTGCTGGCAAGAACAGGAAGGCAGATTATGGAAAAGGGGAGGTGCAACAAGACCTGGGTGTGCTTGTACATCAGTCGCTGAAAGTAAGCATGCAGGTACAGCAGACAGTGAAGAAAGTTAATGGTATATTGTCCTTCATTGCGAGATGATATGAGTTTAGGAGCAAGGAGGTCCTACTGCAGTTGTTCAGGGCCATGGTGAGACTGCACCTGGAATATTGTGTGCAATTCTGGTCTCCTAATTTGAGGAAGGACATTATTGTTGTTGAGGGAGTGCAGTGTAGGTTCGCCAGGTTAATTCCTGGAATGGCGGGACTATCATGTGATGAAAGAATGGGTCGACTGGGCTTGTATTCACTGGAATTTAGAAGGATGAGAGGGTATCTTATAGAAGCATATCAAATTCTTAAAGGACTGGACAGGCTAGATGCAGGAAAAATGTTCCCGATGTTGGGGGAGTCCAGAACAAGGGGTCACAGTTTAAGAATAACGGGTAGGTCATTTAGGGCTGAGATGAGGAAAAACTTTATCACCCAGAGAGTTGTGAATCTGTGGAATTCTCTGCCACAGAAGGCAGTGGAGGCCAATTCACTGGATGTTTTCAAGAGAGGGTTAGATTTAGCTCTTAGGGCTAAGGGAATCAAGGGATCTGGGGAAAAAGCAGGAATGGGTTACTGATTTTAGATGAAGCCATGATCATATTGAATGGTAGTGCTGGCCCGAAGGGCTGAATGGCCTACTCCTGCACCTATTTTTCTATATTTCTATATTTCTATGTTTCCAAACCGTGGAGACTGAGTAATTCAATTTACCCATCGTGGAGATTGACCCAACCACAACAGAGGCGAGTGGTGAGGGATAGAGTTAGAAGATGGTACTTAGACAAAAATTGGATCAGTTATTGAATGGTAAAGCTGTCTTGACAGGTTGACTTTCCTACGCCTACTTCAATTTCCTTTGTCATTATGTCAACATACAGATGCTTCCAACAAAATGCTTCCTTTATTGTTGGAGTCATTAACTGGGCCAATGTCTTTACAACTTTACTTTCCTCACGTTTGTCTGGTTGTTTGTTGGAGCTGTTTTATCTTTGTTGATTTCATCGATTGTGCTGCCACTGAGCAACAAGAGGGGATTTTAGGCCTAAATACTTCAACGTGGACTTTGCCCTGATGTTGTGTTGGCTCTTGTCCATTTGGCTATGCAATGCACTTGTGGATAGACACAAAAAGCTGGAGTAACTCAGCGGTTCAGGCAACGTCTCTGGAGAAAAGGAATAGGTGACGTTTCGGATCAAGACCCTTCTTCAGACTCTGAACTTTGCACTTGTGATTGGTTGCTTCACGGGCTTTGTGAATCAGTGTTTCTTTATGGCTTAGAGTTTTTAGTTATTGATAATTCAGGTAAAATATATCCTGCCCTTACCCTATTCTCTCACTTTTAAACGTAGACACATATTTCTCAAAGTGGATTTTGTACGGTACCATGATCAGAAATTGTTGGGTATTAATGATGGAGTAGCAAGATGGATTCAACAGTGGCTGAATGGGATAAACCAGAGAGTAATGGTGGATGGCTGTTTGTCAGGTTGGAGGCCGGTGACTAGTGGGGTGCCTCAGGGATCTGTGTTGGGTCCACTGTTGTTTGTCATATACATCAATGATCTGGATGATGGTGTGGTAAATTGGATTAGTAAGTATGCAGATGATACTAAGATAGGTGGTGTTGTGGATAATGTAGATTAGTAAGATTAAACGAGAACTTACCAGTTTGAAGTTTGATCTTTATTTTATGAGGAGTTACGTTGGTGATTACGTGAAGAAGACCCGTCAGGGCGCATGCGCGTCAATCTTCAAAGCAGCGGTATGAAATCACAGACAACACCATAATTGAAGTAACATATTAAGATGATCAACATGAGAACTACCATTATGACCTTTTTTCTATGAGAGAGGGTTGGGCGTGGCGGGTACGTAATCACCAACGTAACTCATCATAAAATAAAGGTCAAACTTCAAACTGGTAAGTTCTCGTTTAATCTTACTATTTTACTTCGGAGTCACGAGAGTGACTACGTGAAGATTTTAAAGCTCTGTGATTTTTATGCCGCAGATCAAAATCCCGGCTTCTCACTGCATCGATTGACTGAGTATCATCAATAATGCTGTAAACATGACATTGCATATCATGCAAAACCAAAACAGTTTTATTTTTGGTCATAAAACAACCAATAAACCCTCTTAATGTAGGGGCAACAAACGAAACAGAATGAAACAGTATTGAAAACAGACTTTAAACAATAGCAACAGCACTCAATGTTGAGTGGGCAAACAGCCCTCCATCGGCAATCGACCGATGGTAGTATTGCTGAAACACAAGTTCATTTTTCCGACCTGCGGCTTTTAATATATGGTCGATGGGAACGTCCATCGCCCTGGCCGCGGATGTTGCTACTGCGCTAGTGGAATGAGATGTAAACACATCAATGTTAATTCCTGCCTGAACCAACTCTTGCTTTAACCACCTTGAGATAGTCTGAACTGCCACTCTTTTATGTTGGCTTCTTGTAACTGAGAAATAATCCTGTTTCTTCTTGTCTTAAAGCCCTTGTGGCTTCAATGTAATGTAACAAATGTGTCCTTACACATAAACATGGAGCTCTAGGATATGCTGAGAACACCATCTTAAATCCTGTCACACCTGGCCTGCTTTGTTTGAGCAGGTCATAAATATAAAACAGAACATTCTCTGTAGTCACTTCCATTCTCTCGAACTGAAGTTTTTGCAAAGTCTGCACTCTCTGTACTGACACCATTGCCATTAGCATAGCCAATTTCATGGTTAATTTTAACAAAGTTATGGACGTGACAGGGACCCAATGACGAAGCATGTTAAGAACAATGCTTACATCGCAGATTACCATATACCTAGGCTTAGGCGGTTTGGAATTAAAGATTCCTTTCATCAACCTAGATATGAGAGGGTGACAACCTATACTTCGTGTCCGTTATACCTATTACAAGATATGCCGACAAAGCACTTCTAGCTGTATTGATAGCAGTATAGCTAAGACCCTCATCATAATAAAGTGTAGATAAAACTCTAACACATTTTCAATAACTACAGTATCATATTGAATATTCTTTTGAACACAATATTGTTCCCATTTTTTTACATAAGTCATATACTGCTGTTGAGTACTCTTTCTCCAGGCTGCAGTGAGTATATCCACCGTTGGCCTAGAAAGTCCTCGACCAATGTAAGGCATTCTTAAAAACCTGCAAATTAACAGATCAATACGATCACATAACGGATGAACTTAACGCATTACTGGATGCTCCAGCAAGTTCCTACTGTTTGGAATCAGCAAAAGGAGGTTGGATCGCTATCTGTAACATCAAAGGGAACCATGGTTGAATCGGGCAATTTGGTATTACCAAAACCCCTTGAAGCGGCATCCTGCTTGATTTTCTCAAACACCGACCTATGAGGCAGAATGGTGGGAAAATGTACACAAACATATCATCCCAATTTAGTGAAAAAGCATCAATTGGCACTGCCCCTGGATCTGGTGCCTATGAAACATATTTTGGCCTTCCATATAGAAGTACTGTGTTCTTGAACGCATCCTGGTTCAACATCCACTCTGGATTATCACGGAATTTTCGTGACCTGCCATCTGGTATTACATTAAGTTTCCCTGGCAGATAGATAGCTCCAATTCAAATATCTCTATCCATACTCCAGGTCCAATTTTATTTGCCAACCTGTCACATGATAATGATTTGATTCCACCCATGTGATTCATATCAGCAACTGCTGTAGTGTTGTCTATTTTGCACTGCACATGCAAACTAGTTTAGTTAGTGCCATAAGCCTTGAGTCCATAAAATACTCTTGGTTAATTCCCCATGTTTGCAGAAGCAATGTCCATCTGTCTCCACAGCTGGATCTTGTATCAGTAGCACCCTACCCAAGTGCTCTGACATCTGTCTGCAAAATCATGGAAGCTTGGTCCAATAATACTTAGGAACTACTAGTGGACACATGCTGAATCCACCATTGTACATCAGCAACAGCCTCTATTAATAGAAGCATAGGTCTATTATAATGACCCCAATGTATCCTCAGTGCTTGTTCTTTTGACCTTTGTAATTGTAGATAATAAAGTGGCCACTGTTAGAAATGCTGCCAGCAATTTCCCCAGCAGATTCGTCACCTGGCTAATTGAAAGCTGTGTGTCAGCAATTAACTTGATACAGCTCTTAATTAGCTCTACCCTTTTTTGCCTGGGCAAGGTCACAATGATGTTGATTAAATCTATTGTGAACCCAACTAGTCAATTTGTGTCACAGGTATTAATTTAGATTTCTCTGGATAGCTTATGAAGCCCAATTTATTAAAAGTGGTTTTTACCAACTGCCAATGATGCTTCAGCTGTTTCCTTTGATTGTCCTACAATCAAGATATTATCTAGGTAAGCCATGAGCACATGCCCTTGACTTCTCATCATGCCTAGAATAGGTTTTAACAACTTTGTAATCACTCTAGGAGCTGAAGACAAACCATTAGGCAGTGCATTGTATTGCCATAATTGCCCCATCCAGCTGAATTTTAAATCTTCTATCCTGCAAATGAACAGACACTGAATCCGGATCTTTAAGATCTCCTCAAACGTTTCCATCTTAAAATGTCTATACCGTACAAAAAGGTTTAAGACTATTCAGGTCCAGTATAATTCTGCATCCCCCATCATTTTTATGGTCTGGGAAAGATATTGGACACAAACTGATGGCTTTGGTAAACTGCCTTAGCAATTACACCCTTATTACATAAGCTTGCAAGTTCCACCTGAACTTCCAATTGTTCAGTGATACTGAAGTCAAACTCCTTTTTGGAACATGTTGCATGGGTAAATAAGAATTTGCATTAAGCGTTATTCGAAACCCTTCAGTATAAACATATCTGAGGTATCACATTAGATCTGTCTATATGAGAACCAGACCCACTTACCTCCTTACCACCTGGCATTCTTCCCCGGCCTCGAGCTGGATATCTCACCTTCCCTGGCGCTGCTACAGCCGAACACCAACTGCGCTGCATCGTAGCTGGACTCCTCCCTTGCCCGGACCAGTCTCCTCGCTTATAGGGATACTTCCGCTTTGGTGGATATGTGGCTGCTGGCTGCTTAATCAAGCCCACCGTCTTGGCCTCCTCCTCCAGCTCCTACTCCTGCTTTGCGAAATCCTCGCCAAACAGCTGTGCCGGTTGCACTGTGCCAGGCTGGCAGAGTGAAGCATATTTTATGCTGGTGGCAAGTTCCTCACCCAGAGGCTCACCAGCGTCCGACGACATGGCAAACCGTGCTGCACACGGTGTCAGCTCTGGCAGCTGCCTGCCCTCCCTTTGGAAGTCGTCGTCGGACTCAGGGTCAGAGCGGATCTGCCCTTCTGCACTCACCTCTTGCAAAGAGGGTGCTTTCAAGCAGGCCTCTACTAGGCACTGCCGGCGGAGCCTTCCCGACGGCCTCCCGCCCTCACAACTCCTCCTGGAGTGTGGCTTTGTGAAGCAGGCCTCTCCTAGGCACTGCCGGCGGAGCCTTCCCCACGGCCTCCCGCCTGCACAACTCCTCCTGGAGTGTGGCTTTGTGGAGCAGCCCCTGTATGCGCTGCTCCTTTTGGATAACCGCTGGGGCATGGTATCCTGTCCTGGACGGGACTCTCCTGGCCCGACTCTGCGGAGTCAATGGCCCTGACAGACATGGCTTATGCCTACCGCCCGACTGGCATTGGCTGTGTACCCGGCTGGGCACTTTGCCAAGTCTGTCGCCGCACCGCTACCGGCTTGCGACTCCCCAGAGGTGACAGGCTGCCTTTCAGAGACTGCGCTCCCGCAGCTCTCTCTCTCCTTGTCCGTAGCAGGCCTGCACCTTGATGATTTTTTACTTGTTCCTGTATTGTGTGGGGAAAAACATACAGCAACAATTTTCTACTTTTTTCTAACTCCTCCAAAGTCTCCCCGACTTTAGTGGAGCTGTAACTACTCACCTGCAGGAGGAGCTCCGTCCTCCTGCTGCCGTTCGCGCCAATGCGTCAGACGTAAAATGACGCGCATGCGCCCTGACGGGTCTTCTTCACGTAGTCACTCACGTGACTCCGAAGTAAAATTTCAAAGTCTACAGAGAGATTTAGGCCATTTGAAAGAGTGGGCTGAAAGATGGCAGATGGAGTTTAATGCTGATAAGTGTGAGGTGCTACATCTTGGCAGGACAAAAATAAAAATAGGACGTACATGGTAAATGGTAGCGAATTGAGGAATGCAGTTGAACAGAGGGATCTAGGAATAACTGTGCATAGTTCCCTGAAGGTGGAATCTCATGTAGATAGGGTGGAAAAGAAAGCTTTTGGTGTGCTGGCATTGAGTATAGAAGTTGAGATGTAATGTTAAAATTGTACAAGGCTTTGGTGAGGCCAATTCTGGAGTATGGTGTACAATTTTGGTCGCCAAATTATAGGAAAGATGTCAACAAAATAGAGGAGATTTACTAAAATGTTGCCTGGGTTTCAGCACCTAAGTTACAGAGAATGGTTGAACAAATTAGGTATTTTTTCTTTGGAGCGCAGAAGGTTAAGGGGGGACTTGATAGAGGTCTTTAAAATTATGAGAGGGATAGACAGAGTTGACGTGGATAAGCTTTTTCCATTGAGAGTAAGGAAGATTCAAACTAGAGGACATGATTTGAGAATTAAGGGACAGAAGTTTAGGGGTAACATGAGGGGGAACTTCTTTACTCAGAGAGTGGTAGCTGTGTGGAATGAGCTTCCAGTGGAAGTGGTGGAGGCAGGTTCGATTTTATCATTTAAAAATAAATTGGATGAGTATATGGACGGGAAAGGAATGGAGGGTTATGGTCTGAGTGCAGGTAGATGGGACTAGGTGAGAGTAAGTGTTCGGCACGGACTAGAAGGGCCGAGATGGCATGTTTCCGTGCTGTAATTGTTATATGGTTATATGGTTATATGAAACATTGTTGGATCCTCAAGGAGTTGAAACAATACACTTTGGATTAAAATGTTGAAACTTAAAGATACAGATTTGATAATGTTAGCTAATTGTGTGGATTGTATTAGGGTTGACTTGTATATCTTGTATGTTGATAGGGGACTGGTACTAATGTCTTTCCCATGGACAGATATTAAACCTACTGCTCTCGGAACCTCATAGATACAGTATAATATCATTGTGGAGACACAGGAGATTGCACATGCAGGAAACTTGAACAAAAAACAAATTGCTGGAGGAATTCAAAGTCAGGCAGCACCTGTGGAGGGAAATAGGCAGATGATGTTTCCCTTCTTCAGACTGGAGCGTCCTGAACTGAAATGCTTTTCATCTATTTAATTCCACAAATGCTGCTTGACCCATTGAGTTCCTCGAGCAGTTTGGTTTTCACTTACAGTAATATCGTCATATAGTGACAAGAATATTGTGTGTCAAAATTTGAATTTTGGTACTGTTACGATTATGTCATGTCCATTTCTGAGTCAACGAGTACTTCTGCAATTTGTGTTTGTAAATTCTCTTAAGCTGTGATTGGGATGAACAGTTCTTCATGGCTTTGTAGAAGTGTAATAGTGTTTAAGGACGGAGTTTACCCAATTATTAATACTAACATTGCTTTGGTTAAGATTAATTGCCACCTCTGTAGTTCTCTGAACCTGTCCTGTCCATGTACCTGTCTAAATGTTTCTTAAAACATTTGTTCTCATCTTTTTACAAATTGCTGGATCGGTATATGTAGCTGTTTGGGCTCAATGACATTCCTGAAACTTAAACCTATTTTTAATAAAGCCATTTTAAATGCTATAGCATCAAAACTACTTAAAGGACAATTCACTTCATGAAATTTATAGCACTGAATGACGTTATGTGGCCCATTGTTTCCATCTCGCCGAAAGAGAGCTTTTGAAATGAATCCCCACTTTCCATCAGTCCCAGAACAATGTTGCCAGGTCTGAAGTCTTAAATCACAATATATCCAGAACTCACCCTGGTATTTCTTAAATTTGCTGAAAGTTTCAGTCTCAGGCACTATTTTAGGGAAATATGTCCAGTTCCCATCACACTGGCTCAAAAACTCCTCTTCAGCATGGATAGGTTGACATTTTCGTGACATTAAATGATATATGTCATCTTTGGACTGTGGCTTTACTGAACCATAACCACACAATGAATAATTTCATGACAACAACTCAGAACTATTAGAATACTTAACATTTAGGAAATAGCAACACAACGTTGCCACCGCCACATTTAAAATGATTAGAGCATCAGCAGAGCATGAAGTTGCAATCTAACCCAGGGCTATATAAACACAAAATACCACTTATTGATAAATCAGCCTTTTACTGTCATAGTTTACCATTTCCATTCTCAGTGCAATTTAAATGTTAATAACCCTATCATCAATCACCAGGAACAAATAAATCCAACCGTTTCCCCCAAGCAAGACTGTCATTCACTAAGTCTGCACTTATCAGTTCCAAAGCAGCTTTAAGGCTACTTGGTATGAATCACAGAAAATGTTTTCCATATTCATTCACTGAGAGCAGGTATTACTGGCAGGGCCAGCATTTATTTTCCATCCTAATGTTCCTTGGAGATGGTAGGGAGCTGCCTTCTTTGAATGACTGGATCTTTTAGTACAGTGTAGATGATATATACTACAGTCGTCAGGAGTGTTTAATTGTCATTTGTACCAACAACAGAACAATGCACAGGCAGCAGCTTAACAGGCCCGTAAATGCAATACACACAGATAAATATTATAATGAAATAAATTAATAACCATAACGCTCGTGCAAAAAAAACCTCAGGTCCGTAGTGCAACCAAAGATATAGTCCATAGAGGTCCATAATTGCTGATGTTAGTGTTGTGCAGTGTTCAAGTTTGCTGGGAAGAAGCTATTCTTGGTCACAGTTTTCAGGCTCATGTACCTTTTTCCCCGTTAGGATTGAAATGAAAGCATGGCCAGGGTAGTGTGAGTCTTTGCTGATATAGCAGCTTTTTTTGAGGCAGTGTCTCACATAGATCCCTTAGATTCCCTGGTGGGAAGGTCAATAACCGGACTAAGCAAGAAAGAGGAGGGGATTAAATTGGAACTATGGGTCTCGGGGATGCGAAATGGGCATTGGGAGGAAGGGAAAGGAGCAAGTTGACAAAGCTGTTGGAAGATGGAGGGAGAAATGTGTGCGCACAAGAGCTCTGATATGCCATGGGCCCAATCACATAATTATGGTGTAACACGTAGAGCTGCTGCCTCACAGCACCAGAGATCCATGTTCATTCCTGATCTTGGGTGCTGGTTGTGTGGAGTTTGCACGTTCTCCTTTCCTCGGGGTGCTTCGGTTTCCTCCCATAACCAAAAGACGTGCAGGTTTGTAGGTTAAATGAACTCTGTAAATTGCCCCTAGTGTGTCATGGGAAGATGAAGGATAACAAAGAACTGGTGTGGTCGGCATGGACTCTGTGGGCCAATAGGCTTGTGTCCTTGCTGCACCTCTAAACTAAACAAAAAGGGAAATGTGTGCGCTATGGTGAAAATAACGTTTGTATTACTGTCCTGATAGTTTCAACTGAGAGAAAAGTTGTAAAGATTTGTTTATGACCACTAACCTATTTATGTGAAATTAAGATGGAAGTTGGTGAATCAAAGCAGAGAAGGAGAAAAAAACCTACTGAAAGTTTTGATTTCATTCTGCCTATTTGCATCACATACGAACAGAATAGCCTGTTATTAACAAGCCTTCACAATGCCTCTCTCAGTTGACACCCATTAATTAATGTGGCAGCAACGACCATGTTAGATCAGAAGAGCAAATCACCGCTGATGTTGCCAATCTGGAATAAGAACAGAGCTACTCAACAGGCCAGGCAGCACATTGGTTTAGATTAGTTTAGTTTAGAGATGCTGCACGGAAACAGGCCCTTCGGACCACCGAGTCCGCACTGACCAGCGATCCCCGCACATTAACACCACCCTACGCACACTAGGTACAATTTTACATTTACACCAAGCCAATTACAACCGCTGTGGTGGCGCGCGGCTGCGACCCGATTTTGGAGTTTCGGAGGCTCCGGCTGCGGGCCCGGTGGACAGGAACATCGGGAGCTCCAGGAGCTTTTCGGAGCTCCCGCAACGGCAACTTCTCCCGCTGGAATCGCGAGGTTCAAAGGACACGGACGGGACTTACCATCGCCCGCCGGGGGCTCTAACATCGGAGCCCCAGTTCGCCCAGACACTGCAGTTGGACTGCGGGTTGGACTGCTTGAACCGCGGGGTTGAAGGACGCGGAGCCGGGGCCTAGCATCGCTCGGCGTGGCTGAATGGCCACGGGACTTGCCATCGTCCACCAGGGGCTTTAATACCGGAGCCCCAGTTCGCCTAGACGCTGCAGTTGGACTGCTGGATAAAGGGAAGAGATAAGACTTTGCCTTCCATCACAGTGAGGAGGTGTTGGAGACTCACTGTGATGGATGTTTATGTAAACTGTGTTAAGTGTGGGTCTTGTGTTTATTTGTAATGTGTTAAAAAACTGTAGTAATGATATTTCGTTCAAGCCTAGGCTTGAATGACAATAAATAGCGTTCAATTAACCTACAAACCTATACGTCTTTGAAAACCGAAGATCTTGGAGAAAACCCATGCAGGTTACAGGGAGAACAAACAAACTCCGGACACACAAGCACCCATAGCCAGGGTTGAACCCGAGTCTCTGGCACTGTAAGGCAGCAGCTCTACCGCTACGCCATTGTGCCACCCTTCTTTGGAGAGAGAATTAATTCTTCAGGTTGATGGCCTGTTATCAGGACTGGCTAATCCTGATGCAAACCAGGAGGGTTTGTTATCTGAAATCATTGAATTCATTGAGACCTCTCAGCTGTGAGATGTCTGACTGGATCTGGAGATGCTGTTCCTTGAGGTTCCATTGGGTTTGATTAGAGTACTGTAGATAAGGCAGACTGGTCCAGTTTGCAGTGTGGTGGAGAATTAAAGTGACAGGGTCACCCTAAAGGGGCTGTCCCACTGCGGTAACCTAATCTGCGAGTTTAGACGAGTTTGCCCTCGACTCAAACTCGCAGCATGGTTGACACAAGGTCCTAGGAGGTCCTATGAGGTCACTAGAACTCTCCTTTATGCTCGAGGGAAGTTCCCGAATACTCGTGGCCTCAGCTAGGTCGTGGAAAAATTTTCAACATGATGAAACATTTTCCGTGAGTAAAATTTGGTTGGCATGGTTCTTTTTGACTCGTCGTGCAGTGGAGGGGGGTCGCTATTTAGTTACAGGCAGTCGAGGGAAGCCGTAGACAATCTCCTTCGCAGACCGGGCATTTTGATTGGCTCTTTGGAGTTTTCAGGACCAGGGAAAACGACCGGTAGGTTAAATGCCCGCTAAACTTTATTATACTTCCTAAAAGTGTCTCCTCCCCCTTCTCCTCCCCCCCCTCTCCTCCCCCCCTCTTCTCCTCCCCTCTCCTCCCCTCTCCTCCTCCCCCCCCTCTCCTCCCCCTCTCCCCCCTCTCCTCCCCCCTCTCCTCCCCCCCCCTCCCCTCCCCTCCCCCCCCTCTCCTCCCTCCCCCCCTCTCCTCCCCTCCCCCCTCCTCCCTCCCCCCCTCTCCTCCCCTCCCCCTTCTCCTCTCTCTCCCCCCCCTCTCCTCTCCCCCCCCCCTCTCCTCCCCCCCTCTCCTCCCCCCCCTCTCCTCCCCCCCCCTCTCCTCCCCCCCCCCTCTCCTCCCCCCCCCTCTCCTCCCCCCCCCTCTCCTCCCCCCCCTCTCCTCCCCCCCTCTCCTCCCCCCCCTCTCCACCCCCCCTCTCCACCCCCCCTCTCCTCTCCTCTCACCCCCCTCTCCTCTCCTCTCCTCCCCCCTCCTCTCCTCCCCCTCCCTCCTCTCCTCCCCCTCCCTCATCTCCTCCCCCCCTCCTCCCATCTCCTCCCCCCCTCCTCCCCTCTCCTCTCTCCCCCCCTCTCCTCTCCCCCCCCCCCCTCTCCTCTCCCCCCCCCTCTCCTCTCCCCCCCCCTCTCCTCCCCCCCCCTCTCCTCTCCCCCCCCTCTCCTCTCCCCCCCCCCCTCTCCTCTCCCCCCCCCCCTCTCCTCTCCCCCCCCCCCTCTCCTCTCCCCCCCCCCTCTCCTCTCCCCCCCCCCTCTCCTCTCCCCCCCCCTCTCCTCCCCCCCCCTCTCCTCTCCCCCCCCCTCTCCTCTCCCCCCCCCTCTCCTCTCCCCCCCCCCTCTCCCCCCCCTCTCCTCCCCCCCTCTCCTCCCCCCCCTCTCCTCCCCCCCCCCTCTCCTCCCCCCCCCCTCTCCTCCCCCCCCCTCTCCTCCCCCCCCTCTCCTCCCCCCCCTCTCCTCCCCCCCCCTCTCCTCCCCCCCCCCTCTCCTCCCCCCCCCTCTCCTCCCCCCCCCCTCTCCTCCCCCCCCCCTCTCCTCCCCCCCCTCTCCTCCCCCCCCTCTCCTCCCCCCCCCTCTCCTCCCCCCCCTCTCCTCCCCCCCCCTCTCCTCCCCCCCCCTCTCCTCCCCCCCCCTCTCCTCCCCCCCCCTCTCCTCCCCCCCCCTCTCCTCCCCCCCCCTCTCCCCCCCCCCCCTCTCCTCCCCCCCCCCCTCTCCTCCCCCCCCCCTCTCCTCCTCCCCCCCCCTCTCCTCCCCCCCCTCTCCTCCCCCCCCTCTCCCCCCCCCCCCTCTCCTCCCCCCCCCTCTCCTCCCCCCCCCTCTCCTCCCCCCCCCTCTCCTCCCCCCCCCTCTCCTCCCCCCCCCTCTCCTCCCCCCCCTCTCCTCCCCCCCCCTCTCCTCCCCCCCCTCTCCTCCCCCCCCCTCCTCCCCCCCCCCCTCTCCTCCCCCCCTCTCCTCCCCCCCCTCTCCTCCCCCCCCTCTCTCCTCCCCCCCCCTCTCTCCTCCCCCCCCTCTCCTCCCCCCCCTCTCTCCTCCCCCCCCTCTCTCCTCCCCCCCCTCTCCTCCCCCCCCCTCTCCTCCCCCCCCCTCTCCTCCCCCCCTCTCCTCCCCCCCCTCTCCTCCCCCCCCCTCTCCTCCCCCCCCTCTCCTCCCCCCTCCTCTCCACCCCCCCCTCTCCTCTCCTCTCCTCCCCCCCTCCTCTCCTCCCCCCCCTCTCCTCCCCCCCCCTCTCCTCCCCCCCCTCTCCTCCCCCCCCTCTCCTCCCCCCCCCTCTCCTCCCCCCCCTCTCCTCCTCCCCCCTCTCTCCTCCTCCCCCCTCTCTCCTCCTCCCCCCTCTCTCCTCCCCCCCTCTCTCCTCCCCCCCCCTCTCCTCCCCCCCTCTCCTCCCCCCCCTCTCCTCCCCCCCTCTCCTCCCCCCCCTTCTCCTCCCCCCCCTCTCCTCCCCCCCTCTCCACCCCCCCTCTCCACCCCCCCCTCTCCTCTCCTCTCCTCCCCCCCTCCTCTCCTCCCCCCCCTCTCCTCTCCCCCCCTCCTCTCCTCTGCCCCCTCCTCTCCTCTGCCCCCTCCTCTCCTCTGCCCCCTCCTCTCCTCCGCCCCCTCCTCTCCTCCCCCCCTCCTCTCCTCCCCCTCCCTCCTCTCCTCCCCCTCCCTCATCTCCTCCCCCTCCTCTCCTTCCCCCCTCCTCCTCTCCTCCCCCCCCTCCCTCCTCCTCTCCTCCCCCCCCTCCCCCCTCCTCTCCTCCCCCCCCTCTTCCCCTCTCTCCCCCCCTACCCCCTCCGTGCTCTCTAAAGGACTTACCTTACAGTGTGGCAGCCGTTTACCTTGCTCCTCACCGCGGGTGTGAATTTCAGACAGCGCTCCCCCGCTTTCCCTGACCCCCGCCTTTGCGATGTGTTTGTGTGTGTGTGTGCGATCTGTCAATCCAACTCGTGGTTTCAACGCGGACGGTCGATCCACCTCTTCTTAACTCGCGGATTAGGTCGCCGCAGTGGGGCAGCCCTTAATGGACCAAACAGAAGCAAACTGTAAAGTATGGTCTCTTTGAGTCCTCTGGAATGATCGTTGATTTACACTGCCAGTGACACTTGCATTAGAATGCTCCTGGTAACGATTAAGATGAATTATACATGTGTACATTAAACAGATGCAGGACAACCCCCACATACACCCTTTGAAGTCTGCATGGTTCCAGGAAGCTGCGTTTATTTCTGTAGGGAAGCGTTTCCTCCTCTGAGTTTTAATATTTCAAAACTTAGAGACAAATTAATTCTCAGAATCCAAAGCCTGAGGCTCTTTAAACTGTAGAAACACCTTTGGCCTATATTTCCAACCATAAATAAATAGTGGTCATAATGTTGCCCATAACTAAGAGTAAATATTGGACATACATTAAACAATGGTGCTGGAGAAAATGTATGGGAAGACAAGTAGAATAGTGGGAGTGTGGGGAGTAGCAGCCAGGGTGCCTGGGGAGTAATGTAGAATGACCAGTGGAGCATGGGGAAGATGGGGAGTAATACAGAATGACCAGTGGAGCTCAGGGAGCATGGAGACTAATGCGAATGACTGATAGAATATGTGGAGCCATGCATAATGTTTATAAAACCATGAGAGGAATAGATAGGGTAAATGCACAAATTCTTCTACCCAGAGTATGGGGATCAAGAACCAGAGGACATATGTTTAAAATGAGGACGGAAAAAGATTTAATAGGAACACGAGAGGCAACTATTTTTTACACAAAGGGTGTTAGGTATATGGAAGTAGTTGAGGCATGTACTATCACAATGTTTAAGAAATGTTTAAACAGGTACAGGCTAGGATAGGTTTAGAGGGATATGGGTGAAATGCAGCTAGGTGGAACTAGTGTAGATGGGGCATGATGGTCGGTGTGGGCAAGTTGGGCCAAAGGGCTTGTTTCCATGCTGTATGACTCTATAAATGACCAATAGAGCACAGAAAACATGGGTAGTAATGCAGAATGTCCAATAGAGCAAAGAGTACATGGGGAGTAATACAGAAGAATCAGCAGAGCATGGATAAATGTAGAGAATGATCAATGGGTAGAGGCACAGAACGACTCTCTGATCATGGAGCATTACAAAGAATAACCAACAGAATATGGAGAAATGCAAAGGATATCCGACAGAACATGGGAAAATACACAAAAATACTAGCACACATGGGGATATATAATAACCAGCAGAGCAGTTGGATAGAATAATATTAATCTAAAATTGGCAAGCGACCCATTTCCATCATCATATTTTCACAGAGATACAAGGAACTGCAGGTGTTGGAATCTTAAGCAAAACACAAAGTGGAAGAGTAAATCAGCAGCTCAGGCAGCATCTGTGGAAGGAATAGACAGACGATGTTTCGGACATCTCGGGTCAGGGCCATTGTTCAAACTCAGTACTTATAGTTCCTTGTGTCATCATATTTCTTCACGGTTTAAGGGCACCTGTCATTAACCTCTCATGGCAAGCTGAGCTGGGTAATATATATAATATTACTGATGATAACCACTATCTGAAAATGACTAAAAACATTACCCTTACCTCCCTATCCACCCACATCTAGAAACTGTGTATCTCACCACAAAGCTATCAAATGTTAGGAACATTTCAAAAGAAGCAGGGTAGTTGTACTTTTGTGCCAGTTACGATGGAGGATGTGAATAAATGACATTGTATAAGCAAGATGATATTTTCGATTTTCTGGGTTGGTGCACAGAACAGCTAAATGCCAGAATTAATGAAAAGGATAATTTGTGCTGCTGCAGTTGCCCAGGGCTGTTTTATTTGCCAGCCATATCAACTTGCGTTGACTTTTAGGCACCCTTTCTAATTTCATTGAAGTTAGTAGATTGTCGACATTAATCATTTATTTTTGCAATTGTGGTGAATTTCACCTGGACTAAAGGTAACGAATGCAAAGTAAACAAAATGCTTATAGCTCTGTATGTCTTTTTAGTCATAAAACTTTTCCTGAAATCAAGCATTTCAAGGTTGATCTGAGAACCGAGATTCCTTGCGGTGATCAGAGTTCTATGAGCGTTACCAAGTCTTTGATCTGAGAATTTTTGACAGAAGCAGTAATAAATGCTTTTAGAAGTTTAGAAGATTTGTTGATTTAAGCACTTGAATATATAGCAATATTGGTTTGATGTATAAGTTTTTGATTTCAATGTGAAGACACCAAAACCTCATTATTTTTTGGTGGGATGACAATGGTCTCACACGAGAGGTACTGTAAATCATTGGGAATTACTTTATCTTTATGGTTTGTTTAAGAAAGAACTGCAGATGCTGGAAAAATAGAAGGTAGACAAAAATGCTGGAGAAACTCAGCGGGTGAGGCAGCATCTATGGAGCGAAGGAATAGGTGATGTTTCGGGTCGAGACCCTTCTTCATATGGTTTAGTCAGTTTACTCCGTCACAACTTTTTCTTTCGCTTGGGGACCTTACAATCCAACAGTATAAACACTGAATTCTTCAACTTCAAGTAACAGCCCCCCTTATCCCCCTCTTTCTTTCCCCACCCCCCACCCTGGTGTGGTCTCACTTCTCCCACCATCTAGGCAACACAGTGGGACAGCAGTAGAGTTGCTGCCTTACAGCACCAAAGACCAGATTTGATCCTGAATACGGGTGCTATCAGTAAGGAACTTCTACGTTCTCCCTGTGATTGCGTGAGCTTTCTCCGGGTGCTCTGGTTTCCACCCATTCTCCAAAGACATACAGGTCTATAGGTTGTTAAAGAAGGAACTGCAGATGCTGGAAAATCGAAGGTACACAAAAATGCTGCAGAAACTCAGCGGGTGCAGCAGCATCTATGGAGCGAAGGAAATAGGTAACGTTTCGGGCTGAAACCCTTCTTCAGACCCTGAGTTTGAAGAAGGGTTTCGTCCCGAAACGTTACCTATTTCCTTCGCTCCATAGATACTGCTGCACCCGCTGAGTTTCTCCAGCATTTTTGTGTACCTTCAGGTCTATAGGTTAATTGGCTTTTGTAAATTGTCCCTACTGTGTAAGATAGTGCAAGTGTATGGGGTGATTGCTGGTCAGGGCGAACTTGGTGGGCTGAAGGGCCTGTTTTCATGCTGTATCTCTAAAGTAAAGCAAAATCTGTCTCCCACTGCTCCTTTCCCTGCTTTGTACATTCACCCCACATCACTGACTCACATTTCCCTTATACTCCCTCTTTATCCTCTCCCAGTCCCCTTTCACCCACTTCTCTCTCACTGGCTTTACAAATTCACTTCTCTCCTTTCCTCACATGCCACCCTTTCGTCTCCTTTTCACCTCTAGCCTGGGTCACCTGCTCCACTGAAAGTAAGCATGCAGGTACAGCAGGCAGTGAAGAAAGCAAATTGCGAGAGGATTTGAGTTTAGGAGCAAGGAGGTCCTACTGCAGTTGTAGAGGGCCCTGGTGAGACCGCACCTCGAGTATTCTGTGCAATTTTGGTCTCCTAATTTGAGGAAGGACATTATTGTTGTTGAGGGAGTGCAGTGTAGGTTCGCCAGGTTATTTCGCGGGATGGCGTGACTGACATATGATGAAAGAATGGGTCGACTGGGTTTGTATTCACTGGAATTTAGAAGGATGAGAGGGGATCCTATAAAAACATATAACATTCAAAAAGGATTGGACAGGCTAGATGCAGGAAAAATGTTCCTGATGTTGGGGGAATCCAGAACAAGGGGTCACAGTTTAAGAATAAGGGGTAGGCCATTTAGGACTGAGATGAGGAAATAACTTTTTCACCCAGAGAGTTGTGAATCTGTGGAATTCTCTGCCACAGAAGGCAGTGGAGGCCAATTCGGTACCCGGATGGGACGTCAAAGGACGAGAAGCCGAAGCGAAGAAATGGAGGCCAAGATACCGAACGGACACAACGCCAAAAGGACACGAAGCCGAACGGACACCATGCCGATAGGACAATACACAGAACGGACATGACGTTGAAAATCCGCCGAACGGACATGACGTCTCCGGGGACGGGATTTGTCCGAGACCTTGTCAGCAATTAGTCCAGATCCCCGCGTCCATCACATCACTGGCCGGGTGGAGACGGGAGGGTGGGTGGGAGGATGAGTCACTGCCACCATATTACAAATGCAAGGTCAAGCTCAAGCTCCCCCCCACCCTCCCGTCTCCACCCGGGCAGTGATGCACATCACTGCCTCTATGGCAATCACAGCAACTTGGAGTCACTGCCACTATTTAACAAACGCAAGCTCAAGCTCCCCCCTTCACCCTCCCGTCTCCCCCCGGCCAGTGATGTTATGGACGCGGGGACTGGACCAATCGCTGACAAGGTCTCGGACAAATCCCGTCCCCGGAGATATCATGTCCGTTCGGCGACTTTTCGACGTCATGTCCGTTTTGCGTATTGTCCTTTCGCCGTGTTGTCTGTTTGGCTTCATACCCTTTCGGCGTGGTGCCGTTCAGGTTCGTGTCCTTTTGGCGTCGTGTCCATTTGGTATCTTGGCTTTTCGGGGTGATGTAGGTTCGGCATCTTGGCTTCAGCTTGTCGTCCTTCGAAGTCCTGTTTGCACACGGGCCAATTCACTGGATGTTTTCAAGAGAGAGTTAGATTTAGCTCTTTGGGCTAAAAAAATCAAGGGATATGGGGAAAAAGCAGGAACGGGGTACTGATTTTAGTTGCTGCCTTTACTGGATCGTATTGAATGGTGGTGCTGGCTCAAAGGGCCGAATGGCTTACTCCAGCACCTATTTTTAAATGTCAATATATCCCCCACCTCCCCTCACCTGTCCCATCACTTGTTAGGCTTTGTGCTGTCTCCACCTCCCTTTTAAAGCTTTCTCCCTTCAACTCCACTCAATCTGGTCCCTATCAGCAACATCACCTTTCCATTCTTGACCTACTGAGTTCCTCTGCCACTTTGGGTTTTGCTCCAGATTCCAGCAACTGCAGCCTTGTGTATCTCCAGTTTTTCCTCCCTTTTCTAATCTACTATTGACTCCTGAAGACATTTACCCCTCACTGGAGAGTGACTGGGCACTGGTTACACCCCTGGAAATAAAACTTTTAATTCAATTAATTTGTAAAGACCGTTAACATGCAAAGCTGTACTAGAAATTTACAATTCGCTATAAAAGTTAAGATATGAAGTCAAACTTCAACTGATTTTCTGCACATGAATGTCAGCAGAAATATTAGCTTTTCATTCTTGTGTGTAACTTCAGAGTTTACATTGATGTAATCTGGTTAGGTTTACTACAAATTAACTGTTGACCCAAATTAAAATGGCCACATAAATGTCACTAAGCATTTTAATTGTGATCCATTTGTATTTAAGTCATGCAAATATATCCCTTGCTCAAATATTTATCGATAATACATTTGTTTGTAGATGTAGGCTGTCCAACTCAGAGTATTTTCTTTGCATATTTTCATTGGTGGTGTGCCAGTAGCCATATTGATGAACGATAGGCATCCAGAACCCATGACTAAAGCAGGCATTATCTTTCCCCATAAAGGTTTGTGTGTGGTCCTTACACCGAGCTCATGCGCCGCTTCAGTAAATGGCCTTTCCTTGTTGCAGTCAACGATGAGCCAACTACAATATTTATAACCAACTTTGCACCGTCCTAACCATCCACCTTCAAAGTGACTACTAGATGCCATTATAAACATGTACAAATGAAATAACACATTTTTAAAGGTGGAGCCTGTTGGAGTAGGATTATTTCTCCTCCCACTTCAGCAGTCCAGATTTTGGCTGTCAGCTTCCAAAGATGGGTACTTCATGGCCCCACATCATTCGTTGTTCTTGCACCTTGTTTGCAGTGACCAGTTTGCATGATCGTATTAAGACTCAGTGCTGGAGTTACTCAGCGGGGCTCATGTTGTCGACCTCCCCGTGGTGAACCCTGTCAACTGACCTCAGTCAGGCGAACGACAACAAACAGAGACAGCAGCAGCGCCGCGGCTTGGCGCCAACCTGGAGCAGGCGCCCTTTGTAGGGCGGGCACCTACTGGTGTCGAACCGGATGGCATCACCCTGCTGCAGACTTCTGCTGCCTCTAACACAAGAAGAAGAAGAAGAAGAAGAAGAAGCGGGTCAGGTAGCATCCTGGAGAACATGGATAGGTGACATTAGAAATGCCACCTTTCCATGTTCTCCAAGGATGTTGCCTGACCCATTGAGTTACTCCAGCACTTTTATTCTTTATAAACCAGCATCTGCAGTTCCTTGTTTCTTGCATAAGGCATTCAACTGTCTAACCTTGCTAATGCCTGACCTTAAGACCGAGTTAACATGTATTTGGTCTGACAGTTGGACTTACTGCCTACAATGCATGCCCACCAACAGTTACCTGGTCCAGATGTGGAGGCAGAACCTATTAACCATCTGCACCCAGGAGGTGTCTGGTGTGTCCTCAGAAGCAAACAGGCTTCAAGCAGTGTACCCCGTCCCCTGAATCCTCAGATTGGTTTGTCAGGAGGCAAGGTTGGGTTGGAGCCACAGGAGTTGCCCACGAGTTTGGCATGATTTTAAAGGGTATTTAGACAGTTTAAACAATTAAAAAAGTATATTTTAGTTTTACGTGAAGGTTTAGGCATATTATTGTCACATGTACCATGCAAAAATCAGTTTTGCATGCAATCCAATCAGATCAGATGATACTATATCTGGACTTTCAATAAGCCTTTGACAATGTCCCACACAAGAGATTAATGTGCAAAATTAGAGCACATGGTATTGGGGGTAGGGCATTGACAAGGATAGAGAATTGCTTGGCAGACAGGAAGCAAAGAGTAGGAATTAACCGGTCCTTTTCAGAATGGCAGGCAGTGACTAGTGGGGTGCCACATTTACAATATATATATTAACGATTTAGATGAGGGAATTTTACTTCGGAGTCACGTGAGTGACTACGTGAAGAGCCCGCCAGCCCGCATGCGCGTCATTACGTCTAATGCATGGCGCACGACTGGCTGGCAGGCGTGTCGCTCCTCCAGCGGTAAGTTGCAAACCCTGAAGGTAAGTTTCGAACTTATTTTTCAGGTTGTGCTTTTTACTTGCAGGAAGCTCTTTTACAGAGTTCCTGCTGGACGACGTTCCGGGGTCTAAATCCAGTCTCCGCGGGGAAACCCGGCTACGGAGACGGTGGGGAATTCCGGCTCCGCGAGGGGAACCTGGCTCGGGGAAACCCGGCTACGGAGACCGCGGGGAATCCTGGCTCCGTGGGGAGACCAGCTCGGCGGGGACACCCGGCTCGGAGAAACACGGCTACGGAAGCAGCGGGGAATCCCGGCTCCGCGGGAGTACGGGCAGCCGGCGGCGGTCGGGTTCGCTACCCAAGTCGCTGACAGGGCGGTCAGCGACTACAGACTCCAGCAGCCCCGAGAGGCTGTGCAGCCGAATGGAGTCCGACAGGCCTGGACTGGAATAAGTCAGGCTAGGAGGGTTCCCCTCCATGGGTATGTCCTCGGACGTTTACCCAGGTGGAGCATGGATGCGTCCGCAGGGTGTTCATCCCACTGAGGAGATGCTCCATCCTGATATGGTCCGTGGACGGGGCCATATCAGCGCAGGTCTTGTCGGGGACCTGCAGCAGCACCTGTTGCAGGGCTGCTTACAAATCTCCCTCTCTGTGGAGGGGAGTGCGAGGGGTCAGTGTGTGACTGACTCCCAACTCGGAAGTATGTCCGTGAAACATACTGGAGTGCATGCGTGAGGTTCAAGAATTCTGTCATAGCATCAAGGTGGCGATATCCACGCAAATGGAGGAGTCGCTGCAAGGAAGAGTTGGCTTCCAGCCTATGGCAGAAAACCTGGGGGGGGGCAGAGTTTCCTCTCACATTACAAGCTTGGTAAGCATCAGTGACCTCATGTCACATCATTACAGGAACATACACCTGTAAATCGTGCATTCCTGAAGGTGCCGGCAGTGAATAGTAAGATTAAATGAGAACTTACCTAAGTTTGAAGTTTGATCTTTATTTTATGAGGAGTTACGTAGGTGATTACGTGAAGAACCCCGCCAGTGCACCTGCACGTCAATCTTCAAAGCAGCGGTGTGAAATCACAAAAAACAACAACCGAAGTAATATAGTCTCATAATAAAACGAGTAATACAAGAACTTCCATCTGACCTTTATGATAGAGGTTGGGTCGTGGCGGGCACGTAATCACCTACGTAACTCCTCATAAAATAAAGATCAAACTTCAAACTTAGGTAAGTTCTCGTTTAATCTTACTATTTTACTTCGGAGTCACGTGTGACTACGTGAAGATTTTAAAGCTTTGTGATTTCATGCCGTGGATCAATCCCGGCTTCTCACTGCATTGATTGACTCGGAATGAGAAATAATCAATCATGCATTCATAATAACATTTGTACCACAAATGCAGTAATTCATTTCAATAATGAATAATGAATAATGGTGGAGTAGCAAGATGGATTCAACAGTGGCTGAATGAGAGATGCCAGAGAGTAATGGTGGATGGCTGTTTGTCAGGTTGGAGGCCGGTGACTAGTGGGGTGCCTCAGGGGTCTGTGTTGGGTCCACTGTTGTTTGTCATGTACATCAATGATCTGGATGAAAGTGTGGAAAATTGGATTAGTAAGTATGCAGATGATACTAAGATAGGTGGTGTTGTGGATAATGAAGTAGATTTTCAAAGTCTACAGAGAGATTTAGGACATTTGGAAGAGTGGGCTGAAAGATGGCAGATGGAGTTTAATGCTGACAAATGTGAGGTGCTACATCTCGGCAGGACAAATCAAAATAGGACGTACACGGTAAATGGTAGCGAATTGAGGAATGCAGTTGAACAGAGGGATCTAGGAATAACTGTGCATAGTTCCCTGAAGGTGGAATCTCATGTAGATAGGGTGGTAAAGAAAGCTTTTGGTGTGCTGGCCTTTATAAATCAGAGCATTGAATATAGAAGTTGGGATGTAATGTTAAAATTGTACAAGGCATTGGTGAGGCCAATTCTGGAGTATGGAGTACAATTTTGGTCGCCTAATTATAGGAAGGATGTCAACAAAATAGAGAGAGTACAGAGGAGATTTACTAGAATGTTGCCTGGGTTTCAGCAACTAAGTTACAGAGAAAGGTTGAACAAGTTAGGTCTTTATTCTTTGGAGCGCAGAAGTTTAAGAGGGGACTTGATAGAGGTCTTTAAAATTATGAGCGGGTTAGACAGAGTGGACGTGGATAAGCTTTTCCCATTGAGAGTAGGGTAGATTCAAACAAGGGGACATGACTTGAGAATTAAGGGACAGAAGTTTAGGGGGAACATTAGGGGGAACTTCTTTACTCAGAGAGTGGTAGCTGTGTGGAATGAGCTTCCAGTGGAAGTGGTGGAGGCAGGTTCGATGTTATCCTTTAAAAATAGATTGGATGGGTATATGGATGGGAAAGGAATGGAGGGTTATGGTCTGAGTGCAGGTAGATGGGACTAGGGGGAAGTATTTATTTTTAATTAAAAAAAAAAAAAACATTTAAAAAATGTTCGGCACGGACTTGAAGGGCCGAGATGGCCTGTTTCCGTGCTGTTATGGTTATATGGTTATATGGTTAATGAAATTAATCAGATCCCCTTTAAACCAGAGGAATTTACACAGAACTTAAAATAGTTTCTGCAAACAATCCCGCATTAACAATAGGCCGATGGTAAAAATGTTGAGACATCAACTCATTGGACTACCCGGCGGCTGCGAGGATATGGTCGACGGGGACGTCTTTTGCCCTGTCCGCCGACGGTTCTGCTGCCCTAGTCGAGTGACACGTAAAAACATAAGTGTTAATACCAGCAGCTGTTAAGACTTCTTTTATCCATCTGGAAATAGTCTGTATTGAAACTCTCTTGTGTGGTTTCTTGTGTGTGATCAACAACCCAGTTTCCGTATTTCTCAAATTCTTTGTGACTTCAATGTATTGTAACAAATATGTCTTAATACAGAGACAAGGATCATTTGGATATACTGCTAGTGTAATTTTAAATCCTGTCACACCTGGCCTAATTTGCTTTAGTAGGTCATAGATATAGAATGTAACCTTATCTTCAGTTACTTCCATACTGTCTATTTGTAATTTTCCAAGTGTTTGCACTCGTTGTGCTGTCACTCATGCCATAAGCATTAATACTTTCATACTGAGCTTAGCCAAAGGTAAAGACACACTTGATGACCATTCACGAAGTAGTTTCAGTACCACACTTACATCCCAGATTGTCATGTACCTAGGTTTCGGTGGTTTGGAATTAAAGATTCCTTTCATTAGTCTGGAAACAATTGGGTATGACCCAATTGGGTTTCTTTCTGACTCCAGAACCAAATATGAGGACAATGCACTTCTGGCTGAATTAATTGTACTACAACTCAGACCTTCATCATAATAAAGTTTTGACAGAAATTCTAAACATTTGATATATCTGCAGTACTTTATTGCACATTCTTTTGTACACAGAACTCTTCCCATTTCTTAATATAAGACAGGTACTGTTTTTGAGTGTTCCTCCAGGCTGCCGTAAGCATGTCCACAGTACGCTCAGACAGTCCTCGTCCCAGAAAATGCATTCTTAAAACCTGCAAATCAACAAATCCAAACAATCATATAATGGATGTTGTTACCCTGTTACAGTGTGCAGCAATAAATTACTCCTTTTTGGGACTTTCATCAACATTTGTGTTGTTAATTCTAATATCAATGGATACCATGGCTGTGTAGGCCAATCTGGTACTACCAATACCCTTGAAGCAGCATCTTGCCTGATTTTAAGCAAACATTGGCTTGTGAGGAAGAAAGGTGGAAATATATATGAAAACATACAACCCCAATGTAGCGAGAAAGCATCAATCGCCACTGCTCCTGAATCTGGTTTCCATGAGACATATCTCGATAGCTGATGATTCAAGTCGATGTCCGGCATTCCAAATCTGATTACTATATCATTGAATACCTCTTGATTCAACATCCATTCTTTATTATCATGGAACTTTCGTGACCTGGTGTCTGCTATCGTGTTCATTCTACTTGGTAGATAGATAGCTGAAATCCAAATGTCCAAAGTTGATTTAGCTATTTTCTCACATGACACCGACTTAATTCCACCCATATCATTAATATAGGCAACTGCTGTTGTGTTTATTAATTTTAACTTTTACCTTCCTTTTAGTTGTGTTAGAACCACAAGCTTGGAGTCCATAGAAACCTCCTAAGAGCTCCAAATAGGTAATTCCCCATGTCTGCAGTAACAATAACTCTTCCTGATTCCATCTGCCTCTGCAGCTAGATGTTAAGTCAGTTGCACCCCATCCTAGTGCACTGGCATCAGTTTGTAATATCATGGAAGGTTGTTCAATCAGCACTTTGCCTGAACTGCTTGAGATGTAGAATCCACCACTGCAGATTAGAAACAGCATTTGTTGTTACTTGCATGGTTCTATCAAAATGAGCAGCATTTATTCTCAGTGCCTGTTCTTCTCTGCAGCTGTTGATAATGTAATGGTCCATACTGGACTGCTGGGAATCTACTAATTTTCCCAGTACTCGAGCCACCTGTCTGATTAGAGGTTTTTGCTCGTTTAACAGATTACTGCAATCTTTAATCAACTCCACCCTTTTTTCACTGGGCAAAGTAATTTGCATTTGGGCTGAATCAATTGTGAACCCCAAATAATCAATTGAGGTACATGTTTTTAACCTTGATTTCTTTGGATGAATTTAGAAACCCCCAAACTTTTGAAAGTTTGATTTCATAACTGCAACTGATGCTTCTGTTGACTGTTTTGTCCTTCCTATAATCAGGACATCATCCAGGTATGCCATTAGTACATGCCCCTGGCTCTCAGCAACCCCAGAATTGATTTTAACAATTTTATGAATATTCTGGGAGCGAACGTTAACCCATTAGGCAGAGCTTTGAACTGCCCTAATTGGTTCATCCATTTAAATTTTAAGATACTTCATATCTTGCAAGTGAACAGACACTGAACAAAAGGATTCAGACTTGTCAAGTCTATAATCATCCTACATCCTCCATCCTTTTTTGATCGAGCGAATATATTTGACCCAAATTGGTGAATTTGGTAGACTGATTCTTCAAAAACGCCTTTTATATGTAGGGTTTTGAAGCGCAGCTTGAACCTCCATTCCTTCGCAAAGTGGAGAGTTCTGCTAGGAACATGCTGGACAGGCAAATCATAATTTGGATTGAATTCAATTCGAAATCCTTGTATATTATTCAGAATTACCACATCTGAAGTAATCTTCTTCCAATGTTTATAGAAGAGACGTAATCTGCCTCCAACTTTTGGACTTAATCCAGTTAGTATGTTCCCATGAGAACCAGGTCCACCTACCTCTTGAGTCATTTGAGTATTCTGAGATCCCTGGATTCTCCCGGAAGCACCACCACTCCCGCTGCAGGCCGCCAGCTACGTCCCTGCGTTGATGAGCGACTTGGTCCTGGTCTAGGATCCGTATGACGTCTGAAAGGATACTTCCTCTTTACAGACTTTGTAACCATTGATGTTTTTATCAATCCTGTTTTCTCTTCATCTTCCAACTCTTTAATACGTCCCCCGAGATCCTCTCCAAAGAGTAAGTTGGGTAATTGTATATTACTTGGTTTGCAGAGTGCTGCGAATTTCGGATTCATAGTAGGCCGTATAGCACCTTCCTCAGATAATTGATCTCGAAGTGGGTGCTGCATAGCAACCCCAGTGCTTCCTGATGCAACTTCGTCATCTCTTGGCTGTTATTTGCTATTCTGGTAAAAGCAGTTATTCCAGAACCCAGCAGCTTTAATATTCTCTGCAACTGATTCCAGATAATTTGGTTCACTGCTTCTGCTTTCAGCAACCCACAGTTACTTGGGGTCTCGTGCTTTCTTGCAGTCTCATCCATCTCCTGCTGTTCCAGCTGATGGTAAACCAAGCAATTTATTAAGGAGGCCAGTTCTTCTCCTAATAGCTCTCCTGACCCTGACGGGGCAGCGAATCCTACTGCCAGGGGTGGAACATCTGGCAGCTGCCATTCATCGCCTTGTACAGCCTCACCGTCAGAGTCGAGGTCTGAAATCTCATGACCCGTAGAACGCTCCTCATCCCTGAGGGTGCATTCCATCAGCCCTGAGCCAGGTGCTGTTAAGCTGCTTCCAGCAGCTTGGATTTCAGTACACTCCTTCCTGAGTGAACTTTGCTCCAACAGCCTATGTAAAAGGCTTTCTATTTGGGCAATATGCTCGAAAGCAGTATCTAGCCCTGGTGCTACTTCCATTGCCTGGGACTCACTCCGTGGGCCGTTGGGATTTAAACTTTGTCTTTTGCCCGACAGGCGCTGACTGTGTTTTCACCAGCCCAGGTCCACAGTCTCTATGCTCACCGCTGGCGACTGTACCGGGGTTTAGAGGCGGTTGGTCTCTAACTGCGGACTCCCGACTTTCCCGACTTTCTGTCGGCTGTGTCGCTCGCCTCTTCCCCTGTCCGTTTTTTCCCATGGCGTCTGTGGAAAAAATCCCCATAGACCCACAGTAAACGGACCTGGAAAACATGAAAAAAGTTTTTACTTACCTTGTAGTTGAAAAACTACAAACCACTGGAGGAGCTCTGCTCCTCACGTCCGTTTGCGTCAAGGCGTCTGATGTAATGACGTGCAGGCGCACTGGCGGGGTTCTTCGCGTAGTCACTCACGTGACACCGAAGTAAAATAGCGCTATCTGGGGAGACTATGGATGGCGAGGCCAGCAATGTCCAGCCGCCGAATCTTCTCCTTGGAGAAGACCTAGCCAAACAGGTAAAAAACCTGGATGAGGAAGTAAAGCTGTCGGACTAGACAAGGTGCCTACGACGAGCAAAAGCCTCACCGTTTCGGCGACAACACCCCTACGCCTCCATCGGCAGTAAATGGTTCACTGAAGCTGGTGGCAGCTTGAAAGCTGATTCTCTGGGCAAAGGTCTTTTAGGCCAATGCCCAAGCCGGCCCTGAGGGAAAATGTGCAATCCACGCACCCCAGCAGTCCTATCCTCCAATTCAAGGATGGAATTAGAACCGGAGGACGGAAACAGTACCCGCATCAGGGGCCTTTGGGCTTACCATAAGACCACTGGTAACCATGGAGGTAGGTGGGTCTGGTTCTTTCCGAAACACGGGGTGTGTGGACTAGTTACGAGGTGGTAATAGATTACACTTGTTTTTGCACGAATGTCGACGGATAACTTCAGATCCGTTTATAACTGAAAAGATAACATCAGATCAGTTTATGCTGCACAGTATACAAGGATTCCAAATTGAATTTCCTTTAACTCATTGCCACCACATACAATATACACCAAATTGGACATCTATTCATTCCAAACAAAAAGGTTTGGGTATACAAGCAGATATCCAAACAAGCGAAAGATGGATAATGTCGGATCACCCTTGATTAACTCACATTCACATGTGCAGTATAGACTTTTTAGAATGGAAAACTTCGTTACTGTCTAACAACTGATTTCTATAGGATACTTTATGGCATGCATCACTCTCAAAGATGCATGCTATTCAGTTCCCATTCACGGGGTTCTCCGGAGATATTTGAAATTTAACTGGATGGACAACGATAGCAGTTAAAGCCCTTGAAAAGGTAATTTTAAGTCAACTTATACCTTACCTTCACCAAAACACTATCTTGGAAACTTTCCAATCAGGTTTCAGGGCTCACCATAGCACAGAGTCTGCCTTGTTGAAGGTACACAATGACCTACTGCTCACCGTTGACTCCGGCGACTGTGCAATTCTGCTCCTTCTTGACCTCAGCGCAGCATTTGATACTTTCGACCACACCATCCTAATTGACCGTCTCCAGTATGTGGGTTGGTATTGATGGCACTGCCCTGAGCTGGTTCATCTTCTACCTCAAAGGTAGGAGTTTCTCGACTAACATAGGCAACTCTTTCTCCTCCCCAGCTAATGTCTGCTGTGGGGTTCCACAAGGTTCCATCCTTGGCCCCATTCTCTTCTCCCTGTATATGCTCCCCTTAGGCCAAGTCATTGAAAGGCACGGCATTTGCTTCCATTGCTACGCAGACGATACATAACTCTATCTCCCCCTGAAGCCCAAAAACCAATCAAATCTGCTTAACCTTACCTGCTGCCTCGAGGATATAAAGTGTTGGATGGCCCAGAACTTCCTCCAACTAAACGAGTCTGAGGTCATCCTTCTCGGCCCCTCGGACTCAATCAAAATGATAGCAGGAAGCCTTGGAAGCCTTACCCCACTACTCAAACCTCACGTCAAAAACCTTGGCGTGATATTTGACTCAGCACTGAAATTTGACAAACAAGTCAATGCCGTGGTAAAAGCTAGCTTCTTTCAGCTTCGGACGATAGCTAAAATAAAACAATTCCTCCAGTTTGATGACCTCGAAAAGATCATCCACACATTCATCTCCTCCCGCGTAGATTACTGCAACTCCCTTTACATTGGCATCAGCCAATCTTCCCTGTCCCGCCTGCAACTGGTCCAAAACGCCGTAGCGAGACTCCTGACGGGCACCCGAAAAAGGGACCACTTCACCCCGATCCTGGCCTCTCTCCACTGGCTCCCTGTGTGGTTCCGTATAAACTTCACGATCCTCCTCCATGTCTACAAAGCCCTCAATGTGCTTGCCCCCACCTACATAAAAAGTCACCCACCACTCCACCTCCAGGCCCCTCAGATCGGCCGAATTGGGGTTGCTGAATATCCCGCGGTCTAGGCATAAGCTCAGGGGCGACCGCGCCTTTGCGGTTGCAGCCCCTAGGCTGTGGAACAGCATCCCCTTTCCCATCAGAACTGCCCCCTCCATCGACTCTTTTAAGTCAAGACTAAAAACCTATCTATACTCCCAAGCCTTTCCTGACGTCCTCTGAGTGAGGGCTACATGCATATATGTATGTAGTTTGTTTTGTTTATGCTATTCTTATAACAAATATAAAGCACTTTGGCCAACGAGAGTTGTTTTTTAAATGTGCTATATAAATAAATGTGACTTGACTTGACTTAAAGCGTTGCGAAATGGGCTAACTTCATCTCCCAGGTTATTTACTAAATTACCAAGCCGGTGCTTGGGCTGCTCAAAGCTCGAAAATACATATTTATGGCCTAACTGGATGATATTCTAAAAATGCAGAATCTTGCTAAATTAGCTGTTTCAGCCGCAAAACTAATATTTGAGAAATTGGGGTTTCTCGTCCATCCAGTTAAATTTTAGTTGATACCAACTAGAGTTATAGATTGCGATTTACCTTTAACTCTATTAATTGTCTGTGACTCTGCCCTGGGGCAAGAGATAAGAATTAATGGAAGCTTGTAACAATCTTGTTGTTTATTCATCAAGCAGCCAGTGCAATTGGCAATTTAGTGGCTGTTTTTTCAGCTGCGTAATTGGGGCCTTTGCATTATAAGAACTTACATCGTGCAAAGGAGCAAGCTCTCAAGTACCATGTAGGTCATTGTTAACAGATCGATGCTATTTCCAGCTGAAGCTATAAAGTCACAATGATGGACAAACAGTATTCAGCATTGCTCCAGTACTTTTGTTCATTAAACCTTCAGTTATATTACAAACTGATGCTAGTGCTTAGATGGGAATTACTATCCCATCTCTAATCACAGAGGCGGATGGGATGTGCATGAGTTACCAATCCCTCAGTTATATGGTATCAACTACCTAAGGTCACTAGGTGCGTTCTATAGGTTAAAGGCTTATTGTGCGAATATACATATCTGCATGCTCAACTACAAGTTGACACGCTACGGTGGTGACATATTTTAATCACATGGGTGCAATCAAGTCAATATCCTGTGATAGTTTACCTAACCACATTTGGCGCTGGTGTATCAACACGTAAATCAATGACAACACAGAATGGATGTTGGATCACAACGTATTAATGGCATTGTGGCTCGATGGAACACCAAATATTGATTTGTTTGCATCTAGTCTCAATCACCAGTTGCAAAAATATCTGGCATGGTGGCCATTCTCAGGGGCAGTGGCGATGGATGCATTCTCGCTACACTGGGGAGGAATGTTCTTTATGTCTTTCCTCCATTTTGTCTCATTAGTCGGTGCTTGCTTAAAATCCAGCAAGACTCCACCTCAGGCTTTTGATAGTGCCTGACTGACCTACACAGCCATGGGTCCACTCATACTGGGAATGATAACAGAGCCTTTTATGGCTGTTCCCAAATGCAGAAATCTGCTGGTTTACCCCGTGACTGGGGAGAACCATCCTCTGCATGAGCAAATCAAATTGTTGGTTTGCGGACTATGAGAAGACCTTTCCTGGTGTACAGACTGTCAGGTTGTACGGTGGATGTAATCACTGCGGCCTGAAGAGATAGTACCAAGAAACAGTACATCTCCTATATCAAGGAATGGGAAGTGTTCTGTTTACAGTGGAGTATATCTTATGACACGGTACATATAACAGATGTCTTGGAAATCCTCTCAAAGCTTATTTCACGAGAGATGGAGTTATAGTGCTATAAATTGTGCCAGAAGTGCCTTGTCATCATACTTCCTGCTGGGGTCGGCACACCACGCTGTCGTGTCTTGACCTCTGATATCCAGATTTATGAAGGGTATCTTCAACTCAAATTCCCCCAGGCCCAGGTACTCGGAGATATGGGATGTTAATGTCCAGCTGACGCTGGTGGGCTCCAGCTACATCCTTGTCCTCGGTCAAATTCACTTACAAAGTGGTTATCCTCATGGCGCTGGGTTCAGTGCAACGGGTCCAGTCGTTGCATAAGCTATGACTGAACAGGATGGTTACATCTGCAAATAATATGATATTTTATGTTCATGACTTAGTCTTGCAGAGTGGACCGGGGCGTCAGGTCTCAAACTAGTTTCATGGCATACTCCATGGACCTTTGGTTGTGTGTGTGGTCACACATCTACAACAGTACATAAGGTCACCTAGAGCTTTAGAGGCTCTGAACTAGCAATGTTTGTTAGTTACAAATAACCTCATACGTATGTATCAGTATAGACCATCCCCAGGTGATTAAATTGGGTTTTGGCTTGTGCAGGAGTGAACACTGATGTTTTCAAATCTCACTCCACCAGGGCTGCAACAACATCAGCAGCGAGGGTTGTGGATGTTCCGCTGGACCACATCCTAGCGGCTGCAGGATGGTCAAACAAGCGAATTTCCAGATGTTACAACAAACCCATTGCCAGACCGGGGGTATTTGCCAACTCTATTTTTAGGTTCTGTTTTATAATTCCTCCTGGATGAGTGGGATTACTATGATTATCATTTCGTCATTAAAAAGCATCAGCATGTTTAAATCGATGTCATGCTTTATTAAATTTCACTCATCCCTGGTCAATTGATGCAGTGTGTGACGCATGGACTTGTGTCCACGGCTTGAAATCACAGAGCTTTGAATCTTCACATAGTCACTCACGTAACTCCGAAGTAAAATAGTAAGATTAAACGAGAACTTACCAGTTTGAAGTTTGATCTTTATTTTATGAGGAGTTACGATGAGGGATTAAGTGCCCTCCACTCCCAACCCTCTCTCATAAAGGTCAGCTGGTAGTTCTAGTTTATCGAATCTTACTATATTCAGTTCAACAACTGTTATCTGTGATTTCACACTGCTGCTTTGAAGATTGACGCGCATGCGGGCTGGCGGGCTCTTCACGTAATTCCTCATTGTAACTCCTCATAAAATAAAGATCAAACTTCGAACTGGTAAGTTCTCATTTATTCTTACTATTAAATGTGACATCTTCAAGTTTGCAGATGACACAAAGCTGGGTGGCAGTGTGAGCTGCGATGAGGATGCTAGGAGGCTGCAGGGTGACTTGGATAGGTTGGGTGAGTGGGCAGATGCATGGCAGATGCAGTATGTGGATAAATGTGAGGTTATCCACTTTGGTAGCAAGAACAGGAAGGCAGATTATTATCTGAATGGTGTCAGATTAGTAAAAGGGGAGGTACAACAAGACCTGGGTGTGCTTATACATCAGTCACTGAAAGTAAGTTTGCAGGTACAGCAGGTGGTGAAGAAAGTAATAGTATGTTGCCCTTCATTGTGAGAGGATTTGAGTTTAGGAGCAAGGAGGTCCTACTGCAGTTGTACAGGGCCCTGGTGAGACCGCATCTGATGTATTGTGTGCAATTCTGGTCTCCTAATTTGAGGAAGGACATTATTGCTCTTGAGGAAGTGCAGTGTAGGTTCACCAGGTTAATTCCCGGGATGGCGGGACTGACATATAATGAAAGAATCGGTCAACTGAGCTCGTATTCACTGGAATTTAGAAGGATGAGAGGATATCTTGTATGCAAACATATAAAATTCTTCAAGGATTGGACAGGCTAGATGTAGGAAAAAGGTTCATGATGTTGGGGAAGTCCAGAACCAGGGGTCACAGTTTAAGAATAAGGGGTAGGCCATTTAGGACTGAGATGAGAAAAAACTTGTTCACCCAGAAAGTTGAGAATCTGTGGAATTTTCTGCCACAGAAGGCAGTGGAGGCCAATTCATGTTTTTAAGAGAGCTAGGTTTAGCTCTTGGGGCGAAAGGAATCAAGGGATATGGGGAAAAAGCAGGAACGGGGCACTGATTTTAGATGATCAGCCATGGTCATATTGAATGGCGGTGCTGGCTCGTAGGGCCGAATGGCCTATTCTTCCTCCTATCTTTCTATGTTTCTATACTTAAATGCAATCAAATCAAACTCGTACAACAGGCAGAGCCAAGGAGATATAGAATGCAGAATATAGTTTTCAGCATTGTACCCATCAATCTCTCAGCCATTCTACCCCAAATGTCTGCAATGGGGTAGAAGTGAATTGGACAGTACCCTAGGTTATACCCAAGGGTGGCACGATGGCACAGCTAGGGCGCCACGGTGGCACAGCGGTAGAGTTGCTGCCTTGTAGCTCTTGCAGTGATGGAGACCAGGGTTCGATCCAGACTATGGGTGCTGTCTGTATGGAGTTTGTACGTTCTTCCCATGGCCCCATGGATTTTCTACGAGCTCTTCGGTTTCCTCCCACACTCCAAAGATGTATAGGTATGTGGGTTAATTGGCTTGGTGTCTGTGTAAATTGTCCCTAGTGTGTGTAAGGTAGTGTTAATGTGCGGGGATCGCTGGTTAGCGTGGACTTGGTAGGCCGAAGGGCCTGTTTCTGTGCTGTATCTCTAAACTAAACTATATTAACTATGATAGGACAGTTCAGAAATCTGATAACAGAGGGAACGCGCAAATACAAAGGTATAAAAAACAAGTTTAAAATAAAATTAAAACATCCAGGGTAATTGAAAGTATTTAAAAAAACACAATTTATCTCTAGTTCAGGATGAGTGGGGAATTCGTCACTCCAATCCTGCACCATCGTGGAATCGCAACACAACTAAGATTCACTATTAAGCTCCAGTTGGAGTTCAGCAGTGGGTAGTGTTACAGACTCGCTGACATTCAGCATGTTCTGAATTTACAACAGATCCATGTAAACCTGGGATTTATCTACCCAGGAAATGCCAATGGATTCTTTCAGAACCGCCAACCACGATTTGGCCTTTGGCCCTTAGTTTCATGTCTGTGAATCGTTCCCTGCACTGACTGAAATATACAGAATCCCATGCTGTCAGTCAGTAATAGTCACCGGGCTTGACGTCATGTTTATTTGCGAAGGCACCGCATGATAAGGGCCAAGAAAGCCCCAGAATGCTTTTGACTGTCATTTTCTTGTATAAACAACATGGTTTTATTTCAACAGTAACGTTGCATTAAAAGTTAAAATCAATCTGACCTTTGCTGAGAAATTCATGAGCATAAAAGCGAGGCAGTAACATTGATTTTACTCAAAAGTATTATCAACATTTACCATTCTGCCACCTGATAGTTTACAGTCCTACAAATAAATTTGGAGAACAAAATCCTGGCAAATTAAATTTAGAAAATGTTCACATGGATGTTATTCTGAAATATTAGATGCAAAACGTTTTTGAGAACATGCCCACATCAAAAAAATTGGCTATCATTTCAATCCCATATATAGAAGTATCATTGGTATTTAATTGCTTGTGGTTTGTATGTATGTTCTACATCTGTTTTCATTGTCATGGCTGCATTATATGTCTGCTTCCAATGTTTTATCTGCATCAACCTCTTTACAATATAGTCAAACGTGTGTGAGTAATATCTTTACAGATATGACTTTAAAGCCAGGCATCATCTACCTGACACCATGCAAATCAGTTCAGCATGTTCTATAATCAGTGACTTAAGTCGGTGTCCCATTTGATCCAGTCAAAGCATGACTGAAAACTAACATCGTTTCCAGATCAGTCAAGGATCAGATCAATAATTCTAGCCAACTACAGGCTAGAATAGGGGACTGCTGTTACATCTGAGAAGGTTTCCTAATGATCACCACAAATTCGACTGTAAAGGGCCTGTCCCACTTAGGTGATTTTTTTCGGCGACTGCTGGCGACTGTCACAGTCGTAGCATGTCACCATAAAAGTGGCGACTGGATCCCCCCCTATGACAATGTCTATGACAAGCTACGACAACCTACCACCTAGTTGATGTCAAGCTACGGCAAGCTACCGACAACCGGCGACCCATTAGGATGTCCAACTACGATCACACATACGACAACCTACAACATCCCAAGTCAACCTACGTCCACCCGCGACAAGCTACGACAAGCAATGACCCTGTCGGCGACAACTGAAGACAACTGAAGACAATTCAGTTGCCGGTACCTGTTGTCGGTTGAGGTAGGTTGCGTAGGTAGTCGCCAATGGAATTCATTGAAATTAGCACCCGGCGACAACTAACGTCACCTGGCGACAACCTGCATCATCCTGGTGACAATCTACGACAGCACCTAAGGTCAAGCTACGTCAAGCCCACAGTCGCTGAAAAGTTTTGAACATTTCAAAATCCAGAGGCGACCAGAAAAACGTTATGACTCTTTAGGCGACTTGAGGAGACTACTACACGACCATACAGGCGTCACCCCGCGACAGCCTAGTCGCCGAAAAAATTGTCTCAGTGGGACAGGGGCTTAAGGGGCAAGTTGCCTGAAAAAACGGCAACTGGAACACAGACAGACAGACAGACAGACACTCTGCTTCCTTCACCAGCCTGTTATGCAGGCAGGGGACAGTGCAAGTGGGGCAAGGACTGTCTGAGTGAAATTCACAGGGTGCAAAGCCAAGGTGAAACAACCGCGATGAACAGGAAGGTTGGTGCTGTAATTAAGATGGCTTAAGCACAGTTTATGGTAAGTCCTTTAAAAGAGGGGGGGAGGAGAGGGGAGAGAAGGAGGGAGAAGGAGTGGAGAAGCAGTGGAGACAACTTTTAAGAAGCCAGAGATACGGCTGTGAAGCTCGGCGGACATTCAACATTATCGGTTGGTTATCCTTGATTCTGAAAACTACCCTTCACGGTTTTTTTTCCCAGTGAGCCAATGAAATTCACCGGCTACAACCTACGAGAACATTCGACCTCCTGGCAGCCCACAAGGACCTCCGGGCAACCCACCTACGGCACGAGAATTCTCGCTACTCTCCATGGCGGCTTCATTCTAGTCGCTGCTAATTTTTCAACGTTGAAAAATTTGCGGCGACCATAATGAGGCTGCGACCAGTTCCCAGAATGCAGGAACTCCTCACGACCATGAAGGCGACTCCCAGGCAACCACCCGCAAACATGTGGCGACCATGTGGCAACTGCATAGTCTCCTGTAGTCGCCTAAAAAGTCGCCTCGTTGGGACAGGCCCTTAACTCTTTCCCTGTTTCATTGAAGAAAGGATGCAAATAGTTTTTAAAAATCTGCTAAATTGGGCATAACATATCAACAGCTAAAGCACTAGAAATGCCCATGTATGAGGCACATGCGAGTCCCCGTAAGCCTTCACATACTAGAGAGGTGGTGGATGACCATTGTGTTTGATCAATCTGAAGGGCAATCAATACATTGTCTTCCTTTAACTGATTGGAGTCTTTGGTTTTCTTCTTGAATCATTTTTCCAACCGCTCAAACTGGTTGGTTGCTTTTAAGTTTTCTTTCTGAATTAAGGCTCATGTTTTGTGCCTCATTTTTCCCTATGACATGTTATGAGATGCAGAAAGAGGCGCATATAAATTATTCCAACTGTTCGTAAAGAGATTTTAAAATAGGGCTTTCCTTAAAAAATTCAACATTTATGTTGTCAGCGTGAATGCACAAAGAGAGACTAGATAGTTGGCAGAGCTTTTGCCAGCTATGTTAAAGGTTCTACACATGACCTTAAAACCTGGTACTCTGTAAATGGTTTATGAGTTGCCCTGATATTTCAGTGGGTTAATGTACTGTCCAAGAATTTCAGCAGGTTAATGCACTGAGTCACAAGAACTGGGGTAACTGCCAGATTTGCTCAACAGCCTTTTCTGAATCGACTGATATGGATCTGGGCAAATGTGGGGATGCAATAATTTGTCTTCTTTGGCTAAACAAAAAATCAACTAAAGATCGAGTCCTTGTTTGCTATATAATTATTTCTGCTGGCAAGTGCATGTGTATTGAAATTGAGTGCGGATAGCATTGGTCAAATTGACTGCCAACATTTATTGCCGTGGGTTGAGTTGGAAAATAGCCATTAAGATGACATTTTCAAAGGGCTGTAAACACATGCATTCCAACATGACTCATTAGGAATGATATGATGATCCTACAATTCCAAGTGGTTGAAATGTAAGCCAGGGAACAGAGGATTAAAGTATTACAACCTTGTTTCCTTTAGACACAGCATTAAAACTGCAAAACCAATGCAATAAGGCTGCAACACATTTTTGGGAGCAATATTAGTTAGTAGTAAAGCATTGTCGGATTGTGCTGGACTATGTCTGTGTCTCACATCCCTTCTTGTGGAATGCCCAGGTGGTGGAGGGCATTTACCCCTACTAGCATTTATTTCAAGAGGACTAGAATATAAAAACAGTGATGCATTGCTGATGCTTTATAAGGCACTCATCTGACCACATTTGGAGTGTTGTGAACAGTTTTGGGCCCATATCTGAGGAAGGATGTGCTGGCATTGGAGAGGTTCCAGAAGAGGTTTAAGAGTATGATTCCAGGAATGATTGGGTTGACATATGATGAGCGTTTGACGGCACTGGGACTGTACTTGCTGGAATTGGGAAGGATGAGGAGGGACCTCATTGAAACTTATTGAATAGTGAAGGGCCTGGATAGAGTGAATGTGGAGAGGATGTTTCCACTAGTCTAGGACCAGTGGCCATAGCCTCAGAATAAAAGGATGTACCTTGAGGAAAGAGATGAGGAGGAATTTGTTTTAGTCAGAGGCTGGTGAATCTGTGGAATTCACAGAAGGCCGTGGAGGGCAAGTCGACTGAGCCGAGATTGACAGATTTTTGATTAGTACGGGTGTTATGGGGAGAAATGCAGGAGAATGGGGTTACGAGGGAAAGATAGATCAGCCATGGTTGAATGGTGGAGTTGACTTGATGGGCTCAATGGCCTAATTCTGTTCCTATAACTTGTGAACTCATGAACTTTGTGATCATGAGACTCCCATAGTTCCATAGTTCAATGTTAAATGATAACTCTTTTGCCATGCAACTGAGCTCTATGTTTGAGCATTCCCACCGTGAAAACATTTCACCATCTACCCTTCATGCCCCTTTAGAATCTTACATGCTTCTGTAAGATCACCTCTCTTAAACTTAAAAGTGTTCAGATCCAAACTCTTTAGGCAGTCATGATAGCACAGCCCTCTCATCTAAATAATTAGTCTTGTGAATCTCTTTTGGATTGTCCCTACTGGTAATTAGAAACATAGAAACATAGAAAATAGGTGCAGGAGGAGGCCATTCGGCCCTTCGAGCCAGCACTGCCATTCATTGTGATCATGGCTGATCGTCCCCTATCAATAACCCGTGCCTGCCTTCTCCCCATGTCCCTTGACTCCACTAGCCCCTAGAGCTCTATCTAACTCTCTCTTAAATCCATCCAGTGATTTGGCCTCCACTGCCCTCTGTGGCAGGGAATTCCATAAATTCACAACTCACTGGATGAAAACGTTTTTTCTCACCTCAGTCTTAAATGACCTCCCCTTTATTCTAAGACTGTGGCCCCTGGTTCTGGACTCGCCCAACATTGGGAACATTTTTCCTGCATCTAGCTTGTCCAGTCCTTTTATAATTTTATATGTTTCTATAAGATTCCCCCTCATCCTTCTAAACTCCAGTGAATACAAGCCTAGTCTTTTCAATCTTTCCTCATATGACAGTCCCGCCATCCCAGGGATCAATCTCGTGAACCTACGCTGCACTGCCTCAATCACAAGGATGTCCTTCCTCAAATTAGGAGACCAAAACTGTACACAATACTCCAGATGTGGTCTCACCAGAGCCCTATACAACTGCAGAAGAACCTCTTTACTCCTATACTGAAATCCTCTTGTTATGAAGGCCAACATTCCATTAGCTTTCTTCACTGCCTGCTGTACCTGTAAGCCGACTTTCAGTGACCGGTGTACAAGGACGCCCAGGTCTCGCTGTACCATCCCCCTTACCTAAACTAACCGCATTGAGATAATAATCTGCCCCCTTGTTTTTGCCACCAAAACCTCACATTTATATATATTATACTGCATCTGCCACGCATCTGCCCACTCACTCAACCTGTCCAGGTCACCCTGCAACCTCCTAACATCCTCTTCACAGTTCACATTGCCACCCAGCTTTGTGTCATCCGCAAACTTGCTAGTGTTGCTCCTAATTCCCTCTTCCAAATCATTAATATATATGGTAAACAGTTGCAGCCCCAACACCGAGCCTTGCGGCACTCCACTCGCCACTGCCTGCCATTCTGAAAAAGACCCGTTCACTCCTACTCTTTGCTTCCTGTCTGTCAACCAATTTTCTATCCATGTCAACACCCTACCCCCAATACCATGTGCTCTAATTTTAGTCGCCAGTCTTCTGTGCGGGACCTTATCAAAGGCTTTCTGATACACTACATCCACTGGCTCCCCTTCATCCATTTTACTTGTCACATGCTCAAAAAATTCCAGAAGATTAGTGAAGCATGATTTCCCTTTCATAAATCCATGCTGACGGACTAATCCTTTTACTGCTATCCAAATGCCCCTTTATTACCTCTTTAATAATTGACTCCAGCATCTTTCCCACCACCGAAGTCAGGCTAACTGGTCTGTAATTCCCCGTTTTCGCTCTCGCTCGTTTCTTGAAAAGTGGGATAACATTAGCTATCCTCCAATCCACAGGAACTGATCCTGAACCTATTGAACATTGGAAAATTATCACCAATGCGTCCACTATTTCTAAAGCCACCTCCCTGTGGACCCTGGGATGCAGACCATCAGACCCAGGGGATTTATCATCCTTCAGCCCCATTAGCCTCCCCAATACTATTTCTCGCCTAATGAAAATGTCTTTCAGTTCCTCTAACCCCTTGGATCCTCTGTCCTCCAGTACATCTGGGAGATTGTTTGTGTCTTCCTTAGTGAAGACAGATCCGAAGTACCTATTCAACTCTTCTGCCATTTCCTTGTTGCCCATAATAATTTCACCCGTGTCTGCCTTCAAGGGACCCACATTTGACTTTGCTACTCTTTTTCCCTTAACATATCTGAAGAAGATTTTACTGTCCTTCTTTATATTCCTGGCCAGCTTCCATTCATACTTCATCTTTTCAACCCGTATTGCCCATTTTGTTTCCTTCTGTTGTCCTATGAAAGTTTCCCAATCCTCTGGATTCTGGCTACGCTTTGCTGTATTATACATCTTTTCTTTTAGTTTTATTCTATCCCTAACTTCTCTTGTCAGCCACGGTTGCCTCCTACTCCCCTTAGAATCTTTCTTCCTTTTTGGAATGAAATGATCCTGCATCTCCCGGATTATGCCCAGAAATTCCTGCCATTGCTGTTCCACCGTCATTCCTGCTAGGATCCCTTTCCAATCTACTTTGGCCAGCTCCCCTCTCATGCCTTCATAGTCCCCTTTGTTCAACTGCATCACTGCCACTTCCGATTTAACCTTCTCCTTCTCAAATTGCAAATTAAAACTAATCATATTATGATCACTACCTCCAAGCAGTTCCTTTACCTCGAGTTCTCTTAACATATCTGGTTCATTGGACAACACTAAATCCAGAATTGCCTTTTCTCTGTTCGGCTCCATTACAAGCTGCTCTAAGAATCCATCTCGGAGGCATTCTACAAACTCTCTTTTTTGGAGTCCTGAACCAACCTGATTTTCCCAGGCTACCTGCATATTGAAATCCCCCCTCACCACAGTGGCATTACCTTTGTTAAATGCCAGTTTTAACTCCTGCTGCAACTTACACCCTACATCCCGGCTACTATTTGGGGGTCTGTAAATAACTCCAATTAGTGTCTTCTTGCCTTTACAATTCCTCAACTCAATCCACAGTGACTCTACCTCATCAGTCCCTATGTCTTCCCTCACAAGGGACTGAATTCCATCCCTCACCAGCAGAGCTACCCCCCCTCCTCTGCCCACCTGCCTGTCCTTTCTATAGGATGTATAACCCTGAATATTAAGTTCCCAGGCCCGATCCTCCTGCAGCCATGTCTCAGTAATCCCCACAATGTCATATCTACCAACCTCTAACTGAGCCTCAAGCTCATCTACATTACTTCTTATACTTCGCGCATTCATATACAATACTTTTAATTCCTTACACATCTCACCTTTCACATCGATCCCTATTACACTTGGCCATACACTCCTATCCCTTTGTGAGCTTCCTGTCCTGTTAATTCTGGGGTCATTAACCATCCCTTTACTCTCTTTCCCTTTAACTCCATCCTCGACTATTCCATTTGACACCCCACCCCCCTTATTCAGTTTAAAACCACCCGTGTAGCAGTGGCAAACCTGCCTGCCAGAATGCTAGTCCCCCACCTGTTGAGATGCAATCCGTCCCTTTTGTACAGTTCCCCCTTACTCCAAAACAGATCCCAGTGATCTAAGAAACTAAATCCCTGCCCCGTGCACCAGTTCCTCAGCCACACATTCAGGTCCCGTATCTCCCTGTTCTCGCCAGCACGAGGAACTGGAAGCAAACCGGAGATAACAACCCTGGAGGTCCTGCTTTTCAGCATTTTTCCGAGCTCTCTCAAGTCACGCTGCAGAATATTCATCAGAATTTATCATTTCTAAACTCAAAACCTCATGCAAAATAATGGGCAGTGTACCATTTGCCTTCTAAACCACTGAGCTGCCTTTCATGATTCATACACTAGGATATCTAGACCCTTTGTTCTCCACTCATTTGCAACTTCTCTCCTGATAGATTATAATCTACCTTTTGATCCTTCTTATCAAAGTGTATGACCTCACACTTTCTCACGTTAAACTCTTCATTTGCCAAGTTTTTGTCCGCTCTTTCAAATTAGCTATGTCCTTTTGTGGAACCTAACTATTCTAATGCCCTGCTTCCCACATATTTTTATTTTGCCTTTACTTCATGAATATCAGCTGCTCCCAATACACCAGGCATGGCTGACATAGAACTGCAGTTAAACAGAAGAGGGTGCAATGTGCCATGATCCAGTATATTCCATACATTGTGCAAGCACAGAAGTCAGACATGTACAATCCAGTTACAGAACCAGCTTCTAGCCATTAGTGCAATTTGGCTCAGCACAATTGAAAATGAATGCAAGGTAGACACATGCTGGAGTAACACAGTGGGTCAGACAACATCTATAGAGAGAAGGGATGGGTTGACCCTTCTTCAGACCTACTTTATAATACGGGCTGCCGCAAGTTTGGATTTTTTTCCTTATTTTGCAGTTATCCTTTTTTTGTATAGGTTGTTGCAGTTGAGTGTTGAGAAAAACTCACCTCAAGCATAGGATGAGTGTGGGAAAGCTCACGTCATTGATTAGCTGATTGTGTGGAAAGTTCATTTGTTCAATGGCTGAAAGTGTGGGAAACGCATCTCATTCATTGGCTGAGTGGGTGGGAAAACCCAGCTTATTCATTGGCTGATTGTGTGAAAAAGCTCACCTCATTGGCTGAGTGCATGGAAAGCTCACCTCATCCATTGGCTAATTGACTGAAGCCAAAGGAATAGGTGACGTTTCGGGTTGAGACCCTTCTTCAGACTGGAAGAAGGGTCTCGACCTGAAATGTTAACTATTCATTTTCTCCAGAAATACTGCCTAAACCGCTGATTTACTCCAGCGTTTTGAGTCTGTTATTAGTTTTAATGTTTAATTGGACTTTATCAAACTTCAGTGTTATATCTTTCACTGAGTACTGTACCCTTTATCCTTTATCTATGCACTCTGGACAACTTGATTGTATTCATGTGTAGTCTTTTCATTGACTAGATAGCACGCAAACAAAAACTTGACACTGTACCTCGGTACATATGATAATAATAAACTAAACTAATTGTGTGGGGAAAACTCACCTCATTCATTGGCTGAGTTTCAAATAGCTCCCCTTCCCCCTGGTATGTTTCGATTAATTTAGATTTGTTTTAATGAACGGTTGACACATATCTTGGAGAATCTGGGTAACTGCGTCAACTTGAGAATGCTTATTGAAAGCAGTGGATATAATCAAAACCAGTGAATGTCTTTTTTACTTTATTTGGTCATATAAGTAACGCAACAGTATGATTCCTCTCCTGTTGAATTAAAATCAATCTTCTCCGAGAGCTAATGTAAAAATATTAAAAAACCAAGCAAGTTTCCATATGGTGCCAAATGTTTCCATTTGTATTTTACTCTTACTTATAAAGCATGTGCACTTGGGGATGTGACAACTTCAAATGTTGTGTGGTGATTCTTTGCAGCTGACAGTAGTGTACTTGTTCATGAAGTTCAGCAGCGGACAATTTGCTTTAAAATCACACCCCAGTCTTTGTTCGTTTAATGGAAGTTTAAGTAAATATTGTACATCTGGTTTGGAGGATTGTTTCACTTACGGTGGAGAAAAGTAGCAGGAGTAGCAACAGCCAGGAAAAGTAACTGCTTGTCATCCTACCACCGAAAAAAAACAGGGAGAACTGAGGTCCATACTAATGTAAAATCTTTGAGTACGAGAGAATGTTTGCCTGAGTCAGTTCTCGGCCTTGAGGACCAAACTAAGGAATAAAGATGTTTAATTCATGTTGGAGAAAAATTAGAAACAGGAACTTGGGCTCGCATTTTTTAAATCAATTTTTTATGCATCGCAGAGTGGAAATCTGAAGCCAATTGTAGTGTTCCAAACTTGTTTGCTTGAGATTGGCAAACAGTACATAGAACAATAGCCATTGCTTACTGGGTCTATCTGGTTCAGAACTGTATCCAGCGATTAACCTCTGCAGATATGGTCAAAACAAAAGATCAGGATTTTTTTAATACTTATGTTGGAAGGCCTGTAACTACAGCTATTTAATTCTATGTTTAACTATGAGTAATGCTTGAGAATTTTTCAACGATGGAGTTAAACGAAGCTGTAAACACAGAACTATTTTGGTGAAAGCCTATTAAAATACGTAAAATTATTTTTATTTGAAAGTATAATCGCAAATGTCAATTAGACTTCGGTGTGCAACAAAATCCAGACCCAATATGCTAAAAAAGTGTGGTGATTATAGAACCAAGTGGTTGTAAAGAATCCCCATGGTTTAAGTGACCTGTAACGTAAACAATCTTGCCAGGAAAATTATTGATGGGATTTTTACAGATGATGGAATGTCAACATTTTGGCTGAGTTTAAGGTAACAAATATTCAGCAAATAATCTGATTTTTTGTTCATTCATGGAGAATCATAGAATCTTTAAAAAAATAAGTTTAGTGAATGTAATATCATGGTGGGAATCCTAATGGAAAAACTTGCTGGGGGAGACAGGGGGGTGGAATTGAGAAACCAACCACTGCAGTAAGAATGTAAACACCCCGCAGCAATCTTCCGATTTTATAGCCCTTTTATGTAATGAACAAATACCAAGGTCTTTCACAGGAGAGTTGAGTTTCTGGAGGAGTTCCTGGATGTAGTGAGTGACAAAGCCATTGAGGGATTTGGAAACAAGAGTGAGAAATTTCCAAATGACATGTTGTTTAACTTGGAGACAGTGCCGGTCAGGAAGCACATGGAAGGTGGGTAAAGGATAGCTGGTGTGAGTTAAGATTCAGACTGCAGGGATTTGGAATTTCACAAGTTTACAGAGAGTAGAGTGCTGGAGATTGGCCAAGAAAACCTTGCAGCTGTCGGAGGCAGCCAAGATATAGACAGAAGTTCCCATTACTATTGAGCTGAGGATGAAGTGTCATCAGGCAATATCAAGGTGGAGCAAAACAGAAAGTGCTAAGGTAACTCAGCAGGTCAAGCAGCATCTATGGAGGGACTGGATAGATGATGTTTTGAGTTGGGAACCTTCTTCTGACTGAAGAGTTCCAACCCGAAATGTTACTTATCCATTGCTTGTTTTGTTCAAAATTTTAACATCTGCAGTTCCTTGAGTCTCCAATATCAAGATAGAAGTGGACAGCTTTTATGTATTTATATGGGTAGGACATTTTTAAGAGCTAATTGGACGGGTCATCTTATGGTTGAAGTTGACACTCATTGAGTATTTATATGATTGAATCACCTTTAAGAGCCCTTTGTACTGACACTGTTTCATTCAGTTGTGAGTTAGCTGCCTTCATTTAAAAAAAAGGTCTATTGGTAGCTCTATCTGATATTTGCCTTGGAGGGCAGCAACACTAAAAAATCAACAGAAACCACATTGGTGCAGAGTATGAAGCAGGGTCCCAACCCAAATCCTTGTCTGTCCATGTAGTGTATATAATGGTAACTGTAACTCTAAGAACTGAGTACTAGAATGATATGATTTGCTTCATGTGATATATTCTATATCTTATCAGTCTCATGAATATGTGTGAGTATGCGTCATGTACTTTTGCAAAATAAAGAAGACCCACACTGGCAACAGAATGTACTGAAAACCTGTGCTTTGTTTATAATATCTGTAATATATTAAAATGGTGACGAGGATGGGATAGTGTTTGTGAACTCAACCTTTAAATACAGTGCAGGACTGTTTTGCAATATGCAGTATTGTTTAACATTTTAAACAGCAAATACGAAGCTGTGTCGCAGTTGTTTGCGAACTGGACACGATAGGCCGTAGATCCTTCAATGCATGGAACTGTAGTTTAAAACAGCAGCTGTACAAATCATCAAGAATTTGTCAGGCTATCTTTGTGTTGTGTCTACCTGGCAAGTTGGTGTCCTTGGGATACATAGGCCGACTAGAACCGTGAAACCTTTACCTCGTACTGTGAGCGAATGTAAATGTTTTTTTTATTGCAAATTACATTATTGAAGCTGAAGAAACAGAGGATGATGATCAAGTGCAGGTGAGAGCACAAAACAAGGCCATCCAGGAATGAAAGAAAGCCATTCTATTAACTGAAATTGGTCCTGAAGTTTATATAACTCTCACCAATATGCTAGCCCCAGAGAAAGCAAGGAATGTTTCATTTGAGACTGCTCTTTCAAAACTTGATGCTCACTTCAACCCTAAGCCTATAGAGATTGCAGAAAGTAACACATTTCACACAAGAAACCAGACGTCTGGTGAGACTGTGGGCGAGTACATTATCTCATTGAAGAAGTTGTCTCTACACTGCAATTTTATTTCAAAGTCACGTGAAGACCCCACCAGTCCGCATGCGCGTCAATTCACGAGATGCAATGCGGCGGGTCGGAGCAGTTCGCAACTGCTCTGCAAGATAAGTGATTTTTACTTTCAGTGGGCCACTGTGACAGCAGTCCCGGAGTAGCTGATGGAGGCTGCCGCTCTTGGCGGCTGCCACCATTGGAGCTCCAAACGGGAGTAGGCGGCCGATTTCGGGGGCCGCCTGGAAGCTCCTCAGGAGCTCGGGTTCGTTATTGCTTGCCGGCTTTGGGCAGGTGTGGCTAGGGAGCTCGCTCTATACGGGAGCAGGTGGCCGTTTTTTAAGCCACCATGGGAACTCCATTAGGAGTTGGGGCTGCCGGACGGCTAGGGAGCTCGCTGCTAAAAATAGCAGCAGACAGTGTTTATTATTTTATTATAGCTCTGGCTAGGTTTTGTATCGCTGTGAAAGTTACAGCGGCCGGTGTTAGCCGCGGCCAGGGACGCAAGGTAGCCTCAGCTGCCTTAGCGCCTATAAATTTTTAAACATAGAAATGCTGCTGAGGCAGCATACGCTGGAGACCAGCATATAATGTGTGCTCTATTCGTAAGGGCATTTTCGTTATATTACACATAGTTCTTTAATTGAAGTCAATATCTGAAGAACTGATTAAGGTAAAATAGAGCTGGCAGTTTTAACAGCGGTTGCTGTTCGGTCACGTTTGTGACTATCGCAGCAGACAGGACATTTATTTCATACACCATATGGTGTAGTAGTATTTGACTTGCCATTACGGCACAGAATGGGGCTCCACTGGAGCGGCTGTTTGGAGGAACTCCATAGAGGCTCCAGAAACGTGCTCCTGGCTTGGGAAGCCTTTTTTCAGCTGTGTCTATTAGACATCTGTGGAGCAATATCTAGTGCAGGGTTGCATCATGATAATTTCCGCTCAGTTGAGGGGACTGTTGGAGATCTTTCATAAGAGACCCCAACCATGTGGATATCTACAAAACACTTGTATCTTTGATCTATGCTTCTGTTTAAATCTTATGAACTGGGACAACGCCTGGCAGGGTTGCAGTATTTCCCCCACTCTGTCTTGCAGACTATTGGGAAGAGGTGACTCCGATTATAATGCCGGCTCATCCGAGTCATATGGGGGCCAGAGGCGCTCCATTTCCTCCCTGAAATACTCAGTTGGGGCTCCAGAAGGGAGCAAGGACTCGGAGTCACTAGTAGGTGCAACCTGTCTGGTAAGTATAATGATGTTACTGACAGAGCACTGATCTGCACAGCTAGTCCCGGTTCGGCTCCTAGAGGGAGCAGCTTGACAACCCCGAGTCGGGGCAAAGTCAAAGCCAATCTGTGGGAAAAGTCCTGTCGGACAATTTGGGTCAAGGGGATTCTGTCCCCACATCTAGGGCAGATGTGATTGGGCATTTGTCTCAATTAGAACACCTGATGAATCAGATGGTGGCACGTGAAATGCTCCGTGTTACAAAGGCATGTCGGGCAACAGCTCCTGGTTCAGGGTTGCAATATTCCTCCCACTCGGATGAAAGGAGTGGTGGAGATGGTGCCAAAGTATATTCACATATGCCTGTAGCTACCCCTGGTTCAGGGTTGGAATATTTCTCCCACTCTAAGGGAGTGTCAGAGATCAGTATGGAACTGACTCCGAGCATGACTCCGAACATGACTATGTGCCTGAATCCCATGCTTTAATGCATGATGTGAGAGAGTCGCATAAGGAAGAGCTGCCTGCTCTTACCTCTAAATTTGCTGTTCCCTCAGGGACAGACAAGCCACTACAAGAGGAGTTGGCCAGCGGCATCAGCTATCTAACAGAAATGCTGAGCATGACAGACAGGGTCTGCAAATGGAACCTCGCTGAAGCTCCAACAAGCAAATCGACCCGGGGTCAGAGACACTGGCAAGTAAGGTTTCGTTATTAACCTCCGTAAACTCCGAAATGGAGCAGTCTGTCAGCCCAGGTTTGGGTTTACTGGCACCATGGGCTGTCTAGTGGTTTTCACTGTCTCTGGGATAGATCAGGTTGATGTAGAGACATTGGCAGGGTGCCTTGCATAATAACCTCTGTAAGTGCCAAGTAGGAACAGTTTGGTTACCCTGGTTCAGGGTAGACCATCATGGAACTGGCTGGCCATAGGGGTCATATTGACCAGGGAAGCACTGCCTCATCATCATCTGTAATTGAGGTTATCAGACTGCTCAGTAGAATGAAGCAGTTGAAGTCTTCCTCAACATATGGTTTATTGCTCCTCAGTTAGTAGAGTTGCTGGTTCATTGGAATCATCATTGCCATTCTCTCTGGGATAGGTAGTTACCAGCAGGAAGCTGGTCTGGCATATAATATAATTTTTATCTGATCTGCAGGTTCATGTTGTGAATCAACAATGTATTTATAATAATCCATAGGCTCTCAATACCAGTATTCCTGATTGAGTGGCAGGTCGAAGAGATTGTGTTGTGCACTCTGGCGACTTAGACATGTGGTTTCAGTCAAAGGACTGCGAGGTAATTCCTGATTCAGCCTTGCATTACACTAATTTCCACTCTGAGGGAAAACGCTGAGAATTCGTGGTGACTCTTAGTCAAGAGTTGACAGTGAACTCGTATTCCCACATCAAAGGGAGACTATGGTTTCAGCTCCAGTCATTAGGTTCTGATTATATGTTATCAGCGAAATGTATGAATAACTAGATAATGCATCTTCCATGGGTAGAGAAGCCAAAAATGTTTCCATCCGTATGGTCAATAGAGGAACAGGGGTTCCGAGTGCAATCAGTGACAGCGCATCTGAGGATGAGTGGTCTGGCCAAGGACTAGAGGGGTATATTTCTGATACTTCTCAAGATTACAGAAATATGGAGCAGGCCGAATCAGGTTAGCATTTGGCTAATCTGATCATGGGTTTAGTTACCCAGTTTAAGATGGATGATTGGCTTTCTGCAATTTAACTGATTCAGAGAATCGATCTTGTAGTTGCATACTCTGCCATATCTATACACATGAGGCACAGATTCTGCTGTTTGATAACAAAGCTAGTGGTGAAAGCCAATGCTGCCCTACTTGTGCATTGTTTTAGGTAATATGCAAAATTTGCAGCTGAGAAAACGTATGGATTATCAGTTGATAACTTTTGCGATATTAAAATTGAAGCAACTCTTATTTACTCAGTCACGAGTGACGGCTGGGGCAGCCTGTCTTCTCGGGCAGCTAGCTCTGCACGTTTGTATGAGAAGCTTGTGAACAACATATGTGAGTTATTTTTAAATGGAAGTAAAAGAGGTTTGTGTAGCTTTCAGTTTGAGCCTAGAGAAGCGTTTATGTGATAGCACAATTGACATTGCTTGTGCTACTTTGTCATTCCCTATAGTACCATAAGTGGGACAATAAATGATTGGTTATTCACCCGCTGTTCACTAGTGTTATGCAGGGTGTCTTTTATTTGACCACTCTAATAGCCTACACTCATTGTAGTGTGCGATGTATATCAGTAAATTATTATGCAAATATTCTTCTACTTTTTCCTAATGGGAGCAGTATTTTAAGATGATTATGCTTTCAGCAACTGATCTCAGCATAAAGAACACAGCCTTTACTCAATCTCTGGCTTGTTCTCTACATCATAACTGACATTAGGGTAGCTTGTTATGGGAATGATCTCATAAGCAAAATTAGCAGGATTGCATACATTTGAAGTTGACAGCATACCCACCAGAGCAGAGATCGGGGATGTCATTAGGTATACAAGTGCACTGAGTTTGCTAGTACCTATGAGATGAAAGATAGTTTCTTTTTTGTTATTCAATAGTCTCACGATATTGCTGATGCTCATTAGCAGCCAATAGAAGGGATTTTCCTTTCATCATACAGCAAGAGGCTTACATAGTGCGTATTATAAAATGTGGTTGAATATGTCTGGATATTTGTAGATAGAATTCTGCACAGTGTTGCATGAGTTATTGCCTAACTCAACAGTCTATTGGGACTATGGTCCGGTTAAGAACAATGGTGATGTATGCAAGTTAGCATCATGATATTAATAACCCATGGTTTTTCTACCATTAATGGTTTAGCTGTTTAAGTGTTTCACACACAGATTGGGTTACTGCATGAAACCACAGAGCTTTGAAGTCTTCACGTAGTCACTCACGTGACTTCGAAATAAAATAGAAAGTTTAAACGAGAACTTACCGTTTGAAGTTTGATCTTTATTTTATGAGAAGTTGAAGTGAGGGATTACGTGCCCTCCACTCCCAACCCTACTTCTCATAAAGATCATTCGGTAGTTCTAAGCTCGTTAATCTTCCTATTGCTTAGGTCAGCAACTATTCTGTGGTTTCATACTGCTGCTCTAAAGTTTGACGTGCATGCGGACTGGCGGGGTCTTCACGTAATCCCTCACTTCAACTTCTCATAAAATAAAGATGAAACTTCAAACGGTAAGTTCTCATTTAATCTTTCTATTTTGCGACATTTCTGGATCGAGCTTTGCATGATATATTTGTATGTGGGATGCTGGATGAGCGAATCCAATCAAAATTACTGAACACACCAGCCCTTACCTTTGATTTGGCATGCAAAACTGCTTTGGTCATGAAGATGGCATGTCAAAGTGCACATGAGTTTCGACCAACATGTGCTGGCACAGCCAACAGTTAAAAGGCAGTTCCAAAACATAAGCATGTCAAGACAGGGAAAAGGCCTTCACAGCAAAGTTCTGGGGAAAGCGCAGATATGTGCTATCGATGCAATGGTCACCACAAAGCAAATAAGTCCCAGTTCAAGTACTCTATGTGCTACAACTGTCAAAAGAAAGGACACATTGCATCAGCATGTAGAGCACCATCACAGGACAAAGCAAAACAAAAGGCTCGACAAAACCAAACGTGTGGGATTCACAACCTCGAAGAACAGTCAGAGAGTAATGAACTTGGACTGTAGGGCATCTATACTACGAAAGGTGAGTCTGGAAAGGAAAACTTTCGGACAAAGGTCAAAGTGAACAATCAATACATTACTATGTGTATTAATACCGCTGCTGATTGCACAATTATAAGCAAAGACACCTATGAATCCAAGTTTAGCAATATGCTTATCACAGAAACAGACGTTCAGCTGAAAACGTACTCTGCAGAAGTATTGGAGACATGTGGCGAGATAGATTGTGATGTACAACACAAAGGCAAGAGTTGAAGTTGCCAATAGTTGTCGCGAGTTATATCAATAGACCAACGTTGATGGGCAAAAATTGGCTCTGCTTAATGAAACTAGACGGGAAATCTGTATTCCAAGTTGAGCACAAACACAACTGGATCAGTTGTTGCAGACACATCATTCTATGTTCAATAACAGCTACGATGGTATAAAGGGTGAGCAAGCACACATCAGGATTTGACCCGATGTGGAACCTGTCTACTGTAGACTCCGACCAGTGCCATATTCGCTGAAAAGTAAAGTGGAAGCTGAAATCAAAACGTTGGAACAAAACGGTGTACTGGTTAAAACAGCTCGCAGTGATTGGGCTACTCCAATGGTAGTGGTTCCGAAAGCGGACAACACAGTGAGATTGTGTGGAGACTACAAAGTGAGCATCAACCAGGCAGTAGATGATGAACAATCCACTACCCACCTCACAAGATTTATATGCTGAACTTGCTGGTTCCAAGGTATTCTCCAAGCTAGATCTGTCACATGAATATGCTCAGCTAAATGTTGATCATAAGAGCCAGCAGTACCTCACAATAAACACACACATGGAGCTGTATTCCTACATAAAACTACCCTATGGTGTGACATCAGCACCAAAAATCTTCCAAACTCAATGGACAATATTCTGTCAGTAACGTCACATTGTTTGAGCAATCAAGATGACTTGCTGATTGCGACTGTTACTGAGGAGGAGAATCTCAGTGAAGATACTCAGAGGAGATACTCAGTGAAATGTTGAAACGGCTTGATGATCACAATGTAAAGTAGAAAAGAAGCATCTTACAGACTGAAGTAGTGTATCTTGGTTTGAAAGTGGATCAACATGGACTACAACCAGTGAAGGAAAAGATTGAAGCTATAGCAAATGCACCAACGCCACAGAATGTGTCTCAACTCCGCTCCTTCCTGGGTATGGTACAGTTTTACTCACGCTTCTTACCCGAGTTAGCAACTAAGCTAGGTCCTCTTCACAAGTTATTGAAAAAGGATAAAATATGGGAATTGTCCAAAGCGCAACAAAATGCTTATGATGCTTGTAAGAAGATTTTGACCAGTGATATATTACTTGTTCACTACGATACAAATCGCAAGTTAAAGTTAGCTTGTGATGTGTCTAGTTGTAGGGTAGGAGCTGTGATTTCACATGTCATGGAACATGGACAAGAAAAGCCTATAGCATTTGCATCACACACACTTACCAAGAGTGAGCATAATTATGCACAAATCGAGAAAGAAGCCCTTGGTATCATCTTTGGATCAAGAAATTCCATCAGTATCTGTTGGGTAGGAAATTTACCCTGGTTACTCATCATCAGCCACTTCTCACTATTCTTGATCCTCGGTCAGTAATACCTACAATGGCAGCCTGTCACAGTATGACAACAGCATTGAGTACCGCAGCTCAAAAGAAAATGCTATCGCTGATGCATTGTCGTGTTTGCCTCATGAAGAATCAGATGTGAGCACTGAAGGTGCTATCTACGTCACAGAAGCAATGGACAATGATTTTCCAATCACAGCAGCTGAGATTGCTGCTGAAACTCAAAAGGACACGGTGCTAAAACAAGTATACGAACAAATGTTGTGTGGATGGTCAGAAATAAAACCAAGTACTAATGACCTAAAACCTTATCACAAAAGACAGCATGAACTGTCATGAGAGCAAGGGTGTATTAAATGGTGTCGCAGAGTAGTAGTACCCAATTGTTTAAGACAAAGATTACTTAAATAACTCCATAGTGAACACACAGGTATTGTAGGAATTAGGTCTACAACCAGAGGTTGCATGTATTGGCCATGATTGGACAATGACATAGAAGCAATGGCAATCAAATATAGCACCTGTCAGAGTTGTAGAAGTAGGCCTGCCCAAACCCCTTTGCAAACATGGTCTTGGCCTACAAGACCTTTTTAGAGGGTTCATGTGGATTTTTGTGAACGCGGGAATAATAATTTTCTTGTTTTGGTAGATAGCCACTCAAGGTGGATTGATGTGGTACATATGGGTACAAACACAACAACAGAAAAAAAACAATAAACGCATTGTGGTCTATCTTTGCGTGTCATGGATTACCTGAAGAGCTTGTCTCTGACAACGACCCCCAATTTTGTGCTGCACTGTTCCAAACTTTCACAAAGCTAAATGATATCAGGCATACCTTAGTGCCAACTTACCATCTGGCATCTAACAGTGCAGCCATAAGGTCAGTGAGGATAGTCAAATGAGTTCTCAAGAAATAAGTTCTTGAGGGAATTCAAAATTGAGTATGTCGCAGCGGCTAGCTAGTTTCTTACTGAAATATCGTACCACGCCACAATCTACCACATATGCCAGCTGAACTTCTCATGAAAAGAAGGCGCAGAACTAGAGTTTGGTTCTACCTAACCTATCTCCTAAGGTTGAAAGCAAACAATCTGATCAGAAACATCATTATGGTGGAAGTTAAAAAGAACGTACATTCAATACACATGATCAGGTTTGTGTTCTCAGCCCCCCTTACAACACAAACAAATGGGAGGTGAGAACAGTAGTTGAAGTGTGTGGTACCAGGAGGTACGTGGTAGAAATTGGAGGACATGTTAAAAGTGTGCACATAAACCATATGATCCCAGCAAGGGATGAACAAGAGCAAAGCATAGACGAAGAAGCAGATGTGTCAGACTTTGGTATTATTTCAAGTTCAGATGTAAAATCAGAATCTCCAAAGAAAGTAGAGGCAAAGGTAAATGATGCTGAACTTGACTCTCCTTTAGATCCACAACCTGACATTCCCCCCTAAACCACTCAGGAAATCAGAAAGAGTGCGTAAACCAGTCGTCAGATTAAATTTATAAAATTATTCTTGTTTGTCTAATTTACAAGTTATTTTATTTTCTAAGGGGAGAGCAGCATAGTGTATATAATGGTAGCTGTAACTTTAAGATCTAGGTACTAGAATGGTATGATTTGCTTCATGTGATATATTCCATATCTTATCAGTCTCGTGAATATGTGTGAGTATGCGGAGTGTACTTTTGTGAAATAAAGAAGTCCCACACTGGCAGCAGCGTTTACTGAAAACCTGAGCTTGTTTCTACCTACATGCTGAAGCCGTAATATCTTACAGTCCATTTCCACCCACAGATGCTGCCTGACCTGCTGAGTTACTCCAGCACTTTGTGTCCTTCTTTGTCAACCAGCATCTGCAGTTCCTTGTTTCTTGCCCAGAAGTGACAGTGGCAGGTAATGGGGGTGGTGATTATGTTGAGAAAAGGAACTGCAGATGCTGGAATCTGCAGAGTGTGAAGAAGGGTCCCGACCCTAAATGTCACCTGTCCATTACCTCCACAGATGCTGCCTGACCTGCTGAGTCCCACCAGCACTTGTGTTTGATAATTATGGTAGTGAGCTCAAGTAATACGAGCAGACTCAGTCATTTGTTCTGTACATGGAGCAAGTGGAAATGATCCTGAGGATGAATAATATCACCCAAGTCCCGGGGAATCATGCAGAGCAGTGAAGTGTGATCACATACAAGAGGAGGATATTGTTGCTGATAGCCTGATGATCTTTGGTGGGGGCACAAAGCCAAGAACAACAGACAGGACATAGAAGAACATTTCCACAGCTAATGAGCTGAGGCAGAAAAGGAATAAAGCAATAATACAGAGGTGGAAACAAGTTGCCATTGTGTCCTGGTGTATGTGGGACTCCAATAGGGACGGTGAAAAACAAGACATCATAGTACGGAGATGTCAGAACTTTCTCAGCGTTACACATTTGGTACATGCAACCACGGACCAAAGGAAAATGTGGTGAATTTATAGTCAGGCCAAAGACCCTGGCTAAAAGGTACAATAATCCAGGCATTTTTAGATTGGGTATTTGAACCCTTGAGTCTATGGCCTAATGAACGAGAGAATCCACATGAGGTGATTTGATACATCAGACAATATTCAAGAGAACACACAGTGCTGCCTGAATGAAGATAACTTGTGAGGTAGTATACCTCACGGCATGGTTCCAAGATCCATGCAGAGAACAAGCACTAAGACAGCATTAATGTGGTTTTCTTCCTGGCCAAGTCACATAAATGCTACAAGTGCATTTGGTGGGAAGCTTGTCGGCTCTCTAAGTGCTAAGGGCAGACGACCTGTTGTGAATGTAATGGGCGCTACATGGTCTTGGAAAGCTTTTTTAAGATGGTCGAGGACTACAAATGTCACAGATGGGGGCTTGTGTACTTAGGAAAGGAATAGGATATGCATGTTATTGCCCATTTGCCTCAAACACCCAAAGGGAGATATTTGGAGATGTCCCACTGGGATTACATTAGATTTGGACAAAGAAGAGGTGGAAATGGAAATGCTGTTTGGTATCTATGGGATACCCAAGGAGTCTGAAGAAAGGTCTCGACCCGAAATGTCACCAATTCCTTCTCTCCATAGATGCTGCCCCACCCACTAAGTTTCTCCAGCATTTTTTGTCTACCTTCGATTTTTGCAGCATCTGCAGTTCTTCCTTAAACAGTCTGATAAGGACAATATGTTCAAGGCCACCTGATTGATTGAGGATGTATCTATGAATATGATCATTGGTACTGTTTCACTTAGCTGTGTTGTGCACCATCTTAGGCAGCTGTAGCACTTCAACCACACTCCACTGAGATGGACCAAAATGGTGTTGGGCATTGATGCAAGATGGTATGTCTGAGTTAGTGGAGAGGTGGGTGGTTGATTTGCTTTTGGTGACAGGTGGGTGTGGTTCCTTGATGTACTGATTTTCTATAAGTATGAGCTGGTGCATGAACTGGCGTCACTTGGATGACTCATCAGCTAGAGCATGGTCCTGACCTCCCATCTACCTCATTGGAGACCTTTGATCCATCTGTAATCAGACTTTGTGGAACTCCAATGTTATATCTTGCACTAAATGTTGTACCCTTTGTACTTTATCTGTGCATTCTGGACAGCTTAATTGTGTTGTATAGGGAGAAATTGCAGATGCTGGTTTACACCAAAGATAGACACAAAATGCTGGAGTAACTCAGCGTGACAGGCAGCATCTCTGGAGAGAAGGAATGGGTGACGCTTTGGGTCGAGACCCTTCTTCAGACCGGGTCTCGATCTGAAACGTCACCCATTCCTTCTCTCCAGAGATGCTGCCTGTCACGCTGAGTTACTCCAGCATTTTGTGTCTATCTTTGGTTTGATTATGTTCATGTATAGTCTTTTCTCTGACTCTATACCATGCAAGCAAAAGCTCTTCACTGTATCTCGGTACACATGACAATTATAAACTAAAGTAAACTAAATTAACCTAAACTAAAATAAACTAAACGGAGGAGCTGGGTATTTGAAGTGATCATGCTGTTGCATAGTGAAGGGATCCTTGGACCACTCATGTTTTGGGGGCAGTGAAGCAGCTCTGGCCAAGTGGGAAGTAGACTCTAGTTGGTAGACCCTGGTAAACCAAGGGTTACACACAGCAGCCTCAGCAAAGTAGTTACAGAAAACCACAATTCTTCACAAGGGCACGATTCATGATTGAGGAAAAGATAACAAAACACTGGGACCAGTGTAATTAAAAATTGAGGAATATCCATCTGAATGTGAAGCTTGTGGTGAAAGAAGAATTAAGCGGTTAAACACAAAACTTTCCTGAGAAGCAGTAGCACGGCAGATTGGCCAAAGCATATGGATGTGTTGTGAGCTTAGGGAATGTGACCACTCGGATCAATAATCATTCATGCCACTCAGCATTGCTAAGGGCGTATCTAAGGGAATTACCTTGTGTGACATTTTTCCTTTAATCGTTTAATAATATGCTGTTACACCTGCAGAATCGGGTTGTCATTCGGGAGAGGTCATTTTGAGCCACCTGCCCTTGAAAATATCTAGATTTCAGTGGGCTTGTAAAGAGATACAACCCTAAAGTGCCACTTGTAAATTGTAGTAGATCTGCTGCCAATCTGCCGGATAACTAGCCAAACAGGACAAGGGATCCAAAGTGATTTCGCCTGCATTTCCTTAATAAATCCTGAGCTGCATTCACTTTTAACAAACACACTTGAAATGCTTTGGTTATCAAAGATAGCAGTTATAAAATGTTCCATTTTAAAGATATTTTTGAGAAGTTCTTTGTGCGAGGAGAGTCCTGCATGAAACAAGCTGTTATCAGGCCTGTAGGCCTGGTGCTGGCGCCATGCTTGTAGTGAGATCACATCTTTGACCGAATAATGTAAATACCGTGAAATCACATGATTCATTAAACAAAAAGAACATTTCTTGCATAACAAAAATATCTTCAATAACAATAAATTAAACGAGTGAAGGTAACTTTTGCTTCAAGAAGTTGATGAGAAGTTGATTTGCTCATTTCTTTAGCATTCCTTTACTCTTATCACACCTTCAGTTACAAACTGGGACCATTACAGTGAGCTTTGTCTTGCGTTTTTTAATTTTTGCACATCTATGCTCAAAAGCAGCATGATGAGCGTGGTTTTGTGGAGATGCCAAATAACAGAAACAAAGAAAACATCAGTTAGAATTAATTCTCTCCAAATTTTGCTCTCAATGCGCTCAGAGTGGTTAATAGCATTAAATTAAACCTTTGGCAACATTTCCTTTGGCCATTGCATTAATTTTTTGATACCCACTCTAAAAAATGTTTGGATTTCATGATTCAAAAAGTTGTAAGGAAATAATTTCTTCCATAAAGTATCTCCATGCTGTTAGTTACTACTTTTCATTCTTGAAAAAAATTCACTACCCTTGATCGATTGTAACAATATATATATGGCGTAATTTCGAATAAAGTGCATCATTGTCATATTTGTACAAGTTTTTATTGCAGCCTCTAACCCACTGACTGTTCATCACATCTTGATTTATAACAGAAAAGCGTGCTTTGAAAACAGTGTAAGATAGATTGGACTGAACTTCAGGATTGTCTGGAAACCACACTGTGTATTGCAATAGGACAAAGTGAATACATCTTCGTGATCATGTGTTAACAGTGTACAATGTGGTTTCACTCCAAAATCAATACAGGAGTTCTTGCAGCTTCTATGCATCTTCCGAGTTAAGAGAACATGGTACCAAAGGCTTTGTGTTTGTTAAAGGATAGCTGAACAGTAAGAGCTTCCTGTAAGATTTATTTTCAGATGTATTAATACTGGAGTTTCAGTATTAAAAAGAACATTACAAAAGCAGTGCAATTATAGCTACTGTGAAGAACTTTTAGATTTAACCCCTTACACATGACAATTAAACACTCTTGATGCTTCACTCGAACCCTAGTAAGGCTTTTCACATAGTTAGGAATGCTTTGTGAAAATATCCAACAGAATGTTTCTGGCAGTTTTGTAAATAAATGTTTTTAAAATATGTAATTGAATAAGGCAAGTATCCACGATTTGTGGGTGAGGGAAAAGCAGAAAGGAGATAAAGCCTGGACAGTGTTGAAAGCAAGAAACTCTTTTGGTTTTATGTGACTAGATTTTCTCTGGTACTGAGGGGAGAGCATTTCGCCACCATTTTTCTTTAGGCACGGCTTTACTCTCAGCTGGTGAGGGAGGGAGTTGGGGATGGAAGGGGTGGAGGGAGAGGATGCCAGAGTCCATTCTGTTACTCAGTGGGACTGAGGCACATTTTCCTCTTCGATGCGAGGAGTTAGTTTCGCTGGCGTCTGAGATGAGAATTATTGTACATTTTCTTGCCTGCTATTTCCCTGCTCAGTGGGGAGGGGTGGCGATCGCTCACGGCCCACTTTCTTCCTGAGGGATAAGAAGCCTTCATGATCTGTTTTGCGGCTGACTGGAAGGAAGCCACGGTCTATTAAGCATTTCAGTCGGGGCAAGGGAAAGCACACAATCTGCTCAATGGCTCAGTGAGGGGGAGAAGTGCAGATTAGCGAAAACTGACAGAGCAGGCTGGTTGTCATTTAAAAAGGCCAATGATGATGGGAAGGTTGAAACATTAAAAAGGGATTTTCTTGTCCTGAGGGCAGAGATGCTAATTGCAATGGTGAAGTTAATCACTGAGCACAAAATGATTGCATCTTTTACTGCAATGGAGAATAGGGCTGGAGCACAGACACAACAGGAACTGCAGTTTGCTTCAGAAAAAAGACAAGAATTGGAGAAAAGGGAACCCCATCGTCTTGATATTAAGTCTGCTTTGCCATGTGGGAAGTAGCCACAGGACTGGTGGAGGTGACATAAAGAAAGAGAAGTTCAAATATAAATCAGTGGCAATGGAGGGCATCGTTTGTGCTCAGGCATTTGAACTGAAGTAGGGTCCAGAGCTTGGCATGCGTGCTTTGAAGTCGGGAGTCACAAGATTCTCATGGGCTGAATCTACAGCTGTGTTCAGGTGCTAGGCTCCACACAGGATCCGATGATGGGACTCATTCTTCATCAGAGTCATAGGGTGACAGCACAGAAACAAGCCTCTTGGCCCAACCGCTATGAACACTTTTGTGCTAATCATAATAAGCGAGTTCAGTATTCAGAAAAACGCAAGGAATCATGGGATTTGTCAAAGGTCATTCACCATAAAGAAAAAGCGAGCGCAGTGCTGGCTGAAGAAACTGCATAAATTCTTATCTTTATTCATAATCTATGTGTAAAAATATATCTGAGGAACAGGGGTGCCGTGTGGTCACATTATAGGAAAATTAATGAATTCCAGACTGGAACACAATGATGATAGTTTCTGAGTCGAATTTCACTATTTTGCTAATTTCAAGGCAATGGAATACTTCAGCCTCATCTATGAATACGAATGAGCAATGACATTCTCGATTCCAGAGAGACTCCCATAAATGGTCAACTCCTCATCCCCCCAAAGGCACAGGTAGCGAGAGAGCGGGGTGTAACAGTGAGAGAGAGAGGGGCAGATGCGAGTGGGAGACAGGGAGTGCCGCACACAGACCCGCGCCTCATCCGCAGCCAGGATCGAACCCAGGTCCCCGGCGTCGCAAGCAATGCCGAACCACCACTGGACCGCCCCGTCCCCCCCTGAGTGTCCCATCCCCGCCCGGGGGGGGGGGGGGGGGGGGCATCCTGAGACACCCGGGGCGACCCCGGGCTAACGACACCAGCGGCCCCAGGCCCACAGCCAGCACGGAGAAGAAGCGTCAACCAACAGCTCTGGACCGATGACACCAGTGTCTCCAGGCCCACAGCCAGCGTGGAGAAGAAGCTCTAACTCCAGCCCAACCCCTCTCCAACTCTCGAGGAGCCCGCTCCGCGACGGGTCGGGGGCCACCAGCGGCCGCCAGCCAACCCCTCCCGGCGACGGTGAAAGCCGAGCACCAGCCATCCATGGGGAAACACACAAAGCGTTGCAGCAACTCAGCTGCCTCTTTCCTGCGCCGGCTGCAAGCCCAGCCTGACACCTCCAGCTGCCTCCGACCACCCCCGGACATGGACGGGACACACGGAGGGGACGGGGATGACCCAGCAGCAACTCAACAGGCCCGCAGCGCCAGAGACCCGGGCCCGACCCAGACGACGGACGAGCACGATCTCGCTCACTCACCAAAGCATGAAGTGATACGACAAAATAATCTTTGCTTTTAACAAACGAACAATAAATACAACTAATTCATAGTTTGAAAGCAGTATTTTCTTACATAGAAGAATCAAAGCTGGCAAATTCTCTCAAAGCCACTCATTCTCTCCACATTCCCATTAACTTATTCCCAGATTCTACCACCCACCTGCTTACCAGGAATGACTTGCAACAGTCCATTAACCTTTCAATTCCGCACGTCTTTTGGGATGCAGGTGGAAACTGAGTACCCGCAGGAATCCCACACGGTCACAGGGAGAACATTGTATAATGCTCTTTGTATGTCAGGAAGAGCAGAACTACCACAGCCACATGAAACATTAGAAAGGAGTAGGATGGGACTATTCAGACCACTCATGACTGCTCTACCATTCAAATGACAATGTGCCTAATCTTGTACCTTAGCAATGCTTTCTCTTGATTCCCTTCATTTCTAAAACCAATCTCTCTTGTCTTCACCTCTTCTCTGATCCTCCAGAGCCCTCTTCATTGGCAATGAATTCCAAAGATTCACATCACTGTGGCAGAATAAATTTATTCTCAATACTGTCTTGAATGCCTGACACCTTATTTTAAGACAATGACAGGTTCTTGACACTCTGGCCAGGGAGACAGCCATGAACTGTACAATAACTTGTAATAAAGTTGTACATTGCACTTCTCACTGTTCTGAACTCAAGAATGTATAGGTCCTTAGTCTTAAGAAGGTTCTCGACCTGAAATATCACCCATTCCTTCTCTCCAGAGACGCTGCCTGTCCGGCTGAGTTACTCCAGCTTTTTGTGCCATTCTTTGCTTTAAACCAGCATATGCAGTTCCTTCCTACCCAGCTTATTTAATCTCTCCTCATGTGTCTACTCCCTCTTCCCACTAATCAATATGATGCCCCTCGGGAGAAACTGCCTCTCTGTGCATTTGAAGCACGTAGAAAAGAAATGGTGGATATAAGGAACTGCAGATGTTTGTTTACAAAAAAGACAAAAGTGGTGGAGTAACTTAGCAGGATAGGTGACAGGTGGATTTCAAGTGACGGGATAGGTAGATTTCAGATAAGGACCCTTCTTCAGTGCTTCATGTAAAAATAAATGGTGCTTGTCTGTATGTATGTGCTTTTGTTCAATAGAGCACTTTGTTTTTTAAAATAAAAACACTTATCTACCATTTGGATGGGAGAGTGAATGAAAGATACTGAAACAGATTACACTACTTCTGTTAATATTGTGGAAGTGAGTGTCCAGGTATTAGATCAGACCCTTTATTGTGCACTAAAGCATCTAGTTTGGGATATCACCCTTTCCTGCTCTGCCATTCAAATAAGTGTGTCTAACCTTTTACCTCAGCTATGGTTTCTCTACCCCCTTTAAAATTGCTCATTTGGATGGAAAGTTCTTTGAAAGCGTTGTTGTTTCCCACCTCAAATGAAGCAAACTGCAGGTTGCCTGACAGAAGCTGCAGACGGAGAAATGATGTTGCTGCTCATCGGCCCTTAAAAGACCTCTCCACGTGGTTCAGCTGCGTAAGAGGTTGTTGCAGGAAAACATGTGAGAGGACACACGCAATCTCTTTAGTCGGAGGGTTGTGAATCTGTGGAATTCTTTGCCACAGAAGGCTGTGGAGGCCGTCAGTGATTATATTTAAGGTAGAGATAGATAGATTCTTGATTATTACGGGTGTCAGAGGTTATGGGGAGAAGGCATGACAATGGGGTCAGGAGGGAGAGATAGATCAGCCATGATTGAATGGCGGAGTAGACTTGATGGGCCAAATGGCCTAATTCTGCTCTTGTAACTTATGTTCTTATGATGACGATCTCCAAGCAAATCAGCTGCCCTAGGGTGGACATCCGACATTAAAAGTAACTGCTGGATGTCGGATGATTAGTGAGCCAGAGATCACAGTTTGTTACATTCAGAGACTGCTACATTACTTGTTACATTGACAAGTAAAGAGGCTGCAAACATTCACAGTCCAAAAACGATAGTGAGTTTGCTGATACCTTCAGCATTGCAAAATGGGCCCGGAGCACCAGAATGAGGGGCGACCTGACAGAATTTTATAAACTTACGAGAGACAGAGATAGGGTAGACAGTCAGAAACCGTTCTCCCAGGGTGGAAATGTCAATTACTCAAGGGCATAATTGTAAGTTCAGAGCAAGTAAGTTTGATGGAGTGTTGCGTGGCGAGTATTTCACACAGAGGGTAATTGGGTGCTTTGAACATGCTGCCAGGGGTGGTGCGGGAAGCAGATACGACAGTGGCATTTAAGAGTCTTTTAGATAGGCACATGGAAATGCAGGGAAGGGTGTGATATTTAATTATCTGCAACAGAGGAGATTAGTTTAACTCGGCATCATGTTCAGCACAAGCACTGTGGATCGAAGGGCCTGTTCAATTCAGTTTAGTTTATTGTCACGTGTGCCGAGGTACAGTGAAAAGCTTTTGTTGCTTGTAAAAACCAGTCAGCGGAAAAACAATACATGATTACAATCGAGCCATTTACAGTGTATAGATACATGATAAGGGAATAACATTTAATGCAAGATATTCCATTGTACTGCTCCAAGTTCTATTTTTTTCTTATGGTTACCATCATTCTCAAAATGCCATGTGTAGCTTTGGCCAGTGAAAGTAAAATATGTGGGGCTGAACTTGCAATACTCTTGCATCTGCTTAATGTACATTATTGTACAATACTGTAATGTACATTACATAGTGTGCTGTGATCTGCTGGCTGTTTGTCTCATCCCCTGCAGGATGTGTCAGAAATTTGGGTTACTCAATGCATTAATAAGTACAAGTGTATAGAGTGCTATTGCTATTATGTTTGTTCATCCCTAAAAGAACAACAATCAAAGAAACTGTTAAGAATGAACTTGTCACTCACATCTGTAGAAAAAGAAGATGCAACCCCAGTACTTTTTTATTTTACAGAGAAATAGATAAGTTCTGGAATCGATGTATGGTGAGGAATTAGTTACACAGAAGTGATGCATTTCTACAGAAAGCCTCCTGCTGAGTAGTACAGTCTGCCACTTAATTTTCTATTTAAGTGCAGAAATAATTCCATTGAGGAATATACACTATCAGCATTACCCTGCAGGGAGATTAGAAATCAGGACACCTCATTCCAGTTTTTATCGGTGAGTCGGCGCATCTGAGAGATCGAGGCTCAAAGCTGCGGGAACGATCATCGATAACCAGAGGGTCTGGACGCATGGCGGGGAGTGCAGAGCATAAGGCATGGAGGGAGAACTATTGTGAGAGGCGATGGATGTAGGGATATGGGCATCTTAGACCCTGGTTGAGCTCGAACTGGGAGGCATGGAAACGTAGTTGGAAGCCACGTGGGACAAGATGGTGGAAAAGACAAGTGCGGAGAAAATACACATGGTTGTAGTAGCGGGTCTGGGATAGAACCAGGTTGAAGAGCAGGAGAGAAGCAGGAATCACCGAGGGGGAGCAGTGGGAGAGGGTCTCACAGAACACCCATTGGAGAGAAAGGGATAACCTCTGGAAACCAGGCCTACTTTGAGGAGATTTCGCAGTGGAGCAATAAAATGGATGTACAAGAAACCGCAGATGCTGGAATCATGAGCATAAATAAACTGCTGGAGAAATCCAGTGGGGCATGCAGCATCTGTGGAGGGAATGCACAGACAACGCTACGGTCAGGACACTTCCTCAAACTCAGGAAGGGTCTTGACCTGAAATGTTGCCTGTCCATTCCCTCCACAAATGCTGTACATGGATGTAATTACAAGCGCATCTACTTTCTTAGAACTTTAATGAGATTGGGCATGTCACCGAATGAACTTCCACAGATAGAACTCTGTGGGAAGTATCCTGACTGGTTTCATCACTGTGTGATATGGCAATTTCAAAGCCCAGGAATGCAAGAAGCTGCAGAGAGTGGTGGATGCAGCCTTGTCCGTCATAGGCACAGCCCTCCCCCACCATCGAAAGCATCTACATGAGGCACTGGCTCAAGAAGGAGTAATCAATCATGAAGGATCACCAACATCTGGGTAAGGCCCTATTCTCGCTGCTACCATCGGGCAGGAAGTAGAGAAGTCTGATGTGACACCATCAGATTCAGAAATATTTAACAGGTTCTTGAAGCGACTAACACAACCCTGATCCTACCTCGGCAACGGAACACTTACAGACCACCATGGACTTGTTTTTTTCTTGTGTCCTGCACTAATGTCTTTTATTTTGCAGTCTTTTTTTTCCTTTCGCTGCCTTTCAGGATTAATGTGTAATTTATGCATAATTTATGTATAATTTATGTTCTGAGTATTGCCTGAGGTAACGTGCCTGTAATTATACTTCGGAGTCACATGAGTGACTACGTGAAGACCCCGCGAGCACGCATGCGCATCCATATCGTCTAACGCATTGCGCAGCGACTAGACGGGAGGAGCGTTGCTCCTCCAGCAGTAGGTTTAAAACGGACCTGCAGGTAAGTTTACTATTCTGAGGTCGTTTTCCGTTCTGTGCAAATTATTTTTCAGAACGAAGAACTTATGGACAAGTCCAAGGCAAAGTCCAAACGGAGGGACCGCGGGAGTGCGGGCAGTCAACAGCGGCCGACTTCACCTGGGTCGCTAACCGTGTGGTCAGCAACCTCCGACTTGGCACCGGCACAGTCCGTAGTGATACCTCGGACTGGCGGGAAAGCCATATGGAAGTCGGACAGGCCCGTTGACTCGGACGAGTCGGGCCGGGAAGATTCGCCGCCTGCGGGTAACGACCATGGCCGTTTATCCCGCATGGAGCGGTTGATGGAGCAAATGCTCCAATGTGACATGCTCCAGCAAGCGGAGCTTTGTCACCGTGGGTCTCCTTGGACACCCACGGCAGCAACTTGTACAGAGCTGCAAAATGTCTCCCTCTCCTCGGAGGGGAGCATAAGAAGTCACTACTGGGCTGGCTCTGAAGATGGGGGTTTGGCTGAAGACACTTCTAGTGTGCTGGGGGTGCAGGAAGCTCAGAAGCTGCTCGGCATGTTTCTAAATTCGCGATGCCCTCGCAAAAAGGAGAGCCGTTACAGTCGCAGCTGGCTGCCAGTATCGATTACCTCACATCTAACCAGCTGCAGGAACAGGTACTGAACGACACAGCTGCTAAGTATTTAGCTCCAGAAAACTGTGTTTCCCTGAATGTTCCTGCCGTACACACAGGACAAAGGTCTTTTTTAGGCCAAGGCCCAAAATGGCCTTCGTGGGAAATGCGCCAACCCCACACTCCAGCTCCTCTACCCCCCAGGAGACAGCGACGGAAGAAATGAACACAGCTCCACTGGTAACCATGGAGGTAGGTGGGTCTGGTTTCTTCCGGAACATAGGGTGTGTAAGTTCTTCACAAGTTGGGGGAAGGTTACACTTATTTTGGAGTGCATGGAGTTCCATAACTTCTGATCTTTTATACTGCATAGTATCCAGGGATATAAAATTGAATTCATTCATAAACTCCTTTCTCGGTCAGCATGCACCTAGCGGTACGTTTGTGCTTTCACAGCAGGAAAGATTGGATGGTCATGCAGAACTTTTGAGGTTACATGCAAAAGGGGTAATTGAGAAATCCCAACACGAATCTCTTGAGTTTGTGTCTAATATTTTTACAAAAAACAAGAAAGATGGTGGATGCCGCATCATCATTGATTTGACACAGCTGAATACGTTTGTGCAGTATACACATTTCAAAATAGAAACTTTTGTTACTGCCAAACAATTGGTTTCCAATGGATACCTCATGGCTTGCATCGACCTAAAAGATGCATACTATTCGGTACCTATACAGAAGGGTCACCGCCGATATCTGAAATTTAAATGGATGGGGCAGCTCTGGCAGTATAAAGCATTACCTAATGGATTAACATCAGCCCCCAGACTATTTACTAAAATATTAAAACCAGCCCTGGCGTTTCTCTGAAAACAGAAACATATTGTCATGGCATAACTGGATGATATCTTAATTGTGGGAAGACTCTGGAATTAGCTAAATTGGCTGTATCAGCTACCAAGTTCTTGTTTGAGAAACTGGGGTTCATCATCCATCCAGATAAATCTAAGTTAACGCCTTCTATGACAATGGATTACTTAGGGTTCACAATTGACTCTGTTCACATGTCTGTTACTTTGCCAAGGGGCAAGGCAGCAGACTTAATAGAAGCCTGTAACAGCCTTGTTGTCGTCAGTCAACCATCTATTCGACAAGTAGCCAGGGTGATTGGTAAGCTCGTGGCTGCTTTTCCAGCCGCACAGTTTGGACCTTTGCATTACCAACATTTACAGAGGGCAAAGGTGCAAGCACTCAAACATCATGCTGGTCATTTTAACAGGCCAATGCAGTTACCAGCTAAAGCAGTTTTGGAGTTACAATGGTGGATGCAAAACATTCGTCATTGTACTAATCCCATTATAATCAGCAGTCCATCGGTTGTGTTACAAACTGATGCCAGCGCTCACGGTTGGGGTGCTACTAATACCATCTCTAGTTGCGGTGGTAGATGGGATGCACATGAGTCATCTTTACTTCAAGCACTTGGTATTAATCATTTAGAGATGTTGGGGCGTTCTACGGACTAAGGGCTTACTGCTCGGACATGCACCACCTGCATGTTCGCCTACAAATTGATAATACCACTGTGGTGGTATATATTAATCATATGGGTGGAATTAAGTCGATATCTTGTGATAATCTGGCTAACATGATTTGGCACTGGTGTATCGACAGAAATATTTGGATATCAGCTACTTACGTTCCAGGTAAGCTCAATACAGTGGAGGACACCAGGTCACATAAATACAATGACAACACCGAATGGATGTTGGACCACCAAGTGTTTGCTGATATTGTAGCTCGGTATGGAACACCAGATATCAATCTATTCGCATCTAGGCTTAATCACCTGTTGCCAACATATGTTGCATGGGAACCAGACCCTGGGGCAGTGGCGATGGACGCATTCTCGCTACACTGGGGAGAATTGTTTTTCTATGCATTTCCCCCCTTCTGCCTCATCAGTCGGTCTTGCGGAAAATACAACAAGACTCCGCATCGGGTATTTTGGCAGTACCCAACTTGCCTACTCAGCCATGGTTCCCTATGGTTCTCGACATGGTCTTGGAACCATGTATGCCCATCTCCAATCGCCCGGTTTTATTGGTTCATCCTGTGACAGGCGAGAGTCACCCGTGCCATGACAGGATAAATCTGTTGATTTGCAGAATCTAAAAAGACCACTCCTGGAATTTGGACTATCGGATCGAACCATGAACATGATCACGGCGGCATGCAGGGAGTCCACCAGAAAACAATATCTTTCACATATAAGGAAATGGGAGATATTCTGTTCCAGGGCTAACATCACATACAACACGGCTACTGTGACGAATGTGCTAAAATTCTTGGCCAGCCTTCACTTTGATGAAGGCCTGAGCTACAGTACCATTAACTGTGCTAGAAGTGCCCTATCATCTTACTTGGGGCAGGGATCAGGACACCACGCTGTTGGGTCTCACCTTCTAGTATCGAAACTGATGAAGGGTATTTTCAACACTAATCCCCCCAGGGCTAGGTACTCCCAGATCTGGGATGTTGGTGTTGTCTTAACGCTGCTCAGGAATTGGGCACCAGCTCTGTCCCTGACTCTAGCAAAACAAACATATAAAATAGTTATGCTGATGGCACTAGTCTTGGTGCAACGGTCCAGTCACTCCACAAATGAAGACTGGACACTATGGCAATATCAGCGAACAAAATAACTTTCCATATTTTTGAATTAGTTAAACAGAACAGGCCTGGGTCGTCTGGCCTTCAATTGGAGTTTCTAGCATACCCCATAGACCTCCGTCTGTGTAAAGTGACGCAGCTACTTCATTATTTAGAGGTCACAAAAACCTAAGAGGCACGGAAATGGCATTGTTACTCAGTCATAAAGAGCCTCATAAAAGGGTATCCGTGCAGACCATTTCAAGGTGGCTTAGACAGGTTTTGGGTGCTGCAGGGGTGGACACTGATGTTTTTAAATCTCATTCCACCAGGGCCGCAGCAACATCGGCAGCGAGAAAGTTGGAAGTTCCCATGGACCACATCCTTGCAATGGCAGGATGGTCTAGAGAAAGAACTTTTCAACAATTTTATAATAAACCCGTTGCCAGACCTGGGGTGTTTGTAGACTCAATTTTAAGTTCTGTATTATAATTTACCCCGAATGTTAGGGGTAATTATTATTTTGCTAATAAATGTTTCATCGTTTTTGAATAACCGATTCATGTCTGAATACGTTAACATACTTCCTCCATTGGTTAATTTGGCAGTGTGTGAGGCATGGGCTCGTTTTCCACGGCATGAAATCACAAGAGCTTTAAAATCTTCACATAATCACTCACGTGACTCCGAAGTAAAATAGTAAGATTAAACGAGAACTTACCAGTTTAAAGTTTAATCTTTATTTTATGAGGAGTTACGTTGAGGGATTACGTGCCCTCCACGCCCAACCCTCTATCATAAAGATCAGCTGGTATTCTAGTTCTCTTATCTTACTATGTTTAGTTCGACCTCTGTTATCTGTGATTTCACACCGCTGCATTGAAGATTGACGCGCATGCGTGCTGGCGGGGTCTTCACGTAATCCCTCAACGTAACCTCATAAAATAAAGATCAAACTTCAACTGGTAAGTTCTTGTTTAATGTTACTATTTTGTAGTAAGCAAGATTTACCTCACGGTACTTGTGCATATGACAATAAACTCAAGTTGACTTGAGATGCCAAATATGGGTGAAGGACAAGATTTGCAACAGCTTGACTCACACAAATGTACTAAGAAACTTGCTGATATTCAGGTCCATATTGTAAGATGCTAATTTAAACTTTTGGAGCAAACTTCACTTTAGACTAGAGATACAGCACGGAAACAGGCGCTTTGGCCCACCAAGTTCCTGCCGACCAGCAATCACCCCATACAATAACGTACAAACACTAAGGGTAATTTTACAACCTACCAAAGCCAATTTAACCTACAAACCTCTGTCTTTGGAGAGTAGGAGGAAACCAGAGCAGTCAGTGAAAACCCACGCGGTCACAGGGAGAAAACGTACAAACTCTGTACAGACAGCACACGTAGTCAGGATCAAACACGGGTCTCTGGTGCTGTAAGGCAGCAACTCACTGTTGCGCCATGCCGCCCAAAGATAACAGTCCAAAATATTGATAATAATAAAGAAATAGATTACAAACCCACATTGAAGTGCTTTGGATTACCCTCATGTACCTCAGCAGGTGAACGGCAATTCACCTGTTCAGCAGCATACCCATCAAAATGTAAGGAATGTGTCAAGGAATACACATAGGAATAAAGAAGGAATTAAGGAAAGAGAAGAAATAAATAGTATTTGTACTGCAGGCTTTCCTCTCATTGTAATAAAAAAAAATACATTGTGTTAACATCACAATAATATGCTGTTAAGGTACAAGAACAATGCTATTCTGGGTAATTTGTTTTAGTTAAGTGGCTGCAAGTCCAGGAGTTCGGAACAATAAAGAGCCTGTCCCACTTACGCGACTTTTTCTGGCGACTGCTGGCACCTGTCATAGATCGCCGAAAATTTTCAACATGTTGAATATTCAGCGGCGCCCAGAAAGACGCTACGACTCTTTGGGTGACTAGGAGACTACTCACGACCATACAGGCGACACCCTGGCGACATGTCGAGGGGTGAAGCCTGCATGGTCATGAGTAGTCGTACAAAGAGTTGTAC
>CM075977.1:303420786-303507065 GCA_038087875.1 Malacoraja senta | reverse complement strand
TCCACCATACTTCTGCCTAGCTGTCCTATTGTTAATCACTTAACTGGTAGAGTTAAGTTAATCACTTAGCTGGTAGAAAATGTGTCATGTTGTCTTGAATTCGGGGTACCATGTACCTTTAAGATCATAAGGTCATAAGTGATAGGAGTAAATATAGGCCATCCGGCCCATCAAGTCTACTCTGCCATTCAATCATGGCTGATCTATCTCTCCTTCCTAGCCCCATTCTCCTGTCTTCTCCCCATAACCTCTGACACCCGTACTAATCAAGTAATATATTTGGGTCAAATTTTCTGGGTCCCTGCTTCACAACCAAAGAGCTGGAATCTCAGACAATCAATTGCTCTAGAAATTAGTGCCACCAACGATAGTGAGAATGTCAAGTCAAGTTTATTGCTATGTACAAGCAGGGTGAAGTACAGGTAAATCGTGCTTTCCATAGCATCACAGGCACATAGACTCAAACGTTACATAAATTATACATAAATTACACAGATTTTACAAGACAGTGGTAAGACTGCAAAAAAAAAAGACTTTGGTGCAACAATGGCATGGTGGTGCAGCGGTAGAGCCACTGCCTTACAGTTCCAGAGACTGGCTTCGATCCCCACTAAGAGTACTGTCAGTACGGAGTCTGTACGTTCTCCTCGTGACCTGCGTGGTTTTTCACGGGTGCTCCGGGTTCCTCCCACACTCCAAAGATGTACAGGTTTGTTGATTAATTGGCCTTGGTAAAGATTGTAAATAGTTTCTGGTGTGGAGGACAGTGCTAGTGTACAGGGATTGTTGGTTGTCGTGGACTCGGTGGGCCGATCAGCCTGTTTCTGTGCTGTATATCTAAACTAAACTAAATACACAATTGAAAACTAATCCATGATAGTGCACAGGGTTGTCAAGAGTCAAGAATGTGTAATTTTCATACGTACTAGCAACGGAATACTGACATTCTTACTAGCTGAGCTTTAAAGTCCCACTAATGCAATAACATACAACTGAATATAAAATAATTAATAAAACAACAAATTCATAATCAGTAATACTGGGTAACTAAATCTAAATAACTAAAACTCTGATCTTATGTGTGTGTGTGTGTGTGTGTGTGCGTGTGTGCGTGTGTGCGTGCGTGCGTGCGTGCGTGCGTGCGTGATCACATCTTCTCGAAAAATCTACGCGGTAACGATAAAATATTTACATATTTAGGTAGACATTTTTCTATGGAGTCCAAAATCGCCTTATCTGAGAATTTCATGCTTTATTTCTCGAGTTATTACTGAAAATGTTCAAAAATCTGACAAAACTTTTAATTTTAAAGAGATTGTCTTTCGCCGATGATGTCACAATGGGTCTGCTCCACGTACCGTTCTTGCTCGCGCTGCGAGTGACATCACCCCCCCACCCCCGACCAGTCCCCCCTCCGCCCCCCCTGCTTATTCAAAAGACGCAGAAATAACGAGCAAGTCGGGCCCTGTACTCGCTCCGAGTCAGCGCATGGTGGGGAGGTTGCTGCTGCAGGCCGAGCCCAGCGACTGGACCTGGGCAGAAGCAGAGCTTGGAACCTGGAGCCTGGAGCCTGGAGCCTGGAGCCTGGAGCCTGGAGCCTGGAGCCTGGAGCCTGGAAGCTGGAGCCTAGAAGCTGGAGCTGGTGTGAGGGAGTATTGCGTTCAGGACCTAGCCCTCCCCTGTGACGCTGTGCGCCCCCCTCTCTCTCTGTCCCCCTCCCCGCTCCCTCTCTGCCCCCTCCCGCTCCCTCTCTGCCCCCTCCCGCTCCCTCTCTGCCCACTCCCGCTCCCTCTCTGCCCCTTCCCGCTCCCTCTCTGCACCCCTCCTGCTCCCTCTCTGGCCCCCTCCTGCTCCCCCTCTGCCCCCCCCTCTGCACTGCCCCCCCTCGCTCTGCCCCCCCCCCGCTCTGCACCACTCGCTCTGCCCTCCCCCCCGCTCTGCTTCTGCCTCTGCCCCTGTCCCCTCTCCCTCTCTAGCTGCCCCTGCGAGTTGGGGGCTATGCGTGAGTGGATAGGGTGGGGGATGGGGTAAAAGGAGCCAATGAATAATATTAATATAATATCAAGGGGGGTGGTTAGTGTGTGTGTGTGTGTGGAGGTGGTTAGTGTGTGTGTGTGTGGGGTGGTTAGGTTAGTGTGTGGGTGTGTGTGACACCACAGACCGTCACCCCCGCCCCACAACTGCGAGTTGAGGGGACAGGACCCAATGGGCCCCACTTGGTCTAGTAATAGTATAAAACTGTAACTAAAATATAATCCATAGAAGATCACAGTTGCTGAGGTATGGTTGTGATGGTGTTGTGCAGTGTTCATGAGCATGATGGTTGCTTGGAAGAAGCTGGAGGTCATGGTTTTGAGACTCCTGTGCCTTTTTTCCAATGGTCATAGCGAGTTGAGAGCATGGCCAGGGATGTGTGAGTCTTTGATGATATTAGCTGCCTTGTGTAATGGGGAGGGTCAATACAGGTGATGGACCGGGCAATGTCTACACTTTTTATTGATCCTGGGTGTTTGAGTTACCGAACCAAGCTGTGATGCAACCAGTCATCATGCACTCTATGGGACACCTCTAGAGGTTTGAGGGAGTATTCGGCGACATACCGAATCTCCAGACTTCATTGGGGTGTGGAGACAGGTTGTTCTGGCACCAATAAAATAGATTATCAATCTTCCCCCTATACTCTGACTTATTGTTACCCGTTATTCATCCAACAATGGTGGTGTTTTCTGTGAGTTTAATGACGACACAGTCATGGTAGGTGAATTCTAATGGATCCAGTTCCTTAATGAGGCAGAAGTCTCAGGGTTTTGAGTACAGAAGTTGGGATGTTATCTTACAGTTGCACAAAGCGCAGGTGAGGCCACAATTGAAGTATTGTGATCAGTTTTGGTCACCTTGTTAAAGGGAAGATGTTGTTGAGTTGAAAAGAGTGCAGAGAAGATTTACAAGAATGAGGGCCTGAACTATAGGGAGAAATTGGGCAGGCTAGGATTATTTGTTGGAGCCCAGGAGATGAGAGGTGATCTTATAGAGATGTATAAGATCATCAGGGGAATAGATGTTAGATGCAGAGTCTTTTACCAGAGTTGGGAAATCAAGAACCTGAGGACATAGGTTCAAGGTGAGAGGGAAAAGATTCAATAGGAATATGAAGGGCAACTTTATCACACTGATGGTGGTGGGTAAATGGAATGAGCTGCCAGAGGATGTAGTTGAGGCAGAATCAATAACAACTTTTAAAAGACACTAGACCAAGTGCAGACCCATTGGGTCTTTTCCCGCAACGTGCGGTTGCGAGGGGAGGGGGCGGCCTGACGTCATCGAGCAACGCCACGCGCTAGGCGTATGACGTCAAGACGCTGCGTACAACATCAAGACGCTGCGTACGCCCGTCGAGACGCTACGTACACCCTCAATGCGCCTGCAGGCCGACAGGCCGTTGACGCACGGTATTTTCGGACAGTGCAAGCGTGCGGGCCGCCAGCGAGGATGGCGAAAAGCAGCGAGGGAAGAGCCGATCTTTGGCTTCCGACAGCGTGACGGGGCAGGGGTGGGGGGGGGGAGTGGAGGAGAGCCGGGCGGCAGCAGCCGTTATGGTCGTGCGGGGCACGCTATGAGAAGGTAGCCAGCGTGAGGCAAAAAAATGAGTGAGAGGGTCGGGGGGTGGATTTTATTAAAAATGTGTACTGAAAAATGACTACATTCCACATCAGCCGGTCTCCTCTCCATTCCGAAATCCAACCTCTGCACTTTTGGAGACAGAGCCTTCTCCAGGGCAGCTCCCAGGCTCTGGAACTCCCTCCCACAATTGATCCGAAATTCTGAGTGCCTCACCATCCTCCAGTCCTGCCTCAAGACCCATCTCTTCACCTCTGCATACCCTTAGTCCCATGTCCCCCTCCCCTTTGCATCTCTGTCTTACTGCTCTATTTTGTTTTGTTCTTGACTCTCCATGTAAAGCGACTTTGAGTCCTTGAAAAGCGCTATACAAAATAAATGTATTATTATTATTATTATAGATATCTGGAATGTTTGATCCGTTAAATATCCTTTCGATGAAGTACAGGAAAGTCCTTATTTTAAATAAGCTGGGTAACGAACTCGAAAAGTAATTGTCAGGAGCAATCCATACCAAAAACGAATTATCTCTGAGATTATTTACCTTTTCCCACATACTCTTTGGAAAATCAACGTTAGCATTTTGTTAAAGTTTGTTAAAGTTGATGAATTACATGCAAAGTTGTTTTAAAATTTAAGATACCAATGATGTCAGAACCAAATTAATGAGGACAGGAATGTAACAAGGAACCAATAATAACGTGTTTGAATAAATACATTATCTCAATTTAAGATTTGCATCTCACATCTCACATTGGCTTCAGGCTGAAAGTTTGCGCATCATATTAAGTCTTTGTTTTACAATCATTCATAAAAAAACGCTGTCATGAAGTAAAATTTCAATTTAAATCATTATCACTATTTCATTTATTCCCTCTGGGGCAAGTACTTTTGTTCACTCATTCCTTCTTAATTAGAAGTTAATCAATCGCGTTTGCAGTTGATTGATAAAATTGTCATTTAAAAATCATTTCTCCCCTCGGGAAAATATCTTTTAAATTCACAGATTGTTTAAGAGTAGTTTAATCCATATCTGTGTATTGATATTTTTGCTAGAGTATAACAGTGCACAAATCGACTCTTCATGAATTGAACACTCATTTACCAAGTTTAAAGGTCTCTGTCTACATACATTATGGCTGCTCATAACAACGAGGCAATAAGTAAATATTAATTTCATGGACTACTGGCTCAAATATCACTCTTCCAAAAACACTGCACAGACCAAACTAAGTGAGGCAGACTTTGGATAGCATTATTAGATTGCTAGTCATTCAGAGTTTATCAAGGTGTGCATTCATGTTACTTTTCATAGTTTGCATTTTCCTATTTTTTCTTTACTACTTTCTCCTCACATTCTGAATATCCTGTATATTTTCTCTGCACGGTGCCTAACTGGAAAAGAATTAGCTCAACTATTCATGAAATCCTAATCCATTGGCCATCTGTTTTTATGGACAATTAAACTGTCCCATCCAGTCTTCAACTAATATTTATACTTTAATTTTCAGCAGCACAAAAGAATTCTTACTAAAAGAAGTACAGAGAAGATTTATGAAGATGCTGCCAGGACTTGAGGGCCCGAGCTATATTTAATAGGGACTTGAGGGCAACCTTTTCACTCAGAGGTTGGTGGGTATATGGAACGCTGCCAGATGAAATAGTTGAGGCAGTTACAATAACAACATTTAAAAGACACTTGGATAGATACATGGTTAGGGAAAGTTTTGAGGGATATGGGCCAGGCTTGGGCAAATTGGACTGGCTTGGATGGGGCATCTTGGTTGGCATGAATGCGTTGTGCCGAAGGGTACGTTTTTGTGCGGCATGACTCTTTGGCTCTTCTGAATTCATCCACTCCTCTCTATCTCCAAGGATACGATAATCATCTTTCTTATCGCTACCCTTGATAATTCTATGCCGACTAGGAACTTAATCTGAAGACGTTCATGACATATACAGATTATAATTATAACAAAATAATTCAATTTTCAACTCTTTGAAGAGTTGTCAAGCATCCTTAATTTTATTGCTATATGTAATTCACAAAACTCATAAGCTGAATTCATCAATAGAAAATGCAAAATAATATATTTTACATCAGCGCGCATTAGACATTTCAGGAATGTTGCCCTCAGTACTGGGAATTTTCAAGTTGATATTTAATCTAAGATAGTGTTGACTTAGACTGCAGACAGTGTTTTTAGCAACAGACATTAACTGTTGGAGAACTGGTTAAATAATCTATTTTAATGCCATAAATCTCTCAATTATTTTTGACAAAATAAAGGAAAATGATTTTCTGATTGAAATAACAAAAGAAAATGGTGAGAGTCTTTTGTGGCTTCACCATGATTTATGAAGATTCACTTCTGGAAAATGTGGTCACCAGATAAACAAATAAAAATGTGGGGTGCACCTTTTACTCTTCATCAGGAAGCGATGGGTTTAAGTTTTACTCTCAGAACATTTAAATGCCTCTGAGTAGACACTTGAATTGCCAAGGCATAGTAGACTGAACTATGTTCAGGTAAATGGGATTAAGATAAATAAATATGTTATGGTGGGCATACGTGGTGGGCTGAGAGGCTCGTTTCTTTGCTGTATGACTTGGTTGCTGTGGTGTTTTGTTGGAGGTGCTGCCTCTTGCATTTGATGTTAAACTGAGATTGGTTCTTATCCATGATTGTAAAAGATGTTTGGAAGGGTGAAGCCAAAAACATTTGAGAATATGCAATATCATTTCTTTATAGGCATTGTTCATACTCAATATTACTCAAAGGTTTAAAGTCTTACAGAATCCAATGCATGCAAAATTTATGATTATCTTCATGTAACCCTAACCACAACCCTTACAGCCTTACCTCAACATGGAATTCACAATCGTAAGCACAACCTTATCTTAATATCTAGCCTCTATGGACTTTGGACAAGGTTACGCTTTGTACTTTGGCTTGCACTATTATAGCCTTGTTACCCAATTTAACAGATAATTTATCATATTATTGTTTATAAGATATTCATTTGTCATGTTGTTGCATTAATATGCCTGTAAAGCTGCAGCAAGTAAGAATTTCATTGTTACAGTTGCCGTGCACGTGACACTTAAGCACTCTTAACGTTAGAACCAAAGATTTAAATATCTCCCATTTAAAAGAGAATTTGATTATATCTAAGTCCGTAAGAGTTGAGATAAGAATTAGTTTCAAATGTTTTAGATATGTGAAATAGGTATAAATATGAAACAATCCGAAAAGAAAAAGACAACCAATTTGCTGGAGGAGCTTGGTGGGTCGAACAGCATCTATAGGAGAAAAGGAATTGTTATGTATCGGTTTGTATTCCTGCACCATGACTAAGAGTGGAGAGGGAAGAATGCTAGTATGAAGAGGAGATGGGCTAACGGTGAAAAAGAAGGGTCATGCCATGTACTATCTTGCCTTCGCAATGAGAATACAAGTCTTTCTGTTGGATTATTCTGCAGTAATATACCACACATTTATTTCAAGAGGACTAGAATACAAAAACAGGGATGTAGTGCTGAGGCTCAATACGGCTTTGATAAGGCTGCATTTGGATTATTGTGTGCAATTTTGGGCCCTATATCTGAGGAAGGATGTGCTGGCTCTGGAGAGGGTCCAGAGGAGGTTTACGAGAATGATCCCAGGAATGAGTGGGTTATCATATGATGAGCATTTGACAGCACTGGACCTGTACATGCTGGAGTTTGGAAGGATGAGGGGACACCTCATTGAAACTTACCGTATAGTGAAAGGCCTGGATAGGGTGGATGTGGAGAGGATGTTTCCACTAATGGGAGAGTCTAGGAGCAGAGGTCATAACCTTAGAATTAAAGAACATTCCTTTAAGAAGGAGATGAGGAGGAATTTCTTTAGTCAGAGGGTGGTGAATCTGTGGAATTCACTGCCACAAAGGGCTATGGAGGCCAGGTCAGTGGATATTTTTAAGGCAGAGATAGATAGATTCTTGATTAGTGAGGATGTCAAAGGTTATGGGGAGAAGGCAGGATAATAGTGTTAGGAGGGAGAGATAGATCAGCCATGATTGAATGGTGGAGTAGACTTGATGGGCTGAATGGCCTATAGATACATAGATATATAGACAATAGGTGCAGGAGTAGGCCATTTGGCCCTTCAAGCCAGCACCGCCATTCAATGTGATCATGACTGATCATCCACAATCAGTACCCCATTCCTGCCTTCTCCGCATATCCCTTGATTCCGCTAGCCCTTAGAGCTCTATCTAACTCTCTTTTGAATGCATCCAGTGAATCGGCCTCCACTGCCTTCTGAGGCAGAGAATTCCATAAATTCACAACTCTCTGTGTGAAAATGTTTTACCTCATCTCACTTCTAAATGGCCTATCCCTTATTCTTAAACTGTGGCCCCTGGTTCTGGACACCCCCAACATCGGGAACATGTTTCCTGCAACTAGCTGTTGTATTCAAGGGATAAATAACTCACAAACTACACTTGGTGTCCAGAACCCAAAGTGTATTTATTACAAGCCAAACATGGCTGCCACTAAAGCCCTGCAGATCCCCCAGGGACCCTCCCTGAGGAAACATTCATTTCGAGACAGAGCCCTCTAGTGGTGACTCCAGGACACAACACTAGCATATCCAATCCTTAATAATTTTATATGTTTCTATAAGATCTCCTCTCATCCTTCTAAATTTCAGTGAATACAAGGCCAGTCGCTCCATTCTTTCATCATATGAAATTACCGAATTAACCTCGTGAACCTACGCTGCACTCCCTCTATAGCAAGAATATCCTTCCTCAAATTAGGAGACTAAAACTGCACACTATACTCCAGGTGTGGTCTATCCAGGGCCCTGTACAACTGCAAAAGGACCTCTTTGCTCCTATACTCAACTCCTCTCATTATGAAGGTTTCTTCACTGCCTGTTGTACCTGTATGCTTACTTTCAGTGACTGATGTAATAGGACACCCAGGTCTCGTTGTACTTCCCCTTTTCCTAACCTGACACCATTCAGATAATTATCTGCCTTCCCGTTCTTGCCTCCTTGATTTTGCCACCAAAACCTCACATTTATCCACATTATACTGCATTTGCCATGCATCTGTCCACTCACCCAACCTGTCCAAGTCACTCTGCATCCTTATAGCATCCTCTTCACAGTTCACACTGCCACCCAGCTTTGTGTCATCTGCAAATTTGCTGATGTTACTTTTAATTCCTTCATCTAAATCATTAATGTATATTGTAAATAGCTGCGGTACCAGCACCGAGCCTTGCGGCACCCCACTAGTCACTGTCTGCCATTCTGAAAGGGACCCGTTAATCCCTACACTTTGTTTCCTGTCTGCCAACCAATTTTCTATCCATTTCAATATCCTACCCCCAATACCATGTGCACTAATTTTGCCCACTAATCTCCTGTGTGGGACCTTATCAAAGGCTTTCTGAAAGTCCAGGTACACTACCTCCACTGGCTCTTCCTTGTTCATTTTACTTGTTACATCCTCAAAAAATTCCAGAAGATTTGTCAAGCATGATTTCCCTTTCGTAAATCCATGCTGACTTGGACCAATCCTGTTACTGCTATCCAAATGCACCACTATTACATCTTTGATAATCAACTTCAGCATCTTACCCACCACTTATAGGCTAACTGGTGTATAATTCCCTGCTTTCTCTCTCTCTCCTTTTTTGAAAAGTGGGGTAACATTAGCTACCCTCCAATTCACAGGAACTGATCCAGAATCTATAGAACATTGGAAAATGATCACCAATACGTACATGATTTCTAGAGCCACCTCCTTGAGTACTCTGGGATGCAGACCATTAGGCCCTGGGGATTTATCAGCCTTCAGTCCCATCAGTCTACCCAACATCATTTCCTGACTAATGTGAATTTCCTTCAGTTCCTCCGTCATCCTAGGCCCTCTGTCCCCTTGTACATCTGGGAGATTGTTTGTGTCTTCCTTAGTGAAGACAGAACCAAAGTACCTGTTCAACTCGTCTGCCATTTCCTTGTTCCTCATAATAAATTCACCAGTTTCTGTCTTTAAGGGACCCACATTTGCCTTAACTAATTTATTCCTTCACATACCTAAAGAAGCTTTTATGGGCCCGTCCCACTTACGTGACTTTTTCAGCGACTGCCGGCACCCGTCATAGGTCGTTGCAGGTTGCCGAATAAGTTCAACATGTTGAAAATCCAGCGGCGACCAGAAAGACACTACGACTCTTTGGGTGACTGAGGAGATTACTCACGCCTATACAGGCGACACCCTGGCGACATGTCGATGGGTGAAGCCTGTATGGTCATGAGTAGTCGCCCAAAGAATCGTACCTTGTTCTGGTCGCCGCTGGATTTTCAATTTTTTGACATTTTTCGGCGACCTGCATTGACCTATGACAGGTGCCGGCAGTTGCCGAAAAAGTCGCATAAGTGGGACAGGCCCTTTACTATCCTCCTTTATATGCTTGGCTAGCTTACCTTCATACTCTATATTTTCTACCCGTATTACCTTTTTAGTTACCGTCTGTTGATCTTTACAAGTTTCCCAATCCTCTGGCTTCTCGATCATCTTTGCTATGTTATTATGTCTTCTCTTTTATTTTTATACTGTCCCTGACTTCCCTTGTCAGCTATGGTTGCCTTTTACTCCCCGTAGAATCTTCTTCCTCTTTGGAATGAAATGATCCTGCATCTTCTGGATTATTCCCAGAAACACCTGCCATTGCTGTTCCACTGTCATCCCTGCTAGGGTCCCTTTCCAGTCAAATTTGGCCAGCTCCTCCCTAATTGTAGCTGAAGTTATTACTACTAAGTAGAACTGGCACCCTGTATTATTATATCAAATGTATGTAGCAAAGTGGTCATATGGTTGATAGTTGTTTCTCCTCCAAACTAGCAGTGGTTAAGATGCTTTGTGGGTTTACCCTGTGTCAAGTCACTCTTTTGATCTTGGGTTCCAAGACCATAACTCCCTGAAAGTGGCAACACAAGCAGATAAAGCGATAAAGAAGCCATATGGTATGCTTGCCTTCATAGGTCAGGACATTGAGGGAAGAGTCAGGAAGTCATGATGCAGCTTTATAGGACTTTGGTTAGGTCACATTTGGAGTATTGTGTGCAGTTCTGGTCATCCCATTATAAGAAAGACGTGGAGTCTTTTGAAACTATGATGAGGATTATCTTAAGAGAGAAATGTATAGACTTGGATTGTTTTCTCTCGGATGTCAGAGATTACAGGGACACCTGACAGGGAGTATATAAAATGACAAGAGGCATAGATAGGGTAGATAGTCAGAACCATTTTCCCAGGTGGAAAAATAAAATACTAGAATGCATAGCTTTAAGGTGAATGGGGACAAGTTTAAAGATGTGCGGGCCAGGTTTTTACACAGAAGGTGGTATATGCCTGGAATGTGTGATTGGGGGTAATCATTCAGGCAACTATGTTAGTGACATTTAAAAGACTATTGGATAGGCACATGGATAAGCAGGGAATGTAGGGACATGGATTATGTGCAGGCAGATAAGATTTGGCCTTGATGTCATGTTCGGTGCAGACATTATGGGCTGAAGGACCTGTTCTTGTGCCATGTTGTTCTATGCTTGGAAGATGTCATTTTAGTTGAACTCTCCAAGAGTTGTGATGGTAGACATAAGCAAACAAATAAAAGGTAGACACAAAATGCTGGAGTAACTCAGCGGAACAGGCAGAATCTCTGGAGATGCCCATTCCTTCTCTTCAGAGATGCTGCCTGTCCCGCAGAGTTACTCCAGCATTTTGTGTCCACCTTCGATTTAAACCAGCATCTCCACTCCTTTCCCAAGCAAACAAATAAAGTTCCTTAAGGATGAATCTCAGTCGCTGGTATTTTTGACATTAAGGTAAAGTACCACCACTATCCAGGTGACACAACTGCTCATTCAGGGCAACAGCTGTACCAGGTGTCTGAGCTGCTCAAACCACCTGGCCTTTTGTGCATATGAAGTTTGCAAGTTCTCACCACTTTTGGGGCTTCATTACAGATCCCCCATCATGCTGATGGGTTACTTGGAGGCTGTCATATTACCCCAGGTACAGGTGGATAGCAGGGAAGTCAGGGTGCAGTTGATGGCCATGTGAGAGGCAGCAAATTAAAGGAAAAATAACTGGGAGAATGGGACTGAAGAGATTGCTCTGAGAGCCAGCTTAGATTCAATGGGCTAAATGGCCATCTTCTATGTCGTGAGAAATATGATTTTGCTCACCCTTCAATACCGTTCAGAAGGTAAGAAGCTGAACACATGACTCTACCAGATTTATATTTTTACCAGCCTTATATTCCCTCTGAGCAAGAATGATGTTTGAATAGTGACTTTTTGTGACTAATTATGCGTAAGCAAAACAAAAAAATAATACTAAATCATGCATTGAAGCTCTGGCTGAGAAATGAAAGAGACAAGCACTGGGTCCCTTTTATCTGAATGGTGCCAGTCAGTTACTGAGCAAATAATTTTCAAGGCTGAACAGATATTTTCAGGTTGGTCCAGTTTTAACTTGTTTTAACACAGAACAGTACAGCACAGGATAGACATAAAATACTGGAGTAACTCAGGCGGGACAGGCAGCATCTCTGGAGAGAAGGAATGGGTGTCGGGGGAGAGGGAGATATAGAGATATCGAAGGGTAAAGTCTGAAAACACAGATCAAAGGGGATGGTGATGAAGAAAATGTAGAATGGTACATTGTTAGCTGGGGGGAAGGTGACAACGAGGCATACAATCAGTACTATTTAATCAGGAGAACTGGGAAGGGGAAGGATGAAGTGAGAGGGAAAGCAAAGGTTACTTGAAGTTAAATAAATTGTTGTAAGGGGTGCAAGCTTCCCAAGCGAAATATGAGGTGCTGTTCTTCCAATTTGCATTGGTCCTCACTCTGACAGTGGAGGAGGCCTAGGACAGATAGGTCAGTGTGGGAATGGGAGGGGGAGTTAAAGTGTTTAACAAACAGGAGATCGGGTAGGCCTAGGCAGACTGAGCAGAGGTGTTCAGCGAAATGATCGCCGAGCCTGCGCTTAGCCTCGCCGATATATAGTATTCCACACCAGAAACAGCGGATACAGTAGATGAGGTTGGAGGAGGTGCAAGTAAACCTCAGCTTCACCTGAAAGGACTGTCGGAATCCTTGAACGGAGTCGAGGGAGGAGGAATAGGGACAGGTGTTGCATCTTCTGTGGTTGCAGGGGAAAGTACCTGGGAATTGGCTGGTTTGGGTGGGAAAGGATGAGTTAACCAGGGAATTGCGGAGGAAAGGGTCTCTGCGGAAAGCTGAAAGGGGTGGAGATGGACAGATGTGACTGGTATTGGGATCCCATTTTTATTTTTTGTCTTGTTAAATGAATATCTTGAGCTTCGTTTTTATTATTTTTTAGCTGTGTATATGTGGGGGGTGGAGGGGGGGTGTGGGGGAAACCGTTAAGGCTCTGTCTCACGGTGTTGCGGTCATCGGCGGTGAAGCACGGTGAAGCGCGGCTTCGCCTGTAGAGGGGACCGCACGGCAACGGCGAGAGCGCCGAGCCTATGCCGCGGGAGCGCCGCACGGATGCTGCGCGGGGGCCGAGTGATTTAAGTACGGCTGGTCCCACGAGCTTGCGGTAAGTTAATAAAAAAGGGCGGGCCGACTGCGATGACGTCATTTCGGATCTGCGGGGCTGTGGCGGCGGCCGTGCTGATGGTGTGGCGGTGAAGGTTCTACTCGCGGCGCTTGTGCCACACTGGCGGCGGCTGTGGCGGCGGCCGTGCCGCACTCGTGCATCACTGGCGGCGGCTGTGCGGTAGGAACATATTTTTGAACAGTGTTGTGTTTTTTTTAGCACCGTGCGGTGTTGGGAACAACGCCGCACGGCTCCGGAATTGTGCGTTTGACCGAGCCTGCGGTCTCTGGCGGCCCAGGAGCGGTAGATAGTTCCTGTTTCGCCGCCAATGACCGCAGACTCGTGCGACAGGCCTTTTAGTCTCTTCCCTGAGCAGGGACCCGAGTTTTTCCCTGTCGGGTCTCCGATGTCGTTGGGCCTAACATCGTGGAGCCGGCGGCGGCCTCAGTTCGGGACCAACCTGAGGGCTCCAGTCGCGGAGCCTGCGGACCTGACATCGCGGAGCTGGTCGTCTTCGGAGCGGGAAGAACTGTGGTGGCGCTCGGCTGCGACCCGACTTTGGAGCTTCGGAAGCTCCGGCTGCAAGCCCGGTGGACAGGAACATCGGGAGCTCCAGGTCCCTGGTGGGAGACGGCTTTCAGAGCTCCCGTAACGGCAACTTCTCCCGCTGGACGCGTGGGGTTTAAAGGACATGGAGCGGGGACTAACATCGCCCGGCACGGGTTAGCGGCTACGGGACTTACCGTCGCCCGCCGTGGGCTCTAACATCGGAGCCCCAGTTCGCCTAGACGCTGCAGGTGGACTGCTGGACCACGGGATTTAAAGGACACGGAGCCGGTGCCTAACATCACCCCGTGTGGCTAAATGGCTACAGGACTTACCAACGCCCGCTGGGGGCTTTAACATCGGAGCCCCAGTTCGCCTCGATGCTGCAGTTGGACTGCTGGACCGCGGGAGAAGAACAAAGGAAAGAGATAAGACTTTTGCCTTCCATCACAGTGAGGAGGTGTTGGAGATTCACTGTGATGGATGTTTATGTAAACTGTGTTAAGTGTGGGTCTTGGTTTTTTTGTAATGTAAAAAACTGTGGTAAATGATATTTCGTTCAAACCTGAATAGAGGAAAGATGCTGTCAAGCTGTAAAGGGTACAAAAAAGATTTACGAGGATGTTGTCAGGACTAGAGGGTCTGAGCTATAGGCAGAGGATGAGTAGGCTTGGACTCTCTTCCTTGGAGTGCAGGAAGATGCGGGGTGATCTTATTGAGGTGTATAAAATCATGAGAGGAATAGATCGGGTAGATGCACAGAGTCTCTTGCCCACGGTAGGTGAATTGAGGACCAGAGGATATTTGTTTAAGGTGAAGTGGAAAAGATTTAATAGGAATCTGGGGGTTAACTATTTCACACAAAAGGTGGTGGGTGTATGGAACAGGCTGCCAGAGGAGATAGTTGAGGCTGGGACTAACCCAACATTTAAGAAACAGTTAGACATAGAAACATAGTAAAATAGGTGCAGGAGTAGGCCATTTGGCCCTTCGTGTCAGCAGCACCATTCAATTTGATCATGACTGATCATCTCTGATCAATACCACGTTCCTGCTTTTTACCCATGTCCCTTGATTCCTTTAGCCGTCAGAGCTAAATCTAAAGGGCCTGTGCCACGAGCATGCGACTGCATGCGGCTGGCGTGACCTAACGTGGTCGTTGGGCCCACTTCGATCGCTGGAGCCGCATGGAGTTGTGCGGAGCTGGTCCCAACATCGCGCGGGGGTTCCGAAAAATTGACAGTGTTAAAAAATTCTGCGCGGCAAAGGCCTGCCGGCCCGCTGCTGCATGGAAGCCGCACGCACCGCCTCGACGCCGCACGCACCGCCTCGACGCCGTATGCAGTGTCTTGACGCCGAACGCAGTGTCTTGACGCCGTACGCCTAGCGCCTGGCATTGCGTGATGACGTCACCGCCCGGCGTGCCATTGCGTGATGATGTAACCGCCCGACGCCGTGCGACGTCCAAATTCAGTCGGCCCGCCTCCTGCCCAGCTGATTGGTGAGTATGATGTCGGGACCAGCTCCGCACAACTCCAGACGGCTCCGCGGTTGGAAGTGGGACCGGCCCCGCGAGGCCTTACGCCTCAAGCCACCATGCTTGGTCGCGTTAGACGCATGCAATCGCATGCTGGTGGGACAGGCCCTTAACTCTCTAGACAGGTACATGGATAGAATAGGTTTGGAGGGATATGGGCCAAATGCTGGCAGGTGGGACTAGTGTAGCTGGGACATATTGGCCGGTGTGGGCAAGTTGGGCCGAAGGGCCCGTTTCCACGTGGTATCATGCTATGACTATGATTCTATGACCTATAACTTAACCAGGCAGGCGTCTGGTCCAGAGCCTCCCGGATCACTGCATAGAAGCCCGGGTCGGGGTCTGGCAGGGACCTCATGGGTAGAAGCCTGGGTTGCGCGAAGCGGCAGACGGAGCCCATGGCTGGAGCCCACGTCGGCACCACGGAGGCATGAAGTGGGGCTACGACAGGGGTGCGGCTTTGGTGGTGGCAGCGGTGAAGCCTCGCGACGATGGGGCCTCGCCGTTGATGAAGCCTCGCAGCACAGTCGATGGTCGATGAGAGCATGGAGAACCACCGTGAGGGGAGGGAAAGATCAATGGAGGACCCGGTGTGGGGGAACTGCTGTGTTGGGGGGGAGGGGGGACAAAAAGAGGGAGCCAGTGTGCTTTGTAACTTTGTCAGTGCCATAGGTGGCTGCTATTAGTATACATTGTGTATGCAAGCAAAGAATCTCACTCTGCTTAGTCACATGTGACAATAAAGTATTCTGTCACATCCTGGCCTCAGATGTGGAATAATAATGATACTGACACAATATTTATAGGTTACATTCCTTGGTCTCCGAATTTATTATCTCACTCAGCCATGGCCTCCTGCCTAGGCTTACACAGTGCACATGCGATCTGACCTCCAGGTCAGCTGATACAAAGGTCATAATATTTGCATATCATCATCATGACTCATCGTCATTACATCCCTCCTTTACCAGAATTAAACTTTAAATTAATATGTGTTCTTTCTAATATACTTTCCAATTAAATTCTTACAAAACATATTTGTATCTTCAATTGTGTTCCAATAACTCACAAAACAAATGCATTACAACAACAAAACAAATGCAACTTTTTACACTCTTGTAACCTTAATAAACTCCTTGCTCATAATAAACAGTATCATAATAAACAGTATCATAATCTATAACACAAAATCGTCGTATCGCTTGGGGACTCTCCTTTCACGGTTTGGTCCACCAGCTGGCACAGAAGCATCAGATCCTGTTGAATCTGCCAAAGTGTTGTCACCCAGACACCTTCTCTGCTCACCACCTGCGTTGCAGCATGCTGCCTCTGGAACTCTGGTCACCACCTCGGAAATGTCGTCTAGCCCCTCTGAATCAGTAGCTCTCGGTGGATTTTGGGCTACCTCATTTCATGTGTCCCTGGACATGTACTTTTTGATGCTCGATACATTTCTCTTGTAGATAACACCTTCTGGAGACTTGACTGTCACCATGCTGCCGCTCCTCGATACAACATTGTATGGCTGGCAATGGTAAGGAGTGTCTATCTTACCGCCATCATCTCGCCTCACTAGCACATGATCCCCAGGAATTATTTCAGAGTCCTGGTTCCTCGTTTCAAGTCAGCATACCATTTTGCCGCACCTTTCTGTTCGGCATCACAGTCTCTCACCTCCTGGTCTTCCATGATCTCTCGTACCTCTGGCATTTTAGTGCAAATTTTCCTTCCAAACAAAGCTTCTGCTTGACTTTTCCGTCATTGAGTGAGAGATCGCCCGATATATGCTAACAGTGCCTCCTTCTAGTTTTTCCCTTCGGCATGGGCGATTCATATCCTCTTCTCTATGGACTGGTTTTGTCTCTACTTCTCCGTTAGCTTGTGGCCATTTAGGAGTCACCTTGTGATGATGGATACCTGTGATTCCCATGTATTCAGCAAACGTCTCGGAAACAAAATGTGGCCCATTGTCGGAGTACAATGTAACAGGCAACCCATGTCTGGCGAAGATCTCTGCTAATGCCTGTCCAGTCTTTTCTGCTGTAGTTGACTTCATCACTGCATACTCATTGTACCTACTATGGTAGTCTACCACTACCATAATTGATTCACCTGTTGGAAGTGGTCCAAGAAAGTCAACAGCTATGTCGACCCATGGTCCTGTTGGCAACTTTGTACTTCTAATTGGTTCTGGTGGATTGCTCCTGCTTGTAATTTGGCATCCGTGACCGGTCTTGACAAATTTTTCGGCATCTTTCTCACAACCTGTCCACCACACTTTGCTCCACAAATTCTGTTTAGAACCGACGATGTCTAAATGTCCTTCATGCGCTAATGACACGATCCTTGGTCTTAGTGCCTGCGGGATCACCAATCTGCTACCTCTCAGCACACACTGACCAATTACACAAAATTCATCTTTTATGGGAACATACGCTTTGTAAGGGCATTGATCCTATTGTCCACTGTGGATAGCTCTCTGATATCTTTGAGTTCAGGAACATGTTCTGATTCCCTTTCAACTTCCTTCGTTGTCACAGCTCCTGGCGTTGACTGAATTGCGACGAATCACACAAAGTTCTCTGCTCCCATCTCTAGTGTGGATGTTGCTCCCAGCTGTTCATCCTTCAACAGTCTCGACAGCGGGTCTGCGATGTTTGCTTTCCCAGCAATGTTGACCACTTTGTACTTGTACTGTTGGAGTCTCAGCACCAACGTTCTATTCTGGCACATGGCTTAGACCTTGTCGAATAGATAACTTCCAGTGGCTTGTGATCTGCAACAAGTTCAAATTCAATGCTGTACAAGTATGCATGGAACCTTTCACAGGCCCTTACTAGTCCCAGTGCTTGTTTCTCTGTTTGAGAACACCTTCTCTCCATGCTGGTTAACGATCGACTGGCATATGCTATGATTCTGGATTCATCTGCATGTCTCTGTACCAGCACTGCTCCTAAGCCGACCTGACTAGCATCTTCTATGACTTTTGTTGGTGCAGCTGGATCATAAGATCCAAGGGTTTCTGCACTCATTAGACTCTCTTTCAGTGATTTGAATGCCTGTCTCTGTTCACTACCAAACTAGAATGGTACATCTTTCCTGGTCAACTTACTCAGCGGATCTGCCAGTGTAGCAAAATTTGGAATTAATTTTGCACAATAATTGACCAGTCCTAGAAAACTCCTCATCTCGGTTGCATTCTGAAGTTCACGTGCAGCTGCAACAGCTTTCACTTTAACTTTGGCTGGGTTCAGCCCTTCACTTGTGAGTCTGTGTCCCAAGAAATCCATCTCAGAGACACCAAACTTGCACTTGTCTTCATTCACAGTGAGACCTGCTTCTTGAAGTTTAGTCAACACTAGCTTCAACCTCCTGTCATGCTCTTCCCGAATTGATGCATGGACGATGATGTCATCTGATACGTTTGCTACTCCTGGTACACGTTGAATCAATCTGTGGATTTCGTACTGATAGATCTCAGGAGCAGCATTGATTCCAAACATCAGTCTTTTGTATCGGTACAATCCGCAGTGAGTGACGAATGTTGTCACCTCTGTTGACTCAGGATGTAATTCCAATTGATGATATCCCCACTTGAGATTAATTTTGGAAAACACCTTACTGGTTGATAACTCTTGTAGCACCTCATCAACCGTAGGAATTGGGTGTCTTTCTCTGATTATTGCCTCATTGGCTCTCCTCGTGTCAACGCACAGTCTAATGATTCGGCTGGGAGTGCTTCACATTGGAGTGCATGTCAATTCAGTGCAGTCATATGATGACATGAGGCAGGAATTTCATTCAGTATTCCAAGGGGCTGGAAATTGAAAGGCCGGCAAGTGAAGTTAGCCATTGATGAAAATGTCAAGCCGATAGCTCAACCGGTGCGGAGAACGCCATTTGGACTTTGTGGAAAAGTAGAAGCTAAAATCAAAGATTTGATTGATCAGGACATTATTGAACCAGTTGAATATTCGACACCATGGGTGAGTCCAGTTGTGATTGTGCTGATACCCAATGATGACACAACATAACTACAGACACTTGTCTGAGTCTCGTCACAAATTGAGCAACAATCTCGCCCTCTTCCTGCATTGTTTTACAGAATAAATGGCGTTGAAATGTAACATTAATTTAAACATTTCTCGAACTGCTGGCCCCGCGGTGAAAAGAAGCTATGCTCTCCACTGCGCCTTCTGCCCCGCGTACTCTCCTCAAGAAAGAGCCCTCGACTCTTGGCGTAAGCTTCTAATTCCTCCAGTCAAGCATTCCACTTCACACTGACGGTACTCGCATCACCCGTCGGATCAAAGTGTGCAACTCCGCAAAGTGCTAAGAGATCAGCTCCAGCGACTGGCATTTAAAAAAAAAATATTTTTTCCAGCTCATAGCCACGTATTCAGAATCCAAAATATCCAAAAGATCCTCGTCGCCAATGTCACATCCCGGCCTCAGATGTGGAATAATAATGATACTGACACAATATTTATAGGTTACATTCCTTGGTCTCCAAGTTTATTATCTCACTCAGCCATGGCCTCCTGCCTAGGCTTACACAGTGCACATGCGATCTGACCTCAAGGTCAGCTGATACAAAGGTCATGATATTTGCATATTTCCTATTCCTATTCCTACTGCTTCTCCTCCTTTCCAGTTTTCACCTCGCAACCCCCCTCCCCATAAAATTAATCTGAAGAACGGTCCGAACCCAAAACATCACCGATCTGCTCTTCAGAGATGCTGCCTGACCTGCTGCGTTACACCAGGTCTATGTGTGTTTTTTTAAAAATATGGATTCGTTTTTTAATATAAACTAATCCATCTGCCTGCAAATTGCTAGTATCCTTCTCGATTCCCTACCTGTTCAGGTACCTCTCAATGTCTCCTAAATATTGCTATTGTGTCTACTTCTATCAATTTCCCAGGCAGCATCTTCCAGGCATTTACCACAGCACGGAAAGAAAACTTGCTTTGTATACTGTAACTCTTTTAATCTTCCCCCCTCTCACATTCAACCTGCTTAACTGCTGTTTTATACCAATGCCAATGGGAATGCAAATAACTAGTCTAAGAATTGTGTTAATTCCCACTGGATACCATTGGCAGATGCAAATTGGTTATTTACAGTAAAGGTAACAATTACATAAGATAAAGCAGCTTTATCTTTTTTGTCCTAAATCTATCGCAGGTTAAGTATTTGGTGACAATACTCTGTGTTTAGTTTTTATATTTTGCTTTAGGTGTGCTCCATTTTAATTAACTATTCCTCAATGTGTGAGAAGGATTACCACCTAATTGTATTCTAATCAAATCCAGTTTCAGCAATAGACAATTAAGTTTACAAGCATTTCTGTTGTTTCTGCAATGGGTGCAGATATGGCAGCAAGAACATTTCATATGAAATAAATTCTTGAAGGTATAATTGTTCTCTAAGTTATAAATATGATCTCAATATTGTTGCATGTATAGGAGCCTCATATGTGTTTTTAAGTTGCAGCATTAATGCCTATGAGGCAAAACTTCATACAAATTATGTCCAACCAGGACTGAATTCCCAAATAATTACATGGTGCCAAATGAGATAGGCGTATTTGTTTAGTGATTTAACTAATGGTGGAGCAAGAGGGATAGTAAATGGGACAGGGATTGGCAAAATCGTGGTAAAAAGGGAGGGAAGAATTCACTGACAGAGAGAAAAGAGCAATCATCCATAAAAGTAGGAAGCAGAGATGGTGTGTGTGTGTAACTGTGTGCATGTGTAAGAGAGAGAGAGAGACGGGATGGTGCGGAAGGAGCTTCACTCTGTGTGTGTGTGTGTGTGTGAGAGAGAGAGAGAGACGGGATGGTATGGAAGGACTGATTTTGGATGATCAGCCATGATCATATTGAATGGCGGTGCTGGGTCGAAGGGCCGAATGCCCTACTCCTGCACCTATTGTCTGTGTTTCTATGTTTCTATTGTGAGGTCGGGCAGTGGTCAGAAATCTAAAGTGAGCAGAGATCAAGAAGAGACACAAGAGCCTGCAGATACTGCAATCTAGAACAAAAATAGAAACTACTGGAGGAACTCAGTGGGCCAAGCACCATCTTTTGCAGGCAAAGGGATAGTTGTCATTTCGGGATGAGCCCCTACATCAGGACTTAATGATGATAATCAAAGATCTAGGGGGCAGGGCCCAGCGGTAGGAATGAACAATGATCAGATGAAAGAGGGGACAGATGCGGGAGAAAGAAAGCAGAGGAGAGATGTTTGAACGAGGAATTAGATGAGTGATGGGGAGAAAGAACGTGACATTGATTCAGAGAGGGAAGGAGACATTGAATGAGAGATGAAGTGAATGCAAGAGGCAGTGGTCAGAAGAAGGAGGTGGCAACATGAATGGAGGGACGAACAGAGTACTATTGTCCTTTTGAAGACTATTGTTGAGTACAGGTCAGGGAGAAAATTAGGATTTTTCCTGTTTGCTACACTGAATATCTGAAATCAAAATGGTGTTGGAAATTTGAATTTACTTTAAAAACAAGATATCAAGTGTTGTAAATCTTAAACAAAAATACAAAATGGTGGGCAGCTGGGAGAGATCAGAGATTGTGAGAGTGAGGAGGTAATGATTAAAAAAGAGTTCAGAAATCAGACAGTGATCATGAGAAGGAGGACAAGCAATGAGGAGACACAAAGAGGCAAAGACCGGGAGAAGGAAGGTGGCATTGATCAGAAGAGGAAATTGGAAATGATTGAAGGAGGAAAGGAGGGAGTAATCTTGTTAAAGATAATCAAGTGATAATAATGAGTATAATCTACCTGTCTGAATTTCTGAAATGCAACTCATGGCTTCAATTGTTAAAACCTTAGGAGGATATGGGACTTTCATGCATGGGATGCTAAAGGCAGACCTCTGAGACTTTCTGAATGATAGAAAATAGTAAGATTAAACGAGAACTTACCAGTTTGAAGTTTGATCTGTATTTTATGAGGAGTTACGATGAGGGATTACGTGAAGAACCCGCTCAGTGCGCAGGCGCGGCATACTTCCAAGCAGCGGTGTGGAATCACAGATAGACACAGGTATTTGAAGTAAAGATAGTAAAGAACAAGAGACATCAACTTATTAGTTTGATCCATATAATGAGGGTGGGAGCGGAGGGCACGTAATCCCTCATCGTAACTCCTCATAAAATACAGATCAAACTTCAAACGGGTAAGTTCTCGTTTAATCTTACTATTTTACTTCGGAGTCACGTGAGTGACTACGTGAAGACTTCAAAGCTCTGTGATTTCAAACCGTGTAAAAGTTTTATTTCACTCACTGCCGAAGTTCTTCAGGGAGGAAGTGTTATCGTAATCACCAAATGAATCTGTTTTTCAAGAAACAACAAAGGTATTTATTAACAATAACAAAAATTAAAGTGCTCCCCCGGGCTTAAATTAAATATTTGCAGCTTGTAATATTTTCTCTGCAAATAAATCAGGTTTCATCAACGGCTTATTATAAAAAGTTCTGAATGTCGTTTCCCTCGACCATCCTGCTGTATTTAGAATATGGTCAACCGGTACATCCATTCTCTCGGCCGTTGATGTAGATGCTGCCCTTGTGGAATGAGATTTAAATGTATGTATCTATTCCGGCAGCCTTCAGTACCTGTTTGAGCCATCTTGAAATGGTTTGGCTCGTTACCCGGCCATGAGGTTTCTTGTGGCTGACCCATAAGGCTTTCTCACTCCCTCTGATATTGTGGGTTGTGTCTATATAATGTTGTAGATGGGTCACGACACACAACCGTGGCTCTGGTAGGTATGCCCGGAATACCACCAGTGGATTAGCTATTCCTGGCCTGCTTTGCTTCACCAGACCCTGTATGATGAATGTGATCTGATCTGGTGTGGTCACCATTGTCCAGCCTTAACTTGTGTAGTGACTGGACCCTCTGAGCGGATACGAGTGCCATCAACATGAGCGTCTTTAGTGTAGATTGCTCGAGGCTGAGGGATCTGGCTGGTGGCCATTCCCTGAGGTATGTCAGGACCACTCTGATATCCCAAATATGGTATACCTGGGTTTAGGAGGATTGATATTATAAATGCCCTTCATAAGTTTTACCACCAGTGGATGGGATCCCATTGCCTGTTGTCCTGCTGGTTTGAGATAAGCAGAAAGAGCACTCCGCGCTGTGTTGATGGCACTGTAACTAATCCCTTCATCATGGTGTAGATGGGCCAGGAACTCCAGTACGTTGGTGGCTGTGGTTGCTGCATACGTTGTCCCTGTTTCCTGGCAGTACTTCTCCCATTTTCTTATGCTGATTAAGTACTGCCTCTTGGTGGATGTTCGAAGGGATGCTGACATGTGGTGATGGTTCGTTCCGACAATCCCAGTTCCAGGTAAGGTCTATTCAAAACCTGCAACCCAGGAGTTTAATTTTCTCATGGCATGGGTGGCTTATGCCTGATACTGGGTGAGTTAATAATCTTGGATCACTGGGAAAGACCATTGGTGACTCAACCACCATGTCATGTAGAACCGGGAACCATGGCTGTGTAGGCCAGTCGGGCACCATCAAAATTCCAGAAGCAGAGTCCATCTGTATTTTGCAAAGTACCCGACCGATGAGGCAGAAGGGAGGGAAAGCATAGAAGAAGAAATTTCCCCAATCCAGCGTGAAGGCATCTACTGCTGCTGCCTCTGGTTCTGGTTCCCAAGCGACATACGTAGGTAATTGGTGATTTAGTCTTGATGCAAATAAATCGATATCTGGCATTCCATACTGCTTAATAACTTTAGCAAATACTTTAGGGTTTAACATCCATTCGATGTTATCATTGAATTTGCGTGACCTGGTGTCTGCCACTGTGTTTAGCTTACCTGGTAGATAAGTAGCTGATAGCCAAATATGTCTTTCGACACACCATTGCCAAATCACGTTGACCAATTTGTCGCATGATAATGATTTTATGCCGCCCATATGGTTAATATAAGCCACCACCGTAGTCTTATCAATCTGTAACCGAACATGCAAGTGCTGCATATTAGATACATATGCTTTTAAACCATAAAAGGCGCCCAACATCTCTAGATAGTTAATGCCCAGTGTCAGTAGTAATGATGACTCTAGGTTAGTCCATCTACCACCTGTGCTGGATATGGAGTTAGTTGCTCCCCAGCCTTGAGCACTAGCATCTGTTTGAAGAACTAAAGTAGGGTTAGTAATGATAATAGAGCTGACACCATGCCAAACATTTTCTGCCCACCACTGTAGCTCTGATATTGCTTCAGTGGGTAATTTCATGACACGATCATAGTGACCTGTATGTCGTTTTAATGCGTGTACCTATGCTCTTTGTAACTTTTGATAGTGCAAAGGTCCGAATTGTGTAGCCGGAAATGCTGCTACCATTTTACCAATCACTCTGGCTACTTGTCGAATAGTTGGTCGTTTGTTGACCATTAAATTGTTGCATGATTGTGCTAATGCAACCATTTTTCCCTTTGGCAAGGTAACAGTCATATGGACTGAGTTAATTGTGAAGCCCAGGTAGTCCATGATAGTGGATGCCTTCAACTTACATTTATCTGGATGTAGGACGAACCCCAGAGTTTCGAGGAGCTGTTTTGTAGCTGATACTGCTGCCACAGCCAATTCCATCATTTTCCCTACGATCAGAATATCATCCAGTTATGCCATGACAATATGTTTTTGTTTTCGTAGGATTGCCATAGCTATTTTTAATATTTTGGTGAATAATCTCGGGGCTGAAGTTAGCCCATTGGGCAATGCTTTGTACTGCCACAGCTGCCCCAACCAGATAAATTTTAGGTATCTGTAATGATCCTTGTGTATGGGTATTAGATAGTAAGCATCTTTAAGATCAATGCTTGCCATGAAGTATCCTTTGGAAATCAGTTGTTTGGCAGTAACAAATGTCTCCATTTTGAAATGTATATACTTAACAAACTTATTTAGTAATCTTAAGTCAATGAGGATGTGACATCCTCCATCTTTTATGGTTTTAGTGAATATATTTGATACAAATTCTAAAGGTTCAAGTGTAATCCACCCCCTGTTAGTAAAGCACCCGTATTCTCTATATGCTGGCAGGAACCAGACCCCCTTACCTCCATGGTTATTGGCGTTTCTTTTGTTTCCTCATGTTCTTGTAGGGTTTGCTTGTCTGACGTGCTGGCAATGTTGGGGGGTGGTGCATTTTCCATGGGTCCCCTCTGGGCCCTGATCTAAAAAAGATCTTTGGGGATAAAATGCGGTCCCCGAGCTTTGACCAGTCCCATATTGAGGACGTCGACTGGTGGATGCCGTGGGGTGCTGCCGCTTGGGTATTGTATGCCTTGGTTTGCTCGTCCCGGGGCCTGCCCTCATGAGGCCGAAAGTTTTCGCTGCTTACTCCATGTCCCTCAGTTTTTTGTTGAGGTCTTTCCCAAATAATAGAGCATCCGTCTCTGCAGCTGGGGCTCAACACAACCCAGCAAATTTGGGATTGAGGGCAGGTCTTATGTTTTCCCGCCGGAGATTATTGATCTCAAATTGTGTGTTGCACATCAGTGCCAGCACATCCTGCTGGCAGGTATCCATCTCCGTGCTTTCCACAGAACGAGCAAAGGCTGTGATGGCCGACGTCAGGAGCCTTAGGGTCCGCTGTAGCTTTAATTCATGGTTACGAATGTGTGACCCCATGTGCCCCCAGATCTGGCTGTTCACACTCTTCACTCTGAGGGCCTCACAGTTCTCTGGTGCTGTGTAAAGTTCGAGCGCCTCAAGAAGCACCTTCTCCTGCAAGGGCTTATTGGAAAGATGATTGATGCTGGCTGCCATTTTTGGTTCCAGCGGTCTTCCAGCACGTGGGGTTGCTACATAGCGGTCCACCACACCCAGCAGCTCTTCCTGCTCCTGCACCCCTTGCATACTGCCGAACTCGTCCGCCAGCCCCTGTTCCAGACCAGCCTAACCCTGGTCACCAATGCTAGCCTCCAGTAATGAGGGAGCAGAGGGCAGTGCACAAGACACTGTGGAGGTGCCTGACCTTCCTCCGCGAGAACGCTCTTTCTGCGTATCCCGCTGGAGCATCAGCTCCAAGAGCTGTTGTAAGCTCAGGCGGCTGTCTCTCCTCCGTTTAGGTGGAGACATGTCCCCATCCGATGAATCGGAAATTACCGGCCGGTTACTTTTCCTCGTGGATTTTCTCCCTGTCCGCTGTTCAGCATTAGCGGGACTGGGCTTGGCTCGGTCTCGGGGATAGCGGAGCGCTCTATGTGCGGTTCCGCCGCTTGTTGCTGCCCCCCTTCCTCTGGTGGAGTTGAGATGGGGGCAGTTCTTTTCGAGAGTCTTTTCTTGAGTGTAGTCATTTTCACTCCTCACAACGACTCTCCTTCTCCGTTAGACGTTCAGTAGCTCTGTATACTTACCTAACGGTCCGTTTTTTAAACTGCAGCCGGAGAGCCTTTCTCCAGCTGCCGCCGCTGTTACACTGCTGGCGTAATGCCGCGCCTGCGCACTGAGCGGGTTCTTCACGTAGTCACTCACGTGACTCCGAAGTAAAACAATAGCTATCTGTCCCTCAGCTGCTTAGTTGGACTCCACATGGTGTGGCCAATCTTGATGGGATTCCCAATCATTGCCTTAGTGAAATCAGCACTCAGATCTTGTGCTTGGTCAGGCCTAGTAGTGGAATGTATACCTATGGATTTCAATGGGGATTTGCACAATGTGGCTCAGGAGGAAAAACAACTTTTAAAAAAACGTTATCGAGCACACCCTAGCGAAACAGAGGGATAACTAGAAAACAACACTTAAAGCCATTTTCTGCAATTTGAACCTTTGCCAAAAACTGTGAACATTTGTTGATTTTTAAAATATTTTGTGTTTATATAGGGTTTTTTTTGCACATACATTTGGTAAGAGTGGTTTTTACTCAGCATCTCCTTCTTATGGTGATCTGCGAATTCCATAAGGGGAAATTTCTATTACCTCAACTGTCATAACATGGGGGTTCATAGAATTTGTTTAATGTCTTTAATGATTTCTATGCATTTGACAAGTGTTGCAATGAACTATTTCTATATCTTTATAAAAAATGTAACATTTGTGTAAAACCATTCTCTTCAATTTTAATAGCTTTTAAATTATTTAATGTTTTGAATTAGGGTGTCTAACACAATGAAAAGGTGTTAAGATCATGGACACGTTGACAGGTTTGACAGAAGGCAAGAGTCAGTGTCTGAAGGAGGCTCTCGACCCGAAACGTCACCTTCTCTCCTTCTCTCCAGAGATGCTGCCTGTCTCGCTGAGTTACTCCAGCTTTTTGTGTCTTTTTTAGGCTGGAACTCTACTCTTTGGAGTTTAGAAGAATGAGAGGCGATCTCATTGAAACATATAAGATCGTGAGGGGCCTTGATCGGGTGGATGCACCGAGGATGTTCCCAATGATCGGGGAAACTAGAACTAGGGGACATAGTTGTAGAATAAGAGGGGGCTCTTTTAAAACTGAGATGAGGAAGAACTTCTTCACCCAGAGGGTGGTTAATTTATGGAATTCACTGCCCCAGGGAGCAGTGGAAGCAGAAACATTAAATATATTTAAGTCTAAAATAGATGTTTTTTTAGCTGCCAAGGGGATAAGGGGCTACGGGGAGAGGGCAGGGATATGGACCTAGGTATGGTTAGTATAGTAAGACCTGAGTGATCTCCTGGACAAGTGTCGATCGCCTGGATTGGGGTCGGAGAGGAATTTCCCGGATTTTTTTTCCCGAATTGGACCTGGGTTTTTATCCGGTTTTTTGCCTCCCCCAGGAGATCACGCGGTTCTTGGGGTGGAGAGGGGTGATAGCGATATAAATGGGAGGGTAGTGTCTTGTGTTCTGTGTCTTGTGTTTACTGTTTGTGGGTAAGGGTGTCTGTTTAGTGTTCAGCCATGAGCGAATGGCGGTGCGGGCTCGATGGGCCTGGTGGTCTACTCTCGCACCTACTTTCTATGTTTCTATGTAAGGCAAACCTCCACCCACATCCTCCTTCTGTTGAGGTTTCCAATTGCTGATGCCCGATGCTTAATTGCTGTTGAGACTCATCATCCAACTTGAGTGCTAACAAGATTGCCCCTCTTTATTGTGCTGGCAGGAGTGGCCATCTGGAGCAGTAAATCTGGTCTGAAGTCATGTTCACATCAGGATCTGAATCAATACTTTGGACAGATACAAAATAGTATGCACTCACTCTATCTACAGTACAGCTTTGAACTTCCAGCATTTTCTATTCTAAACTGGACAGTTTAATTTTCATTTAGATCAGACAAACAGAAATAAATAAATGCAATTATACTTCAGATTTTGAAAATATTCAGTGTTGAAAGGTGCAGGCTTTATATAATACGTTAAGCTTTCATTCTTGATAGACAAAAAATTGCATTAAGTCATTTCAAAGCATATTATTCTGAGATATTTATGTAATATTGGATGTAATATTTAAAGTCCATTTTGTATGCAAACTCAACATCAATAACTTGCAAACATACTGCACTAAATTAAAAAATCTTTGCCTCTGGCAGGGAAGTAATATATCTAACCTGATTTGTATGAGATTGATAGCACAACCTGCACTCTTAGAAATTTCAGTTCATACCAGTACAAACGACTTTTTCCTACTGGCTAGTACTGGTCCTGACTGGTACGTTATAAGACGTGTAAGGAATTCTGAGTAAGTCAGGTACATTGGACTTCATTACAGCAGATTTTACTACACCTTACTGTCGAGTGTAAAACCCCTGTCTCACGGTGCGAGCTGACCCACGAGGTACCCCGAGCTTAAAACTAATTTAAGTCGTGGTAATCACGTACGATTAACGTAGCGGGAACGTCGGAACTCGTGGACGCAACTTAGCGACTCTTGGCGCTTAAGGCAGGTACTTGTTAACACTTGTTAACTCTTGGAAAAATTCAAACTTGTTTAAACTTTTCCACGAGTAAAATGTACTCTTGAGGTTAAAATTTGAAACATTTAAACACGTTGTAAGAACGCAGTGGCCCGTGCGTTTACCTTAGTGACTCGTGAGTCTACCGTGGGAACTCTTTAACTCAGCGGGCAGGCAGCATCTCTGGAGATAAGGAATGGGTGATGGGATGACATTTCCAAATTGGGGGGGGGGGGGGGGTGGAGGAGAGAGGGTGGAGAGTGGAGGGAGAGGAGGGGGAGACAGATGGGGGTGTCTTCCTTCACTGGCGGCGGTTGCCTGTCACTGAAACAGGCAGGTGAGATTTCACGTCCACCTTGTGTGTGTGTGTCTCTCTCTCTCTCCCTCCCTCTCACACAGGCTGAGAGACTCTGCCTCTGTGAGTGTACGTCTCTTTCTCCCTCTCCCACACACAGTAAGACCGAGGTAAGTCCATCTGTGTCTCCCACATACACAGTAAACTCTGCTTTGTGTGTGTATATACATGTCTCCCCCCTTTTCTCTTTATTCCCCCCCCACCTCTCCCTTTCTCCCCCCCACCTCTCTCTTTCTCCCCCCACACACAATAAGACCGATGTATTCTGCTTAGTCTCTCTTCCCTCCCACACACACAGATAGACTGAGGTCCTGTGCGCTCTTTCTCTCTCCCCCACAGTCACGCCGAAGTACACCACACTGCCTCTGTGCCTCTCTCTCTCTCTCTCTCTCTCTCCCCCCTCTCTCCTTCATACAGTCAGAGGTTCACACTGTCTCTGTCTCTCTCTCTCCCCCCTACACGCACACACAGACTGAGGTACACACTGCCCGTTGTGTGTGTGTGTCTGCCTCTGTCACTCTCTCCCACACACACAGTTAAAGGTACTCCACGCTGCCTGTGTGTGGTGTCTCTCTCTCTCTCTCTGTCCCACCCCCCACACCCACACACCCACACACAGTCAGTCAGAGGAACTCCACACTGTGTGTGTGTGTGTGTGTGTGCCTCTGACTCTCCCTATCACAGTCAGAGTGAGGTACTCCCCCCGCAGTCTCTCCGCGGGCTCTCCCCGGGCAGGGGGCATCTGCCTCAGGCTGCCCAGGCAATCAGACACGATTCCAGTGGCGGGCTCCATGCACAGCTCCTGCTGGTCGGCTAGGAGCGGCGACGGAGGACAGGGGGAAGTTGGCCACCAGCGGGGCAGTCTCGGCTCTCCATGCAGTCCGAGTCTCGCTGGATCCTCGTAATCCTCTGCCTCTGTCAAATGGGTGAGTTTAACCTGACCCCCCCCCCCCCCCAATCTCCCTCCACCTCAACTCATGCCTGGGCACCAAAGCAGCTCAGGAGGAGAACCCTGAGCTCCGTCTCCCAACAATCTGATGTGCGCATCCGTGCACATTCAAAGATTTCATCTCCAGTCTCCCCGCAGTGTGTAGACCTGGCAGGAAATTCAATTAAAATATAGCAAACCTCCGCCTGCTGGTCTTCTAACTACGTGATGTGTGTTTCAAACAAATCATCAGTATAACTGCTCTGGCACTGGACTGTGCGCATTTTCCCTTTGTAGGTCACATCAATAGATGCAGCCTTCAAAGCCGCAGGATGGAGATGTTGCTTATTAAAACAGACCTTCATTGAAGGTTGGCTCAAGAGTAACTCGGGAAAGGAACTTGTTAACTCGGGAGACGAACTTGGAACATCGCAGAAATGACAGTTAACGGCAAACTTGAGTCATACCCGTGGGAACTCGGTTAAACTCTTGATCATACACTTGGAATCTCGTGCACAACCACGAGTCTTTCGCTCGGGGTACCTCGTGGGTCAACTCGCACCGTGAGACAGGGCTTTGATAAAGAAGCGTAATCATAGCAATGACTAAAACCTCAATTGCACTGCTTTTAAATTTGCACAGAGGGAGAGCAATTGATCTGCAATATGGCTGACAATATGAGTAGTGCCTAAACAAGGGTCACAAATTCTAGATAGTTACTGAAATTTTCACTAAGATAGTCAGGAGTACCTTTTTTAACCAAGTGAGTGATTAGTATCAAGAACACACTAACGTGGAGGGGAGTTGTAACATAAGATGTTTGTAAGGAGAAATCATAAATGCTGCAGAGAGAGTGAATAGAAGCAGTGATGGAAATGGGGGGGGGGGGGGTGGTACACAAGGGGACGGCGTTCCCCTAGTTTTCAGTTTCCAGTTTCCATCCTGTGCGTGAATTCACAGCTTTATCCTGCGCTACTTAATCCAAGGGCGAGCAGACAGGCGGACGAAAGCAACGATCATAGAGCGGAATAGGTGACATTTTTTTCGGGTGGAGACCTCTTCAGACTGACAGGAAAGGGAAACGGGAGATATAGGCCGGAGGTTTGAAACTTCTGGAGATGTCTCAGCGAGGCGTAGTTGGGATCCGAATCCGTCCTTTGGGTCTCTCCCGCTTCCTCACTCCCTCTCTCTCACCCTCTCGCCTCGGCATTCCCGGAATCATTTGCCGTTTTGCGGGGACGGCTGCATCTGCGGTTCCTTCCTGTTGGGAGGGAGGGGAATCCTGGCGGGTGCCACCTGGCCCGCTGAGTTTCTCCAGCACTCTGTGTTTTTTGTTTGGCTCTGGAGTTGAAGGTAGACACGGAGATGGGGAGGAGCTGGGGTGGCTCAGCGGGACGGGCGGCGGCTCTAGGGAGTGGGTGGCGTTTCAGGTCGCGACCCTTCTGCAGACAATCACAAGTACTCTCACCGACGAGAATTCAGTTCAGTCTGAAGAAGGGTCTTCTCTCCAGAGTCGCTGCCTGTCCTGCTGAGTTACTCCAGCTTTATGTCTAACTTCAATTTCAAGAGTTAAATAAAAAACACAGAGTGCTGGAGGAACTCAGCGGGCTAGGCGGCATCTGTGGAGGGAATGGATTAGGAGTTGTTTCGGGCCAGGGTTCTTCTTCAATAGGAAGGAACTGCAGATCAAAGATACTGGAGCAGATACTAGTATCTTTGCTGCAGATCAGGCATGATATTCTTCCGATTTAAATCATAATTCCGATTTTATTGTTTTCCTATTTTCAATTTTTTGTGCCCGATTATTTGGCAGCCAATCAACCGCTGTCTCTAAGGGGGCTGCGTCCAATCACCGACCAGATTCCCTTAAATTCCCATCCAATCAACAAATCAGTCTCCTCCCGTCCAATCAGTCACCGTCTCCAAGGGCATTGTGTCCAATCACATAATGCACTGGTCACTCGGTGGCCAATCAGACATATTCTCCTAGGGGCCTTTTGATCAATCACCGACCTGCTTCCCTCACCGAAGCAGATGATGGCTGCAGCCAACAGAGAGAGAGAGAGAGAGAGAGAGAGAGATATGCAAGAAAGCAGCTATGACATATAATACACAATGAACTATATTATAAATACACAATAAACAAGTTATGCATTCTTGTACTCTTACATGGGTATGACTGCACATTAAAAAATCCCCCCCCCCTTCCTTCCCAACCTCAGCCTCATGGACCTTAGAGTACCCCTAGTTCCTAAATCCCATTTCCATCACTGAATAGAAGGATATAATGTGTAGGAAGAAACTGCAGATGCTGGTTTAAATTGAAGAGAGACGCAAAAGATAGACACACTAAAAGGATGTAATGGTTGGGTGCGATGAAGAAAGATGCCAAATGACTTGTGTGGACCATAAACATTGAGGATAGACCATTTGGGATTATGACTTGTTTCTTTGCCATAAACTCTCTATCATCCTCACATTAATCCTGATCTCTGCTTACAACATCGACAGGAGGTCAATGGAACCCATGGGGAAATGGCATGAAGCAGTATTAAGCAGTTTCTCTGAGGTTTCATCTTCTTGCTGCTAAATCTGGAGCAGAACATCATCTGAACAGACTGAATCAACAGCATATTATATTAGGACAAGATTGAGGTCACTATCTTGTCCCAGTGTAACATGCTGCTAATTTAGGTTGTTCAGAATAGGGAACTAAAGAACTATCTTCATGTTGCATTAAAAAAAAATGATTGCTTCCAGGAGGCTTACATTATGAGGATTTTGCAAAGTTTTAGGGTTGGTCTGATTGTCAAACAGATGGCATAATACGGATGTTCCTCAGAAAGGTATTCAGCAGCACAAACCTAATGGTTGTGGTTGAGAGGGTTGTATTTAGTGCACATATTAGAACCAGTAAACAGGATATTTTAGTGGTCTGATAAACGACTCCTGGAGTTTTCAACAATACTTTATTCGAAAGTTCAAGTTGCAGCATACAGGTTTAACAGACACGTCTGGCCACATCGGTGGTCAGCGCTGAACTAACGCGCGCAAGGGAAAAACCGCGCGAAAACAACAGCCCCTCTCGAGTCACGTGACCGCGGCTTCCGAACGCCGGGTTCGATATCTGCGTGCGCTAGCAGGCGCCGCTACAATATATAAGTATATTAGGATAGAAATAAAAATAGAAAATGTAATATGGGCATAATTTATGGAGAGAGATATTAAACAAACATTTTTAATCATCAACTTTCATCACGGCTGTTTAAAGTCAGAAATGAAACACTAGTTTAATGTCTTTAGTGATTTCTATGCATTTGACGAGTTCACAGAAAATGGTATAGAGAAAACAAAAGGAGAGGTCTGCAATAGGAACGTTTGAATGACACATATAGAGTTTTTATTGTCTTATTTACATTTCTAAAAATAACTTTTTACCTCCCTCCTTAAGTTCATAAGTCATGTGAGCAGAATTAGGACATTCGGCTCATTGAATCTACTCCACCATTCGAAGATGGCTGATCTATCTTTCCCTCTCAACTCCAATTTCCTGCCTCTGCCCGTAACCAATTGACTCCCTTACTCATCAAGTACCTGGTAATCTCCGCTTTAAAAATACCCAAAGACGGCCTCCACAGCCGTTTGTAGCCTCCACAGCCAGCTTAGTGTCCTTCTTAGACTCTCCTTTTGACCCCTCCCCCATTACCCCCTCCCTTATCCACAATTTGCCAAAAATAGTGAGCAGGTCAGGCGGCATCGGTACAGAGAGTAACAGTTAATGTAGAAACAAGGAACTGCAGATGCTGGTTTACACAAAATGACACGATGTGCTGGAGTAACTCAACAGGTCAGGCAACATCTCTGGAGAACATGAATAGGTGATATTTCGGGTCACCTGAAAGAAAGTTCCTGGACTAAAACATCACTTTCCAATGTTCTCCAGATATGCTGCGTGACCTGCTGAGTTACTTCAGCATTTGTCCCCTTTAGCAGTTATTATTTCGGGTCAATGATCTTCCAGCAGCCTAGAAATGTTAACCGTGTCTCCCTCTTCAGGTGCCGCCTGAGCTGCTGAGTATTTCCAGTGTCTCCACCTTTCATTTTAGATTTCCATGAGCCACAGTATTTTGGCTTTGAATATTGGACTAAAAGATGTTTTGTGTAGGAAGGAACTGCAGATGCTGGTTTAAGCCAAAGATAGACATAAAATGTTGCAGTAACTCAGCTGGACAGGCAGCAACTCTGGAGAGAAGGAATGAGTGACGTTTCAGGTCGAGACCCTTCTTCAGATGTTTTGGCTGGTTTCCACTGAACCCAGGATTCCATATCATGTGTGAATTGAGAAAGTTGAGAGTAGATTCAGATGTGTAAAATAATGAGGTGCATTGATAGGATGAATAAGATGAATATTCTGCTTCATTTAAGAGGAAGAAGTTTGCCTCCCATCACAGTGAGGAATGTGGAATCCACTGTGATGGATTTTTATGTTAACTTTTATGTGGTTCTGTGTCTTGTCGCTTTTCACTTAGTATGGCATTATGGTGACTCAAATTTCACTGTACCTTAATTGGTACATGTGACAATAAACTGACCTTGAAACCTTGATATAGAGATAGATGCAGAGTAATTGGTTGAAGAAAAAGTTAGCAAAAAAGTTAATCTAGGGCAGGTTTAGTTTTGTTTAGAGATACAGCGTGGAAATAGGCCTTTTGGACCACCGAGTCCGCACTGACCAGTCATCCCCGCACATTAACACTACTCTACACACACTAGGGACAATTTTACACATACACCAATCCAATTAACCTTCAAACCAGTACGTCTTTGGAGTGTGGGAGGAAACCGAACATCTCGGAGAAACCCACGCAGGTCATGGGGAGAACTTATAAACTCCGTACAGACAAGCATCCATAATCAGGATCAAACACGGGTCTCTGGTGTAAGGCAGTACCTCTAGTGCCGCCCCCTGTACCACCATGCGGCAGGTGTTTGTATAAAGCTCACTGATGATATGGTGCTGGAGGCTAGATTGCAAATTGCTTGGCTAATATGTCAAAATGAGCAGAATGGTTTCTCTCTAAGCCATTAGCCAATATTATTCTATAATTCAATGTGGTCCAATCTGCAATTTAGTGGCCACCTAATTGGAATTTACCAATGAGTGCAATTAGCTCTAGTGCCCCGGATTCACTCACTTTATCCTTACATTGATGTGGGAGATTGCAACCTTCATGTGGTCCGTCCTGTTTCAACGAATGCAATCAACCTGGCATGCACAATCAAATAAGATCAAATAGAACAAGTTGTCCTACAACTTTAGGCTGTGCACGCCATATGCAAAAAGAAGATCCTTACATTTACCTGAGGATATGGTAGAATGAGATCTAAGATTCAAGATTCAAGAGAGTTTATTGTCATGTGTCCCTGATAGGACAATGAAATTCTTTCTTTGCTTCAGCACAACAGAACATAGTAGGCATAACTACAGAACAGATCAGTGTGTCCATATACCATTATATAAATATATACACAAATGAATAAATAAACTGATAAAGTGCAAATAACAGATAATGGGCTATTAATGTTCAGAGTTTTGTCCGAGCCAAGTTTAATAGCCTGATGGCTGTGGGGAAGTAGCTATTCCTGAACCTGGTCGTTGCAGTCTTCAGGCTCCTGTACCTTCTATCTGAAGGTAGCGGGGAGATGAGTGTGTGGCCAGGATGGTGTGGGTCCTTGATGATACTGCCAGCCTTTTTGAGGCAGCAACTGCGATAGATCCCCTCGATGGAAGGGAGGTCAGAGCTGATAATGGACTGGGCAGTGTTTACTACTTTTTGTAGTCTTTTCCTCTCCAGGGCGCTCAAGTTGCCGAACCAAGCCACGCTGCGACCGGTCAGCATGCTCTCTACGGTGCACCTGTACAAGATAGAGAGAGTCCTCCTTGACAAACCGACTCTCCGTATTCTTCTCAGGAAGTAGAGGCACTGATGTGCTTTTTTAATAATTGCATCAATATTCTCGGAGCAGGAAAGATCTTCAGAGATGTGCACGCCCAGGAATTTGAAGCTCTTGACCCTTTCAACCATCGACCCGTTGATATAAACGGGACTGTGGGATTGCCAATACCTGCACCTTATATGTATGACACAGGCATAGTCAGACGCATTTAGACTGGTAAATATGGAAGAGTTTTGTGTTGGAGAATAAAGTAAGCCTTGACTTACAAAGGGAATGTGCTGTAGATACTTCAAAAGTGGTTTTCTGACTGATAGTGTATATTGCCTTCCCAAGATCACAGGCAACTGCGATTACTGATGCTGACCTGGTCATCAGTGGAAAAGCTACATTCGCCACTATCACGATTCCTTATTTCACAGACGTAAGCCCCATCAGGAGAAGTTGTCATCATGTGCACCCCACTGAGCACAGTGTGAAAGCAGCTTAAGGGTCTAGTTCACTAGTGCTTCTCTTCCCTGCCCTGCAGACAGCTCCTTTTGTGTCTGAAGCTCTCTAGCTTGGGCGGCTGACAGTGGGAACCCACAATATGAGCCTTTTCAATTACCGACAACGCAATTAACCCATGCATTGTGCTCTATGCTCTATTGTTGTTACAAATGTGTGTTCATAATACCCGCTGAAGTGGTCAGTGCCCTTCCTCCGAATGTTACTTTGAACAAAACAAACCATGTTTGACCTCAGAATGGAGTCACCATTGAGGTGAAATGAAAATGTTTTCTTAAAATTCTCCGGTGAAGTTTCTGTAAGAAAGCATGAACAAAGACGGAGCAGCTTTAACACAGAGCACTCGCAGGTTAGATGAAACAGAGTAAAAGTCCACATTTAAGCTCTCTCCACCCCCCCACCCCTGCTTAAAATAACAGGAGACCGTAATTTTCATTTCTCATACCAGACATCCTTATGGCATCTGAATGAGGTTGTCAGCTTTGAGGTAGAAATTTCCTTGTGGCATATTTTTAATGAGCTAGTTAATGCGAAATTCCTTTGTTCCCCTTTTCAGCAAATCTTGTTTAAAATAAATGGGTTGACAACATTGGTAAAAAAGCACACTGAGGAATTTCAGCTCGTTTATGTCAATTAGTGCTGAATTATGGGCAGATTTGTACCATGGACTCACATCTGCCACAGATTGTCCAAATTCATTTCATTTACATCCATCAGAGAGAAAAAGCTTTCATCTCATCAGCCTGGACCAGATTCAAATCCATGTTTCAGAGGTGAAAGAACAACATTCAAATTCACAGTGCCATTCTTGTCTGCTACATATAGATAAGACAAAAAGACATTTCACAGTTAAAAGACATTGAATTAACAAGAGCTCCAATAAGAAGCAATGTTAGTGTTACTTATGGTTAAGGAAACACAAATATAGTTAAAATATATTAATTGCTGAACATGTTTTCAAGTTCTGTTGGTGAACAAAATATAGCAAAACTGAAAGAATGGTGTAAAATAGTAAGATTAAACGAGAACTTACCTAAGTTTGAAGTTTGATCTTTATTTTATGTTGAGTTACATAGGTGATTACGTGAAGAACCCCGCCAGTGCGCCTGCGCGTTAATCTTCAAAGCAGCGGTGTGAAATCACAAAAAACAACAACCGAAGTAATATAGTCTCATAATAAAACGAGTAATACAAGAACTTCCATCTGACCTTTATGATAGAGGGTAGGGTCGTGGTGGGCACGTAATCACCTACGTAACTCCTCATAAAATAAAGATCAAACTTCAAACTTAGGTAAGTTCTCGTTTAATCTTACTATTTTACTTTGGAGTCATGTGAGTGACTACGTGAAGATTTTAAAGCTTTGTGATTTCATGCCGTGGATCAATCCCGGCTTCTCCCTGCATTGATTGACTCGGAACAAGAAATAATCAATCATGCATTCATAATAATCTTTGTACCACAAATGCAGTAATTCATTTCAATAATGAAATTAATCAGATCCCCTTTAAACCAGAGGAATTTACATAGAACTTAAAATAGTTTCTGCAAACAATCCCGCATTAACAATAGGCCGATGGTAAAAGTGTTGAAACATCAACTCATTGGACCACCCGGCGGCTGCGAGGATATGGTCGACGGGGACTTCTTTTGCCCTGGCCGTCGACGTTTCTGCTGCCCTAGTCGAGTGAGATGTAAAAACATAAGTGTTAATACCAGCAGCTGTTAAGACTTCTTTTATCCATCTGGAAATAGTCTGTATTGAAACTGTATTGTGGTTTCTTGTGTGTGATCACAAACCCAGTTTCCGTATTTCTCAAATTCTTTGTGACCTCAATGTATTGTAACAAATATGTCTTAACACAGAGACAAGGATCATTTAGATATGCTGCTGGCATAATTTTAAATCCTGTCACACCTGGCCTAATTTGCTTTAGTAGGTCATAGATATAGAATGTAACCTTGTCTTCAGTTACTTCCATACTGTCTATTTGTAATTTTCCAAGTGTTTGCACTCGTTGTGCTGTCACTCATGCCATAAGCATGAATACATTCATACTGAGCTTGGCCAAATGTAAAGACACACTTGGTGACCATTCACGAAGTAGTTTCAGTACCACACTTACATCCCAGATTGTCATGTACCTAGGTTTTGGTGGTTTGGAATTAAAGATTCCTTTCATTAGTCTGGAAACAATTGGGTGTGACCCAATTGGGTTTCTTTCTGAATCCAGAACCAAATATGAGGACAATGCACTTCTGGCTGAATTAATTGCACTACAACTCAGACCTTCATCATAATAAAGTTTTGACAGAAATTCTAAACATTTGAAATATCTGCAGTACTATATTGCACATTCTTTTGTACACAGAACTCTTCCCATTTCTTAATATAAGAAAGGTACTGTTTTTGAGTACTCTTCCTCCAGGCTGCCGTAAGCATGTCCACAGTATGCTCAGACAGTCCTCGCCCCAGAAAAGGCCTTCTTAAAACCTGCAAATCAACAAATCCAAATGATCATATAATGGATGTTGTTCCCCTGTTACAGGGTGCAGCAATAAATTACCCCTTTTTGGGACTTTCATCAACATTTGTGTTGTTAATTCTAATATCAACAGATACCATGGCTGTGTAGGCCAATCTGGTACTACCAATACCCCTGAAGCAGCATCTTGCCTGATTTTAAGCAAACATTGGCTTATGAGGCAGAAAAGTGGAAATATATATGAAAACATACCACCCCAATGTAGCGAGAAAGCTTCAATCGCCACTGCTCCTGGATCTGATTCCCATGAGACATATCTCGATAGCTGATGATTCCGTCTAGATGCAAACAAGTCGATGTCTGGCATTCCAAATCTGATTACTATATCATTGAATACCTCACGATTCAACATCCATTCTTATTATCATGGAACTTTCGTGACCTGGTGTCTGCTATCGTGTTCATTCTACCTGGTAGATATATAGCTGAAATCCAAATGTTCTTTTCAATACACCCAGACCAAAGTTGATTAGCCATTTTGTCACATGACCCCGACTTGATTCCACCCATATCATTAATATAGGCAACTGCTGTTTATCAATTTGAACTTGAACATGCCTTTTAGTTGTGTTAGAACAATAAGCTTGGAGTCCATAGAAACATCCTAAAACTCCAAATAGTTAACTCCCCATGTCTGCAGTAACAATGACTCTTCCTGATTCCATCTGCCTCCGCAGCTAGATGCTAAGTCAGTTGCACCCCATCCTAGTGCACTGGCATCAGTTTGTAATATCATGGAAGGTTGTTCAATCAGCACTTTGCTGGAACTGCTTGAGACATGTAGAATCCACCACTGCAGATCAGAAACAGCATTTGTTGTTAGTTGCATGGTTCTATCAAAATGACCAGCATGCATTCTCAGTGCCTGTTCTTTAACTCTCTGCAGCTGTTGATAATGTATTGGACTGCTGGGAATGCTGCTACTAATTTTCCCCAGTACTCGAGCCACCTGTCTGATTGAGGGTTTTTGCTCGTTTAACAGATTACTGCAATCTTTAATCAGCTCCACCCTTTTTTCACTGGGCAAAGTAATTTTCATTTGGACTGAATCAATTGTGAACCCCAAATAATCAATCGAGGTACATGGTGTTAACCTTGATTTCTTTGGATGAATTAGAAACCCCAAACTTTCAAAAGTTGATTTCACAACTGCAACAGATGCTTCTGTTGACTGTTTTGTCCTTCCTATAATCAGGACATCATTCAAGTATGCCATTAGTACATGCCCCTGGCTTCTCAGCAACCCCAGAATTGGTTTTAACAATTTTGTGAATATTCTGGGAGCGGACGTTAACCCATTAGGCAAAGCTTTGAACTGCCATAACTAGTCCATCCATGTAAATCTATAGTTGCCATATGAAATGCTTCTGAAATAAGTTTTTTGGCAGTCACACATGTCTCCCTTTTAAAATGTTTAAATTAAACAAAAGGATTCAGACTTGTCAAGTCTAGAATAATCCTACATCCTCCATCCTTTTTTGATCGAGGGAATATATTTGACCCAAATTGGTGAATTTGGTAGACTGATTCTTCAAAAACACCTTTTATATATAGGGTTTTGAAGCGCAGCTTGAACCTCCATTACTTCGCAAAGTGGAGAGTTCTGCTACGAACATGCTGGACAGGCAAATCATAATTTGGATTGAATTCAATTCGAAATCCTTGTATATTATTCAGAATTACCACATCTGAAGTAATCTTCTTCCAATGTTTATAGAAGAGACGTAATCTGCCTCCAATTTTTGGACTTAATCCAGTTAGTATGTTCCCATGAGAACCAGGTCCACCTACCTCTTGAGTCATTTGAGTATTCTGAGATCCCTGGATTCTCCCGGAAGCACCACCACTAGTTCTTACTCCCGCTGCAGGCCGCCAGCTACGTCCCTGCGTTGATCAGCGACTTGGTCCTAGTCTAGGATCCGTATGACGTCTGAAAGGATACTTCCTCTTTACAGACTTTGCAACCATTGATGTTTTTATCAATCCTGTTTTCGCTTCATCTTCCAACTCTTTAATACGTCTCCCGAGATCCTCTCTAAAGAGTAAGTTGGGTAATTGTATATTACTTGGTTTGCAGAGTGCTGCGAATTTCGGATTCATAGTAGGCCGTATAGCACCTTCCTCAGATAATTGATCTTGAAGTGGGTGCTGCATAGCAACCCCAGTGCTTCCTGATGCAACTTCGTCATCTCTTGGCTGTTATCTGCTATTCTGGTAAAAGCAGTTATTCCAGAACCCAGCAGCTTTAATATTTTCTGCAACTGATTCCAGATAATTTGGTTTACTGCTGCTGCTTTCAGCAACCCACAGTTACTTGGGGTCTCCTGCTTTCTTGCAGTCTCATCCATCTCCTGCTGTTCCAGCTGATGGTAAACCAAGTAATTTATTAAGGAGGCCAGTTCTTCTCCTAATGGCTCTCCTGACCCTGACGGGGCAGTGAATCCTACTGCCAGGAGTGGAACATCTGGCAGCTGCCGTTCATCGCCTTGTACAGCCTCACCATCAGAGGCGGGGTCTGAAATCTCATGACCCGTAGCATGCTCCTCATCCCTGAGGGTGCATTCCATCAGCCCTGTGCCAGGTGCTGTTGACCTGCTTCCAGCAGCTTGGATTTCAGTACACTCCTTCCTGAGTGAACTTTGCTCCAAGAGCCTATGTAAAAGGCTTTCTATTTGGGCAATACGCTCGAAAGCAGTATCTAGCCCTGTACCAGGAACTGTTGAGCTGCTTCCAGCAGCTTGGATTTCAGTACACTCCTCCCTGAGTGACCTTTGCTCCAACAGCCTATGTAAAAGGCTTTCTATTTGGGCAATATGCTCGGAAGCAGTATCTAGCCCTGGAGCTACTTCCATTGCCTGGGACTCCCTCCGTGGGCCGTTGGGATTTAAACTTCACCTTTTGCCCGACAGGCGTTGACTGTGTTTTCACCAGCCCCAGGTCCACAGTCGCTATGCTCACCACTGGCGACTGTACCGGGGTATAGAGGCGGTTGGTCTCTAACCGCAAACTCCCGACTTTCCCGACTTTCTGTCGACTGTGTCGCTCGCCTCTTCCCCTGTCCGTTTTTTCCCATGGCGTCTGTGGAAAAAATCCCCATAGACCCACAGTAAACGGACCTGGAAAACATGAAAAAAGTTTCTACTTACCATGTAGTTGAAAAACTACAAACCACTAGAGGTGCTCTGCTCCTCACGTCCGTTTGCGTCAAGGCGTCTGACGTAATGACGCGCAGGCGCACTGGCGGGGTTCTTCACGTCGTCACTCATGTGACTCCGAAGTAAAATCTGAATGTATTCAATCTCCTTGAAGAACAAGCTGGTTCTCAAAGGAATGGGCTTGTGTGCAAAACTAATTGCTCGACTAGGATTACTTTGTCCGAAAATCAGCTGCACTCCAAAACCTGCTAATTGAAAGCAGAACGAGTCCTCACTCCAGGCTGGAAAGGAAATATTTTATCTCCTCAAAATTTTAAAGCAAATTGTTTTTGAACATTTTCCAGTGAGTTATCTACATTTGCCAACATTCAACTATATTGAAATTCTATGAGAACAACACATTTTAATGAAATAACTGTAAGTGTTAATTGAAACTATTAATTGTGAGAATGGTATTTACACTCAATTAAAGAAAACGCTGACATGTATTGGATCTGGTCACACTTTGCTGACATCAGTGGTTCTGAATGGGGCTGTTGGTGTTTAGCCAGTTAACCAGCAGTGTTCTGTGAATATGCTATAAAATAGAAGTCTCGTACTTATCGACAAATTCAGAAGATTGCATCTTTTGATTTGCTTCATCACTGGATTCTGCATGGGATCAATCAGTGCGTCTCAGCCTTGCTGAGATTATGCAGGGGAAGTCACCCCCAGAGTCTCACTCTCTTCCTTTTCGTTGAGCTAACATATCAATGTTTTTTTTCAATTCACCTGGCTCTTTGCACATCACCAACGTTTTTGTTTAGTCTAGTTTAGTTTAAGATACAGCGTGGAAACAGACCCTTCAGCCCACCGAGTCTGCGCCGACCAGTGGTCCCCGTACACCAACGTTATCCTACACACACTAGCGACAATTAAAAAATTTACCGGCCAATTAACCTATAAACCTGTACGTCTTTGGAGTGTGGGAGGAAACCAGAGCACCCGGAGAAAACACATGCAGGTCACCGGGGGGATTGTACAAACTATACAGACAGCACCCGTGGTCAGGATTGAACCTGGTGTTGTAAGGCAGCAACTCCGCCGCTGTGCCACAGTGCCACCCTATTGTTGTGTCATACTTTGAGGATATCTCCATTACTTTTAATGACCAAAATCAAAACATGATTCTGATTTTGGGGATAGATATCACTCACATCCCTTGCCCAAGCTAAGTAATACCCAAGATAGACTCAAAATGCTGGAGTAACTCAGTGGGACAGGCAGCATCTGTGAAGAGAAGAAATGGGTAAGGTTTTGGGTCGAGACCCTACTTCAGACTAAAGTCTGGGGGAAGGGAAACCAGAGATATAGATGGTGATGTAGAGAAATATAGAACAAATGAATGAAAGATATGCAAAAAAGTAGCGATGATAAAGGAAGCAGGCCACTGTTAGCTGTTTGCTAGGGGAGAACGAGAAGCTGGTGCGACAGTGGGGGAAGAATGGAGTGAGAGGGAATGCAGGGGTTACTTGAAGTTCGAGAAATCAAGATTCATACCACTGGGTTGTAAGCAGCCCAAGCGAAATATGAGATGCTGTTCCTCCAATTTGTGTTTAGCCTCACTCTGACAATGGAGGAGACTTAGGACAGAAAGGTCAGTGTGGGTACACAAAAATGCTGGAGAAACTCAGCGGGTGCAGCAGCATCTATGGAGCGAAGGAGATAGGCAACGTTTTGGGCCGAAACCCTTCTTCAGACCAGTGTGGGAATGGGAAGGGGAATTGAATTTTGTTGGCAACCTGGAGATCAGGTAGGTCCAGGAGGACTGAGTGAATGTGTTCAGCGAAACGATCGGCCAGTCTACGTTTGGTCTCGCCGATATATAACGACCTAATATCCATTTAGTTAACTCTCTGAAAATAGGCTCACTAGCTAGAAATCTCAATAGGGCTGACTTTGCCAACACTGAGTTGGAATGACTGATATTCATGTTGCAGTTGCTGTCATGGGCACCCAGGTGTCTGTGCCTCAATTAAATGTTGGTGTCTATATCTCTGCCAAAGTACAATGCCATTTTCTGTTGCCTAGTTTGACACAGTCTCCCAGCTGGTCTGATGACAGATATTCATTCCCAGTGGTGGAAAAAGGTTGATAGGTCTTTCAGTGACATTAGTTGACAGTCATGGAGGAGTGAGGATGAGCTTTTTCTTTAACTCTTTTCTTCTGTCTGATCTGTTGCACTCCAGCAGTCTATTTAATCATTACTCAAAATTTGTCACTGCCTAGGGAAAAGGGCTGCCATAGAAACCTTCTTCAAGTAAAGGCAAGTAAAGACCATCAACCATCTTAGTTACTTCTTCAAAAAACTCAATCAAATCCATGAGACAGGACCTCCCACAGCCTTGCCCTTTGAAAATGCATGTATATCTTATCCTCAAGGTTTTTTTCACAGCCCTTCTTAAATAGAGGCACAACATTAGCAAACCTCCAAGATAGACACAAAATGCTGGAGTAACTCAGCGGGACAGGCAGCATCTCTGGAGAGAAGGAATGGGTGACGTTTCGGGTCGAGACCCTGCTTCAAACCTGAAGAAGTTTTGGTTTAGGTCTGAAGAAGGGACACGACCCGAAACGTCACACATTCCTTCTCTCCAAAGATGCTGCTGAGTTACTCCATCATTTTGTGTCTTTCTTTGCTTTAAGCCAGCATCTGCAGTTCCTTCCTGCTCACATTTGCGAACCTCCAGTCTTCCGGCACATCATCCTTGTCTAACGATAATTCATATACAGTATCATAACAAGTGCATCTTCAATTTCTTGTGGATCAGCCCTGTCCTTATCGATAACTATTTTAAAGCAATGTGGTAGAAAACCCCCAAAACAGGGCTGGATTTACGTACAAGCTTCACAAGCTTAAGCTTAGGGCCTCGACATCTAGGGGGGCCTCGGCAGGGCCGGATTTACCTACAGGCCTCATAGGTTGAAGCCTAGGGCCTCAAAATCTAGGGGGCCTCCGCCCAAGGTGTTTTTTTCTCAGAGTAAAAAAAATCCCGAGAAAAAAAAACTGGAGCGCTATCAGCGTTTCCACTTTGACAGAAATTACCCGAAATTCTGGTTCCGGCCGCTGGAAGTTTTGGAGAAAAAAATTGCGACCATCCGCGCCTGCGCAGTTCGGGGAAGCCGGTGACGCAGTAGCGACGCAAAATGACGCTGTCTCTGCGCGCGTGCGCAGTGGGCCTGGGCGGGTTCAGATCTCCGTTTGCAACTTTCATTTTGCATCATATTTTTAATGTGCACACATTAACACAATTGAACAGTAACAGGCAATCAAATCAACACACAAAACATTTTCTAAAAAAAGATTTTATTTACTGCAAAAACTTACAGTATTTTATTTGCAGTGTTTGCGTGCTCCTTTATAACATTTTACATAACATTTTACAGTACAACTTGATTATTAAAACAAGGACAGCTTCAATTCTTGATTTAGAAAAATGTATACAACAATGACCCCAATCATCCCATTCCAACCACTCATTACTCTTGACTCAACCAAAATTATTTCTGAAATATTGGTCATAAATGTGGTGCAAAAATGCTCCAAAATAAGGCTCAGAATGCACCAGAGAGCATCTAAAACTAGTTACATCCTCGAAAAATTCTATAAGATTCGTCAGACATGATTTACCTTTCATAAATCCATGCTGACTTTGTCCAATCATTTCACCACTTTCCAAATGTGCTGCTATCCCATGTTTAATAACTGACTTTAGCATTTTCCCCACTACCGATGTTAGACTAACTGGTCTGTAATTCCCCGTTTTCTCTCTCCCTCCCTTTTTAAAAAGTGGGGTTACATTAGCTACCCTCCAATCCTCAGGAACTACTCCAGAATCTAAAGAGTTTTGAAAAATTATCACTAATGCATCCACTATTTCTGGGGCTACTTCCTTAAGTACACTGGGATGCAGCCTATCTGGCCTTGGGGATTTATCGGCCTTTAATCCATTCAATTTACCTAACACCACTTCCCGACTAACCTGGATTTTACTCAGTTCCTCCATCTCATTTGACCCCCGGTCCGCTGCTATTTTCAGCAGATTATTTATGTCTTCCTTTAGTGAAGACAGAACCAAAGTAGTTATTCAATTGGTCTGCCATGTCCTTGTTCCCCATGATCAATTCACCTGTTTCTGACTGCAAGGGACCTACATTTGTTTTAACTTAGCTTTTTCTCTTCACATATCTATAAAAACTTTTGCAGTCAGTTTTTATGTTCCCTACCAGTTTTCTTTCATAATCTAATTTCCCTTTCCTAATTAAGCCCTTTGTCCTCCTCTGCTGGACTGAATTTCTCCCAGTCCTCTGGTAGGCTGCTTTTTCTGGCTAATTTGTATGCTTCATCTTTTGTTTTGATACTATCCCTGATTTCCCTTGTTATCCACGGATTCACTACCTTCTCTGATTTATTCTTTTGCCAAACTGGGATGAACAATTGTTGTAGTTCATCCATGCAGTCTTTAAATGCCTTCCATTGCATATCCACCGTCAACCCTTTAAGAATCAATTGCCAATCAATCTTGGCCAATTCACGTCTCATACCCTCAAAGTTACCTTTCTTTAAGTTCAGCACCCTTGTTTCTGAATTAACTATGTCACTCTCCATTCTAATGAAGAACTCAACCATATTATGTTCACTCTTGCCCAAGGGGCCACGCACAACAAGAATGATAACTAACCCTTCCTCATTACTCAATACCCAGTCTAGAATAGCCTGCTCTCTCGTTGGTTCCTCTACATGTTTGTTTAGAAAACTATCCCGCATACATTCCAAAAAATCCTCTTCCTCAGAACCCCTGCCAATTTGATTCACCCAATCTATATGTAGATTGAAGTCACCCATTATAACTGTTTTACCTTTGTTGCACGCATTTCTAATTTCCTGTTTGATGCCATCCCCAACTGCACCACTGCTGTTAGGTGGCCTGTACACAACTCCCACTAGCGTTTTCTACCCCTTAGTGTTTCGCAGCTCTACCCATATCGATTCCACATCCTCCAAGCTAGTCCTTCCTTTCTATTGCGTTAATCTCCTCTCTAACCAACAGCGCTACCCCACCTTCTTTTCCTTTCTGTCTATGCCTCCTGAATATTGAATATCCCTGGATGTTCAGCTCCCAGCCTTGGTCACCCTGGAGCCATGTCTCCGTGATCCCAACTATATCATATTCATTAATAACTATCTGCACATTCAACAAATCCACCTTATTATGAATGCTCCTTGCATTGAGACACAAAGCCCGTCAGGCTTGTTTTTACAACACTCTTACCCCTTATACAATTATGTTGAAAAGTGGCCGTTTTTTATTTTTGTCCTGGATTTGTCGGCCTGCCACTTTTACTTTTCACCTTGCTACCTATTGCTTCTACCCTCATTTTACAGCCCTCTGTCTCTCTGCTCATGCTCCCATCCCCCTGCCACATTAGTTTAAATCCTCCCCGACAGCACTAGCAAACACTCCCCCAAGGACATTGGTTCCATTCCAGCCCAGGTGCAGACCGTCCTGTTTGTACTGGTCCCACCTCCATCAAAACTGGTTCCAATGCCCTAGATATTTGAATCCCTCCCCCTTGCACCATTTTTGAAGCCACGTATTCATCTGCAATATCCACCTATTTCTACTCTGACTAGCACGTGGCACTGGTAGCAATCCAGAGATTATTACCTTTGAGGTCCTACTTTTAAGTTTATCTCCTAGCTCCCTAAATTCACCTTGTAGGACCACATCACGTTTTTTACCTATATCATTGGTGCCAATGTGCACCACGACAACTGGCTATTCACCCACCCCCTCCAGAATGTTCTGCAGCCGCTCAGTGACATCCTTGACCCTTGCACCAGGGAGGCAACATACCATCTTGGAGTCTTGTTTGTGGCCTCAGAAACGCCTATCTATTCCCCTTACAATTGAATCCCCTATTACTATAGCCCTTCCACTCTTTTTCCTCGCCTCCTGTGCCGCAGAGCCACCCACGGTGCCATGAACTTGGCTGCTGCTGCCTTCCCCTGATGAGCAGTTTTGGTCCTCTAATTTGAGGAAGGACATTCTTGCTATTGTGGGAGTGCAGCGTAGGTTTACAAGGTTAATTCCCGAGATGGCGGGACTGTCATATGCTGAGAGAATGGAGCTGCTGGGCTTGTATACTCTGGAATTTAGAAGGATGAGAGGCAATCTTATTGAAACATATAAGATTATAAAGGGTTTGGACACGCTAGAGGCATGAAACATGTTCCCGATGTTGGGAGAGTCCAGAACCAGTGACCACAGTTTGAGAATAAGGAGTAAGCAATTTAGAACAGAGATGAGGAAACACTTTTTCACACAGAGAGTTGTGAGTCTGTGGAATTCTCTGCCTCAGAGGGCAGTGGAGGTCGGTTCCCTGGATACTTTCAACAGAGAGCTAGATAGGGCTCTTAAAGATAGCGGAGTCGGGGGCTATGGGGAGAAGGCAGGAACGGGGTACTGATTGGGGATGATCAGCCATGATCACATTGAATGGCGGTGCTGACTCGAAGGGACGAATAGCCTACTCCTGCACCTATTGTCTATTGTCTATTCTTGACCCAAAATGTCACCCATACCTTCTCTCCAGAGATGCCGCCTGTCCCGTTGAGTTACTCCAGCTTTTTGTGTCTATTCCAGGATATTGGTCCCCTTCCAGTTCAGGTGCAACTCTTGTACAGGTCAACTCTGCCCCAGAAGACATCCCACTGGTCCAAAAATATAAATTCCTGCCCTCTGCACCACCTTCTCAACCACACGTTCATCTGCACTGTCTTACTGTTCCTACTCTCACTAGCATGTGACTAGTAAATCCAAGATCATTACCCGTGGGATCTTCCTTGGAGATAGAAGTTCCCCGTTTTAGGGACGACTTATAACAAATTTTAATACCTATTCGCTCAACGTCGGGCTGAAGGGCAGGTCGGCATCACATCTTTCTTCACAGGGCCAACCACTTAAATACAATATCAACCAGTGTAGCTGGGAGGCAAGATTATTACAATTCAGATCAGGACTGGCTGGATGGCACATCCACACGCTATATGGTTGACAGAGATAAGACTTTGCCTTCCATCACAGTGAGGAGGTGTTGGAGACTCTGTAAACTGTGTTAAGTGTGGGTCTTGGGTTTTTTTGTAATGTAAAAAACTGTAGTAATGATATTTCGTTCAAGCCTAGGTTCGAATGACAATAAATAGTATTCTATTCTATTCTTCTACTTTTACAACACAACGTTTTCCAGAAGCTCCACCATTTGTATGCGGGGGTGTAAAGTGTGTCCTATTGAGATGATCCACTGCAATTGCCAGGTTTGACTATTTTACTGAAAAAACATTGAAGACCAAAGGGCAGTGGTGTGCGTAATCACCATTGATTTGATGAACTTATCCAGACATTAAATCAAAACCCTGTAACTCTCCACTTAACAGTACAGCTGCTCCTCAACCTACGATGAGGTTACGTTCCGATAAACTCATCGTAAACTGAAATTATCGCAAGTCGAAAATGCATTTTATACATTGCGATCACGTGACCAGAAGTGACTTGCGACTGGATGCCGTTGCCGAGCATTTGCCAATTGTAAAGTCAAAATATTGCAAGTCGAAGCATCGTAAATCGGGGAGCACCTATATTGTATGAAGATTGTCCAAAGACAAAATATCTGGTACAAAGAGAACTTTGTCATCTTTTCCTCCGGGTGCATACACCCTGACAATGAATTATATGAATTGCAGTACATCAGTGAGTTAATATTGACGTGGTACAGTCACTCTTGATTGAATGATTGATTCATTGAAAGATGTCGCATGGAAATGGGCTCTTTGGCCCACTGAGTCCACACCGACCACTAGTTCTATGCTATCCCACTTTGGACAAAATACACGCTAGGGGCAATTTACGGAGGCCAATTAACCTGCAAACCTGCTTATCTTTTGGGATGTGGGAGGAAACTGGCATGTCTGACGAAAACCCAAATGGTCACAGGGAGAACGTGCAAACTTCACACAGATAGCATCTGAGGACAGATCGAACCCGCATCTCTGGCTGTGAAGCAGAAACTCTACCAGCTGCGACACTGTACTGCCCTATTTTGGTTTTAGTATTTGGTACTGGTGCACTGAAAATTTCAGTGTGCTGTTAGTTATAAAATGTAGTGCTGTGCCTATAGAGTAAGCAAAAATCAGGAGGTACCCTTGTAATTATATGCAAGGCACCCTCATCCTCCACCCCCACCACCCTCCCAAACCCATCCCTTAATGTAATGTTGATGTGTCAAACATATAACCCAGCCTGATGCATTAGCAATATCAGTTTATCTTTCTTGGAGGTAAACGGATATTGCTATACAATTACTATCTATACAACAATATCCATTATATATCAATACTATCAATATATTTCATATTACAGTAAACATTAAATGCTGTGTTTCTTTTTCTACTTTTGTTCTTTTCCATTTGCTTTGAATTTTGCTTTGTAACACTTGCAAAATACAGTATTAATTGGGACAAGATAGCGAGATAAATTCTAACGTTGGGCTCTAAATACATTATGTTCTGCTATAAGTTCAGACGTTTATCTGAAGGGGATTCAGAAGCAAGGTAAACATGGAGAAGGTATGCAGAAATTTAATAGTGACCTGGTTGTTGAAAAAGCAGTTGAAATGCTCATTACTTTATAATTTTTTTTTTTTTTTTTTTTTTTAATTTTTATTTATTAGAAGTACATTACATTACAACCACATACATGAATACTCGTCATTTGTATCTTCTTACAATTAATGTACTCCCTTTATTTTTATTTTTTTTACACTAGAAAAGGAAAAGATTGAAAGAAAGAAGAAAGTGAAGGAAAAAGTGAAAGTGTAGAAAAGTGTAGAAAATGTAACAACAAAAAAGGACGAAGACCCTATAAGAGCGAAATTAAAAAATAAATTAAAAAAAAGAGTTAAGAGATAGGCCCTAGGAAAAAAAAGAGAAAGAGAGGAAAAAAAAACAAAAAAAACAAACAAATATTTTTGTTTTGAGTATTACGTAAATAGGACATACCAACTCTTCAACTTTATAAATGGTTACAAGATTCGGCATGTCGAAGAGGATGCTCTTAAACTTCTACAGGTGCACGGTAGAGCGTATTCTGACTGGTTGCATTGTGGCCTGGTTCGGCAACTTGAACGTTCAGGAGTGAAAAATACTACAAAAAGCTTTGATCTCCCCACCATCGAAGGGATCTATCGTAGTCGCTGCCTCAAAAAAGCAGCCAAAATCATCAAGGACCCACACCATCCTGGCCACACACTCATCTCACCATTGCCATCACGACGAAGGTACAGGAGCCTGAAAACTGTAACATCTAGGTTCAGGACCAGCTTCTTCCCTATAGCCATCAGGCTATTAAACACAACAACAAATAAGGTCTGAGCTCTGAACTGCAAAAGACTATATAATTATTTGTTATTTGCACTATATTTGTTATTTATTGAACTTTTTCTTTTTGCCCTGTTATATACAATGTTTACATATTCACATATTCTGTTGTGCTGCGGCAAGTAAGAATTTCATTGTCCCATCCTGACATATGACAATAAAACACTCTTGACTTGACTCGAATGTGCAAAAGCTCAGAAGTTGCTTTGGAAATTAGAAAATTGGGTACTGCTCCATTTATGACTGCCATGCTTTAGTCAGGGTCTGAAGGTCATGGAAAGAGTGAACAAACAAATGCTAGTGATTGGAAGGTTCATTTAAATTGATAAACTGGAGAAAAAACTGAAAAGTGGGTTGTTAATGTATTCAAAACAACAGATAATCCATACATTATGACTGTAGGGACAGTTTATTCACAGCTGTTATCAGGCAACTGACTCATCATACCAATAACTAGAGAACATTTCTGAGCAACTCTCTACCCCAGTGGAGACCCTCAGATTATCTTTAATCAGACATTATCTTGTACTAAATTATTCCCTTTATCATGTATCTGCACACTGTGGTAATTGTATATGATTGTAATCATATACTGTCTTTCCGCTGACTGGTTAGCACACAACAAGTGTTTTATTGTACCTCGAAACATGTGAAAATAAACAAAACTAGTCGAGCTGCTGCCTTACAGTTCCAGTCACTTAGGTTCAATAGTGACCTCTGGTGTTGCCTGCGTGGACAATAGACAATAGACAATAGACAATAGGTGCAGGAGTAGACAATTCGGCCCTTCGAGCCAGCACCGCCATTCAATGTGATCATGGCTGATCATCCACAATCAGTACCCCGTTCCTGCCTTCTCCCCGTATCCCCTGACTCCGCTATTTTTAAGAGCCCTATCTAGCTCTCTCGTGAAAGTATCCAGAGAACCGGCCTCCACCGCCCTCTGAGGCAGAGAATTCCACAGACTCACAACTCTCTGTGTGAAAAAGATTTCTCATCTCTGTTCTAAATGGCTTACCGCTTATTCTTAAACTGTGGCCCCTGGTTCTGGACTCCCCCAACATTGGGAACATGTTTCTTGCCTCTAGTGTGTCCAAACCCTTAATAATCTTATATGTTTCAATAAGATTGCCTCTCATACTTCTAAATTCCACAGTATACAAGATCAGCTGCTCCATTCTCTCAGCATATGACAGTCCCGGGAATTAACCTTGTGAACCTACGCTGCACTCCCTCAATAGCAAGAATCTACTTCCTCAAATTTGGAGACCAAAACTGCACACAATACTCCAGATGTGGTCTCACTAGGGCCCTGTACAACTGCAGAAGGACCTCTTTGCTCCTATACTCAACTCCTCTTGTTATGAAGACCAAGATACCATTTGCGTTCTTCACTGCCTGCTGTACCTGCATGCTTACTTTCTTTGACTTATGAACAAGGGCCCCCCAGATCCTGTTGTACTTCCCCTTTTCCCAACTTGATACCATTTAGATAATAATCTGCCTTCCTATTTTTGCTACCAAAGTGGATAAACTCACATTTATCCACATTAAACAGCATCTGCCATGCACCTGACCACTCACCCAATCTGTCCAAGTCACCCTGCATTCTCATAGCATCCTCCTCACAGTTCACACTGCCACCCATCTTTGTGTCATCTGCAAATTTGCTAATGTTACTTGTTATCCCTTCATCTAAACCATTAATATATGTTGTAAATAGCTGCGGTCCCAGCACCGAGCCTTGCGGTACCCCACTAGTCACTGCCTGCCATTCTGAAAGGGACCCATTAATCCCTACTCTTTGTTTCCTGTCTGCCAACCAATTTTCTATCCATGTCAGAACTCTACCCCCAATACTATGTGCCCTTATTTTGCCCGCTAATCTCCTATCTGGGACCTTATCGAATGCTTTCTGAAAGTCCAGGTACACTACATCCACTGGCTCTCCCTTGTCCAATTTCCTAGTTACATCCTCAAAAAATTCCTAAAGATTAGTTAACCATGTTTTCCCCTTCGTAAATACATGCTGACTCGGACCGATCCTGTTACTGCTATCAAAATGTGCCACTATTTGATCTTTTATGATTGACTCCAGCATCTTCCCCACCACCGATGTCAGTCTAACGTCTATAATTCCCTGTTTTCTCTCTCCAGCCTTTCTTAAAAAGTGGGATAACATTAGCCACCCTCCAATCCACAGAAACTGATCCTGAATCTATAGAACATTGGAAAATGATCACCAATGCCCCCACGATCTCCAGAGCCACTTCCTTAAGTACCCTTCCTTCAGGCCCTGCGGATTTATCAGCCTTCAGTCCCATCAGTTTCCCAACACCATTTCTTGCCTAATGTGGATTTCAATTCCCCCATCACCACAGATCCTCTGGCCACTAGTACATCAGGAAGATTGTTTGTGTCTTCCTTAGTGAAGACGGATCCAAAGTACCAGTTCAACTCATCTGCCATTTCCTTGTTCCCCATAATAAATTCACTCTTTTCAGTCTTCAAGAGTCTAACTTTGGTCTTAACTAATTCTTTCCTCTTCACATTCCTAAAGAAGCTTTTACTATCCTCTTTACTTATGTGAAGAGGAAAAATTTAGTTTACACATTCTACCTATGACCACATGAGGCTCTTTGGAGTGATTTGGTTCCCTCTCATATCAGAAAGATGCAGAGGTTGGTAGATTAATTGATTGTTATAAATTGCCCCTAGTGTATAGGTGAGTGATAGAATATGGTGTGGTTGGTAGAAATGTCGGGAGAATAACAATGGTTCCTTGTACACGTGACAATAATAAACTAAACTAAAAGGGTGGTAAAAACAGATACAATTGGGGTATCATAAAGGCGTTGAAGGAGTCTGAAAAGAAAAATAAATGTAAGGCTTCAGGGAAGAAACTGGGAAATGGATCGCATTGGATTGTCCTTTCAAAATGCTGGCATGTATGCCGTTGACTTCTCATGCTATATTGATTTTATGAGTCTAAAATGGATAAAACGCCAAGGTGCCTGGATGAAAGCAATATATTTGATTTAATGGGCTGTTAAAAATAAATTAGGTGAATTAATTGAAAAGCTCAACACATGAGAAAAAGACCATGTACTACAAATATTAACAGTGTTCCCTGGGCCTGCACTTTCTGAGTAAATTTGGTTACCCTTCTAAAAATTAAAAGGAAACCAAAGTTTTAAGTGTCATAGTCAAGACTATTCTAGAGAGTAATAGGGACTGATTCCTATTTTAGTTTTTTTTTGTTTTAGTTTTTAGAGATACAGCACGGAAACAGGCCCTTTGGCCCACTGAGTCCGTGCCGACCTGCTATCCCTGTACACTTGCACTACCCAACACACTAGGAACACTTTACAATTTTTACCGAAGCCAATAAACCTACATACCTGTACGTCTTTGGAGTGTGGGATGAAACCGGAGCACCCGGGGAAAACCAAATGGGGTCACAGGGAGAAAGTACAAACTCCGTACAGACAACTCCCGTAGTCAGGTTCAAGCCTGGATTTGGGTTGTAAGGTTGCGACTCTACTGCTGTGCCACTGTGTCGCCCAAGTTAATGAGCCAAAACATAGGAACTGCCTGTTCTCATCTGCCAAGGTCTCAACGTGCGCACACTGAGGAAAAGGTCTGGCTGCACTCGAATCTGATCCCTCAGCCATTCTATGGGCAGCACCAGTGTACAATCATTTGATGGAGGTCACTAATCCTGCCGAAAAACAGTGCAGGTAATAGTTTGGGGGACGAAATGTGTAGAGCAGGAGGAATCCTGATGAATCCTGTTGAAGAAGGGTCTCGACACGAAATGTCACCGATTCCTTCTCTCCAGAGATGCTGCCTGTCCCGCTGAGTTGCTCCTGCATTTTGTGTCTAATAGTTTGGTGATGTTGCTTTATTTTGATGTTTACAATGATTCACTATTTTAAGACATCTAAAATAATTTAAAAAATACATATTTTTATTTCAATAAATGCATTTGTATAGATTTTAAATGTTTTTTCACCAGCAGGGCCATTTGAAGAGATTTCAAAAGACTTTGACAATGGGTGGTTTCAAAGGCTGACATGGTATTCCGGGACGGGGGGTCTCAGGACATGAACCTTGATCCCACTTGAGAGAATGGAGTCGGCACTGCTTCATCCATGCCTCTAACGTGCAGAGGACCAGGCTGTCTGCTCCTCCACACAGACCAGACTTTCCACCATTGACTCCATCTGCACCATGCTGCCTTGGATAAGCAGCCAACATAATCAAAGCCTTGTCCCAAAGACTTGTAATCATGTATTGTTTTACCGCTGCCTGGATTGCACGCAACAAAAGCATTTCACTGTACCTCGGTACAGGTGACAATAAGCTAAACTGAACTGAGGTGCAGAAGATTGAAAGCGCGTACCACCAGTCTGGAACAGCTTTTTCCCCCTTTGTTAACAGGCTTCTGAACGGTCCTTCCACAAGCAAAGGCACTCTCTGATTCACCTCTCTCCCATTGGATTTTGTCAATGGAACTGGTTCCCAGCTCAAATGCTGAGAACAATATTCCGCACTGTATCTTCCCCTTTGTTCTATCCATTGTACTTGAGTTTTACGATTGTATTTATGTATAATATTATCTGATCTGTGTGGATAGCATGCAAAACAAAACTTTTAACTGTACCTCGATACTCGTGACAATAATAAACCTAAACCTGCAACTACACATCAGGACACAGTATGCCGTGCAAGCAGACAACCTGGGCAGCACAATCCCACACAATGTTTCTTACCTGGAAGTGATTAAACATTGACAGTTATTTGCAGTTGTTTTCGTCGCATTTTACCTCTTGTGGTTGTCACAATGTGGATCAGTCATCTTGCTTCTTTTATAACGCAATTGAAGCTGCGATGATATCCTGCAGGGGATAATTAAACAGTATAACACCAGAATAAATCACCTTATGAATCACAGCAGCCAAACACGAATGGGTGGCACATATTTTTCATGCTGTGCAGTAATAGAATCCATTGTGATATCAATAGCTGCAAAATATATCTTGCATGTATTAGCAGCTGCAGCCATGACAAATTTAAAAATAAAACATGGAATAACAAAATGGCTTTCAGCCTATCCGATCCTCTGAAATAAAATACAGTCCTTTGGGTTTATTCTTCAGATGAAAAGTTCAGCATAAATAATCATAATTCCCAAAAGCAAGCCTATTTATTCAAATGAATGCTGCCTGATAACAGAAAGTCTGGGTGATATAGTGAGCCAGGCCTGGTTGATATATAAATAAGGTGCTGAACATTTTATGCCCTTGAACTACTGAAATTATCCAAGGAAAAAGTGTATAAAATTATGAGAAGCATATTTAGGGTAGATAGTCAGTCATTTCCCCAAAGAAGGAATGTCAAGTACTGGAGGGCATTGTTTTAAGATGAGAAGGGGAAAGATTAAAGGAGATTTACAAGGCACGTTTCTTGCACAGTGATCGGCAGGTGCCTGAAATGCGTTGCTAGGGGAAGTGATGGAAGCAGATAGGATAGCAACATTTAAGAAACATTTGGACTGCCATATAAACAGACAGAGAATGGAGAGATATTGGCCACGTGCAGACATGTGCAGTTTCAATTGGCACAATGATCAGTACAGACCTTATGGGCCGAATGGCCTGTTTGTGTGCTGTATTGGTATATATAGTATGTTAAATAGGATTTGTTTGGTTGCTGTGTTAGTAAAACTGCTGATTTACCTTTTAAAATTTGTGCAGAAGTTAATCAGAATTATTCAGAAGGGCCGAATGGCCTACTCCTGCACCTATTGTCTATTGTCTATTTCTGCTACAGTTACCACAGTATCAACATTTAACAAACAAACAACGTTTTTCCCAATCCTAAATCAAAATCTATTTGTAAATTGTTTAATGCTTCACAACATCTTCAGTTACTTGTACATTGTTCATTTTAACTCATTTCACCATCTTGTATTAAAGAAGGGGTTAAATATTAGACGGTTTATGATTTCAGGTTTGTCGTTAATAAAACAAAGCACCTTTTCTACTGGGTATCACTATCAGTTACAGTTCTGTCAGTCAGTGACCAGGCTCTGTAAACAACCATGGACCAGAAACCTCACTGAAGGTGCAATAGCACTGTAACATCAACCAGAATTGATCAGCCTCAGGATGTTGACACGCCTAAAATCTGGTATTGTTTTTCATCTGCAGTTATCTGCAGAACTTAGCTTTTAGTTTTCTAACAAATGGCTAAACAAAAGGGGATAAAATTACATTTTTTGCAAAATGGAGTATTTTCCTCAGGGAGGGAAGGCCCCATCATTTCTGTCAAGAATAATATTTTAAAGAAAGCAAATACTCTTCAGATCTAAGAACACCGATGCAAACGCCATAACATGCAATCTGCTTTGTGGCATTCTATTATTTATGTGAGAAATCTTTGCACTAGTCAATTCACAGTCAATCATTTGTTGACTGTGAATTATTAAAAAGGTATGACCTTCAATGTCGACTCATGCTAAATCCCAAGAACATAAAGGTGATATGGTTCTGGTTAGCTACCTGCCGAATGATGAATATATATTTTTGTTCAAAATCCGACAGTTAAAATCTGATTTTTGTTCTGGTGTTGCCAAAGAATATAGTTCTTTCCAAGCAATAAAGCATCACAAAACAATCGACAGGAATGTTATGTGACAAAAATTAATACCAAACAAAAGAAGAAACATTATTGGTATTGGTATTGAATTATGATTGTCACGTGTACAATCATACAGAGATGGAGCAAAAATGTTTGTTTTGCATGTTATCCAGGCAAATCTTACTGCACATAAGTACATCAAGCAGTGCAAAGGATAAAATAAAAATATTGTACAATATAGTTCTAAAGCTGTGGACAAAGTGTGGATAAAAAAAGTCCAAGTGCCAGAAAATATTGATTGGAAAATAGGGAAATTTATCCCTAATATACGAGACGTCCATTGAAGAATTGAAAACAGTGGGGAAGAGGCTCTTCTTGAATGTTGTGGTAAGTGTTTTCAAATGTTTGCATCTTATGCCCAATGGAAGAATGACTGGAGGGGGTGTGAGTGCTCTTTGATTATGTTGGTACATCCCAAAGGCAGCATGCAGAGTAGATGGAGTCAGGGGGTTGGGGAGGGGAGGCCATCTTTTTATAATGGATTGTAAGGGCGTAACAACACTCTGTATGTATTGTCTTGTGCAGAGCAGTTACCATACCAAGCTGTGAGGCATCCTGAAAGGTTAATTTCTGTGGTGCATCTATAGAAATGGGTAAGAGTCATTGAAGGCATGTTGAATTTCCTTCAACTTCTGAGGAAGTGGACGCATTGATGTGCTTCCTTGGCCGTAGTGTTAATGTGGTTGGACGAGGACAAATTGTCAGTGATATTTACACCTTGTAACTTGAAATTCTTGTCCATCTCCACTTCAGCATTGACATAGTTGTGCTAAATCTTAAATAGAAACAAGAAGTAAAATAAAACTTTCAAACAAATGTAAGAATGGACATTGTCAATAAAAGATGCTTAATATTTTGACTGTTAATGGCTTCAAATAGGGGGTGAAGAATATAGAAAGGGCCAGAAATGGAAAAACATAAAGTTGACAGCAAATTACAAAGAAAAGAAGCGATGGCCTGATAGAGTGATCTAAACATATGGGTACACTTTCGAATCACTGGGTTGGTTGACAGGGAGCAAATACAATTAAGAAATCAGCTATAAGTGAACACAATCTGGAGTGAACTATGATTAAAGCACCTGAATTCTAGTCATGTTGCAAAAACTCCAAAACTGAGTGTATTTTATTTTTAAAAACTCATCTGTAGTTGCTGATACAAATCTTCTGCGATAAAGCTCCCATAGTGGCTGGTGGAAAAGATTGGATTAAATGATTTTGGGGATAAGAAACATTAATTGTGTGGATAGACTGGAGAAGATGGTGTTTTTCTCCTTGGAAGAGAGAACGATTACACAGAAAGAGCAAGGAAACAGGACTGATGGGGTTGTTGGTATCAATGTGGTGTCAAGGTATCAGATATCACCTTCTGCGACAATTATGATTCTATACCAGTAACAGAATAAGTCATAAAATAAAGCAAAAACTTAATTTATATCCATGTGACAAACCAGAATGGTAGTAATTACCTAAAACCATATTAAATAATATTTAAAAACACATATAAAACTGATGTTGACATGTGTGGCATGTGTCAGATTTTGCAACAGTTGCCTTGCTTTGGAGCAGTGAATGATTTTGCATGAAAAGTTGGTTAATTCAAGACTTCCATAACTGACCTACAGTTCTTGATTTATAATCTCCTCACAATGATAGGGAAGGTCTACTCTTATCACTGTGCTGGTTAGTGATTAGTGAATTGGATGCACAAAGTGAAGCTGCAAGATGTGCCAAATTATAGAGTGCTGAAGGCTAAATGTTTTTATTATTTCCACAAAAGTTGATAAAGACATAATGTTATTCATTTTTGTACTGTGATTTTGCACGCTGCCTCTTGTCATCACAATAGAGTGGTCTGAGATGTGGCAATCAAACACTCTCTGAGTTAATTTAGTTTAGTTTAGTTATGAGATGCAAGAAACAGGTCCTTCAGCCCACCGAGTCCACACCGATCATTGATCACCTGCTCACACACTAGGGGGACATTACAGAGGCATCCCAGGGTCCTCAGGGAGGTGGCTCCAGAAATAGTGGACGCATTGGTGATCATTTTTCAATGTTCAATACATTCAGGATCAGTTACTGTGGATAGGAGGATAGCTAATGTTATCCCACTTTTCAAGAAAGGAGCGAGAGAGAAAACGGGGAATTGCAGACCAGTTAGCCTGACGTCGGTGGTGGGAAAGATGCTGGAGTCAATTATTAAAGAGGTAATAAAGGGGCATTTGGATAGCAGTAAAAGGATTAGTCCGTCAGAATGGATTTATGAAAGGAAAATCATGCTTCTCTAATCTTCTGGAATTTTTTGAGCATGTGACAAGTAAAATGGATGAAGGGGAGCCAGTGGATGTAGTGTATCAGAAAGCCTTTGATAAGGTCCCACACAGAAGACTGGCGACTAAAATTAGAGCACATGGTATTGGGGTAGGGTGTTGACATGGATAGAAAATTGGTTGACAGACAGGAAGCAAAGAGTAGGAGTGAACGGGTCTTTTTCACAATGGCAGGCAGTGGCGAGTGAAGTGCCGCAAGGCTCGGTGTTGGGGCTGCAACTGTTTACCATATATATTAATGATTTGGAAGAGGGAATTAGGAGCAACACTAGCAAGTTTGCGGATGACACAAAGCTGGGTGGCAGTGTGAACTGTGAAGAGGATGTTAGGAGGTTGCAGGGTGACCTGGACAGGTTGAGTGAGTGGGCAGATGCGTGGCAGATGTAGTATAATATAGATAAATGTGAGGTTTTGGTGGCAAAAACAAGGGGGCAGATTATTATCTCAATGGGGTTAGCTTACGGAAGTGGGAGGTACAGCGAGACCTGGGTGTCCTTGTACACTGGTCACTGAAAGTTGGCATGCAGGTACAGCAGGCAGTGAAGGAAGCTAATGGAATGTTGGCCTTCATGCCAAGAGAATTTCAGTATAGGAATAGAGAGGTTCTTCTGCAGTTGTATAGGTCTCTGGTAAGACCACATCTGGAGTATTGCGTACAGTTTGGCCTCCTAATTTGAGGAAGGACATCCTTGTGATTGAGGCAGTGCAACGTAGGTTCACAAGATTCATCCCTGGGATGGCGGGACTGTCATATGAGAAAAGATTGAAAAGACTAGGCTAGTATTCACTGGAGTTTAGAAGGATGAGGGGGAATCTTATAGAAACATATAAAATTATAAAAGGACTGGACAAGCTAGATGCAGGGAAAATGTTCCCAATGTTGGGCGAGTGCAGAACCAGGGGCCACAGTCTTAGAATAAAGGGGAGGTCATTTAAGACTGAGGTGAGAAAAAACTTTTCAGAGAGTTGTGAATTTGTGGAATTCCCTGCCACAGAGGGAAGTGGAGGCCCAATCACTGGATGGATTTAAGAGAATTCGATAAAGCTCTAGGGGCTAGTGGAATCAAGGGATATGGGGAGAAGGCAGGCACAGGTTATTGATAGGGGACGATCAGCCATGATCACAATGAATGGCGGTGCTGGCTCGAAGGGCCGAATGGCCTCCTCCTGCACCTATTTTCTATGTTTCTATGTAATTAACCTCCAAATCTACACATCTTTGGGATGTGGGAAGAACCCCGCATGGTCACAGGGAGAACATGCAAACTCCATTGAGACAGCGCCTGTGATCCAGATCGAACCTGGGTCCCTGGCGCCATGAGGCAGCAGCTCCACCGATGCACCACTGCGCTGCCCCTAGGTTTAGCTTAGCTTGTACTTGGTGATTGGTGATTTCTATCCTGTATCTCTACACTAAAACTAAAACTAAACTAGAACTGGTCAATGAATAGTACATGAAACAGATTATCGAGAGGGCAGCATTATTAGCTATAGGTTGAAGGGAGTACTGTGATTAAGTTCAGAATATGAATTTCCATGATCCAATTCACTTGGAGAAATGTTACTGAGTTAGGTTAAAGTCTGGCCCATATACTTACTACCTCCTCACATTCTGAAAATTTATAAAAATCAATGTAAATTCCAACTATGATGCTCTATTTGATTGCTTTAGGACATTTTGGACCAAAATATTGGAGGCAGAAAAACTCTGTTGAAAACTTAAAACAAAATGCTACTCTCAATCCATTTTTCTGGAGCAACATATTCATATATCTGTGGATTAGTGGCATTGTGGGGTAGCTTTTAGACTTTGACTATACCAAGTGCAGACCCGTTGGGTCTGCTCCCCAATGCAAGATTCCACCACTCACTCATTCCACCGACGCAAGCCGTTCCCCCAACGCAATATTGTACCACTCATGCATAGCCCCCAACTGTGCAGGTGCAGCTCATTTCTCCTCATCCCCAGCACTCCCCCCTCCTCCTCTTCACCCTCCCTCTTCAATCCCTAGAGAGGGAGGGGTGTAGAGAGGGAGGGGGGGTAGAGAGGGAGTGGTGGTAGAGAGGGAGGGGGAGTAGAAAAGGAGGGGGCAGAGAGGGAGGGGGGTAGAGAGGGAGAGGGGGCAGAGACGGAGGGGGGTAGAGAGGGAGGGGTGGTAGAGAGGGAGGGGGTTAGAGAGAGGGGCAGAGAGGGAGGGGTAGTAGAGAGGGAGGGGGAGGGGGTAGATAGGGAGAGGGTAGTGAGGGAGGTGGGTAGCGAGAGAGAGGGAGGGGGGTAGAGGGAGACTGAGGGGGTAGAGTGGGGGGAGGGAGGATAGAGAGGGAGAGGGCGAGGGAGAGAGAGGGAGGGGGTAGAGAGGGAGAGGGGTTGAGAGGAAGGGGGTAGAGAGGGTGGGAATAAGGGTATATAGGGAGGGGGCATCTCCCTCTTCAACCCCTCCCCATCTCCCTCCTCCACACCTCCCCCATCTCCCTCTACCACCCCATTTTCCTCCTCCTCATTTCCCTCATCCTCCTCTCGTCATGCCTATTCCCAGCCCCAGGACCTACCCAGGTCATAGAGCAGCGCCAGGGCCTGGAACTCAGCCTGGTTCTCGTACTCGGCCCAGCCCTGGTTGTGGACTCCAGCCATCAGCTCGGCCACCACCTCGGCTCCAGTGCAGGCCCCGACTTCATCTCTAGACTGCAGCCATCAGCTCGGCTTCCACCTGGGCTCCAGTCCAGGCCCCGACTTCATCTCTAGGCTCCTCCCTGACCCTGGACCCAGGCTCGTCCTTGGTTCCTGCGGCGGCTTCTTTCTCGCCCCCGGTCACGGCCCCATCCCAAGCCCCGGGCTCGGCCCTCACTCCAGCTCCAGCACCACCCTCCCCGTCCGGCGTTGGGCACCGGCAGCTGGCAGCCGCCGCCACTCCTCATTCACTGCGAACGCTGGAGAGACCCTCCCTCCCGGAGTGTCCCGTCCTGCCTTTCGAGTGCATTGTGACGTCACTCGGGGTTTTTTTCTGAAATGGGTGAGTTTTCCGGCTGTTTTTAAAGCATTAAATGATTAATAACTTCAGAAATATAGGTGGGAATGCAACAGGAAGATGTCTATCGCCTCGACGGGAAAAATGTGAGTAGGATGTGCGAAAATGGGAAGCATTTGGAAGAAAATAGGAATTAACCAGATTGGCACATACACACACACGCACAAACACACACACACAGCCACAAATAAGCCGAAGACTTTTAGAATTGTAGGGATAGAGATGTCTTAAATTGCATCCCATAAGAAAAGCTGCACTGTCGTTTTACTTCCATCGATCTGTAGGAAGAAAGAAGGACAAATGGTCAGGTTCTCTTACCACAGGCTTCATTCTGTTCTTTGCCTAAGCAATGTCCACTGTCTATGCAGTAAAAATTAATATATGCAGATGCATTGAATATGCAAAGAATGAGTCAGCTTACAACTCAGTGGTATGAATATTGATTTATCTAACTTATACAACCCCAGCATTCCCACTCTCTTTATCCCTCCCCCACCAAAGTCACACCAGTTTCTAATTTTCAACAAAACGGACAGTAAACAATGGCCTGTTTTCTTCATCATCGTTACTTTTTTGCATTTATTTTATTCATTTTTCTTTGTCTCTCTACATCTTTGTCTATATCTCTCATTTCCCTTATTCCTAACTAGTCTGAAGAAGGGTCTCGACCCGAAACGTCACCCATACCTTCTCTCCAGAGATGCTGCCTGTCCCACTGAGTTACTCCAGCATTTGGTGTCTATCTGAGTCAACTTGAAATTGCACAGTGGCTTGCAGAGTTTCTGCTTAGATCTATCTCCCTATTTTTTTCAAATACAATATTATCTTTATTTTTCAATTAAGTATCTACATTATTTTCAGAAGGTTTCAATTTCCACCATGGAACCTAGGAATGATATCTGAAAAAAACTCTTCTCTACATTTGTTCCCTTGTTGTTCCCTTTAACTAATGAACCATTCGCTGGGGAAAAGGGCCTTTCTCAATTTACCTCAACATATCATTTTGAAAAGCCTCACTATATTTTGTCTCTTTCTCTCTTCCACTGGTGCAGGGTGACTCATTTACATTTTTCTGAAAGGAAATACAAAAGGGACAATGCACTTTATTTTGTGCTCAATTATTTACAGAGCATGTAATGAATTGCGAGGTCTGACGGTGGCAGTGGTGACAAGCGAGACACTTAAAACAGAACAGAATTCATTAATTATTTGAGTTTTGATTCTTCTTGCATTCCCCACTGATGAATCCTTTGAAAACTCGTCTTGCTGATGTGCTTTTCATGCTCCTCTGTCTCACCAGGAATCTCTGTGTAAGTCGCTTTGTACTGCAAACTTATGCAGGGCCTAGCAAGCTATCATTCAGCGAGGTGTGCCTTCCAGATGAAACATTAAACCAAGGCTCTGTCTCTCCCAACAGGTGGATGTGACACTGTTTTGAAATAAAGTGATTTTTTTCCCTACAGTGATCATGCCAAATGTTTATTCTCCAGTCACGGAAATACATAATTTGACCATTGGTACATTATTTAGGGACTTTATTGTGCACAAATTAGAGACTGTCTTTCTGAAGACAATACATAAATATTGGTTATAATATACTTAGGTGTCTTCTAGGATAAATTTAAATTAAATTAAAGCACCTTAACCACCAGCAGCAACTTCCATTTATATTGTGCATCAATTGTAGCAAATGTGTCGCAAGATGCATTGTTATACAAATAACTGAAGGCAACATAAGGCCAAATAAGCAATGCCTTAGTCCAGGAGATACATTCTAAATAGTGTTTTAAAGCAGTTAAGAGAGGTAGAGAGATAGAGTAATTAAGGGTGAGAATAAAGTTTCGAGTTGAGGTCCTTGATAGTTGACGGTACAATCACCAACTATAAATAGACCTATAAATCAGGGAGTATTGAAAAAGTTAGAGTTAGAGGAGTGCTCATTTTTAGTTCAGATATACAGCATGGAAACAGGCCCTTCGGCCCACCATGTACGTGCGTACCAGCGATCCCTGCATATTAACACTATCCTACACACACTAGGGACAATTTACACATACACCAAACCAATTAACCTACCAAACCTGTACGTTTATGGAGTGTGGGAGGAAACCGGAGTACCCGGGGAAAACCCACGTGGTCATGGGGAGAACGTACAAACTCCGTACAGACAGGCACCCGTAGTCAGGCCTGAACCCGGGTCTCTGGCACTGTAAGACAGCAACTATACTGCTGCGCCACCATGCCACCTCCACCCTTCAATAGCTTAAAGCATTATAGCACTAGAGGGGATGGTGAAAGGCAAGTCCAGGAAGGGATAGTGGGTAACAAAGTATTTTGGATCTTGGACTTCATAAATTGAATACAAAACCAGTGAAGTCCTGCTAAAACGTTATAAAGCTCCTGGTAGACCAGAACAAAAATATTGTTTCCAGCTGAGGAAAGACATAAACGTCTTTGACTGAGTGCAGGGAGAGGTTTACCAGAATGATTCCAGGTTGAGATATTTTAGCTACATGTTTAGACTGGAGAAGCTGGGGTTTATTTTCCTTGGACCCAGGAGGTTGGGGAGTTTTGATAAAGGTGTATAAGCTTAGCACAGGTTTAGATAGGATAGGCAAGGAACAGGTATTCCTATTAGCCGAAGGACTAGGAGACACAACTTTCAGATATTGAGTAAGAAATACTAGATGCTAGGAAGAAGTGTTTTATCCACTGAATGGTTCGGGAAGGTGCTGGAAGACAATGAATGATTTCAGAAAGACATTGGATAGGCATTTGAAGGAAAGATGATAATGAGACGGTACTGGTCTTCACACTTCATAATGACATGTCAAACTAACATCATGCAATGATGTCAGGAGAGCATGGAACACAACTTAGAAGGGCGGCACGGTGGCGCAGCGGTAGAGTTGCTGCCTTACAGCGCTTGCAGTGCCGGAGACCCGGATTCGATCCTGACTACGAAGGCTATCTGTATGGAGTTTGTACGTTCTCCCCGTGAACTGCATGGGTTTTCTCCGAGATCTTCGGTTTCCTCCCACATTACAAAGAAGTACAGGTTTGTAGGATAATTGGCTTGGTGTAAGTGTAAATTGTCCCTAGTGTGTGCGGGGATCGCTGGTCGGCGTGCTCAGTGGGCCGGTGGGGGCCTGTTTCCGCACTGTATTTCTAAACCAAACTAACCTAAAATAAAGCTATTTGGCATTTTGAATGCTGGAGCATTATGGAGCATTCCCGCCAGCCTTATTCCTCTTTTTATTCTCCATAGCCCTGCAAATATTTATCTAATTCCTTTCTGAAAGCTACAGTTGAATCTGCATCTATCACACAAACATTGAACACAGAACACCACAGCACAGGAACAGGAACCTTCAGCACCCAATTGAACATGGTGCCAAGATTAACTAATCTCCTCTGCCTGCACGTGATCCATATCCCTCCATTCTCTGTATATTCATGTGCCTATTTAAAAACCTCAAAAATGCCACTATTTTATTTCCTTCCACCAACATCACTGGCATCGAGTTCCAGACACTCTCCATTCTCCGTGTAATAACCTTGCCCCGCACATGTCCTCTAAACGTTGCCCCTCTCACCTTAAAGCTATGTCCTCTAGTCCTTCACACTTCCACCCTGGGAAATAGGTTCTGACCATCTACTCTATCTATGCATCTCGTAATTTTATTTACTTCTATCAGGTTTCCCCTCAATCTCCGATGCTGCAGAGGAAACAATCCAAGTTTGCACAGGAAGCAGTACATTCAAAAGCATTGTAACTTGATGCATAAAACAGAAGACTCTCCTCTTGTTATTTATTTTTGGTCTTGCATATCTCTTTTGAGTGATTGCGAGAGCTGTCTCCTTTTCCCTTGCAACCTCGGTCACCATGGCAACCACAGTCTCTGTTGCCGCTGTGTGATTTCCACGGAGACCGGGCCTTCAAGGGCTGGCACCTTTCTTTCACTGCTACACAGTGATGTGTTGAAAGATGACCAATATTGGGTGAAGTCTCAACAGCAATCATGTAGTCACCATTTTAGCACTTGTTTCTGGCTATAAAGTACCCTAATGCCATTCCAATCTGGACTTTGGTCAATTTGGTGTAGGTTTTGTTGGTGTCGCAACTGGACATTGGTGCTAAATGCAGACATGATTTAGTGCATCATGAATGGCTGCAATCCAATTTCTCTGCACAGCAGGATGGCACTCGGCATTACGTGTTCATGCGGCCACAAAATGGCCTTTGTTAATCCAATTTTGCGGCTCTTAGGCCACAGCCCAACAGATCTGGTTGAGGTTATCTGCCCCATTCTTGAAAGCTGAGACTTCCAGACCCCACTAATTATGAGTTATGTAACTTCTCTCAATTCTCTTCTAATCCTTCAAACAGTTACAATTCACTTAGATTCCTTTCTTAATATTACTAAACTCTACTACAAATAGAATACTTCTGAACCATGGACTCTGTAAAAGAGAAAATACAGCAAATCATTTGTGCACAGCAAACTCCCACAAACAGTGTTGAGATGAAGACTAGATAATGTATTAGTTTTAGTTTAGTTTAGTTTAGAGATACAGCGTGGAAACAGGCCCTTGGGCCCACCGAGTCCTCGCTGACCAGCGGTCACCGCACATTAACACTATCCTACACACACTAGTGACAATTTACAATTATACCAAGCCAATTAACTTACAAACCTGTAGATCTTTGGAATGTGAGAGGAAACCGGAGATCCTGGGTAAAACCCACGCAGGAGAACGCACAAACTCCATACAACAAGCACCCGTAATCGGGATCGCACCCGGGTCCCTGGCGCCCTAAGGCAGCAACTCTAATGCTGTGCCACTGTGCCGTCCTCATATTGATTGATGGATACAATTTGCTCAAAACACTAAGAATAATTTTCCTGTTCTTGAAGGTAGTGTAATGTGATCTTTTACATCCTGAGGGACAAACTGTCTTTATTTTAACATCCCATCTGAAAACCTATAGATCCAAGAGCATTTCACTCCATTAATGGCCTGCTGTACTGCATTGGTAGTCTTAATCCTATGTGCTCAAGTCTCTGGAGTGGGAGGAGAAACTGGAGCCTTCTCTCACAATGGCAGACTGTGCCATGCAACTTACACAATGAATATCAGGACAGTATTAACCGCAAGATAGGAGACTGTGCAGGAACATTGGTAGAAACCAGAGGGGCAGAGATCTTAATGGCACAGTTAAGTTTAGAATGTTTTTGCTGATAGCTAGTTGAACTAGTCAGCTCCCACTATAGCTGCAGATGCTGGAATCTTGAGTCTGAGAAGTCAGGCACATCAGACAACATCTTTGGAGGGGATGGACAGATGACATCTGTGTTCCTCCAGCACTGTGTTTCACCCACACTGTACATGAATCGGACAGAAATGTTGGAGAGATGTGGGCGATGCACAGGCAATGGGACTAGTTTGGATGGCAACTTGCTTGGCATGGGTGAGATGGCCAAAGGGCCTGTTTCTATGCTGCATTGTTCTGTGGCTTTACAATGTTATCTTGATAACAACTCTGACCATCAGGGGCGCCGTATAATTGGCAGCCTCGCCAACAGTCTGTTTTTTTGTCTTTTTTAAAATTTTAGTGTGTTAAAAGTTCATGTAAATGTTCTCCGGTTTGTTTTATGTGAGGAGAGGGGAAGGGGAAGGGGTCGCAGGTAACTTTTTTTCAGTTTCTTAACTTGCCGGAGATGCGATTAATATTCGGATCGCATTCTCCGGTCGCTCTGCGGCAGGCACGTGCCGTCAGGGTAGGTAAGGTAGGCACTGCCTACCCTGACTAAAATTATGACATGGTAATCATTAAATATAAATAGTAAAGGCATGGGAGAATTATGCCTATCTAAGAGATCGATCTCTTAGGTAGGCATAATTCTCCGTGCCTTTCAACCGCAGCACTTGTAACATGTGAAGGTCTGTGCAGCCCACGTGCCGTCTGCGCTGCTTGAAGCCATAAACTTCAAGCGGTGCTGAAGGCAGCTGAAATTCTGCCTTTGCTGTACTGCGCAGCGCAAGTTTCTTGGCGGGTTTTTCAAATATGGATTGCCATTATCTGAAGTGTATGTTAGGAAGCAAAGAGAGAAGAATGGAGTTCGTGTACCAATACCGTGGTAAGTACATTTCTTGGTACTTTATGCTTTTAAATACTGTATTTCCAGGGGTGGGTGGGGGGAACAGCTCCTTTCACAGTGTTTGAGGAGTCTGGCCCGGGGTAAAGTTGCGGGGAAGGCAGGAGCGTTGTGAAGGAGGGGATCGGGGCCAGTAACCCACTTGCGACGCTCTTGGCACGGAGCCACCGCATTGTGGCCGGGAGTGAATTAGCTTGGGTGGCTGCCGAAGCGCTCCGGGCACGGACAGCAGAACTGGCCGCCACTTCCGAGGAAGGAAGCAGCTCAGGTGACTGTGAGTGGCCGCCGGGACCACACAGCAGAACAGGCTGCCACTTCAGCCCCTTCTGCTGGTCCCCGCTCACCTCTGCAGTGCTCTCCGTCTGAACACCTCTCTCCTGCCGCTCGCCAGCCGGCTTCCCGCAAATCCTTAAATTCCGACAGTGCGCTCAAGGGACCAATTGAGGTTACTTGGCTGTGGGAATTTAAGGATTTGCGGGAAGCGGCTGACATGAGTGAAGCTGGCGAGCGGCAGGTGAGAGGTGTTCATACGGAGAGCACTGCCAGAGGTGAGCGGGCCGGCAGAAGGCACTGAAGTGGCAGCCGCTTCTGCTGTCGGGTCCCGGCGGCCACTCGCAGTCACCCGAGCTGCTTCCTTCCCCGGATGTGGCGGCCAGTTCTGCTGTCCGTGCCCGGAGCGCTGCGGCAGCGGTGAGTGAGTTACTGACATGATCTCTGACCTTCTCCTTCTCAACACTCCTGCCCTCCCCGCATCTTTAACCCCTGGCACAGACTCTCCACACGCTGTGAAAGGAACTCTTCCTCCAATTGGACCCTTGAATTAGTATTGTCATTCAATAAGATGACAACTGATTCAACGTCCCGGTGTGCTCCCGTTTTTCCCACCATCTCTCCACCTGCCTTCATCCTCCGTCACCCACCCATTCAGTAATTAAAAAATGAAGGAGATTTAGAAGCCTTGGGTAAATTGAATTGTTACTTATTTTTATTTTTTTATTTTTAAGGAGAGAACAATCTGCGCATGCGCAGTTTAAGATTTTTTTTAAAAGCTGCCTGCCTACCTTGAATAATTACTCACGGCACGTGCCTGCTCTGCGGTCTACCATCGATGGAGCTGGAGGCCTCCTTGGACTGACCTTGGGCCCCACCGTGGAGCGTGGACTTACATTGGAGTCGATCCCTTGCCTGGGATCGCTCCAACTGCGGCCTGCGGTCTTTACATCGTGAGCTCGCAGTCTTGGGAGAGGCCGTGGATGTCGGGAGCTCCAACGTCGCGGAAGATTCGACCAGCGCTGACGCGGGGTCCGATCGTCCGGCGGGGGGGAGCTGACATCCCCCCGATGCAGGAGTTGATCGCCTCGACACGCAGGGCCCGCCGGCGGCTACGGGAGTCAAGTTCATCCCGTCAACGGAGGGCTCGTTGCTTTTTATTTGTATGACTGACTTGGCAAATGAAATACCTCGTATGTTGCAAAACATACTTGGCAAATAAAGTATTATTGTGATTGTGATCGTGATTGTGAGTTCTGAGATGTCTCAGGCCTTCTCATTCCCTGTCGTTTGACCCTACTAAATTTTGGAGTCTGCATAGCTTCTGCCACTCCCTTTACACCCTCAGATAGGCCATTAGTACAGTTGCCTGTCTTATACTATAGTTGGTTGAGGGATGATACTCCAACAAAGATTATTAAGAACTTTAATTTCCCATTGATCTCTGCCTCATTGACTCTGCCGATGCTCCAGCAATATTTCCATAGTGACCTTTGTGATTCCAGCCAACTCGCTTTCACTGGATGTTCATCTGAATGGGCTGGTCTGCCACTGCTTATTGGTCATCAAACACTAAATATTTAATTGAACAGTGAGGGAAAATGCTGCTAAGATCCTGAAAGCACTCTCCTTGTTTTATTTATATGGACAGTGAGTGTTCAAAAGCTACTGAAAATAGAGTACAATCCAATCCATCAACATCCAATATGTAGACTGCCAACACGAGTCAATGAATGGTGATGAAGGACAGCCGTGGACAGTTTCCACTTCATATCTGTATGATGTTGCATTCTATATTAGGAAACAAGACCTCAATGCTCTGTCCTAGATGATCCCTTTTATTGCCAGTGTATATGCCATACTTTACACCAAATTAACAGGCTTAATATCATTGCAAAAACAGCAATTTTCAGAATGATTTTAATAATCTTGATTATGCTTCATCTCATACTGCATTTATTTTAAGAAAAAGCAGTTAACGCATTTAACACATTTAACGTCCAAAGGAGCATTTCTAGCAGTGTTGCTGGGAAGTGCAAAGAATAAGGAATGTAATGAGAGAAGTGTTAACAACAAATTATCCTGTAATATTTACAAATTGAAGTCCTTGTTTTACATTTGAGGCACCAGTGGAACAAACGAAGATGAGTATATTAGATACTCAGATATGCAGCAGGAGAGAGTAGAGGTCATGGATTTAAGGCAAGGGTGTAGAGACCTTTTTTTCACTCAAAAGGGTACGCTTATGATAATACAGCATGCAGCCTAAGTTAATGGAGGAAGTAGAGAGCCCTCTTATATTTTAAAGGTACACAGAAAAGCATTGGAGTTGCTGCAGCTTACACAGGGAGCTGGGAACGTGATAAGTCCAAACAGCTTTCTCTTAACTGGCGTGAACATGATGAATTGAACAATCTCCAGTTCCATAAATTCTACACTACGATTGCTCAGACTTCACAAGCTTGAAAATATTTACTTCACAATGTTTTTCATCTCGAGAGAGAGGTTACTGTGCAAGGGGAAAGAAAATCATTGTTGATCGCCTGATTGGAAATGAAAAGCTCAAAAGAGGCTTATGTTGGTGTAATAGAACACAAAAAAGACACCTGGCTTTAAAACAGATTGATATTTAATACCGTGCCAATTGTCTTAGCTGTTCCTGCAATGGAATTAATGAAAAGTTCAACATGCAAGAGAATGGGTAAAGGAAGTGGGAGTGATACTAAATGTTATTGAAAAACCGCAGAGGAATAATCATAGCAAGCTGTCATCAAAAAAATGTGCAGCTTGCAAGAAGTGGGCCCCTTTTATGAGCTTGCTTAAACACACGTTTTATCTTTGCTCAAACGAGGGGGTGTGGGGGGTATAGTGGTGTGCAAGGACAGTGGCAGTGGGGAGAAGACAACAATTGTTTCCACATTTGTAAGCAATCATCAATCAATCAAAAGATATTGGGGCTTAACTGGATCTGAAGAAAGTGAGCTTTACCAAGTGGCCTTGTTCTTGGGGGTTAAATATTTGTGAAGCAGCTGATACCAGATGCAGCTGTTATGGCAAAGTTAAATCAGAAACGGGGATGAAGAGAGGGAAAATGCTGCCACATATTTCAACTCCACCTACACATGCGACTGACAATGCGTAGAAGTTTAAGGAGAAAATATTAAAGGGAATATAAATTTTAAACAAGTTGCCCTGTGTATGAAATTTGTTACAAAACTTTTCAGTTGCAATAACAAAGAATTTATGCAGCTACATTATTTTCTAACTCCTTTGCTTTCAAGACAGTGGTTGGTAACAGGGCCACAGGTTTCTTAGACAAGGCCTTGTGATGTCTTTGCCCCGGCTTTGTTACTAAACTTATCAACCTTAGGCATGAAATTTAGCATCTCCCTGTAAATTGAAAGTCTGGAATACTTTCACAGCTTTTTGTTTGCTGCTGGAAGTCAGCTGACAGACTAACTTTGACAGAGATAAGACATGAGTTGGCCACAGTCTGCAGTAATTTGGTGATATGTGTAGTAGCTTGTAATAACAAGGTTCTGGGCAGTAGGGAGGTCTTTTAACCAGTGATGCAGAGACTAAACTGTTAACTACAGGTTATAACAAAGACTCAAAACTGCTTTTACAGAGTGCTAAAATCAAAACTATGTATCATATAAGCAACTATGTCGATCATATAAGCAAGTATCTTGAAGGGAATTCTCCAAAATTAATATTGGAAACCCCTCCTTCCCACTTGTTTGTTGTCAGGAGATGATAGCAGAGTCAAAGTGCATCCCTCTGGCTTTCCGGAATATTAAAAAAGTTTCCATACTCTTTGAAGTCAAGTCTTCCGCATGTATCCAGCTTGTTACAATTTTAAAGAAAAAAAACATGATTGCTGCCATATTGGATAACTCCTGACTGGTCTCACTGCATATTTTTTCTTGCCAGAATTATTTTTAAGTCAATACATAACCTTAAAATATACGTAGTCTTTTACAATTTTACTTCTTTTTTTCAAGTTGTAATGACCAATTGTAACTCCAATTATTTCTCACCTCTGCTTTGTTTTGTTGTACAATTTTGCTTACGTTGCATTGACTTGTCCTTATTCTCTACTTGTCCTTATGCTCTACTTTCTTCATTTACCAAGCAGAGATGAGGTTACTGGCATGAAAGAAGTGGATAACTTTAAACAGTAGTGCAGGTTAATGATTTCCAGAATAAAGTTCTTTTAACTTGTGCTGAGGTGGTTGTCAATGAAAGAGGTCGAAATGTGTTTTAAATGAATGACAGGAATGAAAATTGTACATTAAAAAAACAATTTTAACAAATGCCCGCGTTAAGAGCAAGTTCACCCTTTTACAGATGTTGACAATTTTAATCCCTTTAGAGTTCTGGTAGGGAATTTATTTTAGACTTTTTTTCCCTATTAGTTATAGGATCTAATTTTATGCAAGACTTAGTTTTGCTTTTACATGTACAGTAGCTATTGTGCACAAGCTCAGATCGTTAAGACTTTATTTCCATTTTGTCAGGCACCACTCTTCTCTCAGCTGAATTCTTCTTGGTTCTTGGTCCTCCAAAATATTCCAAATAGAATTTAAACAATGCAGTTGCTGAAGATTTGAAATATGATGACTGTGGATAAAAGCAAAGCTTGTCAATATCTATGTATATTTAAGTGTGGACTTCATTAACACCACTCTTTATATTATTATTTTATTAACTTTTATTCAAATCGCATTTTTTTTTAAACTTCACTTTTTAGTCACAGAGTCATAGTTAGAAGGTCATAGAGATGTTCAGCAGGGAAACACTCTCATCAGCCTGACTTGTCCATGCCAATCAAGATGCCCCATCTAAGTTAGTTCTGTTTGGCGACGTTTGGCCCATATATGGCCCGATCCATGCACCTGTACAAATGCATTAACGATTTTGATGAGGGAATTAAATGTGACATCTCCAAGTTTGCGGATGACAAAAAGCTGGGTGGAAGTGCGAGGGGGATGCTATGAGGCTGCAGGGTGAGTTGGATAGGTTGGGTGAGTGGGCAGATGCATGGCAGATGCAGTATAATGTGGATAAATGTGACATTTGGTGGCAAGAACAGGAAGGCAGATTATTATCTGAATGGTGTCAGATTAGGAAAAGGGGAGGTGCAATGAGACCTGGGTGTGCTTGTAGATCAGTCACTGAAAGCAAGCATGCAGGTACAGCAGGCAGTGAAGAAAGCTAATGGCATGTTGGCCTTCGAAGGACTACACAGGACTAGATGTTAAAAGTCCAAAGTGCCAAATATCAATTTACTCCCGATGGTGATGGGAGCCTTCTGCATTCACCTATGCTCCTCCGATGTTGAGAAAGGCTAGGCAGATACATCATTGGGGTTATCAAGTGGGCACCTACTTTCATCGACGTTTCGCTGATTGAACCCACGACGTCTCCAGTAGGCTCAGCGGTGCATTCTGGCATCCCAGAACCACCCCCCTCTGCATCTGTCTAGTCGGTTATTTGGGGTCTTTCCTCTTCAGCCAGAGCCACTAGCTACTCCGCTCAGCCACCCATGATGTTTCTTTGATGGCCTGGCGTAGGGCTTGTCTGCTGATCCCCAGGTCCTTCATCAGTCTTAAGGTAGATGTTGCCATGAATCCGCGACATCCAACTTCTACCGGGCAGAGGGTGATGTCATACATGGTTAGTGGCCACATAAGGCGAGGCAGTAACCCAAACTGCAGGCACCAGATTTTCAGCTTTCCAGGCAGCATGGATCGGTCGATGTTCGCCAGACCTTTGATGACTTCTTGTCTAAACTCGTTAGCCTAATCAGTGTCCTTCAGTTTAGAGTTATACCATCTTCCCAGACTTTTGATTGGCTTCTCTGACACAGTTGGAATAGGTTCTTGATTAATGAAGAACCTTTGATCTGTCAGTTTGCCTTTGATTATAGAAATGCTTCTTGATTTGGATGGCTTGAATTTCATTCTGATCCCAGTGATGTTCTCTTGAAGCTTCCCTAAAAGGCAAGGTGCAAGGTGCTGTTGTTGTTATGATTGTCATGTCATCCATGTAGGCCCTGATGAGTGGTACACAGACTCCAAACTTCAGCCGCTCGCCACCCACCACCCACTTGGAGGCCCTTATGATGACTTCCATAACCATTGTAAAAATCAATGGGGAGATGGTATACCCCGCCGTGGAGTACTGTGTGCAATTTGGGTCCCCTAATTTGAGGAAGGACATTATTGCTATTGAAGGAGTGCAGCGTAGGTTCACCAGGTTAATTCACAAGAAGGCGGGACTAACAAATGATGAAAGAATGGGTCGACTGGGCTTGTAGTCACTGGAATTTAGAAGGATGAGAGGATATCTTATAGAAACATATAATATTCTTAAAGGCTAGATACAGGAACAAATGTTCCCGATGTCAGTGGAGTCCAGAACCATGGGTCACAGTTTAAGAACAAGGGGTAGGCCATTTAGGACTGAGATGAGGAAAAACTTTTTCAGCCAGAGAGTTGTGAATCTGTGGAATTCTCTGCCACAGAAGGCAGTGGAGGCCAATTCACTGGATGTTGTCAAGAGAGAGTTAGATTTAGCTCTTAGGGCTAAAGGAATCAAAGGATATGGGGAAAAAGCAGGAACGTGCTACTGATTTTAGATGATCAGCCATGATCATCTTGAATGGCGATGCTGGCTCGAAGGGCCAAATGGCCTACTCCTGCACCTATTTTTCTACTTTCTATGTCTTTTAAATGCTGTTATAGTACCTCCTTTGACCACCTCCTCTGGCAGCTCATTCCATAGAACGACCATCCTCTGAGTGAAAAAGTTGGTCCTCAGATTCCTTGTCCCTCTCACCTTAAACCTATGTCCTCTGGTTCTTGATTCCCCTATACTGAAGACAACAAATACTGTGCATTCACCCTATATATTCCCATCATGATTTTATACACCTCAATAAGATCTCCTTTAGCATCCTGTGCACTAAGGAATACAATTCAAGCCTGCCCAGCCTTTCCCTATAGCTCAGGTCCTCGACACCTGGCAATATCCTCATAAATCTTCTCTGCACTCTTTCCCGCTTAATGAGATGCTTTCTATAGCAGGGTGACCAAAACTGAACACAATACTCCAAATGTGGTCTCACCAACATTTTGTACAACTGTAAATAACATCCTGACATGAAGGCCAATGTGCAAAAAGGTTTCTTCTGCCTGCCTTTGACAGTTCTTTCAGGGAACTTTGACTTCCCTATTTGCTCTGAATTGGTTGTCTGACTCATGACACTTCACAGTTTCAGATTGATTTTCCAATGGGTTCCTTTTTTCTATTGAACCATATTTTTAAAATCAGTTTTTCGGGACATGGGCACAATGTGCAAGGTCAGCCTTCATTACACAAAGGCAATTGCTTTAAAGAAGAGTCAAGAGTGCTTTATTGTCATATGTCCTGAAACAGGACAATGAAATTCGTACTTCCAGCAATAACAGCACAACAGTTTGGTATACACAGTACTCTGTAGATAATATAATAAACAAACACAAAAAAGTTCAATAAATATGAACAAAACAAGATAACAAAACAAACCGCAAAGACCCTAGTGCGATCCACGCACTTTATAATTCAGGTGTTCGTAGTGTACAATAGCATGATGGTTGTTGGTTTAAGCTCCTGAACCTGGATGTTACCGTTCTCAGACTCCGATACTTTCTTCCCGATGGCTGGAGTGAAATGAAAAGCATAGCCAAGGTGGTGTGGGTTCATGATGATTTTGAGACAGTATATCTTATATATCCCTTTGTTAATGGGGAGGTCAGTACCCGTGATGGACTGGGCATTATCCACCACTTTCTGCAGTCTCCTTCATTCCTGAGTGTTCGAGTTTCCAAACCAGGCCATGATGCAACAAGTCAAAATGCTCCCTACTGTATACCTGAGGAATTTCAAGAGAACATTTGTTGACATATCAAATCTCCTCAATCTTCCAAGGAAGTAGAGGCATTGATGGCTTACTTTATGATTGCCTCAATGTGTTGGGATCAGGACAGGTCTTCAGAGAGACATGCACACCCAGGAACTTGAAGTTGTTGACTGTCTGCATCATTGACCCACTGATTAAGACACATTTGTGGTTCCTCGACCTTTCTCTTCGAAAGGCAACAATCAGTTCCTTGGTTTTACTGGTTGAGAGCAAGGTTGGCACCACTAGAAGGTAGTGGTGAAGTTGACACCACTAGAAGGTGGTGGTGAAGTTGACACCACTAGAAGGTGGTGGTGAGCTGCTTTCTCACATAGCTGCAGTCCGTCTGGTGAATGTGTTCTCACATTGAGTTTGGATGTAAAGTTTCAGAATGAAGAAACAGAGATATATTTACATGTCAGGAAGATATGTTAACTTAGAAGAAAAGCTGCAAGTATAGGTGCTATTGTGCATGTGAAACCTAAGTTCCTTTTGGCGGTAGCTGCTAGGTTTTGAAGGTGGTATTGGTGAGTAACTGCATTGCAAATAATGTACACTGGTGGCGGGTAGATTAATGTTTAAATTGATGGATGGGCTCACTCATGGATGGACTGATAGAATCAGTCAGTTGCTTAATCCAACAGCATCACAGTGATGCTGCAGAAAGTGCATCTTTCTCTCAGCTCCAGCAATCCAATTTCATTCCTGGTCTCTTGCTGAATCTGTGGAGTTTGTGACCACATGGATTTCTCAAGCAAAGCTGAGTTTTCCTCCCACATCCAAAGATGAGCTGGGGGTTGGTTAATTGGCTACAGTAAATCCCCCCCCCTAAGAATTAATAGGCCAAAGGGCCTCCTCTTCTGTCATGAAAAACTGGAAAATATGAAATATAAAAAGTGATGAGATTATTGGATCTACACTCATCCAGCCAAACAGAGAATACTGCATATATTTTATTCATTGTCCCTTATCTCTCCACATCATCGTCTATATCTCTCGTTTCCCATAACCCCAACCATTCTGAAGAAGGGTCTCGACCCGAAAGGTCACCCATTCCTTCTTTCTAGAGATTCTGCCTGTCCTGCTGAGTTACTCCAGCTTTTTGTGTCTATATTCGGTTTAAACCATCATCTGCAGCTCCTTCCTACACAGACAGCATTGCATCTCGTTCCTAATATGTGCTTGGTAAATGTTGGAAAAGCTTTAGGATGTTAGGAGATGGATGGCTTGCTGCAGCACCTTCAGCTTATCTGGCTGCCCATCCATTATTTATATTTGTGTTTATATGGTCTTTAATAGTTTTTTTTTTTATTGCCCTCTCCATCATTTGGTCTATCTCTATCATTTCCGGGCTGTCAGTCCTGATGATTTATTGGCCTTGGATTCTTCATATGTGCCTCTGATATGGCATCTTATCTCCACAAAGTTCGGCTATAATCTAAATTTTAAATAGTTTGAAATGGGCCAAGAGCTGCTAAATTCAATACAAAATGTTGCATGGGTAATGTTCACTGAACCAGGTTTACAAATCCATGTCAAATTCTAGACATTAATAATAATAACAGCGAATGTATGGGGAGCAGTTCAGGCAGTCAAACATCCCAAGGTGATTCACAGGAGCATTATCAAACAAAATCTGATGCTGAGCGACATGGGGTGACCTTAGAACAAACAATTAAAACTGGTTAAAGAGACAGATTTAAAAGTGCCTTAAAGCAGGAGAAAAAGCAAAGAGATAAAAGGTTTAGGGAAACGACCCAGAGCTGTGGGATAGACACGAAATGCTGGAGTAACTCAATGGGTCAGGCAGCATCTCTGGTGAGAAGGAATGGGTGATGTTTTGGATCGAAACCCTTCTTCAGACTGTGAGTCAGGGGAGAGGGAAACAGAGATAGGGCAAGGTAAGGTGTGAAAATGAGAGATCAAAGGAGACGATGGTCAAGGAAATTGTTGAATAGATCATTGTTAGCTGAGGAGAAGGTGACAACGAGGCATACAATCAGTAAAAATTAACCAGGAGGATAGTGAAACTAGTCGGAGAACTAGGATGGGGGAGGGACGGAGAGAAAGGGAAATCAAGGGTTATTTGAAGTTAGAGACGTCAACATTCATACCGCTGGGGTGTCAGCTGCCCAAGCGAAATATGAGGTGCCATTCCTCCAATTTGCATTGGGCCTCACTCTGACAGTGCAAGAAACCCAGGATAAAAAGGTCAGTTTGGGAATGGGAGGGGGAGTTAAAGTGTTTAGCAACTGGGAGATCAAGTAGGCCGAGGCAGACTGAGCGGAGGTGTTCAGCAAAATGATCGCCGAACCTGCTCTTGATCTCGCCGATATATGGTTCACATCTGGAACAGCGGATACAGTAGGTGAGGTTGGAGGAGGTGCTAGTGAACCTCTGCCTCACCTGAAAAGACTGTTGGGGTCCTTGGGATTAGACAGCTGAAGGCATGGCCACTGATGCTCGAGGGGATAAAATGTAGGATGTGGAGGCCAGAACTGGAAAGCAGGGATGATTGCAGAGTTGGAGGAGGTTTGGAGATGAGGGAGGAGGGAGGCTTTAGAGAAATTTTAGAGCCAGAATGAGAATTTACAAGAGGGGTTTGTTGGACAGGGGCCAATATAGGAGAGTGACACAAGGATGGTGAGTTAATGGGACTTAATATGGCAGTTCTAACATTGCCCTAAAGTTGCTATCCTCTTGTCCAAGTCCACACTGTGGTTGGCCCAGAAAGTACAGGGGCCACATAAGAATATACAAAGTAGGAACACAAGGAGGCCATTTGGACCTTTTCTGCCATTCATCAAGAGCAAGAACCAAGTGTCGAGAGCGAAGAATGTTTAATTGACAACGGGGTATTGATTGGGGTTGATCAGCCATGATCACATTGAATGGCGGTGCTGGCTCGAAGGGCCGAATGGCCTACTCCTGCATCTATTGTCATATACACTCGAACCAGAACAATGACATTTTTATTTGCTGCAGCTTTACAGGCACATTAAATGCAACAACACAACAAATAAATGTACAATAACTTATCAGTTATACTTTGTAAACCAGACCATGATAGTTCAAGCCAAAGTACAGACTGCAGCATCAGTAGTACAATGTCCACAGGGTTTCAGTGCTAAGATGGTTAGTGTTGTGCAATGTGGTTCAAGAGTTTGATGGTTGAGGGAAGAAGCTGTTCTTGAATCTGGAGATGGCCAGGGTGGTGTGGGTCTTTGATGTTATTTGTTCCCTTCTTGAGGAGGCGCTTCCTGTAGATCCTTTTGACACCAAAGGCCACCAAAGAGGTAGATAATAGTTCAGCACTCATTGAGAGTGCTCATTGGCTCATTGAGAGACATGGCAGCCAATGAGAAGAAGTGAAGGTACAGTGGAATTGGCTTAATGGGAGCGGCTGTGCGCTGATGTGCAATACTATGTTTGAGGGTCAGTGTAGGGGCTTTGACATGGAAGGCTTCATCGAGGAGGCCGAACAGAAAGGTGAGAGGGGCAAATTTTAAAGGAGATGTGCGAGACAATGTTTTTACACAGATGGTGGTGTGGCTGGAACATGCTGCTGGGGGTGGTGGTGGGGGCAGATACGATAGTGACAGTTAAGAAACTTTTGGATAGGCACATGGCTATGCATAGAATGGAGGAGTATGAATTATGTGCAGGCAGACAAGCATTGGTATTGGCATCATGTTTGGCACAGATATTGCGGGCTTAATTTATAGGGACAGGTTGGATTGGCTAAAACATAGGAGGCTGAGGGGTGATTTTTAAAAAAAGTTTACAAGATCATGATATGATTGGATAAAATGAACATTTACCGTCTTATTTTCCCCAGAGTAGACAATTCTAAAACTGGAGGACATATGCTTAAGGTGAGAGGGGAGAGATGTAAGAGGAATTTCAGGGTCCACATTTCACTCTGAGGGCAGTCTGCATCCAAATGAGCTGCCAGAGGAAGCCATAGAGCAGATTTGATTATAACTTTAAAAAATACATTTGGACAGATATGTGGATAGGAAGGGTTTAGAGAGATACGAGCCAAATGCAGGCAAATCAGACAGCTCCAGTTTGGACAAAATAGTCATAGTCATACAGCATGGTAACAGCTCTTCGGCTCAACTTGCCCATGCCGACCAAGATGCCCCATCCACACTAGTCCCATCTACCCATGTTTAGCACATATCCTCCTAAACCTCTCCTATCCATGAAAGTAAATTAGGTCGAAGGACATGTTTCCGAGCCATACAGCTTTATGACTCTCCATGACTATGCAAGCGGAGCTGAAATCCATGAACAACCGCCTGACATGTGTTCCAGTTGTCCAAGTGGTCCAGAGCAGAGTGGAAAGCCAGCAAGATCGCATCCATTGTTGATCTGTTGTGATAGAAGGAAAAGTGAAGTGGGATCAGGACTCATCATTTCCCTGCAACATTCTTTTCCTGCCCCTTTCCCATTTCCCTTGATTGCTTTCATATCTAGGAATCTCTGTTTTGAAGGTAATTAATGACTGAGCCTCCTCTGCTCTCAGATGTAGAGAATTCTGAAGATTCACCACTCTCTCAGAGAAGACATTTCTTCCCATCTCAGTTCTTTATTATCAAACTTTTATCCTGAGTGTACTCCTTGTTCTAGTCTCCTCAGATGGGAATCATCCATTCAACTATGTTCAGTCATCTAAGAATTGTATATATTTCAATGAGTTCACATCTTATTCGTTCTCTTTGAAAAGAATGGAAACATAGCCTATTCAATCTATCCTTTATGTGATAAGAACCAGAATAATGAATCTTCAAGAAAATTTCCTCTTTAGTAAGTGTATATTTTTAGGTACGGACATCAAAACTGTTTACAAACCCTATTAGTAGTTCATCCATGCTCTACATAATTTTAGGAAGACATCTTCATTTTAGTACTCAATTCCTCTCGCAATAGATTCAACATTAATTTGTCTTATCATTGCATGTAGGCTTTTAGTGGCATAGAGGCACAGCTGGTAGAGCTGCTGCCTCACAGTGCCAGTGACCTGGTTTCGATTGTGACCTCAGGTGCTGTCTGTGTGGAGTTTACACATTCTCCCTGTGACCGTATGGGCTTCCTCCAGGTGCTCCGGAGGAAGCCACTTCCCAAAGATATGTGGCTTTGTAGCTCAATTGGCTGCTGCGAATTGCCCCATGTAAAAGAATGGATGAGAAAGCGGGATCTTTCAATATCTTTCGAAGCTGTATCTTTCAATATACAAGGACGCCCAGGATCCTTTGAACAACATCATTTCTTAAACTCTCACCATTTAGTAAAATTGCCAGCATTTTAATATTTTCTATTGAAGTCGATAACCTCAAATTTTTCCACATTGTACTCCATCTGTCATGTTCTTTGTTCCCTGATTTTACATTGTTATCACATATTCTTATCACTTCTCAAATATCTCCTTAGTTTCATGTCTTATGAAAACTTGCAAATGTTATAAGAAGAATGTAGAGACTGTGAAAAGGGTGAAAAGGAGGTTTACCAGAACGTACAGAACTCTAAAGTGCATCGTGAGACCAAGCGTAGACTCGGCGACCGTTTCTCCGAACATTTGTGCTCGGTCGGCCAAGGCCTACTGGATCACTCGGTTGCTACCCATTTTAACTCCTCATTCCCATACTGACCTTTCTGACTGGGCCTTCTCCATTGACAGAGTGAGGCCACATGCAAACTGGAGGAACAGCACCTCATATTCTGCTTGTGTCGTGTACAACTTAATAGTATGAACATTGAATTATTTAATTTTAGATTACTACATCACACCCCCACCCCCTTTCCCCCCCCACCCCTTTATTCTTTCTCCCCACTCTCTCCCCTCTGCCCCACTAGGGCTGGTACCTATTTATCCCCTTCCACTACATTCCTTCCTCTAGCTTCACAATTTGCAACTCTTCAATCCTTTTGTCACACACCTTCTGTCTTTTTATCTCTGGCCTTTGTCCACCATCCATCTATCAAAGTCACCCCTCACCTGCCAGGCTTTGTCCTGCTCCTCCTCTGTTCCTACTTTCTCTACCCCACCCCCCCCCCCCCTCGCCACTGACCCACAATCAGTCTGAAGAAGGTTCCTGACCCAAAATTTCACCTACCCATGTTCTCCAGAGATGTTGCCTGAGGCGCTGAGTTACTCCAGTGTCTTTGTGTCTTTTACTTTACCAGAATGGTGCCTGGATTGGGGGTATTAGTTTTCGGGGGAGGTTAGACAGACTTGGATTGTTTTCTCTGGAACACCACGGTTTGCAGTGAGACCTGATGGAAGTATGTAAATTAAGAGAGGTATAGATAGGGTAGACAGTCAGCAACTTTTTACCCAGGGTGGAAAAATCAAATACTAGAGGGCATAGCTTTAAGCTGAGAGGGGTAAAGTTTAAAGGAGATGTGTGATGCAAGTGTTTTTACACAGATGCATCTGAGTGTCTGGAGATACTGCCAGGGATGGTGGTGGAGGCAGGTATGAAAGTCACATTTAAGATACTTTTGGATAGGCACATGAATATGCATGGAATGGAGGAATGCGGATTATCTGCAGGCAAATAATAGTTGCTCTTTGCATCCTGTTGAGCACAGGGATTGTGATCTGAAGAGCCTACTCCTGCGCCGTATTGCTCTGTGTTCTATCTATGCATCACATTTTGTCCCCTCATTCCAATGGTTGATAGAGATATTGAACAGTTGAGTCCCAAGCACCGATTCCTGTCATTTTATATTTGTCAGAGGGGGAGGGATAGATGTGCCTGATTGTAGAATCTTGTTGGAGCAGGAAAAAATCACTAAAGGTGATCCACTGAATGTGTAAGCAGGTGATTCAGCACATCCCACTCCCTCCCAACTCAAATGCCGCAATGTCAATTAAGTCTTTTTTAATCCCATTTTGCTTCCTGATCATGAAGAACTGACTGAAACTAAATCATGGAGAGGAAAAGTTCAGAAGGAAATGGGCCAAATGTTGGCAAATGTGGACAAATGGGACTAGCTTAGTCTATTTGGGCAACTTGGTCAGCATGGGCGAGTTGGGCCAAAGGGCCTGTTTCCATGCTGTGAGATTCTATGAATCTATGACTATGTGGGAACAATTAGAGACAGTTCACCATCTCATAATACACAGTATTTAAGGTAAATCATGTTATGACACAGAAAGCCCATAAAGCTGTTTGTCATGTAAACATATCAATACAGTAATATCATTACCTGTTGTATTTGTTGCATTTGCTGTCATGATTAGTGCTGCATATGCAACTTGAGAGCCTCCGTGGACAAATTCCTCATGAAATCAATTCATAGTCTGTTTTTAATCCATCTTTCTATCTGAAGTACTTCAAGGATGAGGATAACCAGACACATGGTCCTCTATGGGTAGGAAGGAACTGCAGATGCTGGTTTAAACTGAAGATTGACACAAAAAAGCTTGAGTAACTCAGTGGGACAGGCAACATCTCTGAAGAAAAGGAATAGGTGACGTTTCGGGTTGAGACCCTTCTTCAGTCCTCTATAATATTTATCTACAATCGACCAAGAAGGGAGGACCTCTTGCAACAGTAGGTAACTCAAAGACTTGAACATAGTATGAGCATCAGAAGCCTCAGGGCAAATTAGAGCAGATACTAGACATCTGAAAACCCCCCAGAAAATGCT
>CM075977.1:303137857-303420586 GCA_038087875.1 Malacoraja senta | reverse complement strand
CCGCATTATTGCACCAACACAGTCTTCAATCTTTTTGTCCACTCTCCCCGAGGAACTGCAAGTTCTTCCCTGTCAGATTCTTATCCAACTCCGTGACAACCCGAAACATCATCTAACCATGTTCTTTAGAGATGCGCCTGACCCACTGAGTTACTCCAGAACTTTGTGCCAATAGACAATAGACAATAGGTGCAGGAGTAGGCCAGCATCGCCATTCAATGTGATCATGGCTGATCATCCACAATCAGTACCCCGTTCCTGCCTTCTCCCCATATCCCCTGACTCCGCTATCTTAAAGAGACCTATCAAGCTCCCTCTTGAAAGTATCCAGAGAACCAGCCTCCACCCCCCCCCCCCCCTTGAGGCAGAGAATTCCACAGACTCACAACTCTCTGTGTTAAAAAGTGTTTCCTCATCTCCGTTCTAAATACCTTACCCCTTATTCTTAAATTGTGGCCCCTCGTTCTGGACTCCCCTAACATCGGGAACATGTTTCCTGCCTCTAGCTTGTCCAAACTCTTAATAATCTTATATGTTGCAATAAGATACCCTCTCATCCTTCTAAATTCCAGAGTATACGAGCCCAGCCGCTCCAGTCATTAGGGCCCTATCCAACTGCAGAAGGACCTCTTTGCTCTTATACTATACTCTTCTTGTTATGTTCAACTCCTCTTGTTATGAAGGCCAACATGCCATTCGCTTTCTTCACTGCCTGCTGTACCTGCATGCTTACTTTCATTGACTGATGAACAAGGACCCCCAGATCCCGTTGTACTTCCCCTTTTCCAAACTTGACACCATTTAGATAATAATCTGCCTTCCTGTTTTTGCTACCAAAGTGGATAATCTCACATTTATCCACATTAAATTGCATCTGCCATGCATCTGCCCACACCCAACCTGTCCAAAACACCCTGCATTCTCATAGCATCCTCCTCACAGTTCACACTGTCACCCAGCTTTGTTGCCTGCAAATTTGCTAATGTTACTTTGAATCCCTTCACCTAAATCATTGATGTAAAACCTTTTGTATAAACTAGCATCTGCACTTGTTTGATTCTTCAATCTTTATTTATGCACGATATCTCCACAGGATATGCCAGAAACGTACCTTTAGAAAAGGGATGAGGAGGAATTTCTTTAGACAGATGGCAGTGAATCAATTGCATTCATGGCCTCAGATGGCTGCAGATGCCAGGTCATCGGGTATTTTTACAGTGGAGATTGTCAGTTTCTTAATGTTTGCGACACTAATTAGTAAGGGTGTCAGAGGTTATGAGCAGAAGGTATGAGAATGGGGTTGAGAAGGAAAGATAAAATAGCTATGATTGAATGGTGAAGTAGACTCGATGGGCCAAATGGCCTAATTCAACTCTTATGACATGAACTTATGGAACTATAAACATCTTGTAAACTAAACTTTCTTATATATTGAATTGATAGCTAGTACAATAAAATGATATTGTACTTTATTAACAAAAGAACTCAGATAATAATTTACCATTTCTTTGTTGGGTTCCCAACCCACACAGGCAAATAAACTTTTGGGAAGCTTCTCCCTAAACGTTGCTGCAATATGTAGATTGAACTATTGGTCACGTGCTATAATCCTTAAAGGAGTGCACACCCAATATAATATGTCACACTTGCTACATCCGTTAAGGTCATAAGGTCATAAGGAATAGGACAGAATTAGGTCGTTCAGCCCATCACGTCTACTCCGCTATTCAATCATGGCTGATCTATCTTTCTCTTCTAATTCAATTCTCCTACCTTCTCCCCATAACCTCTGTCACCTGTACTAATCAAGAATTGAATTAGAAGAGAGAGATAGATCAGCCATGATTGAATAGCGGAGTAGACTTGATGGGCTGAATGACCTAATTCTGTCCTATTCAAGAAGAGTCTACTTCACCATTCAATCATAGCTGTTCTATCTTTCCTTCTCAACCCCATTCTCACACATGCTGTCTGAACCGCTGAGTTACTCCAGCTTTTTGTGTCTATCTTCGGTTTAAACTAGCATCAGCAGTTCCTTCTTGAACATTGAATATAAGTCAGTAAGTCATGATGTAGGTCTATTGGTTAGGCCATGTTTGTAGTATAAGTGTGCAGTTCTGATTGTCCCACTACAGGAAGGTTGTGGAAGCTTTGGAGAAGGCGCAGAAGGGTTTTACCAGAATTATGTCTTGATTAGGGGGTGTTAGCCACAAGGAGAGGTCAGACAAACTTGAAATGTTTTCTCTGGAACGAAGGATGTTGGGGAGAGACCTGGTAGAAATATGTTACATATGAGAGGCAGTATGCAGTAGACAGTCAAAACCTGTTGCAGGGTGGAAATGTAAAAGACATAGCTTTAAGGTGAAAAGGGCAAAGTTTAAGAGAGATGTGCGGGACATGTTGTTTATGCAGAAGGTGGTGGGTGCTTGGAATGTATAGCCAGGGGTAGTGATGGCAGCAGGTACGATAGTGGTATTTAAGAGGCTTTTAGTTAGCCCTATCGATATACAAGGAATGAAGGGATAGAGGCCATGTGCAGGCAGATGGATTAGATTTTCATGGCATTATATTTCGCGCAGGCAGTGTGGAGCGAAGGAGCTGTTCGTGCTGTACTGTTTTATGTTCTATGTAAGAAGACTATGTAAGATGCTTGTGAACAAACTTACTTCCATGTTTCCCTCCAAGTCATACACTACAATAATTATACATCTATTATAAACCTACTGATTCCCACAGCTATCTAGACTACACTTCTTCCCACCCTGCCGCCTACTCCCAATTCCCCCAACCAATTCCTCCGTCTATGCTGCATCTGCACCCAAGATGAGGTATTCCATACCAGGACATCTGAGATGTTCTCATTCTTTAGGGAACAGGGGTTCACCTCTTCCCAGATCATGTAGGTTTAAGCTAGTTCTCACTTTTCACCCCATCAGCCGTTGCATAATCATCTAACGTTTTCGTCACTTCCAACGGGATCCCACCACTAGCCACATCTCCACCCCCTTCTGATTTCAGCAGACCATTCTCACCGCAACTCCCCAGTTAATTCATCCCTTCCCACCCTAACCACCCCCTCCCCAGGTACTTCCCCCTGTAACTACAGGAGATGCAACACCTGTCCCTATAACTCCTCCTTCGACTCTGTCCAAGGACACCGACAGTCCTTTTAGGTGAGGCAGTTCACTTGCATCTCCACCAACTTCATCTACTGTATCAGCTGTTCCAGGTGTGTACTCTTACAAATCGGCAAAACCAAGCGCAAGATCGGCGATTGTTTTGCTGAACACCTCCGCTCAGTCTGCCTAAACCTACATGATCTCTCGGTTGCTACAGTCTTTATCTCCACCTCCCATTCCCACACTGACCTTTCTGTCCTGGGCCTCCTCCACTGTCAGAGTGAGGCCTGACACAAATTGGAGAAACAGCATCTCATATTTTGCTTGGGCAGCTTACAACCCAGCAGTATGAATATTGACTTCTCTAACTTCAAATGACCCTTACTTTCCCTCTCTCTCGATCCCTCCCCTATCCTAAAGGGCCTCTCCCACTTGGGCGTCATTTGCGCGTCACACAGGTGGTGCGCGAAGATTTTGTGAATCCCAAAATCCTGGGGCGCCGCACGCAGCCGCGTGTCACTGCCTATGCCACCACGCCTCACTACGCGCCATGCGCGCATCATTTGCGCGTCACGACGCGCGTGTCATGCATCGTGACGCGTAATGATGTCGCGTAAATGACGTGCAAAAATGGCGCCCAAGTGGGACAGGCCCTTAAGTCTCCATCTGGTCTGCCTGTCCTCCTGATTAAATTTAATTTTGTATGTTTCGTTATCAACTTCCCCTCGTTAAGAATGGTCTATTCTACATTTTCCTTGAACTTCGTACTCTTTAATCTCTCGGTTTCAGACCTTAACCTACCATATCTCTGTGTCTCCCTATCCCTGACTCCACTCTGAAGAAGGGTCTCGACCCGAAATGTCACCCCTTCCTTCTATCCAGAGATGCGGCCTGTCCCGCTGAGTTACTTCAGCATTTCGCGTTAATCTTTGTTGTAAACCAGCATCTGCAGTTCCTCCTACACTACCATTATTGTTCCTTAACAAGTTCCTAACAAGGGGTCTGCGGCCACGTGCGGCAGCAGGCTGTAGATAGGACTGCTCAGTGAACTTTTGTAACATTGTCGGCGCCAAATGGTAGCGACACTTTTGTGCTGCCTAGGTGAGGTCTGCTCTATGATTTTACCGGGTTGTATGCTAAACAAAGCATTTTCACTGTAGCTAGGAACAGGTGACAATAAAGTATCATTGAATCATTGAAGTGTGGATAGCGACCGGCTATAAGTATGGGGAGTAAATTTTTGTCTCTTCAGCTCCCTAAATCCTAAATAAGGATTAAAATAAAATGAGCCATTTCTCTCTTTCGAAAAGAGCAAATGTCTTCTGTATGGGCTCCAAATCTGATCTGTGTTTGGCTCCCACTCTCCTGTACTCCAGGTCTCCACTGGCTGCGACAACATTCTTGATAATCCTGGGATGTGCATACATTCTTCTGCCAGCAGTGGAAGTCTGGCAGACACGACCTAACACACAGTAATGCTCGCAACCTTTGAATGACAGCACATTTTTAAGTTCGAACATGGTGCTGCTACTTTTGTGTTGCCATATGTGCTTCGAAATCTGACCCAGAGTGTAAATGGGAAAAATACGAAAATCTGGCAGTCAGGATGAAAGAAACCACTTCTGTTGAAATGGTTTTATGTGATATAAGTTCACTATAACTGTCAACAGCAAATTTCCATGAGAAAACAAGTTGTCAGGAAGAAGGGTTGAGGTTATAAAAAGCATAAATTGTCATTTACAAGGAGAGATAGGAGTATCTGCAGAGAAGTGCTCCCACGAGCATTCATGATATCAGTGCTACTGTTGTATGTTAGCTTTGGGTATTACAAAATACTACTCTCCCTTTCAGCAAGTTGACAATAGTTTAACAAGAACAAACCAAAATCAAACCAATGATGATACTGGAACGTCAGACGAAGGCACAAAATGCGGGTAATATTACATTGGGCCTCATCACACCAGCGTAGGAGGCCACAGGCAGAGAGAGTAGAAGCAGGATGAAGAATTAAAGGGAGAGGCAACCGTAAGCTCAGGTTGCTCCCGTGGATTGAGTGCAGGTCCTCAACAAAGACATTTTCAGTGGTACAGTCTACATCCAAGGAGAAAAAAGATGTTAACATGTTTCAGACCTTTATTCTGAACTCCAGTGTCCTATCCAAAAAAAAGCTGAAATGTTATTGCAAATCTATCTCCGGTAGAGATACTTAATTCATTGACAAATGATTCCTAACATTTAAAATAGTCTGTGTCTGGGTTGCCTGATGTGGTCATCATTATTTCAGAGTGTGAGGGTGTCCGGGACATGTTGAAATGTTTGAAGGAGTAATGCCCATCTAAAGTAAGTTGTTAGTCCATCAACAATCACAGACTTTCACTTGTATAAGAAGGAAATGCAGATGCTGGTTTACACCGAAGATAGACACAAAATGCTGGAGTAACTCAACGGGTCAAGCAGCATCACTGGCGAAAAGGAATAGGTGACGTTTTGGGTCGAGACCCTTCATCAGACTGAGAGTCAGGCTTTCACATTAATTTACTTTGCATGTCATTTAGGTCTAAGATGCCACTCATTTTGAAAGCAGAAGATGGAACCCTATGCATCCACAGCTAATGCCCTGCCCACAGAGAGCCCATGCTGGAAGCATAATTGCCTTTTATTTTGATAGCGGCTGAAGTTTTAGACTTTAGACTTTAAACACACAGTGCAGAAGCAGGCCCTTTGGCCCACCGAGTCTGGGCCGACCAATAATCATCCCGTATACCAGCACCATCCTACACACTAGGGACAATTTTCCATTTTTTTTACCAAAGCCATTAACCTACAAACCTGTACGTCATTGGAAATTGGGAGGAAACTGGGGCACCTGGAGAAAGTCCCCATGATCACAGGGAGAACGTACAAACTCTGTACAGACAGCACCCACAGTCACGATCTACAACATTCCACAGAGCCCTGTCATTCACCGTGCAGGTCATGTAATGGTTTGGCTTCCCAAAATACAACACCTCACACCAACTTGTATTAAACTCCATTAAGCATTCCTCAGCCCACAAGATCCTCTGCAATTTTTGATGACCACTATCTGCAAAACCACCCACATTAGAGTCATCTGAAAAATTAGTAAACATGCCTTAAAAAACCGTGTGCGGACGTGGCGTCGAAGGACGAGAAGCCGAAGCAAATAAGTGGAAGCCAAATAACCAAACGGAAATGAAACCGAAACGCCAAATAACCGAAAGCGTACGAAGCCGAAACGCCAACTAACCGAAAGGGTGGGACGCCTAAAAGCAAACTCACCAAAAGGACGGGACGCCTAAAAGCAAAATCACCGAAAGGCCGCTCTGCCGAAACGCCAAATCATCGAAAGGCTGCATCGCCTACAAGCCAACTCACCGAATGGGCGGTCTGCGAAAAGTTAAATAAGGGGCATGACGTCGCCGTGGGGGGGGGGGGGGGCGGGACTTGTCAGCAATTGGTCCAGACCCCCGCGTCCATCTCATCACTGGCCGATGGAGACGGGAGGGTGGGGGTCATTTTCCCACACAAGCCATAGTTGGCTGGGCACTCTGAACCCGAGCACCAAGTTGTAATGGGCTGAAGGAGCGCATCCCTCGGGACAGCCCCCACTCTCCCATGGCCACAGCCACCCTCCACCTTGTCTCCCCCGTGCAGCCACACTGTGATGGGCTGTTTGTCAGGTGGAACAGAGGTGTGGGACAGGCTGGTCCATCTGCCCACCCAGAGTCACTGACCGCGATGCACCGCTATCGGACCCCAACCCCCACACCAGGGTGATTCAACCCCCCGACCCCCGGACCCCAACCAACACCGAGTGATTCACTCCCCACCCCGGCCACGGGGACAGACGGCTCGGGGCATTGGCAGCCATAGTAAATCGCTTTTAAAACATGGGGGGGGGGGGGGTGGTGGGGCGGGGACACACAAATTCCCTGGCGGGCCAATGACAAGTGTGTATGGCAACGAACAATTTTATCTCCTCCCACTCCCCCCCCCCCGTCCCTTGACAACAGGAAGCACGTTTTATTTATTGTTTCAACACAGTAATACCGTCTGGTTGCCTGCGTAACGCACACAAGCTCCCACGCTCAAAACACCAGATAATCTGTAATCTGTTTTAACCAAAGATGGACACAAAAAGCTGGAGTAACTCAGCAAAACAGGCAGCATCTCTGGAGAGAAGGAATGGGTGGCATTTCGGTTCGAGACCATTCAGACTCAGCCAGGGAATTTGTGTGTCCCCCTCATGTTTAAAAGCGATTTACTATGGCTTCCAATGCCCTGAGCCATCTGTCCCCACGGCCAGGGTGGGGGGTGAATCACTCGGTGTGGCTTGGGGTCCGGGGATCGGGGGGGTGAATCACCCTGGTGTGGGGTTGGGGTCCGATGGCGGTGCATCGCGGTCAGTGACTCTGGGTGGGTGGAGGGACCAGCCTGTCCCACACCTCTGCTCCACCCGGCGCTGCTGACACACAGCCCATCACAGTGCAGCTGCATGGGGGAGATGAGATGGAGGGCGGCCGTGGCCGTGGGAGAGTGGGGGCTGTCCCGAGGGATGCCCTCGTTTGGCCGCTTAGAACTTGGTGCTCGGGTTCAGATTGCCTAGTCACCTATGGCTTGTGTGGGAAAATGACCCCCACCCTCCCGTCTCCATCGGCCAGTGATGTGATGGACGAGGGGGTCTGGACCAATCGCTGACAAGTCCCGCCCCTCGGGACATCATGTCCGTTATTGGACTTTTCGGCAGAGCGGCCATTCGGTGAGTTGGCTTGTAGGTGACGCAGCCTTTCGGTGAGTTGGCATTTCGGCAGAGCGGCCTTTCGGTAAGTTTGCTTTTAGGTGTCCCGCCCTTTCGGTTAGTTTACCTTTAGGCGTCCCACCCTTTTGGTTAGTTGGCGTTTCGGCTTCGTATGCTTTCGGTTATTTGGTGTTTCGGCTTCATTTCCGTTCGGTTATTTGGCTTCCACTTCTTGCTTCGGCTTCTCGTCCTTCAATGCCACGTCCGGGTACCTTAAAAAATGTTGTCATCTAAATCATTGATATAGATGACAAATAGTAATGGTCCCAGCACTGAGCCCCGAGGCACACCCTGAGACAATTAGTCACAGTCCTCCAGTCTGAAAAACAACCTTCCACCCATCACTCTCTGCTTCCTTCCATGAAGCCAATTTTAAATCCAGTCGGCTAGCTCTCCTCGGATCCCATGCGATCTATCCTTGCAGAACAGCTTATCATGTGGAACCTTGTCACATGCCTTGCTGAAATCCATACATACAACTTAGAAACATAGAAACATAGAAAATAGGTGCAGGAGTAGGCCATTCGGCCCTTCGAGCCTGCACCGCCATTCAATATGATCATGGCTGATCATCCAACTCAGTATCCTGTATCTGCCTTCTCTCCATACCCCCTGATCCCTTTAGCCACAAGGACCACATCTAACTCCCTCTTAAATATACCCAATGAACTGGCCTCAACTACCTTCTGTGGCAGAGAATTCCAGAGATTCAACAATCTCTATGTGAAAAATGTTTTTCTCATCTCGGTCCTAAAAGATTTCCGCTTTATCCTTAAACTGTGACCCCTTGTCCTGGACTTCCCCAACATTGGGAACAATCTTCCTGCATCTAGCCTGTCCAACCCCTTAAGAATTTTGTAAGTTTCTATAAGATCCCCCCTCAATCTTCTAAATTCTAGCGAGTACAAGCTGAGTCTATCCAGTCTTTCTTCATATGAAAGTCCTGACATCCCAGGAATCAGTCTGGTGAACCTTCTCTGTACTCCCTCTTTGGCAAGAATGTCTTTCCTCAGATTTGGAGACCAAAACTGTACGCAATACTCCAGGTGTGGTCTCACCAAGACCCTGTACAACTGCAGTAGAACCTCCCTGCTCCTATACTCAAATCCTTTTGCTATGAATGCTAACATACCATTCGCTTTCTTCACTGCCTGCTGCACCTGCATGCCTACTTTCAATGACTGGTGTACCATGACACCCAGGTCTCGCTGCATCTCCCCTTTTCCTAAGCGGCCACCATTCAGATAATATACTTTCCTGTTTTTGTCACCAGTGGATAACCTCACATTTATCCACATTATACTGCATCTGCCATGCATTTGCCCACTCACACAACCTATCCAAGTCACTTGCAGCCTCCTAGCATCCTCCTCACAGCTAACACTGCCCCCCAGGTTCGGGTCATCTGCAAACTTGGAGATGTTGCATTCAATTCCCTCGTCCAAATCATTAATATATATTGTAAATAGCTGGGGTCCCAGCACTGAGCCTTGCGGTACCCCACTAGTCACTGCCTGTCATTCTGAAAAGGACCCGTTTACTCCTACTCTTTGCTTCCTGTCTGCCAGCCAGTACTCTATCCACATCAATACTGAACCCCCAATACCGTGTGCTTTAAGTTTGTTTATTAATCTCTTATGTGGGACCTTGTCGAAAGCCTTCTGAAAGTCCAGATATGACACATCCACTGGTTCTCCCTTATCCACTCTACTAGTTACATCCTCGAAAAATTCTATAAGATTCGTCAGACATGATTTACTTTTCGTAAATCCATGCTGACTTTGTCCAATGATTTCACCATTTTCCAAATGTTCTGCTATCCCATCGTTAATAACTGACTCTAGCAGTTTCCCCACTACCGATGTTAGACTAACTGGTCTGTAATTCCCCGTTTTCTCTCTCCCTCCCTTTTTAAAAAGTCGGGTTACATTAGCTACCCTCCAATCCTCAGGAACTACTCCAGAATCTAAGGAGTTTTGGAAAATCTATCACTAATGCATCCACTATTTCTGGGGCTACTTCCTTAAGTACTCTGGGATGCAGCCTATCTGGCCCTGGGGATTTATCAGCCTTTAATCCATTCAATTTACCTAACACCACTTCCCGGCTAACCTGGATTTCACTCAGTTCCCCCATCTCATTTGACCCGCAGTCCCCTGCTATTTCCGGCAGATTATTTATCTTCCTTAGTGAAGACAGAACCAAAGTAGTTATTCAATTGGTCTGCCATGTCCTTGTTCCCCATGATCAATTCACCTGTTTCTGACTGCAAGGGACCTACATTTGTTTTATCTAATCTTTTTCTCTTCACATATCTATAAAAACTTTTGCAGTCAGTTTTTATGTTCCCTGCCAGTTTTCTTTCATAATCTATTTTCCTTTTCCTAATTAAGCCCTTTGTCCTCCTCTGCTGGACTCTGAATTTCTCCCAGTCCTCTGGTAGGCTGCTTTTTCTGGCTAATTTGTACGCTTCATCTTTTGATTTGATACTATCCCTGAGAGTTCTTCTGAGAGTTGTGCCTGAAACTGGCAATGAACAGTCTGATAACGCAAATAGGAGGACAGATTCCAGTTTCTGGACCTCTTCCAGTGTCTAATCTGCTGCATTGAAGATAAACAAGTCTACATGTGGTAATCAGCACTATCCTTCAAGAGACAAAACAAGTGAATTAGTCAAAAAGAACGAGTAAGTGTTGAGTCACTCCGCACAGTTCAAGAGAGGTCCCAAAGTTGCACTATGAAGAACTTGTCTATGCCTGACCTGCTGATTTGCCCCGGTACTTTGTTTTTTTGTGTTGTTGTTTCTGCATCTCTCCCTCCTTCTTTCCTTACAATAATTTTAGTAATAATGTCCATGAAACAATTGGATTGTCATAACAACCCATCATGAGTGTCATGGTGGTGCAGCAGTAGAGTTGCTGCCTTACAGCACCAGATACCTGTGTTTCATCCTGACTGTAGGTGTTGGCTGCACAGAGATTATACAGAGTTCTCCCTCTGTGTTTCCTCTGGGTTCTCTGGTTTCTTCCCACATTCCAAAGATGTGCAAATTTTATGTTAATTGGCTTTGGTGAACATGGTCCCTAGTGTGTGTTGGATAGTGTTCGTACAAAGTGATTGCTGGTCATTGTGGACTCTGTGGGCCAAAGGTCCTGGTTCTGCACTGTATCTCTAAAGTCCAAATCTGATTCACTTACAGCATGTCCTTCAGTGAAGGCAGTCTTCTCTTCTTATCTGAGCTTATCCATATGTGGCTCCAGCTTCACAGAATGTATTGACACTTTCCTGTCCTCTGATACAGACCAGCCATTCACTGAGTTGCAGTTCAGTTTAGTTTATTGTCACGAGGTACAGTGAAAAGCTTTTTGTTGCGAGCTAACCAGTCAGCAGAAAGACAATACACGATTACAATCAATCCATTACAGTAATATAGCTAATATGTTAAAGCAGAAAAGAAATAAGATCTAATTGACCAGAAGTTCATTGACTCAGGCACTGAATTTGAGTAAGACAAAGTTGTTCCTTGCACAGTCAACATTGCAGAGTTCTCCTCATGAACATGTGATGACCGATGTCTATCATGAATGACCCATCCCACCAGCAAGAGCATACTCAGAATCACACCTTGCAGTTAACAGGACAGATGCACTCCTTCATCACAATTCCCGGGAACATCCTGTCCCACTGACATAGCTGACCCACCAGGGCTGGTGGTACTGTGGCATACAGATGGACAGAAAAGCCATTGGGCTGATCAACTTTGATTCCCAGTACCTTGAGGTCTTGTGGCATCAGATCAAAATGGCCAAAGAATTATCCTCCTGATTAGCACCGCTGTTCTTACTCAGCTGATGAATCAATACTGTTCCAAGTGGCAAGGGTTCAGAATGTACTCAATGTCCATCACAGAGAGTGGATTGGTCGCACCAATTATGGCATGGTGGCACAGCGGTAGAGTTGCTGCCTTGCAATTGCCAGAGACCCGGGTTCGATCCCAACTATGGGTGCTGTCTGTACGGAGTTTGTACGTTCTCCCCGTGACCGCGTAGGTTTTGTGCAAGATCTTCGGTTTACTCCCACACTCCAAAGACGTAGAGGTTTGTAGGTTAATTGGCTTGATATAAATGTAAATTGTCCTTAGTGTGTGTAGGATAGTGTGAATGTGCGGGGATCGCTGGTCGGTGTGGACTTGGTGGACCGAAGAGGCCTGTTTCTGGGCTGTATCTCTAAACTAAACACAGACCAAGCTGCCTAACTCATAAACAAGAGACTGGTTCTGCAACAAGTAATGAGTAAACCAACATGAAGGATAAACCTGCCAAACCTCATCCCCTCCACTGCCTGGACATCTATCCATTGGTGGGAATGCCTGCAATTGCTGGCAATGTCCTGGTGGAAATAATAAGAAACAAAGTCCTGGAGTAACCCAGCTGATCTGGCAGCATCTCTGGAGAACATGATGATGTTTCGGGTCGGGACCCTTCTTCAGACTGACTGAAATAGGACCCTGACCTGAAATGTTGCCTATCCACATTCTCCGGAGATGCTGTCTGACCCACTGAGCTACTCCAGCTCCCCTTACTCTGGTGCTTTGTGTAGGTATGTTAGAAAACTTACCTTCAGTCGCGCTGTAATTCTGTCACTGGCCGTGTGCGCGATTTTGGCGCCTTTAAGGGGGGGCGGGGTTAAAACGCGGGTTTTTCCTACCTTGTCCTGGTTGATATTTTGTTCGAGTACAAGCCTTGGCAGACAAATCGTTCCTACCGGCGTTTTGTGAATTAAAAAAAAAATTAAATCGTCAATGTCAGCGCTGGAGTCATTTTAAAAGCAGCTCCTGAAGCGTCAACGCCGATAACGGGGACGGATTTCACACACGGGACAGGTAAACGAAAGTGCTTTCTTTAAATGTATAAAAGTGCTTCTTAAGAAGCTTTTAATTCACATTTTTTCATGCGACACGGTGATTTTATTCCCCGAATTAACGGCAGTATTTTTCATGCCAATACGGGGTTAAATTCACCGCAAATCAACGTTCCAAAAGATCGCGTTCCAGAAATCCTCACTCACAAGATGAATTAAATCCCCATTAATTTACAGGTATTAAACATTCAATTCCTTCCATTTGGCCTGTAAATTCATGAAAATTAGATTTAAAAATTATGTTATATTGTGAATTATTATGTGAATGTTATTTGGACACTTAGGCTATTTAAAAATGTTAATCTATTCTTAAGAAATTGATAGATGTTTAGATCTAGTAATTGAATTTTGTAATTAGCTACAATTAGGTAACTAACTAATTATATGCTTTACTTTCATGTCTTCGAAGTAAGATTGTTTCATATTTGTTTCAGAATGCTTCAGTCTATAATAACTGAAAATTTCTTTCAGTTACCATAATTTTTAAGAAAGTTATGGGCTTTTAACTGTCCTCGATCACAGCTTTTGTGTTAAGTCAATGGAAAAGCAATAGGGAACTAGATGATAATTTCTGAGTATGATAATGGCCATAACGTTTTTAATACTGAAGATATGAAAGTGAATTAAGTGTCAAATTAAACTTCTTTTTATGCTTTATCTGATGGGATAAATTGCAGACTTTATTTTTTAAATCTCAAAATTTTGTAACATTGCTACTTTGTGCCTTTTTTTGTAAATCAGCATCTGCAGTTCCTTGTTTCTGCACCTTGTGGAAGTAAAGTCTTGTCTTCAAACTTGAGATCCTCTCCTGTGTGTAGTGTGGTATTGCAATTGTGCTAGATGGGAGAGACTCAGCACAGAGAGTGTAGCTCAGGTCTGCCCATCAGTGAGTCATGATAACGATTTGGTCAATCAGCAGCAGTAATGTACAGCACCACAATCAGTAACTTTGTGGGCAGTAGGTCCTTCACTCTGACATTTAAATCAATTTGGGGGCTCGGCAGGTGTACCAAGAAAAACACAGTGCCAACTGGGTGGCGCAACGGTAGAGTTGCTGCCTTACAGCACCAGAGACCTGGGTTCGATGCTGACCATGGGTGCTGTCTGTATGGAGTTTGTACCTTCTCCCCTTGACCTACGTGGGTTTTCTCCGAGATCTTTGATTTTCTCCCACACACCAAAGGCGTACAGGTTTATAGGTTAATTGACTTGGTATAAATGTAAATTGGCCCTAGTGTGTGTCGGACTCAGTTGGCCGAAGGGCCTGCTTCCGTGCTGTATCTCTAAACTAAACTAAACTAAACTAAACTAAACTGGACAAAGCTGCATCACAGGGCAACATGTGTGTGCTAAACTTTAAAAACAGCAAGCAATGAACAGAGCTAAAATACAACCAACAGCAAGATAAAAACTCTGCATCTAATTGCGAGCGGCAATTCATAATTAAATAGCTAATAGAAGGAGAAGACTCCAAGATCACCCCCAACCTCAATGATAGGAAGCTGCAGCATGTAAGGAGTAAATGCAAAGTTGAAACATTTGCAAGCAAAATCAGCCAGAAATACCAAGCAAATGTTTTAGTTTCTGCCATCCCACATGCCTTTCTTGAGATAATTTAATCCACTCCAATTAATATCAATATTAACTGCTGAAATCTTTGGACACAGCAAAGGGGTTGGAACAAGACTCAAGATGTGACTGCACATCCAGTCAAGCTGTTCCAGTATTGTTACAACATTGGCACGTGGAACCTTGCCTAGTTAAGCTCTTGCCCATATGTAGACAAAATAAATAAATTCCATTGATGAGAGTGACTGCCTTTGACATCTAAGGCAGTATTTGACCAGGTTTGGCATCAAGAAGGCCAAGTAAAATGGAAATCAATGGGTATCGAAGGAAAGCACTTAATTATTTTAAGATAAAGCTTGCATAAAGGAAGATCATTAAGGTTGTTGGAATTCACTCATTCCTTCAGTAGGCTGCAACTGGAGGAGTTCCGCAATCCATGTCCTAGGCCCAATCATCTTCAGCTGATGCATCAATGATGCATTTTGATCCTTCCCATCAAAAGATCAGAAGTGGACATGTTTGCTGATGATGTAAAGTGTTCAAGTTCATTCATAATTCCTTAGAAATTGAAACAATCCATTCCTGGATATAGCAAGACCGAGAAAACATTTTGGCCTATAACATTGCCACACAAAGTGCCAGGTAATAACCATCATCAGCAAGGGGGAAGTTAACCACCAACCTTTGACATTCAATGGCACTACCATTGCTGAGTGGTACTATCAGGTGCTATCAGCATTTTAAAAACATTAGGACATGTACATTAATAGTTTAGTTTTAGAGGGATATGAGCCAAATGTAGGCAGTGGGGTTAGTGTAGATGGGGCATGTTGGTCGGTGTGGGCAAGGGGCCCATTTCCACACTGTGTGACACTATGATTCTATAAGTTTCTATGACTCTGAGTGCTCAACCATCTTAAAAATCACCATTGACCAGAAACCTACAGGAACAAGTGCTAAGTCCACAAGAGCAGATTAGAAGGTTGATATCCTGAAGCAAGTGACTCACATCCCAACATCCCAAAGCCTTTCCACCACCTACAAAGCAGGTTGGGAATATGATGGAGTTTATTTCGACTTGTCTAGATGAATGTAGCTCCAACAACAATCAAGTCTCAGCACCTTTTTGGGGCAATGCAGCCCACCTGACTGCTATACCAACTCCCATTCTATACATGTAGTCTCTTTATTACCACAGGTGCAGTGTGTACAAAATACACTGCAGTTACTCATTTAGATCGTTCCAACAGCATTTCCCAAAGTTACAACCTCCTCCACTTAGGAGAATGGAGATTTACACTTTAGACTTAGGAGATACATTTTGGAAGCTTGGGCCCACCAAGTCCACTCGACCAGTGATCACCCTATACACTAGCACTATCCTGACACAAGGGCCAATTTACACTTTTACCTAAGCCAATTAACCTACAAAACTGTACGTCTTTGGAGTGTGGGAGGAAACGGGAGCACACAGAGGAAATCCACACAGTCAAGAGGAGAACGTACAAACTTTGGACCGACAGCACCCATAGCTAGGATTGAACCTGGGTCTCTGGCACTGTAAGGCACCAACTCTATTGCTGCGCCACTGTTACACACCTTGCAGAAATATGCAGATGCCATAGCTGCATATTTCACTCCATATCCCACAACAATGTGGCTTGGAAATACATTTCTGTTCCATTATTGTGGCTGGTACTATTGTGGAATTCCCCCCTTCCATGCAGTCTCACACCCTCCAATAATATTAATAAGAAACTTTGGCTGTGAGTCAGCAGCATGGCTTATGTCTATCTTTTCAAGAAAAAATGACAGTAAGTTATGGGTTTACCAGTGATGTCTACATCTCAAGAAATAACTAAAGAAACAAATTACAGATCTGCCTTAATATAAATATTGTTCAAAGAGAAAACTTGCACTCAAAAGCAATCCAGCAGCGATGATGAATCATTTTCTGAAAATCTTACTTGCCAAAGTTAAAAACAACATAATAATGGCCATCACATATATCAAAATACATGTTTTATCCAAGTCTGGGGTTGCACTGTTTTCATAACTTATAATTTCCAAATAAGTGATGTTAACATTAGGTTGTGGTCACAGTTAACAAACCATTGAAGTGAAACCACAGCATGATAACTTTTGCCAACAACGAAGTTTCAAACTTCGCTCTGAGACAGTTCAAAAGAAGCATCAATAGTTTACCAATAGGTATGGTGTCAATGCTCATTATTGAAGAGGCACAACTTAACATTTTTCCACATTTACTAAATGATGTTAATGCAGATTAGATTGCAATAATTTTAATGGATGAAATGTGTTAATGGTTTTCATATTCTGTGATGATGTTTTAAACCAGAATATAATAAAATAGCAATTATAATGCCAAAGTGCAAAAGAATAAAATCACTGCATTACGCTAACAAAAGCGAAGATAGAAACATTAAACTCCTAAAGCTGCTGTGTGTTTCAATGGGATAGAAAGTGACTATCACCAGAAAATAAAGTCTATCCAAGTGGACTTCAATAATATAGCATGCATTATTTTCTTTCAAATACAATTGTATTTGAAATCTTAAAACGTTCAGATAAAATGTAGCCGAAATATTCTTTACCAGACATGATAGTTAAAAAAGCTGACTTAAAGCCCTGTCCCACGGTACGAGTTCATTCCAAGAGCTCTCCCGAGTTTGCCCTGATTCGAACTCGGAGATTTACGGTAATGGCCACTCGTCGGTACTCGGGGCTCTCGTGGATATTTTTCAACATGTTGAAAAGTCTTCACGAGTCTTCCCGTGCTTACCTGCCGTTAGCGAGTCTTCCCGAGTACCTGCCGTTAGCGGTATGAGCCGCTAAGAGATGTCCCCGAGCTCCGACGTACCCGTTACGTTCATTCTCCATGCTTACCATGAGTTTGATTTTTTTTAAACTCGGGAGAGCTCTTGGAATGAACTCGTACTGTGGGACAGGGCTATTAATTAATAGAACAAACTTCTTGATAAATATAAAGTGTTGGAGGAATTCAACGGGTCAAACAGCATCTGCAGGGGAATAGACAGATGATGTTTCGTGTCTGGAGCCTTCTTCAGACTGGGAAGGATCACGACCCAAAACGTTGTCAGTCCATTCCATCCAGAGATGATGCATGACTCACTGAAATCCTCCAGCACTTTATTTTTTACTCAAGATTCCAACATCTGCAGTTTCTTGTATTTCTAACCTCTGACAATGTCTGATTATAACATTTAAGTAGTGAACAGAATTATCCGATCAGAAACAAAGAACTGCAGATGCATGTTAATATACTAAAGGACACAAAGTGCTGGAGTAACTCAGCGGGTCAGGCAGCATCTTTGGAGAACGTGGATAGGTGATGTTTTGGGTCAAGACTGCTGCTTATCTGCCAAATTACTCCAACAGGTGTGTCCTTTTGTTTCTTTATCAAATCAACTGGATCCTAAAATTATTCTGCATGCAGCTTTTTATTTTGGTGCGATTTCAACAACCTGACCAGGACTAATTAATTCAGAAAAGCTTTTCTGACCTAGCAAGCTTTGATGACTCTTATAAACATGATGAATAAAATTTTACTTCAGCAACAGTACTTGAATACACTTTAACATATTGTTACTAAAAGTAATAAAGCATGACAGATAAAACATTAAAATGAATGTTATTGATTCTATCATCAACGCTCCTCAGCAAAATTATAAGGGTACTTATTAGACTAATAGTTATGAACAAATCATTTTACAGCTTTGTAAGGAATAATTCCAATAATCAAAATGAACGGGATCAGGTAGACTACAAAACTTCCAGAGCAGTGGTGTGAGAGAGGGATCTGGAATGTATGGACATTTGAGCTACTGAATATTGTAAACCACACTTTGTCGATATAGTTTTAAATAGAGTTGTGAAGCTATCATATGTTTGCAATTTCATTCCATCTTACTATGATGTGGAACCATATGTGGTTCTGGCTAACCACAAGATTTTTTTGTAAGAACTCTGGTTTATTGTGAAGGAACGGAGACGTGGTGAAACACAGACACATCTGAGTTTCATGGTGATAAATGCATCTGTGCTTGATTAAAGCAAATGGATTTCAAAGAATATTGCCGCTTGTCTGTACATTGTATGTGTTCTGTCATTTTATTTTGATGCGTTATTTCATATTTTACTACTTTATTATCTGTGTTTATTTTAATTTTAGTGGTTGCTTATCTGTGAGAAATGGCGATCTTCTTGGATCTAATTCATGTTGGAGCACATTACACATTACAGAGTAATGCAGCACAGAAACAAGTCCGTACCGACCAAAATGCCCATCTAAGCTAATTCCATTTGTCCATGCCTGCACATATCATTCTAAACTATTCCTATTCATGTACCTGTCCAAGTGTCCTTTACATGGTATTATAGTACCTGCCTCAACTACCTCCTCTGGCAACGCATTCCATATCCCCACCACATTTTGAGTGAAAAAGTTCCTATAAAATATTTTTTCCCTCACTTAAAACCTATGTCCACTGGTTCTTGATCCCCCTTCTCTGGGTAAAATACTTTGTGCATGATAGAAATACAGGAATAGGCCATTGAGCCTATTAGTTTAGAGTTACAGCGCGGAAACAGGCCCTTTGGCCCACTGAGTCCGCACCGACCAGCAATCCGCACATTAACACTATCCTACACACACTAGGAACAATTTACACGTATACCAAGCCAACTAACCTTCAAACCTGTATATCTCTAGAGTGTGGGAAGAAGCTGAAGATCTGGGGGAAAAAAACCACGTGGTCACGGGGAGAACGTACAAACTCCGTACAGACACCACCCATAGTCAGGATCGAACCCGGAGGGGGGAGGGGGGCAGGGAGGGGGGGAGAGAGGGGGGAGAGGGGCGGGGGAGAGGGGCGGGAGAGGGTGGGAGAGGAGAGAGGCCGGGTGAGGGAAGAGGAGGGGAGGGGAGGGGAGGGGGAGGAGGTGGGGGGGGGAGAAGGAGGGGAGAGAAGAGGAGTGGGGGAGAGGAGGAGGGGGGAGAGGAGGAGGGGGGAAGGAGAGGGGGGAGAGAGAGGGGGGAGAGAGAGGGGGGGAGAGAGAGGGGGGAGAGGGAGGGGGGAGAGGGGGAGGAAAGAGGGGGGAAGAGAGGGGGGGAGAGAGAGGGGGGGAGAGAGAGGGGGGGAGAGAGAGGGGGGAGAGTGAGGGGGGGAGAGAGAGGGGGGGAGAGAGAGGGGGGGAGAGAGAGGGGGGGAGAGAGGGGGGGAGAGAGGTGGGGGGAGAGAGAGGGGGGGAGAGAGAGGGGGGAGAGAGAGGGGGGGAGAGAGAGGGGAGGAGAAGTGGGGGGGGTGGGAGAGGAGACAACTTTTAAGAAGCCAGAGATACACGGCTGTGAAGCTCGTCGGACATTTAACATTACCGGTCGGTTAGCGTTAATTCTGAAAACTACTGCTTACCTTTTTTTCCCCAATGAGCCAATGTAATTCACCGGTCAGCATCGGCTCCAACCTACGAGAGCCTCTGAGAACCTTCGACCTCCTGGCAACCCACTTGGACCTCCTGCCAAACCACCTATGGCTCGAGAATTCTCGCTACTCGCCATGGCGGCTTCATTCTCATCGCCGCTAATTTTTCAACATGTTGAAAAATTCACAGCAACCATACTGAGGCTGCGACTAGTTTCCAGAATGCGGGCACTCCTTACGAACATGAAGGCGACTCCCCGGCAACTACCCGCGAACATTTGGCGACCATGTGGTGACTGTATAGTCTCCTGCAGTCTCCTAAAAAGTCACCTAAGTGGGACAGGCCCATTATACTCACAAATTTCTGATTCTTCGGGAGACGCCTCCCGGCAGGCTGCGGATTAGCCAAGGCCGGAGCCTTGCTGGTCGGAGCCCGAGGCTGACGGAGTTGATGGAGCCCATGGCCGACGGAGTTGACCGAGCCTGGGTCAATGGAGCCCGTGTCTCCCCTCAGCCTACGATGGTCCAGGGGAAACTAGCAGGAAGTCACGCTGCATATGGAGGATGGTGTGCAGTTCCAATTGACTCTTTACAAGAAAGATATGGAGAATTGGAGAAGCTGTCGAAGAGGTTTACGAGGATGTACCTGCATTAGCTATAAGGAGAGGTTGAACAAACTTGGATAGTTTGTCTAGATTGTCACAGGCTGAGGAGAGACCTGATGGAGACATAGACAGTGTAGACACAGCAAAACTTCCACCCAGGGTGGAAATGAAAAAGAGAGAGGGAATAGCTTTATGGTCAAAAGGACAAAGTTTATAGTTGATGTGCAGGGCAAGATTAGAGTGTGCCTGGGGTGCTCGTGGTAGCAGATATGATGGTGGAAGTTAGGAGGCTTTCAGAAAGATACATGGATATGCAGGAAATGGAGCAAATGCGGATCACACACAGGCAGAAGGCAGAAGTTTAATTTGACAATATGTTCGGCACAAACATAGAAAGATAGAAACATAGAAAATAGGTGCAGGAGTAGGCCACTCAGCCCTTCGAGCCAGAACCGCCATTCAATATGATCATGGCTGATCGTCCTAAATCAGTACCTCTTTGCTTCTTTCGCAACATATCCCTTGATTCCGTTAGCCCTAAGAGCTAAATCTAACTCTCTCTTGAAAGTATCCAGTGAATTGGCCTCCACTGCCATCTGTCGCAGAGAATTCCACAGATTCACAACTCTCTGGGTGTAAAAGACATGATGGACCAAGGGGCCTGTTCCATGCTGTATTGTTTCATGCTCCATACACACTCTGAATGCACAGATATTGTTATACAACACTCCTAGAGCATGGTTGCTTATTTATCAAATATGCCTGAAAAGCCATTAGTAATATCCATAGATGGACACAAAATGCTAGACTAACTCAGCAGGACAGGCAGCATCCCTGGAAAAAAATAAATGGGTGACATTTCGGGTTGTGTCAGGGGAGAGGGAGACACAGAGATATGGAAGGGTAAGGTGTGAAACCGAGACATCAAAGGGGGTGGAGATCAAGGAAAATGTAGATCTTTGTTAACGATGAGAAGGTGACAACAAAGCAAAGAGATAAAATGTAATAAGGGACAGTTAGACTGGTCAGAGAACGGGGAAGGGGGAGGGATGGGGAGAGGGAAAGCAAGGGTTACTTGAAGTTAGAGGTCAATATTCATACAGCTGGGGTGTAAGCTGCCCAAGCGAAATATGAGGTGCTGTTTCTCCAATTTGCGCTGGTCCTCACTCTGACAATGGAGGAGGCACATGATAGAAAGGTCAGTGTGGGAATGGGAGGGGGAGTTAAAGTGTTTAGCTACCGGAAGATCAGGTGTGTTTAGGCGGACTGAGCGGAGGTGTTCAGCGAAACGATCACCGAGCCTGCGCTTAGTAATATCCATTTCCATTTGTATGCTAGTTTTACATTGATTTCACAATGTCCTGATCCAAAACGTCACCTGTCCATTCCCTCCCAGATGTTGCCTGATCCATTTAGTTAATCCAGCACTTTGTGTTTTGCTCAAGAGTGACACTGAAGTGACATGGGACATGTTGGCCCGTGTGGTTAAAGTGGGCCAAAGGGCCTATTTCCACTCTGTAAGACTCTATGACTATGTCTTGGTGATGGATCAGATGTGGACATGAGGCTGAATTTAATTAGCATACACTGATGCTGCACACTGTTGTATTCTGCTCCAGTGACAAGTCCGGCGAAGGTTGAAAACTGCCACAAAAGGCATGGATAGTAGTGCTGAGGTTCAGCTGTAAGCCAGTGACACTCTGAATAGTGTTCAAGATGACTTTGCATGGGGCTCCAACTGGCTGGATTAATTGGGTTTGAAGAGCATTTGAATAAATCTGATCAAAGTAATAAGGCAGAAAAATGCAGCGAATGAATTGTTCACTTCAGAGAGAAACTAAATGGCCAGCATTTTGGCACTTTATTGCTGGATGAATAACCAGCTGCATAACAGGGGTGTAATGACCTGGAAGAAATATTGTGTTATATCAGAATATTTATAGAACATGGAACATAGAACTGTACACCACAAGAAAAGACCCTGCATTCCATAATATCTGTACCGAACATAACGCCAAGACCAAATGTTATCTGTTTGCACTTAATACATATCCATCCACTCCCTGCATATTGATATCCCTATCCAAAAGTCTCTTAGAAACATAGAAAAAAAGATGCAGGAGTAGTCCATTTGGCCCTTCAAGCCAGCACCGCCATTCAATATGATCATGGCTGATCATCTAAAATCTGTACTCCGTACCTGCTTTTTACCCAGGAATCACTCTTGATTCCTTTAGCCTTAAGAGCTAAATCTAACTCACTCTTGAAAACTTCCAGTGAATTGGCCTCCACTGCCTTCTGTGGCAGAAAATTCCACAGATTCACAACTCTCTGGGTGAAAAATTATTTCCTCATCTCAATCCTAAATGGCTTACCCCTTATTCTTAAACTGTGACCCCTGGTTCTGGACTCCCCCAACATCGGGAACATTCTTCCTGCATCTAGCCTGTCCAATCCTTTAAGAATTATACATGTTTCTATAAGATCCTCTCTCATCCTTCTAAATTCCAGTTAATACAAGCCCAGTTGACCCATTCCTTCATCATATGTTAGTCCCACCAACCCGGGAATCAACTTGCACTCCCTCAAAAGCAATAATGTCCTTCCTCAAATCAAGAGACCAAATTGCATACAATACTAGGTGAGATCTCACCAGGGCCCTGTACAACTGCAGTAAGACCTACTTGCTCCTAAACTCAAATCCTCACGCAAAGAAGGCCAACATGCCATTAGTTTTCTCCATTGCCTGCTGTACCTGAAATCCTCTTGTTATGAAGGCCAACATTCCATTTTACTTCGGAGTCACGTGAGTGACTACGTGAAGAACCCCGCCAGTGCGCCTGCGTGTCATTACATCAGACGCCTTGACGCAAACGGACGTGAGGAGCAGAGCTCCTCCAGTGGTTTGTAGTTTTTACAACTACAAGGTAAGTAGAAACTTTTTAAAGTATTTCCAGGTCCGTTTTCTGTGGGTCTATGGGATTTTTCCACAGACGCCATGGAAAATACGGGCAGGGGGAAGAGGTGTGCGATTCAGCCGGCAGAAAGTCGGGAATCTCCGGGTACAAGCCAACCACCTCTAACCCCGGTACAGTCGCCAGCGGTGAGCATAGCGACTGTGGACCTGGGGCTGATGAAAACTCAGTCAGCGCCTGTCGGGCGAAAGGCCAAGTTTAAATCCAGACGGCCCACGGAGGAGGAGTCCCAGGCAATGGAAGCTCCAGGGCTAGATACTGCCTTTGAGCGTATTAGCCAGATGGAAAGCCTTCTGCATAGGCTGTTGGAGCAAAGTACACTCAGGGAGTGTACTGAAATACAAGCTGCTGGAAGCAGCCTAACAGCACCTGGCTCAGGGCTGATGGAATGCACCCTCAGAGATGAGGAGAGTGCTATGGGTCATGAGAGTTCAGACCCCGACTCTGACGGTGAGGCTATACAAGGTGAAGAACTGCAGATACCAGATATTCCACCACTGGCAGTACGATTCGCTGCCCCATCAGGGTCAGGAGAGCCACTAGGAGATGAGTTGGCCTCCTTAATAAATTACTTGGTTTCCCATCAGCTGGAACAGCAGGAGATGGATGATACTGCAAAAAAGCATGAGACCCCAAGCAACTGTGTGTTGCTGAAAGCACCAGCAGTGAATCAAATCATCTGGAATCAATTGAGTATGACTATGAGAACTCAAGAATTAAAATTGCAGAGAATATTAAAGCTGCTGGGTTCTGGAATTACTGCTTTTGCCAGAATAGCAGATAAAAGCCAAGAGATGACGGAGTTGCATCAGGAAGCACTAGGGTTGCTATGCAGCTCCCACTTCGAGGTCAATTGTCTGAGGAAAAGTGTTATACGGCCTACTATGAATCCAAAATTCGCAGCACTCTGCAAACCAAGTAATATACAATTACCCAACTTACTCTTTGGAGAGGATCTCGGGAGACGTATTAAAGAGTTGGAAGATGAAGCGAAAACAGGATTGATGAAGACATCAATGGTTGTAAAGTCTGTAAAGAGGAAGTATCCGTTCAGACGTCATACGGATCCTGGACCAAGTTGCTCATCAACGCAGGGACATAGTTGGCGGCCTGCAGCGGGAGCAAGAACCAGTGGGCCTGATTCCGGGAGAACCCAGGAATCTCAGGGTACTCAAATGACTCAAGAGGTAGGTGGACCTGGTTCTCATAGGAAATACTAACTGGATTAAGTCCAAAAGTTGGAGGCAGGTTACATTTCTTCTATAATAATTGGAAGAAAATTACTTCAGATGTGGTAATCCTGAATAATATACAAGGATTTCGAATTGAATTCAATCCAAATTATGATTTGCCTGTTCAGCATGTTCCTAGCCGAACTCTCCACTTTGTACAAAAATAAGTGATGGAGGTTCAGGTCGCACTTGAAACCCTATATAAAAAAGGGGTTATTGAAAAATCAGTCTACCAAAGTCACCAATTTGTGTCAAATATATTCCCTCAATCAAAAAAGGATGGAGGATGTAGGATTATTCTAGACTTGACAAATCTGAATCCTTTTGTGCAATTTAGACATTTTAAAATGGAGACATTTGTGACTGCCAAACAGCTTATTTCAGAAGCATGTTATATGGCAACTATAGACTTGAAAGATGCATATTATTCAGTGTCTGTTCATTCAGAAGATAGGAAGTATCTTAAATTTAAATGGATGAACCAGTTGTGGCAGTTCAAAGCTCTGCCTAATGGGTTAACGTCTGCACCCAGAATATTCACAAAATTGTTTAAACCAATTCTGGGCTTGCTGAGAAGCCAGGGGCATGTACTAATGGCATACTTGGATGATGTCTTGATTATAGGAAAGACAAAACAGTCAACAGAAGCATCTGGTGCAGTTGTGAAATCAACTTTTGAAAGTTTGGGGTTTCTAATTCATCCAAAGAAATCAAGGTTAACACCATGTACCTCTATTAATTATTTGGGGTTCACAATTGATTCAGTCCAAATGAATATTACTTTGCCCAGGGAAAAAAGGGTGGATTTGATTAAAGATTGCAGTAATCTCCTACACGAGCAAAAACCCTCAATTAGACAGGTGGCTCGTGTACTGGGAAAATTAGTAGCAGCATTCCCAGCAGTCCAATTCGGACCATTACATTATCAACAGCTGCAGAGACTTAAAGAACAGGCACTGAGAATGCATGTTGGTCATTTTGATAGAACCATGCAACTAACAACAAATGCTGTTTCTGATCTGCAGTGGTGGATTCTACATGTCTCAAGCAGTTCCAGCAAAGTGCTGATTGAACAACCTTCCATGATATTACAAACTGATGCCAGTGCACTAGGATGGGGTGCAACTGACTTAACATCTAGCTGCAGAGGCAGATGGAATCAGGAAGAGTCATTGTTACTGCAGACATGGGGAACTAACTATTTGGAGCTTCTAGGATGTTTCTATGGGCTCCAAGCTTACTGTTCTAACACAACTAATAAGCATGTTCAAGTTCAAATTGATAACATAACAGCAGTTGCCTATATTAATCATATGGGTGGAATCAAGTCGGTGTCATGTGACAAAATGGCTAATCAAATTTGGTCTTGGTGTATTGAAAAGAATATATTTGGATTTCAGCTATCCATCTACCAGGTAGAATGAATACGATAGCAGACACCAGGTCACGAAAGTTCCATGATAATAAAGAATGGATGTTGAATCAAGAGGTATTCAATGATATAGTAATCAGATTCGGAATACCCGACATCGACTTGTTTGCATCTAGGCTGAATCATCAGCTAGCGAGATATGTGTCATGGGAACCAGATCCAGGAGCAGTGGCGATTGATGCTTTCTCGCTACATTGGGGTGGTATGTTTTCATATATATTTCCACCTTTCTGCCTCATAAGCTGATGTTTGCTTAAAATCAGGCAAGATGCTGCTTCAGGGGTATTAGTAGTACCAGATTGGCCTACACAACCATGGTATCCATTGATATTAGAATTAACATCACAAAAATTGATGAAAGTCCCAAAAAGAAAGAATCTATTGCTGCACCCTGTAACAGGGGAACAACATCCATTATATGATCGTTTGGGTTTGTTGATTTGCAGGTTTTAAGAAGGCCTTTTTTGGGGCGAGGATTGTCTGAGCGTACTGTGGACATGCTTACGGCAGCCTGGAGGAAGAGCACTCAAAAACAGTACCTTTCTAATATTAAGAAATGGGAAGAATTCTGTGTACAGAAAAATGTGGAATATAGTACTGCAGATATTTCAGATGTTGTAGAATTTCTGTCAAAACTATATTATGATAAATGTCTGAGTTATAGTGCAATTAATTCAGCCAGAAGTGCATTGTCCTCATATTTGGTTCTGGATTCAGAAAGAAACCCAATTGGGTCACACCCACTTGTTTCCAGACTAATGAAAGGAATCTTTAATTCCAGACCACCAAAATCTAGGTACATGACAATCTGGGATGTACGTGTGGTGCTGAAACTACTTCGTGAATGGTCACCAAGTGTGTCTTTACCTTTGGCCAAGCTCAGTATGAAAGTAGTCATGCTTATGGCATTAGTGACAGCACAACGAGTGCAAACACTTGGGAAATTACAAATAGACAGGATGGAAGTAACTGAAGACAAGGTTACATTCTATATCTATGACCTACTAAAGCAAAGTAGGCCAGGTGTGACAGGATTTAAAATGTGCTAGCAGCATATCCAAATGATCCTTGTCTCTGTGTTAAAACATATTTGTTACAATACATTGAGGTCACAAAGACTTTAAGAAATATGGAAACTGGGTTGTTGATCACACACAAGAAACCACACAAGAGAGTTTCAGTACAGACTATTTCCAGATGGATAAAAGAAGTCTTAAAAGCTGCTGGTATTAACACTGATGTTTTTACGTCTCACTCGACTAGGGCAGCAGCAACGTTGGCGGCTTGGGCGAAAGACGTCCCCGTCGACCATATCCTCGCAGCCAATGGTGGTCCAATGAGTTGATGTTTCAACATTTTTACCATCGGCCTATTGTTAATGCGGGGTTGTTTGCAGAAACTATTTTAAGTTCTGTGTAAATTCCTCTGGTTTAAAGGGGATCTGATTAATTTCATTATTAAAAATGAATTACTGCATTTGTGGTACAAATGTTATTATGAATGCATGATTGATTATTCTCGTTCCGAGTCAATCTATGCAGTGAGAAGCCGGGATTGATCCACGGCTTGAAATCACAAAGCTTTAAAATCTTCACGTAGTCACTCACGTGACTCTGAAGTAAAATAGTAAGATTAAACGAGAACTTACCTAAGTTTGAAGTTTGATCTTTATTTTATGAGGAGTTACGTAGGTGATTACGTGCCCACCACGACCCTACCCTCTATCATAAAGGTCAGATGGAAGTTCATGTATTACTCGTTTTATTATGAGACAAAATTACTTCGGTTGTTGTTTTTTGTGATTTCACACCGCTGCTTTGAAGATTGACGCGCAGGCGCACTGGAGGGGTTCTTCACGTAATCACCTACGTAACTCCTCATAAAATAAAGATCAAACTTCAAACTTAGGTAAGTTCTCGTTTAATCTTACTATTAGCTTTCTTCATTGCCTGCTGTACCTGCACGCCAACTTTCAGTGACCGGTGTACAAGGACACCCAGGTCTCGCTGTACCTCCCCCTTACCTAACCTAACCCCATTGAGATAATAATCTGCCCCCTTGTTTTTGCCACCAAAGTGGATAACCTCACATTTATCTATATTATACTGCATCTGCCACGCATGTGCCTACTCACTCAACCTGTCCAGGTCACCCTGCAACCTCCTAACATCCTCTTCAGAGTTCACACTGCCACCCAGCTTTGTGTCATTCGGCTTTGACCGATCCTGTCACTGCTTTCCAAATGCGCTGCCATAACATCAATAACGCTCGACTCCATCATCTTCCAAACTACCGATGTAAGGCTAACTGGTCTATAATTTCCCGTTTTCTCTCTCCCTCCTTTATTAAAAAATTACCATTTAAGTCACCATTATTTCTGTCTTAAACACCACCCTTGGCAGCATGCTCTGGGCATAAAAAAAACTTGCCCTGCACTTGTCCCTTGAACTCTGCCACCTTACCTTAAAGCCATGCCCTCTTGTATTTCATTTAGTTTAGTTTAATTTTGTATATTTTCACGTGTACTGAGGTACAGTGAAAAGCTTTTTTTGTTACGTTTCTAACTGACTTCCCTATCTATACCTCACATAATTTTATATACTTCTACCAGGTCTCACCACAGCCCCTGTCATTCCATGTCTTTCCAACCTCTTCCTGCAGCTGATACCTCCTGCTACAGGCATCATTATGTTAAACCTCCTCTGCGCCTTTTTACTAAACCTGAACTTTCATGGGTGATGGTGTAATGGGGTGACCAGAACTGCACGCACGACTCTAAATGTGGCCTAACCCAAGGTCTTACAAAGCTGCATCATGACTTCCTGACTTTTATACTCAATGCCTTGACCTACGATTGCAAGCATACCATACGCCTTCTTTACCACTGCTTGAGGACTTCAAGCCCAAAAACCCTCTGTCCATCTCAGATAACATACAGAAAAGAAAAAATATTATGCAAATCCCTGCATGGTACCGGTATTCAGCATTCCTTAAATGGTTTCCATACCTGTCAAAGACTGGAAGTCCTAGCATTAAGGAGAGAGGGCCAAAGTTTAAAAGAGTTGTACTTGGTGAGTGTTTGTTGACTGCATTGTGCTGGCAAAGGCAGATATGATAGTGGCATTTAAGAGGCTTTTTGAGAGGTATGTGGTTATGCAGGGAATGGAGGCATATGGCTCATGAACAGGAAGGGGAGACAGAGAAGCATAAAATGTCCAAACAGTCCCTTTGTCCCAACTTGCACATGCTGCCCAACATGCCCCATCAACACTAGTTCCACCTGCCTACTTTGGGCCCAAACCCCTCTAAACCTTCCTATCCATGTACCTGTTTCTTAAACATTGCGATGGCACCTGCCACAACTACCTCCTCCAGCTGCTTGTTCCATACACCCACCACCCTTTGTGTAAAAAAGTTATCCCTCTCATTAAATCTTTCCCCTCACCTTAAACCTATGTTTTCTGGTTCTCGATTCCCCTACTTTTGGGCAAAAGACTCTGTGCGTCTACTGAATCTATTCCTCTCATGATTTTGTACACCTCAATAAGATCACCCCTCATCCTCCTGCACTCCCAGCCTGCTCGACCTCTCCCTGCAGCTCAGTCCCTCAAGTCCGAGCAACATTCTGGTAAATCTTCTCTGAACACTTACAAGCTTGACCACATATTTCCGATAACACGTTGAGCACAATACTCTAAGATTAGTTTAACTTGCCATCATGTTCAGCATGGACATTGTGGGCCAGATGGCTTTTTCCTGTGCTGTACTATTCTATGTACCTACAATCAACTGGGATTGTGTCTCCTTAAAGGCAGGAATGTCAGCGTCCTCTTTAAGTGTTGCCTTGAGGTGTTTTTCTGTGTGGTTCAACAACTGGTCAACATTCATTTAAACATTGCACATGTATAATGATCCCCCAGATGGATATCTGAGGGTGACTCATGGTTATGGAACTGAATCGCAGCATAGAAATAATGTTTATAGGAAGGAAGGAAAGACACTTCAAAGTATAAAATAAATTAAAAGCCTACATTTTCACCCCTGTGTGCATGTTATGATTTGTGGTATTGGATCTCATGCTGAATTTTATTATAGGTAGAGAAAAACATTATAGTTATGATTTACTCTCTTGCCCTAATTGTATTTCAACTTGGTAAAGTTAGTAGTCTTAAATGCTAACAAAAATCAACAGACTGTTTCAGATGGAAAACGTTTTCAGGAGGGGACTTTGCAGAGTTTTAAGCATATAGGTTGCTAAACACTTTAAGTTCCCTTGTATTCCCACACTGACCTATCTGTCCAAGGCCTCCTCCATTGTTAGAGTGAGGCCGAACGCAAATTGTAGGAACATCATCTCATATTTTGCTTGGGCAGCTTACAGCCCAGTGGTATGAATCTAGTTTTCTCTAACATCAAGTAACCACTGCATTCCCTCTCTCTCCATCCTTCCCTCACCCATGCCGCACCAGCTTCTTGTTCTCACCCAGCAAACAGCTAACAAAGGCCTGTTTCCTTAATCATCGTTACTTTTTTGCATATCTTTCATTCATTGTTCTATATCTCTCTACATCATCGTCTATATCTCCCGTTTCCCTTTCCCTTAACTTTCAGTCTGAAGAAGGGTCTCGACCCAATACATCATCCATTCCTTCTCTCCAGAGATGTTGCCTTCCGGTTCAGTTACTCCAGCATTTTGTGTCTATGGACAGTAATTATTGTTCACTCCATTGTTAATGTGGCTGAACTAAACAGAAAAGTTCACTAAAGCCTACAAATGAATGCACGGTGCTGAATAGCATTCTTATCTGATAGACTGGCATCGCCTTCACTGAAGAGTTGTACAAAACTTGGAGAAAAAAAAGTATAATTACATTCATACGAGCTCTGGAAATGTTAAGATATTATTATGCTGCATTATCAGGACAAACATACTGCAAACATACAAACATACCACACCTTAGCATCTAATCTAACTCCAGCATGTTTGAAAGGTATGTGACTAGTGGCAAACAGTGACATTGGGCATTATGATTGCCAGCCAGGACTAAAAGCGTTTAGCAATAATTAATAGTCGCAGAGTGATATAATATTGAAGTAGACCCTTTAGCCCATAGCACCTATGCCAATCATCAAATATCATTTATATTAGTCCAACACTAATCTTACTTTTTTCTTATTCTCCTCACGTACCCATCACTCTCCTCAAATTCTACCACTTGCTGGCTGCTTCTCAAACAAGCATAAAACATAATAAATGTAATGCAAATTTCACTAAGGTTATATCTCCTTATAAATAAAACAAAGGTATGCAATAATCGTTTCCTAGTAGGCTTCCTAAATTATGACCCTGCAGATCTCTATCAACCTCCTTAAAAAATAGACCATCTTGTTCATTTTCCTTCCTTATATTTTTGTAACAGAGCGTATAATCAGACTGTGTGTTAAATTTTAAATGCCGTGAGTCTTTTCATTGCAACAATCTGTCTACATTTCCCCATTCTGTTACTATTAGCCCCTTTGTTTCATCCTTGTCCAAATATTTTACAAATGACAGACTTTGAAATTTAGCTCTATATATCACCATTATTAGAATATGTATGACAGTGATCCTAATACTCAGCCTTGTGGAACACAACAAATTCCTTTATCGTTCATGAATGGTCTTCAAACTGAAATGTTGGCTCTGTTTCTCATTTCACGGAGGCTGCCTGACATGCTGGACATTTCCATCATTGTCTGATTTTACTTCAGGTTTCCAGCCTCTGCTGCCCCGTACTTTCTTCCTTTTGTTGGTTGGTCATTTTTATAATACCCATGCTGCCACTGTATCTCAATTCATAGTCTTTTTATTTGATGAAAACTTTTGGGGGATGGTCACCTTGCTTCTTCCTGAAGTCGATGATGAGCTCTTTTGTTTTCTTGGTATTGAGTGCTAAGTTGTTTTCTGAGCACCAGCCTATTAACATCTGTACCTCCTTCCTGTAAGCTGACTCATCACCCTCAGTGAATGTGATGTGTTTTTAACAAATGTGAAATCCGTGTAGACATTTTGGGAGTTGCTAAAATGATCATTGATACTCAAGATAATGACCAAAATGGCAGATCATTTACTGCACACCATAACTTCTCGATCGTTGACCTTGAGTTATCCAGGGAGCTCCAATTTTGGATAGCTTCCATTTCGACCGTCCACAACACAAATGCCCTTGCAGATAGGAATTCTTGTTCTTCTTTGTCCTTTGCCCCACCCTTTATACCAGTCCATGTTGTAATCGTTAAAGCACACAGTGTGTTCCTTGCATTTTCCTGGAATTTGCCTGCAAACGTACTCCTCCATTTCCTTTCCATCATTTGGTATTCCCTCTGAACTAAAAATACTTAATGAAACAGATCAGTTTGTAGGTGGTGTGTTTGGTATTTCAATGGCAAGACCAAGATCTATTGCCCTTCTCTAATTAAGCAAGACAAGGTGATGGTGAGCCGTCTTTGTGAATCACTGCAGTCCTTCCCAACTGGTTGATACAAGATACTTATCAATTTATTTTCATTTTTAACTTCAAGATTAAAGATGGAAGGAGCGTAACTTTTTTTTCTCTGACAGAGCTACTGCAGATTTTGGCTTACACTCTGATGAGATCAGAATCACTAAATGTTTCTGGAGGCAAAGGTCTAAGTCTTTGATGCCGTGCTCTCTGCTCCAATTAAATAGCAAAGTTACATTTCAGTAATGCTGTGATTTGAATAATCTGTCAGTCGAATGGAACATGGTGCTGCTAATTTGCATTACATTAATTATGTATTACCCTTGATTGTGATGTCCAGGTTAAAATGACTGCTTGTGCATGTTCATTATTTGTGTTTCAGCTCCTGTTCCCTTGTCAACTGCTTGAGATTGAGTAAATCTGTTTTACCTTGAAGCAATGTTGGACAACTGCATCCTCACAGCACACGGCATGACCAGGCTGGGTTCATGTGCTGTGGCATCAGCGTGCATGATCCACATCATCCTCTCTGCCTGCTGCATATTTGTCACATCAATCTTTTAATTATACTTCAAACTGTGATTTATTTTGCCTCATTTCAGCCTTCAAGGACAAAAACACACGGACCACATCAAACTTAAATAACAACAGAAAACTCGGCAGCCAGATGTTTCCAAAATTTCTAAGATGCTTTGCTCCCTTCATGTTAGAAAAGACAGTGCTTAAAAAAGACAAGAATGAGTCAGTATTTCTCTTGAATAGTGGACTCCAGCAGCTTAAGAGGATTTCTCAAGGACTATTAGGGACGGGCAATAAATATTGCTCTTGACAAAATCATTAAAATCCCATGGAAAAAGAATCGAAAAATACTTTTAAAGAAAACAATCATTTCTCAACTTTACACTAGTCAGATTCAATAAAGTTTTGGGATCATATTTCATAGTGTATTAAATAGGCCACAATTTGAATGACTGTACCAGCTGCTAATAGCTTAGGTAATAGGGTAAAATTAAATGAAAATTTCCTCTAGGAAGACAATTAGAGATACTTGAATGGATAATTCATAAAATGTGGGAAGATGTATTTTGAGTAGGACAGATGGTTTAGGATATTGTTCAGCCCCAAAGGGGTATCCTATTTTCTTATCATAAAGTGAAAGCAGATTATGACAAAAGAACCCTAGCCTCACCCCAACTGGAAACCTGCATATTTTCCTTATTACTAAATAAAGAACACTCTCTCTTATCCATACATTTAAAATATAAGTTTATGCTTCTTACATCGGTTCCAATGTGCATAGAGACAAAAGCTTTCAAGCAAAGCAATGAGGTCATCCAAGATACAATTGAATTGTTCCTTTTTTTATAGATATCTATTTTCAATTCTGTAACCAAGCAGCTTGTCCATCTGCCGTCATTGTTCTCATCTGATTTACCTCGCCCTGCAAAGATTGCAGACCGCCTTGTTGGTATTTTGTAAATTTACTTAAAGCATGTGCAACAACAATAATATTTAGGCACCTGAACAGCCAAAATATTCCAGATCACAGAAAATGGTTTTTGAAGCACAATCGCAAAATTTGTTATTCAACATTATTTTGATTACAGTATGTAAAGGCATTATTGAAATCTTTTGACAGAAATGCCTGGAATATTGCTTTTTAGTTCAATATGCATTGCCAAGATGAAATATAAATCGACTGGAATTTGTAACCAATGATCATAAAATGCAACAATTAAATAATGTGAAATATTGTTAAAAAATGTAACCCCCGTGCATCAAGGACAGGTACCACAACCACTCTGCATGCTCCCATGCTCCCATGCAAATAAAAAATGGCCATGGATGTCCACATTTAAAATACATTCTTGTTGTTGAATCAACATTCACAGAAGCAGTAATTCATCACTGACAACTTCTTGATGTGAGATATTTTGGGTCAAATGGATTGTGGCTGATTTCGCATTTCAGGAAACCAACTTAGGTTCAACAATACTTAATTGGTTGTAAAGAAAAACACAAGGCATTGGAGTAATTCAGCAGGTTAGGCAGCATCTCTGGAGGGCAGGGATAGGTTTCGGGTCGGTACCTTTCTTCAGAACTGTTCTTCATTGGCTGTAAAGCATATGCAGATGTCTCAAGGTTCATAAAGGATTTCATATGAATACACAACTCAGAAAGGGGGCAGATGGTTTGGTCAACGCAGAAATCTTCTCTCACTGTCACAGACATAAAATCAACAAAGGTCTGGCCATGGTGGCATAAGATTTAGTGTGGCTCCAATACAAAATTGACCATTAATTCCATCAGTGTCAGCATTTATACTGAGGCCATTCTTGAGCTTTATTTTTTCCTGGTTTGAGGCGAAATATGCTCTTCTTTAACCAAGGCGGTTATTCAGGATTGGGGATAACATGCCTCCTCTCCAGCTTTGTAGGTTCTGAGGTGGCTAATGAGGCCATTGTTGGAAGAGCACACCCTTTCTAAGATGGATTTCATGTGTGTTGAAGGGTTTGATGGGTAGATTGTGAGGTAGCACACTCGTGCCACTGCTTATATGGGGCTCATTTACACCCCAATGCATGGTCTTGAGATTCTCAATGCCATAATGCGGAGAAGACACGAGAATGGGGTTGTGTGAGTAAAATACATTCGGCATGATTGAATGGTTGAGTAGACATGATGGCCTCACTCTGCTCCTATATCTTATGGTTTTATGGTAACAAACTTTCCTTCTCCAGTAGAATGGTCAAACATGGGTCAAATATTACCAATAATCAATTGGGATGTTTCATTTCTTCAAAGGAGCTTTGAGCACATCCTTGAGATCTTTTTTCTCTGTGTAACTGGCAATGTCCTCCGATAACAAAGCTCCAAATTCAGTTTCAGGAGTTAGTGTCATGCATGCCAAAAATATCAGTGGAGAGTAACTAAGGCTGCAATGCTGGAGTTGTTGGTTTTGACAAGGATGTCAGCTTTGGATCACTTATCCTTCTAGTAAATGTTTAGTTTAGTTCAGATGCAGTGCCTTACGGTCTGAACTAGGGTCCACCTAGTCTGCGCTGACCAGTGATCCCTGTACACTAGCACTATCCTACACACTCGGGACAATTTTACAATTTTTACCAAAGCCAAATTAACTTACAAACCTGTTCATCTTTGAAGTGTGGGAGGAAACTGGAGCTCCTGGGGAAAACCCACGCAGGTTACGGGGAGAATGTACAAACTCCATATAGAGAGCACCCACAGTCAGGATTGAACCCAGGTTTCTGGCGCTATAAGGCAGCAACTCTACCACTGTGCCACTGTGCCCCCCCCAAATTTGGAGGATTTTCCAGAAGCAATGTTACTAATATATGTTCACTGCCTTGAGATGCCTGATGTAGCTCGCCTAAGTTTCAGAAACATATAGGAGTACAGGGAACACTGCTGATAATGTGGCAGGAAAAGGACAGCTTCTGCATCGACTCATTACTCCATTATATCTCCTTAACTCTCATTTTAACATTTTCAAGGCTAGGAATCTTCCACCCTTCAGCCTCTGACATGGTACATCTGCCTGGAGTCCACATAGAGTCAAAGAATCATAGATTTATACAGCATTGAAATAGGCCCTGTGGCCAAACTTCTCCATGCCAACCAAGATGCCCCATCTAGACTAGTCCCACCTGTCTGTATTTAGCCCATATCCCTCTAAATCTTTCCTATCTGTATACCTGTCCAAATGTCTTTTAAATGTACCTGCCTTAACTACCTTCTCTGGCAGCTTGTTCCATACACCCACCACCCTCTGTGTGAAAATGGTTCCCCCTATATGAAAGACTTCATGTTTTACTTTCTACTTTTAACTTTCACTGTATACTCCGTTTCTGTATCCACGATGTAAATTTCCAATATTGTTCCTCTGTGGTTATACTCAATTAATTTGTGGTTGCAATTTGACAATAAGTATTGACTTAAGTTTTCTATATTTGTTTTAATAAATGAAAATTGAGTTTCCATCCTACATTTTGCAGATTGCAGATAGTTGCAAATATAATAGGATTGTATTAGTGAGAGATTTCAACTCCCCTAATATAGACTGGGTATCCCATAGTGTAAAGTGTTTGGATGGATTGGAATTCATTAAATGTGTCCAAGAATGCTTTGTTAACCAATATATAGAGGGCCCTACTAGAGAGGGTGCAAGATTGTACCTCCTCCTATGGAATGTGGTAGGGTAATTGACTGAAGTGTCAGTGAGGGAACACTTTGGGACCAGTGACCATAATTCTATTAGATTTAAAGTAGTCATGAGGAAGGATAGAACTGAAAGAACAATATTAGGGGAATTCTTCCCAGCTGTTATCAGGCAACTGAATCAGCCTATCACCAGCTAGAGACCGGTCCTGACCTACCATCTACCTCATTGGAGACATTCAAACTATCCTTAATCGGACTTTACTGGAATTTATCTTGCACTAAATGATTTTAATTTATATCTGTACACTGTGGATGGCTTGATTGGATCTCTGACTGGATAGCTCACGACAAATAAGGTTTTCGCTACCTTGGTACATGTGACAATAATAACAAATTAAACTAAATTAAACTGGCTCACAAGTTAAGGTCCTAAAGATCTGGCCTGGGCAAGTTGGGCCGAAGGGCCTGTTTCCACATTGTATGACTCTATGTATGACTCTAATTTGGGGTGTGGGACATTTTGGAATGCAGTGATTGATTGTGAAAGTCTATTCACAGGTAAGGGGATGACTGAAAAGTGGGGGACTTTCAAAAGTGAGTTAGTAAGTGCACAGGGGCAAGGGTGAAGGCTGTTAGGGTGAAGGACAGGACTGCTTCTGCTTTGATTCACGACCACTCTGTTTTATCTCCTTCACAAGAAGATGAGGAGGAATTTCTTTAGTTAGTGGGTGGTGAATCTGTGGAATTCATTGCCACAGACTGCCGTGGAGGCCAAGTCAATGGATATTTTTAAGGCAGGGATAGATACATTCTTGATTAGTCAGGGCGTCAGGGGTTATGGGGTGAAGGCAGGAGCATTGGATTGAGAGGGAAAGATAGATAATCCATGATTGAATAGCGGAGTAGATGATGGGCCGAATGGTCTAATTCTGTTCCAAGAACATATGAACTGTGATCACCCTCATTTTGACGCAGTGAAGGCCAGCAATCCTTTGCCCCTCAGCCTCTGACATGGTTTGTCTGCAAGGTTTACTTTCACAGTGTTCCATTTCTGCATCCCCTATGTAATTTACCAATACTGCTCCTCTGTGGATATTCTCAATTAATTCCTGCTTGCAATTTGACAATAAATATTGACTTAAGTTTTTCATATTTGCTTTTAATAAATGGAAACTGAGTTTCCATCATACATTCTGATTTACTGCCATTCCGATTAACTCGGAAAGACACAATAATGCATTGTCACTAGAATGAAATACTGGAAGGTTGTTCAGATACCATTTGGGGCTGCATATTTAATGTCAGTTACTGCCTTCAATGTTTGATACTTCCCCGCTGTTTCTATTAGTAATGTATTGTTACACTGCCGCATGCTTATGCACTAGCTTGAAAGTTAATAAAATATAGAATTGATTTAAAAAATAGAGCGGTTGCAAATAGAGCTGCAGACAAAGTAATTAACAGGGTGAAAAGAGAGTGAGAAGATAAAGGTACTTTTTTCCAAATATCCCCTAAAAGCTTGAGGATAGAATGGAAAGAACATTAATTTGCTTGAGAAAATGGAAGTTGAAACACCTCATTAATGGTTTAGTTTAGAGTTTGGAGAGACAGCACGGAAACAGGCCTTTCAGCCCACCGATTCCATGATGACCAGTAATCCCCATACACTAGCACTACCCGACACACTTGGGAAAATGTTCAATTTACAGAAGCCAATTAACCTCCAAATCTGTAGGAAAGAACTGCAGATGCTGGTTTAAATCTATACATCTTTGGGATTTGGGAGGAAACCAGAGTAGCTGGAGAAAACCCACATGGTCAAGGGGAAACCGCATAAACATACAGACAGTATCTGTATTCAGGATCGAACCCTGGTCTCTCGCATTGTAAGCAGAAACTCTACTGCTCTGCCTCTGTGCCATCCTAATATCTGATAACTGATATATTTTCAATTATTTTTCAGACCAGCATCCAACAAAATTTGTCCACACATTTTATGGCTAGGTTTACCAGTACCACCAAGTCAGATAAAATAAATTTGATTTAGAGTTCAACTTGCCCACACCGTCCAACATGCCTGCGATTGCCCCATATCCCTCCAAACCTGTCCTATCCATGTGCCTGTCTAACTGTTTTTTTAAATGTTGGGATAGTCCCTGCCTCAACAACCTCCTCCGGCAGCTCGTGACATACACCTACCACCCTTTGTGCAAAAAAGTTACCCCTCAGATTCCTATTAAATCTTTTCCCCTTCACCTTAAACCTCTGTCCTCCGATCTTCAATTCACCTACACTGGGCAAGAGACTCTGTGCATCTACCCGATCTATTCCTCTCATGATTTTATACACTTCTATATGATCACCCCTCATCCTCCTGCGCTCCAAGGAATAGAGTCCCAGCCTACTCAACCTCTCCCTATAGCTCGGACCCTTGAGTCCTGGTACCATCCTCATAAAGCTTCTCTGCACCCTTTCCAGCTTGACAAGAGATTTATGCTTCATTGGTTTTGATTTTCTGTTAACGTTGTGTTTACCTCACTGATCCTCCACGATATATACATAACTAAAACTCTCATCTTGTTATCTTCCGGTTTGCGTTTTAACATTTGAGCAAAAATGGTACGTGATAGCGCTACGATTTTTCGCAACCTTACTCACCGCTGTCCTGTGCTGCAAATACACCACGTTTTGTTCCATTCGGTGGTATATTTTAAAAGTTATTAAGGTTTAAATATCTTAAAACTACACATGCGCAGATTGGTCTCCTCTCCTGTTAGTCATGGCCGGGACAGCGACGCATCTTCCTGTACCATCGCCCGCCTCCCTGCCGGCGCCCACCTCCCTGCTGGCGCTGCCCGCCTCCCTGCCGGCATGGCCCACCTGCCTGCCTGCCGGAGATCCGGAGACCTGGGTGATGAACCTGGCTCTGAGGGCACCGACAGCTGATGCTCCTCCGGGGCAGGCAAGTAGGGTGAGGAACGGCAACCTCGAAATGCTGGGGAGGTGAGGAGGGAGAGTGGGGGGATTGAGGGAAAGGAGGGGGTAGGGAGAGAGAGGGAGGAGAAAGTGGGGGAGGTGAGGAGGGAGCATGGGGGAGGAGGGAGGACAGAGGGAAAGGAGGGGGTAGGGAGGGGAGTGGGGTTATGGAGGGAGGGATGACAGGGACCCAACGGGTCCCACTTAGTCTAGTTACTTTTATTTCCTTCTTCTGTGCCCCTTTCATATCTATTTCTCCTTTTATAATTTCCCTCATTTTAGCACCCTGAGTTTAGTTAGATTTCTATTCTCTTTTTAATTCTCACTTCCACAACAAGCTTTCTTCTTCAATATCTTAGCTCTTTATTTTTCCACACCCCACCCACTACTTCATGCCTCTCTGCCTCTTTGCTTCCATTTGTTCCTTCAAGATGCTGAATAAATCCTGTTTCGTTCACCAGTGGTGAAATAAATTTCTTATGATTCCAGGTGTACCATAATATTGCCCATTTTACCCATTTTAATTAATTGTGCTGCCACTTTCTACTGCCTTTATTTTGCTCCTTTCACCTCCGACTTTGAATACACCTTTGATCGCTCACACCTATTTCTCCTAAAAAATCAGGTCAAATTTAGCTTTGTAACATAGCTGTGAAACAATGCAAGCAGGGAGTTTTAATATGTGATGGGGACAGCCATGTTGCACCTGAAGAGAGTTTTAATGAATTAAATGGAGGATGCTGCATCGACTCAAAGGTATTGCTGATTTTTATATTTAGGTCACATTGTATAAAGTTTGGAGGGATGTAAATCTTTGGACAAAGGTGATAAGTAATAGGAACAGCATTAGGCCATTCAGCCCATCAAGTCTACTCCGCCTTTCAATATTTTGTTCCTAACCCCATTTTCTTGCCTTCTCCCCATAACCCTTGAGACCCGTACTGGACTGGGTTCATTCGACTGGGATATGATAGCCATGACAGAAAGAGGGCAGGACTGTTAGCTGAATCAGAATGTAGACACTACAGGAGTGATAGGGATGCAGGTAAGAGAGAGTAGTCTGGAATCTAAGGTGTGTAAACCAATTGGATTCAAAATTGATGTGTGGAAAGGATGTGAAGGGTAGTTGTGGAGGATTGTTTTTCTGTTGTTTTATTGTTGGGAGGCCAGTGACCAGTGGAATGCCGCAGGGGTCGGTGCAGAGTCTGCTGCCGTTTCTGATACTCATTAGCGCTTTGGACAACAATGTATTTAACATTGTTAGTCTATTTGCAGATGACACTAAAGTTGGTGGTTTTGTGAACAGTGAAGAAGGCTATCTAACTTTACAACAAGATCTAGATCAGTTGGGAAGGTTGACCAAGGAATATGTAATGGAATTGAGCCCTGACAAGTATGAGGGGTTGCACTTTGGCATCTCAAACCTGGGAAGGATTTACACAGTAAATGGTAGAGCCCTGGAGAGTGTTGCAGAACAGGGAGATCTGGGAGTACAGGTATATGATTCCTTAAAGATGGCTGGTCAGGTAGATAGTGTGGTAAAGAAGGCGTTTGGCATGCTTGCCTTCATTGGGAAGGGTATTAATTACAAACAAGGGGCAACTGTACAAGTAATTAGTGAGACCCTACTTAGAATATTGTGTAGGAAGGAACTGCAGATGCTGGTTTACACAGAAGATAGACACAAAATGCTGGAGTAACTCAACGGGACAGGCAGCATCTCTGGAGAGAAGGAATGGGTGACGTTTTGGGTCAAGACCCCTCTGCAGATTGAAAGTCAGGGGCGAGGGAATCTAGAGATATGGAACGGTAAGGTGTGAATATGACAGATCAAAGCAGATGTCAAAGGCTTTTTGATAGCAGATACACCACATCCACTGGCTCTCCCTTATGCATTCTACTTGTTACATCCTCAAAAAATTGCAGATTAGTCAAGCATGATTTCCCCTTCATAAATCCATGCTGACATTGACCGATCCTGTCACTGCTTTCCAAATGTGCTGCTATAACATCTTTAATAATCGACTCAAGCATCTTCCCCACTACCGATGTAAGGCTAACGTCTATAATTCCCCGTTTTCTCTCTCCCTCCTTTCTTCAAAAGTGGGGTTACATTTGCTACTCTCCAGTCCACAGGAACTGATCCAGAATCGAGAGAACATTGGAAATTGATCACCAATGCATCCACGATTTCTAGGGCCACCTTCTTGAGTCCTCTGGGATGCAGACCATCAGGCCCTGGGGATTTATCTGCCTTCAGTCCCAACAGTTTACCTAACACCATTTCCTGACTAATGTGGATTCCCTTCAGTTCCTCCCTTCCGCAAGATCCTCGGTCCCCTAGTATTTCTGGGAGATAGTTTGTGTCTTCCTTAGTGAAGACAGAACCAAAGTACTAGTTTAACTGTTCTGCCATTTCCTTGTTTCCCATTATAAATTCACCTGTCTCTGACTGTAAGGGACCTACATTTGTGTTCACTAATCTTTCTCTTTTTACATAAAGAAGCTTTTAGAGTCAGTTTTTATATTCCCCGCAAGCTTTCTTTCATGCACCCCCCCCTCTTAATTAACCCCTTTGGCCTCCTCTGTTGAGTTGTAAATTAGTAAGATTAAACGTGAACTTACCAGTTTGAAGTTTGATCTTTATTTTATGAGGAGTTACGATGAGGGATTACGTGAAGAAGACCCCGTCCAGCCGCATGCGCGTCAATCTTCAAAGCAGCGGTGTGAAATCGGTAATAGTAATTGAAGTATAATAGTAAGACCAGAAACCTAGAACTACCAGATGACCTTTGTGATATGAGGGTTGTGAGTGGAGGGCACGTAATCCATCATCGTAACTCCTCATAAAATAAAGATCAAACTTCAAATGGTAAGTTCTCGTTTAATCTTACTATTTTACTTCGGAGTCACGTGAGTGCCTACGTGAAGATTTCAAAGCTCTGTGATTTCATGTCGTAGATTCAAATCCAGGCGTCTCTCTGCATCGATTGACTCAGAATGAGTAAATAATCAACAATGCATTAAATCATAATATTGATTTAAACGTATTAAAGGTTTGTTTTTTATAAAGAAAACAACAGCAACCCCTTCTGTCGCAGGGGGAAACTATAAAACTGAACTCAAAACAGAATGGGCAAATACCCCTGGTTCGACAATCGGCTTATGATAATATTTTTTAAACATCAATTCACTAGACCATCCTGCGGCCGCGAGGATATGGTCTATGGGGACATCCATTGCCTTGGCCGCTGATGTTGATGCCGCCCTGGTGGAATGAGATTTTAAATTGTCAGTGTCAATACCTGCATAAACCAGAACCTGCTTCAGTCACCTTGAAATAGTTTGAACCGATACCTTACTATGCGTTTTTTTGTGGCTAATAAACAATGCTGATTCTGCACCTCTTAGGGTTCTGGTGGCCTTGATGTAATATAGTAAGTGTGACACCACACATAGGAGTGAATCCGTAGGGTATGCCGCAAAGATAATCTTAAACCCAGTCACCCCTGGTCTGCTCTGCTTGAGTAGATCATAGATGTAAAAAGTAATGGCATCTGCAGATACCTCCATCCTGTCTAGTCACAGCTTCTGCAATGTCTGCACTCGTTGGGCTGAAACCAGTGCCATGAGCATAACTACCTTCATGGTGACTTTGGCCAAAGACAGGGCTGTGACAGGAGTCCACTGACGAAGGAGCATAAGTACTTCGCTTACATTGCAAATTACCGAATACCTGGGCCTGGGAGAATTAAAAATTCCCTTCATAAACCTAGAGACTAGAGGGTGTGACCCCACAGAATATTGTTCTGACCCCATCCATAAGTATGAGGATAGGGCACTTCTGGCTGTATTGATCGCACTATAGCTTAATCTTTGATCGAAATAGAGAGTGGACAAGAACTCCAGCACGAATGGGATGCCTGCCGTGTGATATGAAATATTTTGCCATAAGCAGAACACCTCCCATTTCCTTATAGAAGAGATTACTGCTTTTGGGTACTATCCCTCCAGGCCGCAGTAATAACATCCACGGTGCGATCGGATAGTCCTCTCCCCAGGTATGGCCTTCTTAGAATCTGCAAATTAATAGATCAATACGATGATGTAAAGGGTGTTGATCGCCAGTTACAGGGTGCACCAGTAGGTTTCTATGTTTGGGAACAGCCATAAAGGGCTGTGTGATTATCTGTAAAACGAGAGGGAACCATGGCTGAGTAGGCCAGTCGGGTATCACCAATACTCCTGAGGCGGAGTCCTGCTTGATTTTTTGCAGACACCGACTGATGAGGCAAAATGGAGGAAATGCATACAAAAACATTCCTCACCAATGCAGCGAGAATGCATCCACCGCTGATGCCCCAGGATCTGGTTCCCATGAAACATATTTTGGTACCTGGTGGTTTAGTCTGGATGCAAACAAATCGATATCTAGCATCCCAAACTGAACAACAACATCATTAAATATATCATGATTCAACATCCATTCTGTGTTGTCATTGAATTTGCGTGACCTTGTGTCTGCCACTATGTTGAATCTACCTGGTAGGTAGATTGCTGAAAGCCAAATGTCTCTGGCAATGTTACTAAATTTTGAGATTTTAAAAATCAAGTCTGTAGTTTGTCCCATCAGATAAAGCATAAAAAGACGTTTAATTTGACACCTAATTCACTTTCATATCTTCAGTATTAAAAAAGTTATGGCCATTTTCATACTCGGAAATTAGCATCTTGTTCCCTATTGCTTTTCCATTGACTTAACACAAAAGCTGTGATCGAGGACAGTCAAAAGCCCATAACTTTCTTAAAAATTAAGAGAACTGAAAGAAATTTTCAGTTATTATAGATTGAAGAATTCTGAAACAAATATTAAACAATCTTACTTAGATGACGAAATTAAAGCATATAATTAGTTAGTTACCTAATTGTAGCTAATTACAAAATTCAATTACTAGATCTAAACATCTATCAATTTCTTAAGAATAGATTAACATTTTTAAGTAGCCTAAGTGTCCAAATAACATTCACACACGAATTCACAATATAAAATAATTTTAAATTCTCATTGTCATGTATTTATAGGCCAAATGGAAGGAATTTAATGTTTAATACCTGTAAATTAATGGCCATTTAAATCATCTTGCGAGTGGGTTTTTCTGGAACGTGATCATTTGGAACGTTGATTTGCTGTGAAATTAACCCCGTATTGGCATGAAAAATACTGCCGTTAGTTCGGGGAAAAGAATCACCGTTTTGCATTTTAAAATGTGAATTAAAGGCCTCTTAAGAAGCACTTTTATACATAAAATAAACTGCTTTCGTTTACCTGTCCCATGCGTGAAATCTGTCCCCGTTATCGACGTTGACGGCTTTCGAAGCTGATTTTAAAATAACTCCAGCGCTGAACTTGTCGGGCGAATAAAAATAAAAAATACACAAACGCCCGTCGGGAACGATTCTTCAGCAAAAGTTTGCACTCCAACGAAATATAATTCAGGACAAGGTAGGAGAAACCCGCGTTTTAACCCCACCCCCCCCTCAAAGGCGCCAAAATCGCGCACACGGCCAGTGACAGAACTGCAGCGCTGCTGAAGGTAAGTATTGTAACATACCTAAATACACCAGCTCCAAATCAGATTTGCCAATCTATCACAAGATTCTGACTTGATTCCACCCATATTATTAACATACGCCACTGCTGTAGTGTTGTCAATCTGAACCTGAACATGCAAGTGACACTTAGTAGAGCAATAAGCTTTAAGCCCATAAAATGTTCCCAAAAGCTCTAAATAATTAATCCCTCGTGATTGCAGAAGAGGTGCCTTGTGCATATTGTATCTGCCTCCACAGATGGAAATAGTATCAGTAGCGCCCCAACCTAGAGCACTGACATCAGTCTGTAAGACAATGGAAGGTGGGTCAACCAGAATTTTCCTGGAACTACTTGAGACATTCATGACCCACCATTGCACTTCAGCAATTGCTGCAGCTGGTAATTCCATGGGCCTGCCATAATGACCTGAATGTGTCCTCAGTGCTTGTCCTTTGCTCGTTGTAATTGTTGGTAAAGCAGAGGTCTAATTTGCCAATCAAGCTGGCCACCTGTCTAATTGAATGGCGTTGCTCTTCAACAAGCTTGATGCAGCCTTTTGTCCCTGGGCAGAGTCACTAACATGTGATCTGAGTTAATAGTGAAACCCAAATAATCAATAATTCTGACTGGTGTTAATTTGGATTTAACTGGATGAATGATGAACCCCAAATTTTCAAAGGTGAGCTTAACAAGTGAAATGGAAGATTCAGCTGCTTCACGAATCTTTCCTACAATCAAAATATTGTCCAAATAGGCCATTACAATATGACCCTGAGCTCGAAGTAGCCCGAGGACTGATTTTAACAATTTGGTAAACAATCTAGGAGCTGAGGTTAATCCATTAGGCAGTGCTTTAAATTGCCATAATTGACTCATCCAGCTAAATTTCAAATATCTCCTATCCTCGCAATGAACAGACACTGAGTAATATGCATCTTTAAGATCTATGCTTCCCATATAACATCTTCTGGAAAGCAGTTGTTTAGCAGTAGCAAAAGTTTCCATTTTGAAATGTTTATACTGTACAAAGGGGTTAAGGCTCATCAGGTCGAGGATGATTCTACATCCTCCATCCTTTTTTGATCTAGGAAAAATATTTGACGCAAATTGGTGAAGTCGGCGAACCGACATCTCAATTACCCCTTTTTTGCATAATTTTTCAAGTTCTGCCTGTAGCTCCATATTCTCTTTCCGTGAGAAAATGAGTTTCCGGCTTGGAACATGTTGAGTGGGTGGACACAAATTGGGATAGAATTAAATTCGAAAACCTTCTATACTGCCCAGTACAAACAGATCTGATGTTATCTCATACCATTCTTTTAGAAACAAGTGTAATCTCCCCCCAACTTGTAGGTGTTTTTCACTTAATATGTTTCTATCAGGACCAGACCCACCTACCTCCATGGTTACCGGTGGAATTTGTTGCCCCCGGTTCTTGGTGGAAAAATTCACATTTGGTCGTGTCCCAGCAGTGCACCAGCTGCGCATATTCGGAAATGACCGGCTTGTTCCTTCACCCGGTCATTGCACCCCGTCGATAGGGGATCTGCCTCTGAACCGTTCTGCTGACCATCAGCGCTTTAATTAACCCCACTGTTTTTGCCTCGTCGTCGAGCTCTTTCACTCTCTTTGCGAGGTCCTCCCCAAACAGCAGATTTGGCTGTTGAATATTGCTGGGCTTACACAGCGCTGCAAATTTAGGGTGGATAGTAGGGCGTATGGCACTTTCCCGCAAACAGTTTATTTCAAAGTGTGCACTGCACATAAGGGCTAAGGCATCCTGCTGTGATTCAGACAGGTGCCCCTCGTCCAACGACCTGGCGAACGCAGTAATGCCTGCGGCGAGCAACTTCAGCACCCGCTGGAGCTTTAATTCTTGTGCCCGAATACCAACACCCATATGGCCCCATATTACATGGTTAACCGCCGGTACTTTAAGTAGGACATAATTAACCGGGGTTTCATATCTTTTTGCTGTGTCGTCCATGGTCAGCTCTTGCAGCTGATGGGAGAGTAAATAATTTATGGTTGTTGCCAATTCCTCATCCAACGGCTCCCCTGACTCTCTGGGGATGGCAAATCTTGCTGCCAGACATGGTATTTCGGGCTCATGACCTTCACCCCTTGGGCTCTGCTCACCCTCAGATTCGGCGTCAGAATAAAACTGACCCGTCAAACTCTCCTCCTCCAAGAGGGAGCGATTGAGCAGCCCTATTTCAGGCGCTGCTGGCGCGGGCTTTCCCGTAGGCCGGCACGGACACCACTCCTCCTCCCGGAGTGTATCATGATGGAGTATCCTCTCCATTAGGAGCTCTATTTGAGATAACCGTGCAAGAACGGTATCCCTTTGCGGAGGGGAACCCTTCTGGCCCGACTCACCCGAGTCTATGGGCCTTGCTGACTTTGTAGTGGCCTTACGCCCCAACCGCACGGTGACGGTGCTCAAATGCAACGTGTCTGCAGTCGCTGGCCTCCCTGCTGACGACCGAACAGGTGAACTAGGCGGGCGACCGATATCCGTACTCCCGCGGTCTTCCTTGGTTTTACCAGCGGCTCGCCTCGCCTTCACCATTGACGCTTTCTCCATGTTCAACTTGGTCTGGAAAAAAACAAGCCTTGCAACAAGAAAGCGACCTCTGACTAAGCTGAGCACTTACCTTGAGGTTTTTAAAACTTACCGCTGAAGGAGCGCTGCTCCTCCGTCCGGTCGCTGCGCCATGCGTCTGACGTAATGACGCGCATGCGGCTGGATGGGGTCTTCTTCACGTAGTCACTCACGTGACTCCGAAGTAAAATTCTTCGAGTCCTCTGCTTCTTCTTGCCAATTTATATGCCTCTTCCTTGGATTTATGGAGAGTCGGTATGTCAAGGAGGATTCTCGCAAACTTCTACAGGTTCACAGTAGAGAGCATACTGACTGGCTGCATCGTGGCCTGGTTTGGCAACTTGAATGTCCAGGAGCAGAAAATACTGCAGAATGTTGTGGCCACTGCCCAGTCCATTACCGTCTCTGACCTCCCCACCATCGAAGGGATCTACCACAGTTGCTGCCTGAAAAAGGCTGGCAACATGATCAAAAACCCACACCATCCTGGCCACACACTCATCTCACCGTTGCCATCGGGAAGAAGGTACAGGAGCCTGAAATCTGTAACATCCAGGTTCAGGAACATCTTCTTCCCCACAGCCATCAGGCTATTACAACATTAAACAAACTTTGAACAGTCTATTATTATTATTGCTCTATATCTGTTTATTTATTGTGTATATATGGTCTATGGTCTATAGACACACTTAACTTTTATCTTCCATTTTGTATTATGTTTACATATTCTGTTGTGCTGCAGCAAATAAGAATTTCATTGTCCTATCTGGGACACATGACAATAAAACTATCTTGACTTGTCTTCTTGATCCTTGATTTCCCTCGTTAGCTACGGTTGAGCTGCCTTTAGCCACGGTTGAGCCATAGAAATGTAGAATGGTTCACTGTTAGCTGAGGGGACTGTAACAATGTGGCATATATTATTTTTGTTTATACTGCATACTTCTTATTGAGTCCATATCATAAGATTATAAATTGTTTAGCCAAAGCAGAACACACTTCTCGGCATCTGAATTCAGTGGTGTCTTGCACTTCTTGTGCTTCTTGTGCGTAGTGGTGGGAAGATTGGTGGAAACAGGGCCGCGATGTGAACGCTCAATGTGCTGTTCCAGTTGCCCAGCTACAGGAAGGACATCATTAAGCTGGAAAGGATGGAAAGAGATTCACCAGGATATTATTTGCGCGCCTGAGTTCTTGGGAGAGGTTGGATAGGCTGGGACATTTTTCTTTGGAGCACGTGGCTGTGGGTGACCTTATTGAGGTGTACAAGATTAGGAGGGATATGGATAACATACATGCTCACAGTATTTTTCCCAGGTTAAAGGATTTAAAAACTAGATGTTATAGGCTTAAGGTGAGGTGGGAGAGATTAAAGAGGACCCCAGGGTTTTTTTTCACTCAGAGAGTGGTCCATATCTGGAATAAGCTGCCAGAGGAAGAGATGAAGATACAATTACAATGTAAAAGATGCATTCAGTGATCTGAACCATGGGCATGAAGTCACAGAACTTTTCAGAATACTCCATCAAAGTCATTGAGGTTTGAGCCCTGCTACATTTTCATCCTATGATTTTATTTAGTTAATGTTCCTGGAGGGCTTTCTACCCCCCTCCCACCCTCCCTTAGAAAACGGAATATTTCATCCACTCTAAATCTCTTGGATACTGCCTTATATTTTTTCAAGAACTTTAGACTTTAGAGATTATAGCATAGAAACAGGCCCTTCGGCCCACCAGGTCCGCACCGACCAGTGATCACGCCATACACTAAAGGGCCTGTCCCACGAGAATGCGACTGCATGTGGTAAGCGCGACCTAACGTGGTCGCTTGAGCCATACGGCCTCGCGGGGCCGGTCCCACTTCGATCACCGGAGCCGTATGGAGTTGTGCGGAGCTGGTCCCGACATCGCGCGGGGCTCCGAAAAACTGACACTGTTAAAAAATTCTGCGCGGCAACGGCCTGCCGGCCCGCAGCCGCATTGAGACTGTACGCACCACCTCGACGGGCGTGCGCAATGTCTCGACGCCGTACGTAGCGTCTTGACACCGTATGCAGCGTCTTGACACCGTACGTCACGCGCGAACTTCCTGCGGACTTCGCTCGAACTTCACGTCAACTCGTACGGGATCACTGGACCTCCGCGCGGCCCCCGCTTCCGGTTTGGTCGCGCTCGCCGCATGCAGTCGCATGCTCGTGGGACAGGCCCTGTACGGGGATCACTAGACCTCCGCGCGGCCCCCGCTTCCGGTTTGGTCGTGCTTGCCGCATGCAGTCGCATGCTCGTGGGACAGGCCCTGTACGGGGATCACTCGACCTCCGCGCGGCCCCCGCTTCCGGTTTGGTCGCGCATGCCGCATGCAGTCGCATGCTCATGGGACAGGCCCTTAATGCTATCCTACAAACTAAGGGTAATTTACAATTTTTACCAAAACCAATTAGCCTACAAACTTGTACGTCTTTGGAGCGTGGGAGGAAACTGGCGTACCCGGAGAAATCCTAGACGGTCATAGGAAGATCATGGAAACATAGTAAAATAGGTGCAGGAGTAGGCCGTTCGGCCCTTCGAGCCAGCACCGCCATTCTCTATGATCATGGCTGGTCATTTAAAATTAGTACCCCGTTCCTGCTTTTTCCCCATATCCCTTGATTCCTTTAACCCTTCCAAAAGCTAAATCTAACTCTCTCTTGAAAACATCCAGTGAATTGGCCTCCAGTGTCTTCTGTGGCAGAGAACATACAAACTCTGTACAGTCAGCACCAGTAGTTAGGATTTAACTCGGGTTTCTGACGCTGTAAGGCAGCAACTCTACTGTTGCACCACTATGGCGCCCTAAAATTGCAATTATTTCCACAATTTCTTCCAATGCCTTCTGTAGCCATAATGTATTTCTCTGTTAAGAGAGTCAGACTGACTTCAAGTAGATGATTAGATTTATCTGGCACCCATCACTCAAAAGATGGGGCTCTGTGCTAAGGAGCTAAGGCTATCGACAATGCAGTTAGTGCTGGCTGGATACTGGCATCACTATACAGACCAGTCACCATGAATTTGGAAATTTCCCTTAATTGTGGTGAAGTCATTTTTTAGCTCTAACAACCATCATTTGTGGATACAAAACAAGCACAAGTGCTGGAGTAACTCAACAGATCAGACAATATCAATGGAGGGAATAATGGAGGGAGCTGAAGTCCCAAACCAAATTGTCACCTATCCATGTGTGTCTGAAGAAGGGTTTCGGCCCGAAACGTTACCTATTTCCTTCGCTCCATAGATGCTGCTGCACCCGCTGAGTTTCTCCAGCATTTTTGTGTCACCTATCCATATTCTCCAGAGATGCTGCCTGAATTACTCCAGCAAATAATCAGCATCTGCAGTTCCTTTTGTCTCCAATGTTTGGGGATTATATCTATTAGTTCTCTTAAAGTCATGGTCTTGGTGTTAAGATGTTTCTTGGCAGTGAAGTATGCGTTGGATGCCTGTCTTTAAAATTAATTTACAATTTTATTTCTCTGAAGAATTATCGTGGTAACTCTATCTGAGAGCTTTAATGTTGTGGAATGCAATATATATTTGTTTAGAATTATGATAATGTAAAATTGAAATTGGAGCAATTGCTTTACTACAGCTGGGAGCGATGTGATTCACTGGAGGACTTTTATTTCTGCAGAAGCTTCCATAATTTTCTGGATACATTGATGAAGAAAAGTGCAAGCCTTCAGTATGGTAATTACTGTGAGTATGGTTAGTGGTCCAAAGGTTAAAATGTCCCATTATCCATTATTTTAGTAGATAAATTAATCCATTCAACACCTGTGTAACAGAGGACAAAGGAGAGCCATGCAAGTCTGCTAAGTATTCACTTCTCCACTGTAATTTCCACAAATTGGTTGACAGCTGAACAATTATATAGTCAGACATGGGAGGTTAAACTTGGGTTCCCAGAGTCAGCTAAGAACAAGGATATATTGGGAAGATTGCAGGTGTTGTGAATTGGCAGGAAGACAAAATGTATCTTGCAGTATTTTGGCTTCAAGACATTGTATATTTATATATCCAGTTTCTAGAGTTATAAAATCATACAACATGGAAACAGATCCTTTGCCCCAACTCATCCGAGGTGGCCTATCTAAGTTAGTCCCATTTGCCCATGTTTGGCCCGTGTCCTTCAGGACCATTCCTATTCATATACCAAAATGTGTTTTAAATGTTGTTATTGTACCTGCCTCAACTACTTAAACTGGAACTTCATTCTATGTACCCACCTATGTGTGAAAAAATTGCCCCCCAAAGTTATTTTTAAATCCTTCTCTCACTTTAAATGTATGCTGTGTAGTTCTTGATTCCCCTACCCTGGGAAAAAAAGATTCTGCAAATTCACCCCATCTATTCCCCTCATGATTTTATATCGCTCTATAAGATCACCCCTCAGCCTCCAGCACTCCAAGGAATAAAGTTCTAGCCTACCCAACCTCTCCCAATAGTTAGACATTGAGTCCTGGCAACATCCTTGTAAATCTTTCTGCTTTCGTTCCAGCTGAATGGCATCTTTCCTAGAGAATAGTGACCAAAAATGAACACAGTATTCCAAGTGCGGCTTCAGCAATGTCTTGTACAACTATAACGTAATGTTCAAACTTCTATACTCAAATCTCTGACTGATAAAGGCCAATGTATTAAACACCTTCTTCACCACTCTATATTCCTGTGCCGCTACTTTCAGGGAACCATGTACTTGTACTCCGAGATTACTCTGCTTTACAACACTCATTGCATGGTGGCGAAGCAGTAGAGTTGCTGCCTTACATTGCCAGAGATGTGGGTTTGATCCTGACTATGGGCGCATGTTTTTAAGAAGTTTGTGCATTCACCCCGTCCCCGTGTGTGGGTTTTCCCGGAGAGCTCCGGTTTCCCCCCACAGTTCAAAGACATACAGGTTTGCAGGTTAATTTGCATCGCAAAAATTGTAAATTGTCCATGGTGTGTTAATGTGCAAGGATCGCTGGTCGGCGTGGACTCTGTGGGCTGAAGGGCCTATTTTTGCATTGTATCTCTAAACTAAACTAAACTAAACACTCCCCAGGGCTGTACCATCCACTGCGAAGATCCTGCCCTGGTCTGACTTCCCAAAATGCAACACCTCATATTGATTGTAATTAAACTATATTCACTATTCCTCGGTCCACTTACCCAGCTGATCACGATCCCGCTATAATTCTTGAAAACCATCTTCACTGTCTATGATACCTCATATTTTAGTGTCATCTGGAAATTTACTAATTATGCCCTTGTACATTCTCATCCAAATTGATGACCTCTAGTCCAAAAAACAAAATTCTGCCACCACTCTCTGTTTCCTTCCATGATGCTAATTCTGTTTCTAGTCGGTTACCGTTGCAAATTTATACATCCAAACCTGTTTTGGTTATGGTTAACAGCACACACTGTAGATGGGTGAATTAATGTCAGATATGCCAGTTGTTACACATACATGTTACATGTACGTGAGTACGTGTTGAGGATGTTACACATACATGTTGCATGTATGTGAGTACGTGTTGAGGATGTTACACATACATATGAGACAAATTGCCAATCCTAAATCTGATTCTTGTGATAGCACTAGTTTTATTTAAGTGAAGCAAGCCAATGTATATTATAATATACTGTATATTGCAACATAAAATAAGAAGATTTTTGTCACCTATTAATTATTGTTATAATAATATTTTATCTTACATAACATATTGGTTAATTGAAATTGATCTGAGATTCTAATTGCTAAGTTGTTCATTTTTAATTACATTGCTCACAGAGATTAATAATAAAGTAACACTAAAATGAAGCTGAGTTTATTATATCTGATCACAAAAACTGTTAAAATTCATGGTGGAGTCAATTTCATATAAAAAGATACCAACTGCATTTACAGAAACTGCAATTTTACATCCTTTAAAAGGAAGGGTATTTGGCTTTGATCTTGTGATTTGGACTTCATCAAACCAGAAGATGCCCAAGCCTTAAAGCCAAATCGGGCATTATGTATGTGTTAATAGGATATTATTTTGCTAGTCTTTCTTTGCTTGTCAATGCAGAAACAAGAATCATTACTGGGCTTTTTGTCACTGCTGTTAGATGTGACTGTTTTTGGTAGGCAACTGTGAAAAGACCAACGGGTGTGTTCAGACACTTCCTACAACAACTGCAATTGAACAATTAAACCGTTTACATCTCAAGACAATCAAAAGACATATTTCCCTTTCTAGCTCGATATTCTACTGCAATCCTCATGGTGATGGGGTGCTGGAGCTGAAACTGAGGTGAGACAATTACTCTGCTTCATCGCTCCCCTGTCTGCTTTGACATGCAACCCATTTGGAGGCAGGTGCATATTAAGCCTCAGTATATTTAAATGTCATATCGATATCAATAATTTCCTAATTTCCACATTTGCTCTGTGTCAATAGAACTGAGTATTATATCATAAGACATAGTAGCAGAATTAGGCCATTTGGCCCATTTGATCATGGCTGGTCTTTTTTTCCCTCTTAACCCTATTCACCTGCCTTCTCCCCATAAACTTTGACACCGTTACTAATCAAGAATCTATAAATCTCTCTTTTAAAAATACCCAATGACTTGGCATCCATCGCTGTGTGTGGTAATGAATTCCACAGATTCACCATCCTCTGGCTAAAGAAATTCCTCATCGCCATTCTAAGGTACATCCTTTTATTCTCAGGCTGTGCCTTCTAATCCTAGACTCTCCCATTACTGGAAATTCGTCCACTACTGGATTATTATGTATCTTGTTATCTCTAAATGAAACTAAACTAAACTTAACTAAACTAAACTAAACTAAACTGAACTAAACTGAACTGAACTAAACTGAACTAAACAGAACTAAACTGAACTTAACTAAACTGAACTATTAAGGATGTTATTTTCTGTTATATACTGTAAAATAACATAGTTTTCTTTCCACCCAGCCTTATCCATGGCCACATCAAATCATTTACCTTAATTTCTGTGGGCAGACCCCTATCATCATGCCCACTACAATGCCTCCCTCCATAATCTGAATTTCTTGAGGCCAATATCAAATTCTGCCATTAATGGCATGGTCACATCTTATATTAACTGATCTTAGTATTTAAGGGTCAGTGGTTCTCTGGGATTCACAAAAGTCTGCAATGTCCCAGCTCCTCCTGAAGTGCCTTTGTGGAATCATGGTACTTTTCCATTAATACTGTCTCTTTAAAATTCCCCAAATTTCCTTTCATGATATTGTGTAATTTGGAGGTCTACTGAGCTCAAGGGGTCTGTAAATATTTTGCTTCCTTGTATATTTTTCAAACATAATTTCAGTTATATTATAAAGAAATAATTTATGAAGGCGTTGTGAGACTGATATTTATTGTCCCCACCAGATTTTGTGCTTGATGCAAGTCTGCAGGTTGAGAAGCCTAAATAAGCCCAGCGTTATGATGCCCAAGATGTGTTAAATATACCGTATTTCTTCTGCTGTCTAATGTTTCATTATGTACACTTGCTGACCATATATCCCTGGAACATGGTTTGTGAAACTAGCAGAGGTAAGCAAAATTAAATTCTTAATCCAAGTCATAGCAAGTTGATGACATTGATCTCTGGCTTATCCCCCACGATGAGGTTCTTTCAGCTTTCAGAGTAGATAGCCCAGTGGCCACAGGCTCACACATCTGAATAGTAATACCCAATGTTCAGGGAGAGGCATTGATGAACTGTGATAATTGTAACTGCATTGGTGAGCATTTTACAATGTTCGGCTTGTACTCGCTAGAATTTAGAAGATTGAGGGGAGATCGTACAGAAACTTACAAAATTCTTAAGGGGTTGGACAGGCTAGATGCAGGAAGATTGTTCCCGATGTTGGGGAAATCCAGAACAAGGGGGTCACAGTTTAAGGAAGTCTTTTAGGACCGAGATGAGAAAAAAAATGTTCACACAGAGAGGGGTGAATCTATGGAACTCTCTGCAACAGAAGGTAGTTGAGGCCAGTTCATTGGCTATATTTAAGAGGGAGTTAGATTTGGCCCTTGTGGCTAAAGGGATCAGGGGGTATGGAGAGAAGGCAGGTACAGGATACTGAGTTGGATGATCAGCCATGATCATATTAAATGGCGGTGCAGACTCGAAGGGCCGAATGGCCTACTCCTGCACCTATTTTTTATGTTTCTATGTTTCTATAGACTCAGGATCAGTTCCTGTGGATTGGAGGGTAGCAAATGTTATCCCACTTTTTAAGAAAGGCGGGAGAGAGAAAACAGGGAATTATAGACCAGTTAGTCTGACATCGGTGGTGGGGTAGATGCTGGAGTCAATTATAAAAGATGAAATAGACGCACATTTGGATAGCAGTAACAGGATCAGTCCGAGTCAGCATGGATTTACGAAGGGGAAATCATGCTTGACTAATCTTCTGGAATTTTTTTAGGATGTAACTAGGAAAATGGACAAGGGAGAGCCAGTGGATATAGTGTACCTGGACTTTCAGAAAGCATTTGATAAGGTCCCACATAGGAGATTAGTGGGCAAAATTAGGGCATATGGTATTGGGGGTAGAGTGCTGACATGGATAGAAAATTGGTTGGCAGACAGGAAACAAAGAGTAGGGATTAGCGGGTCCCTTTCAGAATGGCAGGCAGTGACAGTGGCAAGGCTCGGTGCTGGGACTGCAGCTATTTACAATATACATCAATGATTTGGATGAAGGGATTCAAAGTAACATTAGTAAATTTGCAGATGACACAAAGCTGGGTGGCAGTGTGAACTGTGAGGAGGATGCTATGAGAATGCAGGGTGACTTGGACAAGTTGGGGGAGTGGGCAGATGCATGGAAGTTGAAGTTTAATGTGGATAAATGTGAGGTTATCCACTTTGGTATAAAAAACAGGAAGGCAGATTACTATCTAAATGGCGTCAAGTTGGGAAAAAAGGAAGTACAACGGGATCTAGGGGTCCTTGTTCATCAGTCTATGAAAGTATGCATGCAGGTACAGCAGGCAGTGAAGAAAGCGAATGGCATGTTGACCTTTATAACAAGAGGAGTCGAGTATAGGAGCAAAGAGGTTCTTCTGCAGTTGTACAGAGCCCTAGTGAGACCACACCTGGAGTATTGTGTGCAGTTTTGGTCCCCTAATTTGAGGAAGTACATTCTTGCTATTGAGGGAGTGCAGCGTAGGTTTACAAGGTTAATTCCCGGGATGGCGGGACTGTCATGTGCTTGGAGAATGGAGAGGCTGTGCTTGTACACTCTGGAGTTTAGAAGGATGAGAGGGAATCTTATTGAAACATATAAGATTGTTAAGGTTTTGGACACGCTAGAGGCAGGAAACATGTTCCCGACGTTGGGGGAGTCCAGAACCAGGGGCCACAGTTTAAGAATAAGGGGTAAGCCATTTAGAACGTAGACGAGGAAACACTTTTTCTCACAGAGAGTTGTGAGTCTGTGGAATTCTCTGCCTCAGAGGGTGGTGGAAGCCGGTTCTCTGGATACTTTCAAGAGAGAGCTAGTCAGGGGATATGGGGAGAAGACAGGAACGGGGTACTGATTGGGGATGATCAGCCATGATCACATTAATAATAATAATAATAATTCATTTTATTTGCTGGCGCCTTTCTAACACCCAAGGACACCTTACAAGGCATAGAATCACAAAAATACAAAACACATAATCGGAATAAATTAAATATAAAAACACCACAGTACACAAATCAAGGACAGAATTCAATTACAAAAGCACAAAAAGAAAATAAGAAACACAAATAAGAAACACAATGGCAGTGCAGGCTCGAAGGGCCGAATGGCCTACTCCTGCACCTATTGTCCATTGTCTATTGTCTATTGTCTATTGAACTGAAAACCTGATCTATTGTGGCCTCTGTTGATCAATAGCATATTGCTTGGCTTATTGGATCAATAGCATAATACATGGCTTGTTTACTTTGAATGAAATTTTCAAGTTCAGACTTAATCTTGAATTCTTCCGAATTCTTCTGAACTTCTCTTTGTCTACGTCCTGAAGTCAAAGCGACCTTTCTAAATTGGCAATACGGGACAGTTTATAAGCAAGCAGCAGCATTGTATATGACTCTGTTTCTAATCTTAACCACCATCGACACACCAATACACATTAATTTTCCACCAGTGACTATCAGATAACATATAAATGTGGAAAATGCATCAGGTACCCCCTTCATTGGCCCATTCTTCTTCTAAGGCCCCCTTCAGTCATGGCTGACCATGGGTGTCTCCAGGGTGCTATTCCCTATATGGAGGACGCCTGTGCGTGACTTTGTTTAACGTGGGGAGACTGGTGTACAGACAGCCACCCCACGGTCCTTGACAGATCTGGTTCAGGATCCAGTGGCATGGAGTCCAAGTTGACCGGAGACCCTTTTCTGCTGCAGCCTTCATCCGCCTTCCCAGCCATTGTGACAATACACTAATGTCAGCAATCATCCTCCGCCTGTTCCACTGTTGAGGTCTTGGTTGGATTGCTCTTTGTCAGAGACCTCCCTCTCGACCTTACCGCCATGGGTGGCCCTACCAGGAGTATAGCTCCAGATGGCATCGCTCTCAGGATCTCAGGTCCACACAAGCTTCTCCACCACGACAAGGTGACAATCCATGGAGAAGATTGGCCCATAATAACTTGAAATCAGCTCACAAAGAAACAGATTATAAACAAGGGCAGCTGTACTTTTCAGAGCCATTTAAATGGTAGGGCAGCACAGTGCACAATGGTAGAGTTGCTGCCTTATGGCACCAGAGTCTTGGGTTTGATCCTGACTACCGGTACTATCTGAGCAGAGTTTGTACATTCTCTCTGTGACCGTGTGTGTTTGCTCCGGGTGCTCCGGTTTCATCCCACACGGCAAAAGATGTGAAGATTTGTAGGTTAATTGGCTTCTGTAAATTGCCCTTAGTACTAGACAAGGTTATGGATGGCGTGGACTCAGTGGGCCAATGGGCTTGTTACCATGCTGTGTCTCTAAACCAAACTAAACTAAATTAACTAAATTAACTAAATTTTGGACCAAGCTCCAGTCCCATGGACACCTGCCGATTGTGGCAAGGCTTGTGTGCTATAACAAGTTACAAAGTGATGGTGGGCAGTATCACTGGCAAGAACGTGCCCCCTCCGATAAGCTCAATGCATTCTATGCTGCTTGGAACAGAAGGCTGGTGGAATGACATCATTTTCCCCAACAGTCTCAAGTGCACCTGTACCCATGGTCACTGCTGCAGGTATAAGATCAGCCTTTCAGAGAGGGAAAGCAACTGGTCCAGATGGACATCCCCGGCCATGTCCTTAGGATGTGCATGGACCTACCGGCAGGAGTATTCACAACACCTTTAATCTCTTCCTACTATATTCCAAGTCTCCCACTGCATTAAGAAGAACATTATCTTCCCGGTGCCAAAAAGCAAGGTAGCTTGTCTTAATCACTACCATCCAGTGACTCTGACATTCACCATCATGAAGTGCTTTGAGAGGCTGCTCATGGCATGCATTAACACCAGCCTCCCAGCCAGACTTGGTCCAATACAGTATTCCTACAGCTGCAATAGGCCCCTGGTAGACAACCTCTCCCTGGCCCTACACTCATCACTGCAATATCTAGATAACAAGGACATCTATATCAGATTCCTATTAATTGACTATAGCTCCACCTTCAAAACCATAATCCCAACCAAACTCATCTCTAAATTCCTGGACTGAGGTGTCAGCTCCCCCTTCAGCAACTGGATCCTCGGTTCCTGATCCACAGACCACAATCATAGAGGAGAGGTGAAATTACAACCTCCATGATAATTCTCAACACTGGTGCCACTCCAAGGATGTTTTCTCATCTGTACTTCCTATCCACTCACGACCGTGCAACCAAATTCTGCTCTAATTCCATTTACAAGTGTGCAGATGACAACACCACCGTGAGCTGAATCTCGAACAACGACGAGATAGAGTGTGGGGAGAAAGAAGAGAGTTTCGCAACATTCGTAATCTCTAGATTGCCAGTCAATAGACTTTAGACTTTACTTTAAACTTTTACGATTCGGCATGGGAACAGGCCCTTTGGTCCACCGATTCTGCACCGACCAGCATTCACCCCGTACACTAGCATTATCCTACACTCTAGGGACAACTTACAATTTACAGACACCAATTAACCTACAAACCTGTACATCTTTGGAATGTGGGAGGGAACCGAAACAAGCAGAGAAAACCCACGCAGTCATGGGGAGAACGTACAAACTCCGTACAGACAACGCCCATAGTCAGGATGGAACCTGGCCCTGTAAGACAGCAACTGTACTACTGAACCGTACCCAATGCCTAATCTTTTAAATATGACTGGCACTTTCCCTTTCACCATAGCAACAAATTTGCATGATATTGTTAACGTTCTGAAATAGTTTTGGACATTTTATTTTGAACATTAGATGGCAAAACAAAGCCACAATAAGAAGTGACTTAATCCAATGCAGACTTCATCCTAATGGTTGCTGAAAGGGCAATGAAAGCTTAAACAAGTTCGGCTATCGAGCTGCAAGCACATATTTCCCTTAGGCTCAAAATGCTCTCACAATGTTGGTGCAGCAATGACCAGATAAGTCTGCGTTTAAACTGAGGTGCATAGGGGAAGGAATTAAAGGTGATAAAATCACATGGGAGAGAGATCCATGAGCAAGAGCAGCACTCTGTGAAATGTCACTGTTGATAATCTTTTGCATTTAATATATTAAATCACCATACTCGGTGGGCGGCGCGACTTTCGTCTGCAGCGGCCTCTGCAGTCCGTCTGTCTTTTTATTATTTTTGTCTCGTTCTTATGTAGTTTTTATTATTTTTTTTGTCGGGGTATGTGTGTGGGGGGGTGGGGGTGGGGGTGGGGGGGGGAACTTTGAAATCTTTCCCCTGCACGGGAGACCCGACCTTTTCTTTGTCGGGTCTCCGTTGTCGTTGGGGCTGGGCAACGTGGAGCGGCCTCCAGCAGGAACGACCTGGGGCTCCAGTTGTGGAGCTGCGGACTACTCACCGTCACGGGGCTGGCCGAGTCCGGAGCGGGTGGAGCTGTGGTGGAGCGCTGCTGCGACCCGACCGCCGGAGATTCGGAGGCTACAACCGCGGGTCTGGCGGACGGCAACACCGTAAGCCCACGGGTCCCCTGGTGGGAGACCGCTTTTCGGGGCTTCCGCAGCGGCGACTTCTCCCGCCCGAGTTGCGGGGTTCAAGAGCACCTGGAGCGGGGCTTGATCCCCCCGCGCGGCTTGGAATGGCCGCCGGACTTTGCGGCCGCGCACCGGGGCTCTAACACCAAGACCCGGTGCGCGACCTTGCATCACCCGGCGTGGCTTTAATGGCCGCGGGATAATCACCATCGCCCGCCGGGGGCTTTGACTTTGACTCTGACATCGGGGGGGGGGGGGGAGTGCAGTGGAGAGATACGTTATTTTTGCCTTCCATCACAGCGTTGTGATGGATGTATGTGTAAATTGTGTTGTGTCTCGGGTCTTCTTCGTTTTGTATTGTATGGCTGCAGAAACGACATTTCGTTTGGACCTCAAGGGGTCCAAATGACAAATTTGTCCAAAAGACAAATAAAATTGAATTGAATCTGTAGCCACTCATACTTTCGGCAATAACATCGGACTTAAATGCCAACAAGGCAACTGATCCCACCATGGTTTGGGAAACGGTAGGGGGACGGTGTTGGAGGAGTCAGGGTGTGGGACAGCTGGTGGTGGTGATCCAGCTTACATATCTTACATAGCAATATGGTTCTTGACACAAGGATTACATTTTTCAGATATCACAACCATAAAACTAAAGCCTATCAGCTACGCAACAAAAGTTTTTCACTTTACCTCAGTACATGTAACATTAAACTAAACTCCTCAACTAAAGCCTTCACCAACAAAATGTACATTTATCAATTTAATTGCACTATGATTTTTTTCCAAAGGGCCATTGATGTATCTCTTGTCCAGATCAAAAGCAATGCAGGTTAAGAATTAAAGCATTGTTATGGATTCATATTTAGAGTAAAAAACATAGGTGTTAGAGTAACTCAGCACATCAGGCAGCATCTGTGGAGGGAATGGATAGGTGACATTTTGAATCAGGATCCTACTTCATATGGCTTCATACTAGTTGGACGTGGGCTTGGGCGAAAGGGCTAAGCAGATGCCGTATTAGTAAGAGATCATTGGCATTCATGATCAGTGGGTGCATTTTGGTAATAATGACAAAACATGGGGTGTTAACTCAGTTGGCCAAAGCGCATGTTATTGTGTTGTAATACTCTTGGACCATCAACAGGTCATGCAGCGACTGTAGGGAGACCCTCTGATCAAAACGTCTTATACCTGAAATTTTAATTCAGTTTGTAACAACAAGGAACTGCAGATGTTGCTTTACACCAAAGATAGACACAAAATGCTGGAGTAACTCAGTGGGTCAGGCAGCATCGTTGAAGAACATGGATAGACGATGAATTGGGTTGGAACACCTTTGATCGGAAAGGTCCCAATCCAAACATCATTTATCGACGTTTTCCAGGGATGTTGCCTGACCTGCTGAGCTACTGCAGCTTTTTGTGTCTATCTATGATAATTCAGTTTCTCTTTCCATAGTTGCTCCCTGACTTGCTGAGCATTTCCAAGATTTCCTGTTTTTCAGATTTCTGGCATCTGCAGCTTTCTTGTTGATTTTCATTGATTGATGTAATTTTTATGCAGGGGGATGCTAAATACTTTTACTTATGGTACGCTCATGAATGATGGCCCAGCAGTTTAATGCCTTTCAATCCCGTGATCATAATTCACTTACATCCTTGGGTTTTGGCCCGAAACGTTGCCTATTTCCTTCGCTCCATAGATGCTGCTGCACCCGCTGAGTTTCTCCAGCACTTTTGTCTACCTTCGATTTTCCAGCATCTGCAGTTCCTTCTTAAACATCTTAATTCACTTATTCTAAATGAGCTAAGCACCACAGGGCTGGGATAGAAGACCAGTCACAAGAGTTCTATATGTTTCTGCATCGGAGGGATCTGTCAGCTTCAATTGGGTCTCCCAGTGAGTTCCAGTCTCCAGAATTCTGAAGATAGACAAAATAAGCTGGAGTAACTCAGCTGGACAGGCAGCATCTCTGGAGAGAAGGATTGGGAGATGTTTCGGGTCGAGACCTGCAGGGAATGAACAGGTCATAGACTGGAAGCACAGTCTCTGGCAGTCATTTGGTACAGTGGATAAGATTTATGGTGCTGCGCATGATGTAATATATTGGTTTAGCTTTGTACATCTTTTGTACATTTTTCACATGTGCAAATGGTATACTATCACTTCCCCTCTTATACTTAGAGTTTGTCTGAAGAAAAACAACCTCAGTATACATTTCCCAAAAGCTGTTAAAATATATATATATATATATTTTAATTACTTGCTTCCAACTCACTGAGGGGGAGAACTGGAAAGAAAAGAGAGAAAAATGCTTTATTCATAAAGCTAGCAATTGCCGAATGGCAGCTGTGGGCAAAAGAATAACAAATTCAACTTAAATGTTTAGGGAGTGCTTTAAGACCTTCAAACTTAAACTTTAGGGAGGAGAATGATGATTTTTAAAAATTGAATCAATTTAATCATGTTATTGTGAAATGAGAAATTTCTCAAAAATCTTTACAAACCTCAGGTCCAAAGAGAAATAAAGAGTAGAAAAAAAATAAGGATCTTGAATAATTTATGGGAACTTAGTGGTTAGATATTTCAATCAGAAAGTGATATGCCCCAATGAAAATCTGTCTGTTATATCATCTGTTGATGTACCATCTATCATATCAACCAGCTTTCATACATCATGCATTATATCATACATCAGTCCACCTATCTTTACTTCCATTGCAGTCTCCACTTACAATTCTGTAATTCTGTATAATCATGTCACCAACATTCTTTGTCTGCAAACCATCTGCCAATTTTATATTGAAGTCACGTGAGTGACTACGTGAAGAGCCCGCCAATACTTCGACGCATGGCGCGAGGAGTCGGAGCAGTTCGAAACTGCTCAGACAGGTAAGTTAATTTTGTTTTCAGCGGGCTGCTGCGGTACAGCGGGCCCGGAGTAGCTGACGGGCGCAGCCTGTGCGGCTGCCGCCGTTGGAGCTCCGAACGGGAGCAGGCGGCCAGATTTGGAGGCCGCCGTGGAGGCTCCATAAGGAGTTGGGATTTGATATTGCGGCTGCCGGTGTTGGAGCTCTGAACGGGAGCAGGCAGCCGGATTTGGAGGCCGCCGTGGAGGCTCCGTAAGGAGCTATGATATGATATTGTGGCTGCCTGCGCAGCCAGGACAGTGATCGCTGCAAAAGATTAGCAGGAGCTGGTGTATTAAAAATAGTCGTGGCCAGGCAGCAACCGCCAGGTAAGCTCAGCTGCCGTAGCACCTAGCAATTTTAATCATAGATGCTGCTGGCTGAGGTCGGCTCAGCTTACGATGTGGAGCAGCATATAGTGTATGTATTTATAGGGCGGCTATAAATAGAGTTGGCAGGGTATTAATAGCGGTTGCCGCTCGGTCACGTTTGTGACTATCGTAGCCGATAGGATACAAAGGTCATGTTTTAATACTTTGGCAATATAACAATGTATCTTATCATGCCAATAAAAATGTTTAAATTTGAAATTGAATTAAAATTGAATACAAAGGACATTTATTATCACAGACACAAAATGGTGTAGTGATATTTGACTTGCCATTGCAGTCCAGAGCTCCTGGCTTAGGAACCTTTTTTGAGCTGTATCTATCAGACACCTGTGGGAGCTACACCTGGTTCAGGGTGGCGTCATGATAATTTCTGCTCAGTAGAGGGGACTGTTGGAGATTCTTTCATAAGAGACTCCAACTATGTGGATATCGATAGATCTGCTCCATGTACCGGAGGCATTAACAGGCGGCTCCAGCCATATGCCTGTGATAACACCTGGCAGGGTTGTAGATTTTCTCCCACTCTGTCATGGGGAGTATCGGAAAGAGGCGACTCCGATTATGATGCCGGCTCATCTAAGTCATATGGGGGCCAGAGGCCTGAGGTAGCAACACCTGGTGCAGGGTTGCGCTCTATTTCCTCCCCTGAAATACACCATTGAGGTTCCAGAAGGGAGCGAGGACTCGGAGTCACGAACAGGTGCAACCTGTCTGGTAAGTACAATAAATAATGATGTTTTATACCGACAGCAGAGGACCGCGGCAGTGCCGAAAGCCAACGGCCACTACGGAGTTGCTGGCAGCGCCGTTCTGCACGCTAGTTTCCGATTCGGCTCCTAGAGGGAGCAGCTTGGCAACCCCGAGTCGGGGCAAAGCCAAACCCAAGTCTGTGAGACAAGTCCTGTCGGACGATTCGGGATAAGAGGATTCTGTCCCCACATCTATGGCAGATGTGATTGGCCGTTTGTCTCAATTGGAACATCTGATGGATCAGATGGTGGCATAAAATATGTTCCGTGTTACAGAGGCATGCACAGGCAGTTCGAGTCATACACCTGTAGCAACACCTGCTTCAGGGTTGCAATATTCCTCCCACTCGGATGAAAAGAGTGTTGGAGATGGTGCCAAAAAAAAAAGCTCCGTGTTACGGAGGGATGCACAGGCAGTTCCAGTCATATGCTTGTAGCAACACCTGGTTCAGGGTTGCAATATTCCTCCCTCTCGGAAGAGTGTCGGAGATGGTGCCACAAAATATGCTACGCGTTACGGAGGCATGCACAGGCAGTTCGAGTCATACGCCTGTGGCAACGCCTGGTTCAGGGTTGCAGTATTTCTCCCACTCTGTCGAGGGGAGTGTCGGAGATCAGTATGGATCTGACTCCGAACATGAGTATGTGCCTGAATCCCATGCTTTAATTCATGATGTACGAGAGTCGCATAAGGAAGAGCTGCCTGCTCTTGCCTCTAAATTTGCTGTTCCCTCGGGGACGGGCAAGCCACTACAAGAGGAGTTGGCCAGCGGCATCAGCTACCTAACAACACACCAGCTGAAGGAATGGTAAGCATGGCAGACAGGGTCTGCAAATGGAACTTCGCTGAAGCTCCAACAAGCAAATCGACCCGGGTTCAGAGACGCTGGCAGGTAAAGTCTCATTGTTAACCTCCGTAAATCTCCGAAATGAAGCAGTCTGTCGGCCCAGGTTTGGGTTTACTGGCAGCATGGGCTGTCTAGTATATTTTCACTGTCTCTGGGAAAGATCAGGTTGATGCAGAGACATTGGCAGGGTGCCTTGCATAGTAACCTCTGTAAGTTCCAAGTAGGAACAGCATGGTTACCCAGGTTCAGGGTAGACCATCATGGAACTGGCTGGCCATATGGATCATATTGACCAGGGAAGCACTGCCTCAACCTCTGTGATTGAGGTTATCAGGCTGCTCAGTAGAATGAAGTAGTTGAAGTCTCCTTCAACACATGTTTAAATTTCTGCTCAGTTAGTGGAGTTTCCATCCTCTCTGGGATAGGTAGCTACCAGCAGGAAGCTGGTCTGGCATATAGTATTTTTATCTGACCTACAGGCTCATGTTGTGAATCAAAAATGTATTTATAATAATCTGTAGGCTCTCAATACTAGTATTCCTGATTGAGTGGCTGGTCGAAGAGATTGTGTTGCGCACTCTGGCGACTCAGAAAAATTTCCGTCCATATGGTCAATAGAGGAACGGTGGTTCCAAGTGGAATCAGTGACATCTCACGGAGGATGAGTGGTCTGCCCAAGAACAAGAGGGATATATTTCTGATATTTCTCAAGATTACAGAAACATGGAGCGTGCCGAATCAGGTTAGGATTTGGCTAATCTGATCATGTGTTTAGTTACCCAGTTTAAGATGGATGATTGGCTTTCAGCAATTTAACTGATTCAGAGAATCGATCTTGAAGATGCATACTTTGCCATATCTATACACATGAGGCACAGATTATCTGGTGTTTTGATAACAAAGCCAGTGGTGGAAGCTAATGCTGCCCTACTCAGATCAAAGGGCATTGTGTCATCGGGTTTTAGATAACATGCACAATTTGCAGCTGATAAAACTTAGGGGTTTATCAGTAGATACCTCTTGCGATATTAAGGATGAGGCAACATGAAGTTTAATAAAGCCAACTTTGCCTATTTATTCAGGCCACGGTAAGGCGGCTGAAGCAGCTCCTATTTACTCGGTCACGAGTGATGGCTGGGGCAGCCTGTTTTCTTGGGCAGCTAGCTCTGCACGATTGTATGGGAAGTTTGTGAACAAAATATGTGAGTTACTTTTAAACGGAAGTAACAGAGGTTTGTGTGGCTTTCAGTTTGGGTAGAGAAGCGTTTATGTAATAGCACAATTGACACTGCTTGTGCTGCTTTGTCATTCTCGAAAGTACCATAAGTGGGACAATAAATGATTGGTTATTCACCCGCTGTTCACTAACGTTATGCAGGGTGTCTTTTATATGACCGCTCTAAAAAGCCTACACTCATTGTAGTGTGCGATGTATATCAGTAAATTATTATGCAACTATTCTTCTACTGTATTCCGAATGGGAGCAGTATTTTTTAAAGTTGATTATGCTTTTAGCAACTGATTTTAGCACAAATAACACAGTCTGTACTCAATCTCTGGCTCGGTCTCTGGGTCATAACTGACATTAGGGTAGCTTGTTATGGGAATGATCTCATAAGCAAAATGGGCATGATTGCGTACATTTGGAGTTGACAGCATACCCACCAGAGCGGAAATTGGGGGTGTCATTAGGTATAGAAGTACACTGAGCATGCTAGTACCTATGAGATGAAAGATAGTTTCTTTATTGTTATTCAATAGTCTCTCAAGATATTGCTGATGGCTCATTAGCAGCCAATAGAATGGATAGTTCCCTTTCATCATACAGCAAGAGGCTTACATAGTGCGTGTTAATAAATTATACAATTTGGTTGAATATGTCTGGATATTTGCAGATAGAATTCTGCACAGTGTTGCATGAGTTATTGTCTAACTCAAAGTCAATTGGGACTATGGTCCAGTTAAGAACAATGGCCATGTATGCAAGTTAGCATCATGGTATTAATAACCCATGTTTTACTACCATTAATGGTTTATCTGTTTAACATAGAAACATAGAAACATAGAAATTAGGTGCAGGAGTAGGCCATTCGGCCCTTCGAGCCTGCACCGCCATTCAATATGATCATGGCTCATCATCCAACTCAGTATCCCGTACCTGCCTTCTCTCCATACCCTCTGATCCCTTTAGCCACAAGGGCCACATCTAACTCCCTCTTAAATATAGCCAATGAACTGGCCTCGACTACCCTCTGTGGCAGAGAGTTCCAGAGATTCACCACTCTCTGTGTGAAAAAAGTTCTTCTCATCTCGGTTTTAAAGGATTTCCCCCTTATCCTTAAGCTGTGACCCCTTGTCCTGGACTTCCCCAACATCGGGAGCAATCTTCCTGCATCTAGCCTGTCCAACCCCTTAAGAATTTTGTAAGTTTCTATAAGATCCCCTCTCAATCTCCTAAATTCTAGAGAGTATAAACCAAGTCTATCCAGTCTTTCTTCATAAGACAGTCCTGACATCCCAGGAATCAGTCTGGTGAACCTTCTCTGCACTCCCTCTATGGCAAGAATGTCCTTCCTCAGATTTGGAGACCAAAACTGTACACAATACTCCAGGTGTGGTCTCACCAAGACCCTGTACAACTGCAGTAGAACCTCCCTGCTCCTATACTCAAATTCTTTTGCTATGAAAGCTAACATACCATTCGCTTTCTTCACTGCCTGCTGCACCTGCATGCCTACTTTCAATGACTGGTGTACCATGACACCCAGGTCTCGCTGCATCTCCCCTTTTCCTAGTCGGCCACCATTTCGATAATAGTCTGCTTTCCTGTTGTTGCCACCAAAATGGATAACCTCACATTTATCCACATTATACTGCATCTGCCAAACATTTGCCCACTCACCCAGCCTATCCAAGTCACCTTGCAGTCTCCTAGCATCCTCCTCACAGCTAACACTGCCCCCCCAGCTTAGTGTCATCCGCAAACTTGGAGATATTGCCTTCAATTCCCTCATCCAGTTCAGTAATATATATTGTAAATAGCTGGGGTCCCAGCACTGAGCCTTGCGGTACCCCACTAATCACTGCCTGCCATTGTGAAAAGGACCCGTTTACTCCTACTCTTTGCTTCCTGTTTGCCAGCCAGTTCTCTATCCACATCAATACTGAACCCCCAATGCCATGTGCTTTAAGTTTGTATACTAATCTCTTATGTGGGACCTTGTCGAAAGCCTTCTGGAATTCCAGATACACCACATCCACTGGTTCTCCCCTATCCACGCTACTAGTTACATCCTCGAAAAATTCTATAAGATTCGTCAGACATGATTTACCTTTCGTAAATCCATGCTGACTTTGTCCAATGATTTCACCACTTTTCAAATGTGCTGCTATCCCATCTTTAATAACTGACTCTAGCAGTTTCCCCACTACCGATGTTAGACTAACTGGTCTGTAATTCCCCGTTTTCTCTCTCCCTCCCTTCTTAAAAAGTGGGGTTACGTTTGCTACCCGCCAATCCTCAGGAACTACTCCAGAATCTAAAGAGTTTTGAAAGATTATTTCTAATGCATCCACTATTTCTGGAGATACTTCCTTAAGTACTCTGGGATGCAGCCTATCTGGCCCTGGGGATTTATCGACCTTTAATCCATTCAATTTACCCAAAACCACTTCCCGACTAACCTGGATTTCACTCAATTCCTCCAACACCTTTGACCCGCGGTCCCCTGCTATTTCCGGCAGATTATTTATGTCTTCCTTAGTGAAGACGGAACCAAAGTAGTTATTCAATTGGTCCGCCATATCCATGTTCCCCATGATCAACTCACCTGTTTCTGACTGCAAGGGACCTACATTTTTTTTAACTAATCTCTTTCTTTTCACATATCTATAAAAACTTTGCAGTCAGTTTTTATGTTCCCTGCCAGTTTTCTTTCATAATGTATTTTTCCTTTCCTAATTAAGCCCTTTGTCCTCCTCTGCTGGTCTCTGAATTTCTCCCAGTCCCAGTATGCTGCTTTTTCTGGCTAATTTGTACGCATCATCCTTCGCTTTGATACCATCCCTGATTTCCCTTGTTATCCACGGATGCACTACGTTCCCTGATTTATTCTTTTGCCAAACTGGGATGAACAATTTTTGTAGTTCATCCATGCAGTCTTTAAATGTCTTCCATTGCATGTCCACCGTCAACCCTTTTAGAATTAATTGCCAGTCAATCTTGGCCAATTCACATCTCATACCCTCAAAGTTATCTTTCTTTAAGTTCAGAACTATTGTTTCTGAATTAACAATGTCACTCTCCATCCTAATGAAGAACTCAACCATATTATGGTCACTCTTGCCCAAGGGGGCACGTACAACAAGACTGCTAACTAACCCTTCCTCATTACTCAATACCCAGTCTAAAATAGCCTGCTCTCTCGTTGGTTCCTCTACATGTTGATTTAGATAACTATCCCGCATACATTCCAAGAAATCCTCTTCCTCAGCACCCCTGCCAATTTGATTCACCCAATCTATATGTAGATTGAAGTCACCCATTATAACTGTTTTGCCTTTGTCGCACGCATTTCTAATTTCCTGTTTGATACCATCTCCAACTTCACTACTACTGTTAGGTGGCCTGTACACCACACCCACCAGCGTTTTCTGCCCCTTAGTGTTTCGCAGCTCTACCCATACCGATTCCACATCCTCGAACCTAATGTCCTTCCTTTCCATTGCGTTAAGCTCCTCTCTAATCAGCAACGCTACCCCACCTCCTTTTCCTTTCTCTCTATCCCTCCTGAATATTGAATATCCCTGGATGTTCAGCTCCCAGCCTTGGTCACCCTGGAGCCATGTCTCCGTGATCCCAACTATATCATAGTCATTAATAGCTATCTGCACATTCAACTCATCCACCTTATTATGAATGCTCCTTCCATTGAGACACAAAGCCTTCAGGCTTGTTTTTACAACACTCTTAACCTTTATACAATTATGTTGAAAAGGGGCCCTTTTTGATTTTTGCCCTGGTTTTGTCTGCCTGCCACTTTTACTTTTCACCTTGCTACCTATTGCTTCTACCCTCATTTTACACCCCTCTGTCTCTACGCTCACAGATTTAAGAAACCCTTTTCCTTTAACTCCATCCTCCACTATCCCATTCAACACCCCACCCCCCTTATTCAGTTTAAAACCACCCGTGTAGCAGTGGCAAACCTGCCTGCCAGAATGCTGGTCCCACACCTGTTAAGATGCAATCCGTCCCTTTTGTACAGTTCCCCCTTACCCCAAAACAGATCCCAGTGATCTAAGAATCTAAATCCCTGCCCCGTGCACCAGTTCCTCAGCCACACGTTCAGGTCCCGTATCTCCCTGTTCCTGCTCTCGCCAGCACGAGGAACTGGAAGCAAACCGGAGATAACAACCCTGGAGGTCCTGCTTTTCAGCATTTTTCCGAGCTCTCTAAAGTCACGCTGCAGAATATTCATCCCCTTCTTTCCGACATCGTTTGTGCCGACATGCACTACCACTTCCGGATGTTCACCTTCGCCCTTGAGGATTTTCTGCACTCTGTCCGTGACATCCTGGATCCTGGCACCAGGAAGGCAGCACACCATCCTCGCATCCCGTCTGTTGCCACAGAAACCCCTGTCCGTACCTCTCACAATGGAGTCTCCCACTACAATGGCGTTGCCTGCCTTAGGCCTTTTTGGTTTTGGCTCAACAGCCCTATTCGCATCGCAAGCCAGTCCGCCGCTCAGTGTAAACACGTCTTCTGTCCCAACAGCTTCTAAGTGGGTGAACCTGTTCACAAGAGGTACAACACCCGGGGACGTTGGCATTCCATGCTTCCCTCCCTTTCTCACCATCTCCCACCTTCTCTCTTCCAGTACCTTAGGTGTAACAATCGTACTGTAGGACTTGTCGAGGAACGACTCCGTTTCTCGGACGAACCGGAGGTCATCCACTTGCTTCTCCAGTTCCCCAACACGGCCCTTCAGGAACTCTACCTGGATGCACTTCTCGCATTTGTAGCAGCCAGAGGCACCAGCGGTGTCCTTGACCTCCCACATACTGCAAGCATCGCACTGAATCAGCTTGCCTGACATCTCCTTCTTTCGTCTCTACCTCTCAAGCGTATTGCGTGGTCTCCTCTCCTCAGCCTCCTCGCCGAAGGCTCTCGAGCCAAAGACTCACACTTTACTCACAGGGCACTTCCCTCACAAGGCCGCTCACTCACTGCCGCTTGCTAAAAGCCGTCTTGCTTAAATTGACAGATAAATTGCCTGATTTACCAATTTACAAACAAAATTCCTCAGTTTTCAACTGTTTTCCCGGCACTGACTAATTTCTCTCCTCCCACTCGGGCTAGAGCCAATCAGTCGTATCTCTTGCTAATCTCCTGCTGCTGTTGCTCCCAAATCTACAGCAGTTCTGAGTAAAGTCTGCCTGTGCTTGGCTTCTACTTTTCAACTGTTTTCCCCCCTCTGACTCACCTCTCTCCTCCCACTCGGGCTAGAGCCAATCAGTCGTATCTCTTGCTAATCTCCTGCTGCTGTTGCTCCCAAATCTACAGCAGTTCTGAGTTTAAGTGTTTCACACACAGATTGGGTTACTGCATGAAACCACAGAGCTTTGAAGGCTTCATGTAGTCACTCATGTGACTTCAATATAAAATAGAAAGATTAAACGAGAACTTACCGTTGAAGTTTGATCTTTAGTTTATGAGAAGTTGAAGTGAGGGAATACGTGCCCTCCACTCCCAACCCTACTTCTCATTAAGATCATTCGGTAATTCTAAGGTCATTAATCTTTCTATAGCTTAAGTTCAGCAACTAGTCTGTGGTGTCATACAACTGCTTTGAAGATTGATGCGCATGCGGCTGGCGGGCTCTTCACGTATTCCCTCACCAACTTCTCATAAAATAAAGATCAAACTTCAAACGGTAAGTTCTCGTTTAATCTTTCTATTTTATCCCCCTCACCTGTATCCACCTATCACTTGCCCACCTCTCTTACAGCGTTCTTCCCTCTACAGTTATTGGTCTGAAGAAGGGCCCCGACCCAAAACATCACCTATCTGTGTTCTTCAGATATGCTGCCTGACCCATTGAGTTACTCCAACACTTTGTGGCTGTTCTTTATCTTACGCTTCTCAATCTTTCACATTCAAGGAACTCTTTTCACGTTTTACAATCTCTTTCTCTGGCACCCAGTTGCTTTTTCTTTTCAAATTGATATTCCAACATTATGTTAATATTTAAAGGTCGCAAATTACTCCAGTCCATTAGCAATTTAGCTCAGCTCATATAAATGTGGAGATAAAGTTGCTGTAGCTCCTATAAAATTGAAGAATAACCTTATTCCTATAATGGGATGCCGCACAGAAACTAACCAAATAAGAACTAATTCACACACTGTGGGTGGATTCACATTACTATGTGTTCCTTTTCTAGTCAATATTGTTGAGACTGTTGTACCTCATACCTACACACACAGGCACACACACATTAGCTTCTGTTCCTTCTTCTTAGTCAATCCCTTACTATATATAATGATAACTTACTTTTATTCCAGTTCTGTGGGTTCTGAGTTAGCTGATGAAACCAAGTGCCCTCCTATGGACTCCACCACTGTGGGAGTTAGAAGGAGCTTAATGGGGCAGGTGAGTGGGATGTGTGGTCTTTTTCTGCTGTTTTCTCAGTGAATCCATGTGTTCAAAGGCTTCATTCTTTCCTCGATGCTTTCTTAAGCCATAGGAGCAGAAGTAGGCCATTTGGCCCATCGAGTCTACTTCACGATTCCATCATGGCTGATCTACCTATCTCTCTCAACCCCATTCTCCTGCCTTCTCCCCATAACCCTTGACACCCTTAACAATCAAGCATCTGTAAACCACTGATCAGTTATGGGGCAGGTATGCTATGGGTTGGTGAAGGTGTTAAACCTTTTTACGTTACGGTTAAGAACGTTCAGTTTAATTTTGAGATACAGCATGGAAACAGACCCTTTGGCCCACTGAGTCGATTTCCACTGACCAATTATCACCCTTTCACATTAGTTCAATGTTATCCCATTTTCTCATCGACACCTTACAGGGTCAATTTTACAAAAGGCCAATTAACCTACAAAAAGACACATCTCTGGGATGTGGGAGGAAACCCACACAGTCACAGGGAGAACTGCAAACTCCACACAGAAAGCACATGAGATCTGGGTGTCTGGCACTGAGAAGGAATTCCCAAATATATGGAAAATAATCCATATTTTCCATGGTCTCATTTTGAATTTTAATAGGAAGGCGAGGGGGGTAAGGTAAAGTGTTGTGCAGCAGGCATAATTTGTGGGAACTTCTTTGTTTTCCTGATATTTAGTGTGCGTCCAATTCCACATTTAAATTAGTGAACTGCAACTGGAGCTTGGACACTGAGAGGGATTATTAATGTTTAGTTTAGTTTAAACCAAAGATAGACACAAAAAACTGGAGAAACTCAGCGGGTCAGACAGTATCTCTGGAGAAACGGAATAGGTGATGATTCGGGTCGAGACTTTTCTTCAAGCAGAGAGTCAGGGGAAAGGGAAACAAGAGATATAAATGATAATTATAGAGATACTAGACTAAGTGGGACCCGTTGGGTCCCATGTTCACACGGGAGGGCTGGTCCCCCGACGCAATATTCCACCTCTCCACCAATTACAATATTGGTGGCCAGTGGGGGGGGGGCTTTCTGGAACACTGGTATGGGTGTTGTTGGCTGCAGGGACCACTGGTCTCCAGAGGGCTAGTATGGACATTGTGGGCCAAATGGATTCTTCAGGTGGCAGCTCAGTCCCTCATGCCTGATGTGCTGGCAGCTCACTCATGGCTGGTGGGCTGGCAGTTGCTCACGGCTATTCCTTGAAATTCCATTTCAAGCAGGGTGCAAGGCCACCAAATTCAAATCCATTTTCCTACCATTTCAAGCAGGGTGCAAGGCCACCAAATTCAAGTGCAGTTTCTTACCTCTTCGAGCAGGGTGCAAGGCCACAAACTTCAAGTGCAGTTTCATACCACTTCAAGCAGGGTGCAAGGCCACCAAATTCAGGTTCAGTTTCTCACCACTTCAAGTAGGGTGCAAGGCTACCAAATTCAAGTGCCGTTTCATACCATTTCAAGGAGGGGGCAAGGCCACCAAATTCAAATGCAGTTTCATACCATTTCATGCAGGGTGCAACTACACCACATTGAAATGCAGTTTCATACTATTTCAAGCAGGGTGAAACCACCAAAAAAACACCATAAAACCACACAAAACACCACACTCACAGTTCAGTAGGCATTCAGTGTGTTCAGTTGATTCACAGCTCAGACAGAGTCGTGACCTCTCCCTCCCCTATCATGCAGAGACTGAGCCATACCCACACTTCCGGGTTTTATTATCCCTCCCCCACCCACCGGAAAAGGTGTGGCCTTCATCGCGTGATTGACAGGAGATTCTCAACATTTTTTAAACACTAATAACACTTTTGTTTTTCATTGATGGGAAGAATCCTCTGCACCTGATGAGTAGAGGGGTACAGAGTAAGATGGCCAAAAATCATAGCCATAAGTGGTAGCGTTATATCTAAAATCAATATAGTGCAAACAGGAAGTTGTCAAGTTTAGACAAACAACCATTTGCAGGCAGTGACTTTTCACTTCAACCCAAACCCCCCAAACAACCATTTGCAGGCAGTGCCTTTTCACTTCAACCCAAACCCCCCAAACAACCATTTGCAGGCAGTGCCTTTTCACTTCAACCCAAACCCCCCAAACAACCATTTGCAGGCAGTGCCTTTTCACTTCAACCCAACCTCCCCAAACAACCATTTGCAGGCAGTGCCTTTTCACTTCAACCCAACCCCCCCAAACAACCATTTGCAGGCAGTGCCTTTTCACTTCCATCCAAACCCCCCAAACAACCATTTGCAGGCAGTGCCTTTTCACTTCAACCCAACCCCCCCAAACAACCATTTGCAGGCAGTGCCTTTTCACTTCAACCCAAACCCCCCAAACAACCATTTGCAGGTAGTGCCTTTTAACTTCAACCCAAACCCCCCAAACAACCATTTGCAGGCAGTGCCTTTTCACTTCAACCCAACCCCCCCAAAGAACCATTTGCAGGCAGTGCCTTTTCACTTCAACCCAAACCCCCCAAACAACCTTTTGCAGGCAGTGCCTTTTTACTTCAAACCAACCATATTTTCATTTTCAAACCACATTAAGGGCACTCACAGTTGAGTAGACATGTGTTCAATGTTATTCAGAGCTCAGAGAGATATGACCCTCTGGCTTCCTCCATCTTGCGGAGACTGAGTGAGGCACACCACCCTGGTTTTATAGTCCCCTCCCCCCTCCCTCCAGCAGGGGCAGCACAGAGAATGACAATTAAAAAAAAAAAATTAATATCTCTCTGATTTTTCATCGATGGGAAAAATCCTCTGGTCCCGGAAGGCGGAGGTGTTCTCTGAGCGAGGTGGCCAAAAATGACAGCCGTAGGTGGCGGTGTTCTCTCGGAAATCACAGCAAAGCGAGCCAAAAGCGGTCAAGATCAGACTTTTAGTAATATAGATATAGAACAAATGAATGAAAGATATAGAAAAAATTAATGATGATAAAAGTAATGATGATACGGGTATCATGTGTTATGGGGAGAAGGCAAGAGAATGGAGTTAGGAGGGAGAGATAGATCAGCCTTGATTGAGTGTCGAAGTAGACTTGATGGGCCGATTGGCCTAATTCTACTCCTGTCACATGATCTTATGAAACGGTCCATTGTCAGCTGTGGGCAAAGTGAAAACAAGTTATAAAGACAATGAAACGCACCAGTACAACAGTGAAACCACTACAACGACTAGGGTGGGGAGGGAGAGAGAGGGGATGCAAGGATTACTTGAAGTTATAGAAATCAAAATTCATACCGTTGGGTTGTAAGCTGCCCAAGCGACATATGAGGTGCTGTTTCTCCAATTTGCATTTAGCCTCACACTGACAATGGAGGAGACCTAGGACAGAAAGGTCTGTGTGGGAATGCGAAAGAGAGTTAAAGTGTATAGCAACCGGGAGATCACGTAGGCCCATGTGGACAGATCAAAGGTGTTCAGTGAAACGATCGCCCAGTATACGCCTGGAACAACGGATACAATAGATGAGGCTGGTGGAGGTGCTAGTGAACCTCTGCCTTACCTGAAAGGACTGTCGGGGTCCCTGGACAGAGTCGAGGGAGGAGGTATAGGGATATATGTTGCAACTCCTGCGGTTGCATGGGAAGGTACCTGGAAGGGGGTGGTTTGGGTGGGAAGGGATGAGTTAACCAGAGAGTTGCGGAGGGAACGGTCTCTGCGGAAAGCAGATTGGGTAAAAACTAAGGACTAGGGGGACTAGGGGGACTGCTGCGACTGTGGGGAAGGGGAGCAAGAGGGGAGCTACGGGATACCGAGGAGACACGTGTGATGGTCTTGTCTATAATAGAAGAGGGGAACCCCAGTTCCCTAAAGAATTAGTGCGTGAGTTTAGTTTGTTTACTTTAATTTATTGTCACGTGTATGAAGTACAGTGAAAAGCTTTTGTTGTGGGCTAACCAGTCAGCGGAAAGAAAATACGTAATTACAAGTGAGCCATCCACAGTGTACAAATAGATGATAAAGGGAATAATGTGTAGTGCAAGATAAAGCCAGGGATATTCAATATTCAGGAGGGATAGAGAGAAAGGAAAAGGAGGTGGGGTAGCGTTGCTGGTTAGAGAGGAGATTAACGCAGTGGAAAGGAAGGACATTAGCTTGGAGGATGTGGAATCGGTATGGGTAGAGCTGTGAAACACTAAGGGGCAGAATGTGGCCATTGTGGCTAAAGGGATCAGGGGGTATGGAGAGAAGGCAGGTACGGGATACTGAGTTGGATGATCAGCCATGATCAAATTGAATGGCGGTGCAGGCTCGAAGGGTCGAATGGCCTACTCCTGCACCTATTTTCTATGTATCTATGTATCTATGTAAGTAAAGTCTGATCAAAGAGGTTCGCAGGGTCTCCTAGGAGGTAGATAGTAGCTCAGGACAGCTCTCTAGTTGTTGGTAGGATGATTCAGTTGCCTGATAACAGCTGGGAAGAAACTGTCCCTGAATCTGGTGGTGTGCATTTTCACTGGGACGGGGAGAAGACGGAATGGCTGGGGTACGACATCCTTAATTATGCTGGTGGCCTTGCCAAGGCAGCGTGAGGTGTAAATGGAGTCAATGGAAGGGAGGTTGGTTTGTGTGATGGTCTGGGCTGCGTTCACAGTTCTCTGTGATTTCTTGCAGTCTTGGATGGAGCTGTGGTGCAACTTCATGACTGAGGGTGAAATGATGCCGGCTATCAAGTCAAGATGCTGTTGGTTGAACAGCTCCTCTTTTCATACTGTAGATTAATTCCAGTCCAGCGGTGACCTTGTGGAGGGTGAGGCACAGTAATGAAATGAGATGGGTAAGACAGGTTGTCGTGATGTCATTCCTTGATCTTAGCCTGTTCTGGGGTTTGGGTGGTTAGTTGGCCAGTTGGGTGGCAACACGATGCACATGCCACGGTACACCAGAATAAAAGCAATAACAAAGTGTTGAAGACAGCCAGAGTTGATAAGGATTTTTTCATAATTCTTCTTGGTTGACGGGTTGAAGGCTGTTGCAAAGTTGAGAAAGACTACGCATAGTAGTTGCTGCTCCCTTCACCTTTCTTGAATTTTCAATGGTGAAGGTCAAATGCCTTGAACGACTTGAGGGATTGATGTTGTTCTGCGGATAGTTTGTCAGTCTTTGGGAAGAGGCGGCTGGGGAAGATTTTCTCTTCAGCTAACTGTAATAACCACAATTGTATCTCTTCTTTCCTGAAGTTGGCTACAACTTTATCCTCTCAGTGATCCCTGGAATAAATTGATCCTCTAGGGTAAGCAAGGTTAGGTCATGAATTTGTGGCAGTAGTAACTTTCCTTTATGGTTTGCCGATTTTCTGTTCTGAGCTTTGATATTTTTCAGCTTTTTTCTGTAATTTTAAATTTCAAAGTGGGGTGGAATAACACCAAGGTTATATTTGTTGTTGGATGGCACTCTCTGAAGTGTTCTTTCCAGTGAAGGCCGACTGACAAATTGTCCTTGATGAACTCTCCTCTGTTCTTGGCTCTCAGTGGATGCTTCTTGTGTACAAGAAATGGTTTTGACATTGCTGAGAAATGTTTTATGTCCATGTTATTGGTTAGTTACTGGAGCTTCTGCACTCTTTCCATCCAGCAAGTGTTCTCCTCATAAAATATACAGGTCTTTGTTGGATTTTGGCCTTCAGATGCCTCGATAAGTTGAGGATTGGTTGCATTTTCAGTCCAACAATGCCTTGTGATTATGACTGCTGGATCAGTGTGTTATTCTCATCAAATCTGCAGGCTTTTATTCCCAGCAGAGATGTCAAGAATATCTTCATTGGTTCTAGTTATGATCAGTTGCAGGACGGGCCAGATGCAATTGATACTGAAGGTCCTATCTTTTGCTGTGCCACCCACAAAGGGCATAATGACCTATTTGTCAGATAGGCCATCACTCAATGCAATACTGGAGGTCAGTTTGTCCAAAGAGTCCAGCCAATGGTTGGCGGCATTGTACAGTATGTGCATCTTTTTAAGTCTCTTGGTAAGATGTCATAATTGAAATAATAAAATTAGTTTAGAAGAATATAAAGAATATAAAATTGACTATTTCTAGATTAAGCCAAATAATGTAAACAAATGCTAATTTAAAATAAGTTAATAAAACAGGAAAAAGACAATTTTCACCAGTTAAGCCTTCCAAAAATGTATGGAGTTCACTCTCTGTTGTGCAAGTGTTTTAGTCATTACGACTGAGCAGTTTGATTATTTGCCTTGGAATTTGGAGGCCTGGATAAATGACAGAAATGCAACTTCCAGTCACGCCGCATATCTGTGCAATTTTACTTCGGAGTCACGTGAGTGACTACGTGAAGAAGACCCCGTCCAGCCGCACACGCGTCATATCGTCAGACGCTTAGTGCAGCGACCGTGTGTGGAGGAGCAGAGCTCCTCCAAGCGATAAGTTTAAAAAGCCTGAAGGTAAGTGGTTTCACTTTCGCTTTCAGGTCGCCTTCTTCAGAGAGACTTGTAGTTGTAAGACAACACAAGTTAGAATGGAGAGAGGGCATAAGGGGAGGAGACCGCGGGTCTGCGAGTAGCGGGCGCCCACTTGAGGAGTCGGTGGCAACGAGGCCATCGACTCCAGAAGCGGTTACAGAAAGTACCGTTGCAGCGCCATTAGGGCGCAAGGCCAGGCAAAGGTCCGTGCGGCCAGTAGACTCTGAGGAGTCAGATCCGGAGGTTCCCCCGCCTCAGGCAGACATTATGTCTACTCGGGTCGCCAAATTAGAATTCCTCATGAGGAAAATGATTTATCAAGACCCACTCCAGGAGGAATACAGCCCGCATTGGCCTACGGGAGAGCCAGCGTGGTAGTGCCTGGGAAAGCTCCGGCTCAGCGTTGGCCTACAGGATAGCCAGCGCCAGCAATGCCTGAACAAGGGCATTTAATGCGTTGGCCTACAGGATAGCCAGCGCCAGCAATGCCTGAACAAGGACATTTAATGCGTTGGCCTACAGGAGAGCCAGCGCCACAATGTCTGAAGAAAGACAGTATAGGCGTTGGCCTACAGGAGAGCCAGTGCCAGCAGCACCTGAAAGAGGGCTGCCTTTGCGTGGGCCTACAGGAGAGCCCACGCGGGGAGCACCTGAAAAAGGGTTTACTATGCGTGGGCCTATGGGAGAACCAGCGCGAGAAACACCTGAAGCAGGGATGCCAGATCGCCCCCACCATGAGGAGGACTATTTTACGGGGCAGCAAGATTCAGATGACGAATCATATGAGGACCAGAGCCCCAAAACAGAGCCTATAATACCAGGTCTGGCACAAAAATTTGCCATTCCCAGACTAACAGGGGAACCATTGGGAGATGAATTAGCAATGACTATAAATTACTTGCTCTCCCATCAGCTCCAGGAACTGACCATGGATGAGACTGTCAAAAAATATGAAACCCCGCAGAAGTGCGCACTGCTAGCAGTCCCAGCGGTGAATAATGTAATATGGGGCTATTTGGGCATTGCAGTACGCGCACAAGAAATGAAATTACAGCGGGTCAGGCATTACGGCTTTTGCCAGAGGTTTAGATGAGGAGCACGTGTCTGCATCACAACAGGATGCCTTAGCACTCATGTGTAGTGCGCACTTTGAAATAAACTGTATTTGTAAAAGTGCTATAAGACCTAACATACACCCTAAGTTTGCGGGGCTCTGTAAACCATCTAATATTCAATTGCCTAATCTGCTTTTTGGAGAGAATCTAGCCGAAAGGGTAAAATACCTGAATGAAGAAGCAAAAACCGTGGGGATGATGAAACCACCGGTGCTTGGCAGATCAATTCAAAGGCAGTTTCCCTACCGACGTGTGGTGACTGGGCTGGTGAAGGAACAAGTCGGTCTTTCCCATATATGCGTTATTGGCGCACTGTTCCAGGAGCACGTGGAGGTTACAGTATTCCCACTAAGAGCAGGGGACAACAATTACCATCGGCAAACCCCGAGGTAGGTGGGTCTGGTCCTGTAAGAGACATATTAAATGTTTCACACTTACAAGTTAGAGGAAGATTACAATTCTTCTAAAAGAATGGCAAAAATAACATCTGATGCCTTTATACTGTGCAGTATTGTGGGGTTTAGAATTGAATTCTACCCATATTTGGATCCTCCTACTCAGCATATTTCAAGCCAGACACGTATTTTCTCAAAAGAAGAGAATATGGAGATTCAGGCAGAACTTGAAATATTGTGTAAAAAGGGGTCATTGAGAAGTCAGTTCATCAACACCACCAATTTGTGTCAAGTATTTTTCCTAGAGCAAAAAAGGATGGTGGGTGTAGAATAATTCTAGATCTGGCAAGTCTTCACACTTTTGTACAGTATAAACACTTTAAAATGGAGAACATTTGCCAATGCCATACAGCTAATTTCAAGAAAATGCTATATGGCTAGCATAGATCTTCAAGATGCATATTACTCTGTGGGCTGTGCATGGCAATGATTGGAGATACTTAACATTTAGCTGGATGAGTCAATTATGGCAATTTAAAGCATTGCCTAATGGTTTAACCTCAGCTCCGAGACTATTTACCAAATTGTTGAAACCAATCTTAGCACTACTAAGAGCTCATGTCCATTTGGTAATGGCCTATTTGGATGATATTCTGATTGTGGGAGACACTCGGGCTACAACAGAAGCATCACTGTCAATAATCAAGCTCACTTTCGAGAGGCTGGGGATTTATTATCCATCCAGTTAAGTCCAAACTATTACCAAGCACAGTAATTGATTACTTGGGTTTCACTATTAATTCAGAACACATGGTAGTGACTGTGCCCAAGGATAAAATGCTGCAGTTAATTGAAGGTTGTATTAAGCTCATTACACAGCACCAACCCTCAATTAGGCAGGTAGCAAGCTTGCTTGGCAAACTAATTGCTTCATTTCCGGCTGTACAGTTTGGACCACTGCATTATCAGCAATTACAACGAGCAAAGGTACAGGCATTGAGGATACATTCAGGGCATTTTGACAGGCCCATGCAATTGCCAGTTGCAGCTATTACTGAAATACAATGGTGGATCAGAGTGTCTCAAATGCTTCCAGGGAAATTCTGGTTGAAACACCTTCCATTATTCTACAGACTGATGTAAGTGCTCTAGGTTGGGGCGTTACTAATACTATTTCCAGCTGTGGAGGTAGATGGAATGTGGAGGAAGTACCTTTGCTCCAAGAACAAGGGATCAATTACCTAGAGCTTTTAGGAACATTTTATGGGCTTAAAGCTTATTGCTCTAATATGCAAAATTTGCATGTTCAGGTACAGATTGACAACACTACGGCAGTAGCGTATGTTAATCATATGGGTGGTATCAAGTCAGAATCTTGTGATAGATTGGTAAACGTGAACTGGACCTGGTGTATTACCAGAAACATTTGGCTCACGGCAATCTACCTTCCAGGTAGATTCAATATAGTTGCAGACACAAGGTCAAATAAATTCAATGACAATACAGATTGGATGTTGGATCGTGACAAATTTAATAAAATTGTTGCACGGTTCAGGATGCCAGAGTTTGCATCCAGACTTAACCACTAATTACCTAAATATGTGTCATGGGAACCTGATCCTGGGGCAGTAGCAGTGGATGCTTTCTCACTGCATTGGGGTAGAATGTTTCTGTATATATTTCCTCCATTTTGCCTCATTAGTCGGTGTATACAGAAGATCAAACAGGACTCCGCTTCAGGAGTATTGGTGGTACCAGACTGGCCTACACAACCATGGTACCCTCTGGTGTTAAAAATGATCACAAAGCCCCTTATGATTATTCCTAAACAGGAAAACCTGCTTGTGCACCCTGTAACTGGTGATTCGCATCCTTTACATGATCGTATTGGTTTGTTGATTTGCAGATTCTAAGGAGGCCATATCTCGGAAGAGGACTATCAGATCGTACTGTGGATGTTATTGCAGCAGCCTGGAGGGATAGTACCCAGAAGCAGTACATTTCTTACATAAGGAAATGGGAGGTGTTTTGCTTAAGGCAGAATATTACATATCACACTGCAGACATCTCAGACGTGTTAGAGTTTCTGTCAACTCTTTATTTTGATTTGCAGTTAAGCTATATTGCGATCAATACTGCAAGAAGTGCCCTCTCTGCATATCTATGGAGGGAATCAGAACAAATATCCTGTAGGGTCGCACCCTTTGGTCTGTAGGTTTATGAAGGGAATTTTCAATTCAAGCCTCCTAGACCCAGGTATACAGAAATCTGGACTGTTAGAGATGTGCTAATGCTCCTTCGTCAATGGACTCCTATTGCAGCTCTGTCCTTGGCCAAAATTAACCATGAAGGTAGTCATGCTCATGGCAATGGTTTCAGCACAGAGAGTGCAAACATTGCAGAAAACTACGAATAGACAGGATGAAAATAGCAGCAGATGCCATTACGTTCTATGTCTATGATTTGCTCAAACAGTGTAGACCTGGAGTCACAGGATGTAAGTTGTTTTTTTCAGCATATCCTACGGATTCACGTCTATGTGTAGTATAACATTTACGATGTTACATTGAAGCCACCAGAACCTTAAGAGGTGCAGAATCAGCATTCTTTATCAGCCATAAAAAAACACATAAGAAAGTGTCGGTTCAGACTATTTCAAGGTGGCTGAAGCAGGTGTTGGGTGTGCAGGTATTGATACTGACAAATTTAAATCTCATTCCACCAGGGCAGCATCAACATCGCCGGCCAAGAATTTGGACGTTCCAATAGACCATATCCTCACGGCCGCAGGATGGGCAAAGTGAACGGATGTTTCACAAGTATTCCCATAAGGAGATTACAGAACCTGGGGTATTTGGTGGTGCTGTTTTGGATTCAGTATTAAGTTCCCCCTTATGATTAAAGGGGTTACTATTGTTGTGATAAATAACCATTAACTGATTGCATCTATGTTATTGGTTATGCATGTTGATTGCTTTGCTATTTAGCTGCAATACAATCAGCAGTAGATGCCTGGTTTGAATCTACGGCATGAATCACAGAGCTTTAAAATCTTCACGTAGTTACTCACGTACTCCGGTAAAATAGTAAGATTAAACGAGAACTTACCAGTTTTGAAGTTTGATCTTTATTTTATGAGGAGCTACGATGAGGGACTACGTGCCCTCCGCTCCCACCCCTCTTAAAGGTCAACTGGTAGTTCTAGTCTTCACGTATCTTACTATCATACTTCAGTAATTATTATCTGTGGTTTCACACCCCTGCTTTGAAGATTGACGCGTGTGCGGCTGGACGGGGTCTTCTTCACGTAACTCATCGTAACTCCTCATAAAATAAAGATCAAACTTCAAACTGGTAAGTTCTTGTTTTTTCTAACTATTAAATAACAGTCTTCATTAATAAGCAATGTTAGTGGTGATCGTGAAACTAGAGGATCAAGGGGAAAAATCCCAACTGGTTTACTAAAGTCTGATGGGGACTGCTGTCCATACCTAGTCTCTACTCTATATAACTCCATGCCCACAGCAATATGATTGACCCTAATGAACTGCTGGTCTGATAGCCCTTCAAGAGCAAGTGAGAATGGGTATTAAATGTAGCCCTTCCAGCAACACCCATGTCCATGAACCAATAGGGTAAAAATCCGGCAGGTGAATGTACTGTAAATTTAAAATATATAATGATGTATTTGAGATGTGATACCAACCGCTTGCCAATTACGCACAAGCCTTGGATGAACCAGAGGTCTCATTGGCTCTCCACTCTGCACTGGACCACTTGGAGAATATCAACAAATAAGTCGGGCTGTTGTTTATAGACTACAGCTTGGCATTCAATACCATCATCCACTCCAACCTGAATATCAGCCCCAGTTCTGTTATAGCCCCTGTTCCATTATTAGCCCCTGTTCCTTTATAGCCCCTGTTCCTTTATAGGCCTTGTTCCATTATAGCTCCATGTTCCATTATCTAAAGGGGCTGCTCCTTGCTTTCTGGCTGGGTTGCTCCTGGGCCTGGCCAAGCTGGCCATCCGCGAGTCACGGTGCCAGGTGGAAGAGGGCTCTGCCCGAGCCAGCTGCCTGCCCCTTTTCTGGGGTTACATTAGAGAGGGACTACACGCTGTCCACAGGCACCCTGGGGGATTTCCGGGACTGCTGGGCACTGCGGGGGGTTGAATGCATCCTTGACAAGGATTGTAACATAGTTGCATAGTAGTTTATTTAGTATATTTGTTTGTCTTGTATTATGATGGTGGGTTATGTTTTGTTTTATTGTATTGTAAATATTATTTTTAATAATTTAATACATTTTTTGATTAAAAATAAAAGGAAAAAAAAAATGATGATTACCAAGCTCACGGAAATGGGTCTCTATGCATCCCTCTGCAATCAGTGTGAATTGGAAACAACACTTTCTCCTCCATATAACATTAAGGCATGGTGCTCAGCTCACTTTACACTCACCACTGTGTAGTTGGACACCGTTCCAACGTCATCTTCAAATTCACCAATGACACCATAGTCGTTGGTTGAATTGCAAATGACGATGAGTCTGAGTATAGGAGGGAGATCAATCGACTGATCAAATGGTGGCATGGTGGCGCAGCGGTAGAGTTGCTGCCTTACAGTATTTACAGCGTCAGAGACCCGGGTTCTATCCTGGCTACGGGTGCTGCCTGTAGGGAATTTGTACTTTCTCCCCATGACCTGCGTGGGTTTTCTTCGAGAACTTTGGTTAATTGGCTTGGTGTAAATATAAAAATTGTCCCTAGTGTGTGTAGGATAGTGTTAATGTGCAGGGATCTCTGGTCAATGCGGACTTGGTGGGCTGAAAGGCCCATTTTCGCGCTGTATCTCTAAACTAAAAAACTAACCTAAACTAATGGTGCCAGAACAATAACCTTGCTCTCAACGTCAGTAAGACCAAGGAATAGATGTTGACTTTCGAAGAGGAAGGTTGATGTTCCACAAACCTGTCATCATAGATGGGGCAGTGGTGGAGAGACTCAAAAGCTTCAAATTCCTGGACATGCATGTCTTTGAAGATCTGGATCTGTCTGTCCAGCACATTTATGCAATTATTACAAAAGCCCATCAGTGCCTCTATTTCCTTAAAAGATTGAGGAGATTCGGTATGTCAATGAATACTGGTTGCATCACAGCGTGGTTCGACAACTCGAACGCCCAGAAACAAAGAAGATTGCAAAAGGTGGTGAACATTGCCCAGTCCATCACAGGTACTGACCTCTCCACTATAGAAGGGACCTACAGGAGACGCTGCCTCAAAAAAAGGAGCCAGCGTCATCAGAGACCCACAACACCCTGGCCACACCCTGGGGAAGAAGGTACAGGAGCCTGAAAACTGTAACGTTCAGGTTCAGGAACAGCTTCTTCCCTAAAACCATCAGGCTATTAAACACTACAACCTCCAAATAAGCTCTGAACTATATAGACTTGGGGGCATTATTTTTTACTTTGCACTTTTATTGTTCATTTATTTGTCTGTTGGTTTATTTACAACAACAACAAAATGATCAGTGTATATAGGTTGTGCTGCTGCAAATAAAAATAAACTGTGGTTTTACTTTGGAGACTTGTTGTGCTGACAAACATTATTACTCTTGGTGAAATCAATTTTGCTGAGTCAATTTGGACTGAAACATGCAGTAGACAAGTGTGTTTCATCCCTGATTACTTTCACCTCTACAGGTCTGCGGAAATCCCAGAGACCTGTGGGAGGGTGTTGGGTTGAATGCAGCAGGGTGGCTGGTTGCCCTAAATGCAAAGTACTGTATGTACAAGAAAATTGTATGAAGGACAATTTACTACCTTCAATATAATGATTATCAATCTAAAAAATGACAAAAGACATGAACAAGATAGGTCTTTATTCTTTGGAGGGCAGAAGGTTAAGGGGGGACTTGATAGAGGTCTTTAAAATGATGAGAGGGATAGACAGAGTTGACGTGGATAAGCTTTTTCCATTGAGAGTAGGGAAGATTCAAACAAGAGGACAGGATTTGAGAATTAAGGGACAAAAGTTTAGGGGTAACATGAGAGGGAACTTCTTTACTCTGAGAGTGGTAGCTGTGTGGAATGAGCTTCCAGTGGAAGTGGTGGAGGCAGGTTCGATTTTATAATTTAAAAATAAATAGGATAGGTATATGGATGGGAAAGGAATGGAGGGTTATGGTCTGAGTGCAGGTAGATGGGACTAGGTGAGAGTAAGTGTTCGGCACGGACTAGAAGGGCCGAGATGGCCTGTTCCCGTGCTGTAATTGTTATATGGTTATATGGTTATATATTAATTAATCCAATGCTACATTCCAAAACACTAAGGTCTTCTGCAGAAATTTTACTTCAGAGTCACGTGAGTGACTGCGTGGAGAAGAGCCCGTCCAGCCGCACACGAGTCATATCGTCAGACGCACAGCGTTGCGACCGTGTGTGGAGGAGCAAAGCTCCTCCAAGCAGTGAGTAAAGTAAAAGCCTGAAGTAAAGTAAATGCTTTCACTTTCGCTCCCAGGTCGCCTTCCTCGTCAGACTTGTTAGTGGAGTTCCACTCAAGTTATTATGGAGAGAGGGCGTAGAGGGAGAAGACGTACCGCAGGTAAACCTCAAGAATCTGAGGGTTGCGGGCGTCCGTTAGAAGAGTCAGTGGCAGCGAGGCCATCAACTCCCGATACGGTTGAAAGTACCGTTGCAGCACCGTTGGGGCGCTAGGCCGGGCAAAAGTCCGTGCGACCAGTAGACTCCGATGAGTCAGACCCAGAGGTGAACCCTCCTCAGTCAGAGGTTATGGCTGCTAGGGTCGCAAGTTTAGAATTCCTTATGAGGAAAATGATTTATCAAGAACCTCATCAGGAGGAATACAGTCCGCGTTGGCGTATGAGAGAGACAGCGCAGGGAGTGCCTTGGATGGGTCAGGCACAGCGTTGGCCTACAGGAGAGCCATCAGAGATGTCTGGGAAAAGAGTACATAGGTTGGCCTACAGAGGAGCCAGTGCCAGAAATGCCAGAAAAAAGGCAGTATAAGCATTGGTCTAGAGAAGTGCCAGTGCCAACAACATCTGAAGGAACACAGTATAGGCATTGGCCTAGAGGTGAGCCAGCACCAGCAGCACCTGAAACAGGGCTGCCTATGCGTGGGCCTACTGGAGAGCCCGCGCAGGGGGAATTTGGTAAAGAATTTACTATGTGAAGGCCGATGGAAGAGCCAGTGCTAGAATTACCTGAAACAGGGATTCCAGTACTTTCCCATCAGGAGGAGGAACACCAAGATTCAGATGATGAATCATATGAGGACCAGAGCCCAATAACAGAGCCTAAAATACCAGGTCTGGCACAAAAGTTTGCTGTTCCCAGATTAACAGGGGAACCTTTGGGAGATGAATTAGCAATGACTATAAATTACTTGCACTCCCATCAGCTCCAGGAATTAACCATGGATGAGACTGTTAAAAAATATGAAACCCCGCAGAATTGTGCACTGTTAGCAGTCCCAGCGGTGAATAACGTAATATGGGGCTATTTGGGCATTGGATTACGCTCACAAGAATTGAAATTACAACGAGCGTTGAGATTGCTGGGGTCAGGCATTACGGCTTTCGCCAGAGGGTTGGATGAAGAGCATGTATCTGCTTCACAACAAGATGCCTTAGCACTAATGTGTAGTGCGCACTTTGAAATAAACTGTATTCGTAAAAGTGCCATAAGACCTAATATTCATCCTAAATTAGCAGGGCTCTGTAAACCATCTAATATCCAATTGCCTAATCTGCTTTTTGGAGACAATCTAGCAAAAATGGTAAAAGACCTGAATGAAGAGGCAAAACCGTGGGAATGATGAAACCACCGGTGCTTAGCAGATCAATTCGAAGGCAGTATCCCTACCGACAGATGTCTGGTGCTGGAGAAGGAACAAGTCGATCGTTCCCATATACGCGTTGGCGTACTGCTCCTGGGATGCGTGGTGGTTATAATGTTCCTACTAAAAATAGGGGACAACATTTGCCATCGGCAAACCCCGAGGTAAGAAACATATTAAATGTTTTACACTCACAAGTGGGAGGAAGATTACAATTCTTCCTAAAAGAATGGCAACAAATAACAACTGATTCGTTTATACTGTGCAGTATTGTGGGATTTAGAATTGAATTCTATCCACATTTGGATCCTCCTACTCAGCAGATTTCAAGCCGGACACGTATTTTCTCAAAAGAAGAGAATACGCAGCTTCAGGCAGAACTGAAAATATTATGCAAAAAAGGTGTAATAAAGAAGTCAGTAGAACAACACCATCAGTTTGTGTCAAGTATTTTTCCTAGACCAAAAAAGGATGGTGGGTGTAGAATTATTCTGGATCTGACAAGTCTTAACCCTTTCGTACAGTATACACATTTTAAAATGGAGACATTTACAAATGCCTTTCAGCTTGTCACAAGAAAATGCTATATGGCAAGTATAGATCGGCAAGATGCATATTATTCTGTGGCAGTGCATGGTAATGATCGGAGATATCTAAAATTTAGATGGATGAGTCAATTGTGGCAATTTAAAGCATTGCCTAATGGTTTAACTTCAGCTCCAAGATTATTTACAAAATTAACCAAACCAATTTTAGCACTACTAAGAGCTGAGGGCCATGTACTAATGGCTTATTTGGATGATATTCTGATTGTGGGAGACACTTTGGCTACAGCAGAAGCATCAGTGTCAAGAGTTAAGCTCATTTTCGAGAAAATGGGATTCATTATTTACCCACAGAAATCGAAACTATTACCAAGCACAAAAATTGCTTACCTGGTGTTTACCATTAATTCAGAACACCTGGTAATCACTTTGCCAAAAGATAAGAGGCTGCAGTTAATTGAAGGTTGTATTACAGAGCACCAACCCTCAATTAGACAAGTGACAAGCTTGTTGGGCAAATTAATGGCTGCTTTTCCAGCTGTAAGGTTTGGAGCACTGCATTATCAGCATTTGCAGCGAGCTAAGGTACAAGCATTAAGGATTAATGCAGGGAATTTTGATAGGCCCATGCAATTGGCAATTGAGCCTATTATGGAATTAGAATGGTGGATTAACAATGTCTGTAATGCTTCCAGACAAATTCTGGTTGAAACACCTTCCATTATTCTACAGACTAATGTAAGTGCTCTAGGTTGGGGCGCCACTAATACTATTTCCAGCTGTGGAGGTAGATGGAATGTGGAGGAAGTACATTTGCTCCATGATCAAGGTATAAATTACCTAGAGCTTTTAGGAACATTTTATGGGCTTAAAGCTTATTGTTTTAATATGAAATAATTGCATGTTCAGGTACAGATTGACAATACTACAGCTGTAGCATATGTAAATCATATGGGTGGTATCAAGTCAGAATCTTGTGATAGATTGGCAAATGTAATCTGGACCTGGTGTATTACCAGAAAGATTTTGCATTCAGCAATCTACCTACCAGGTAGATTCAACATAGTTGCAGATACAAGGTCACGTAAATTCAACGTTAATACAGAGTGGATGTTGCATCGTAAAATATTTAATAAAATTGTGGCACAATTCGCAATGCCAGAGATTGACTTGTTTGCATCAAGACTTAACCACCAATTGCCTAAGTATGTGTCATGGGAGTCTGATCCTCGTGCAGTAGCAGTGGATGCTTTCTCGCTATATTGGGGTGGTATGTTTCTGTATGCATTTCCTCCGTTTTGCCTCATTAATACAGAAAATTAAACAGGACTCAGCTTCAGGGGTTTTGGTGGTGCCAGACTGGCCTACACAGCCATGGTACCCGCTGGTGTTAAAAATGATCACAAGACCCCTTATGATTATTCATAAGCAGGAAAACCTCCTTGTACACCTTGTAACTGATGAATCACATCTTTTACATGATCGTATTGGTTTATTGATTTGCAGATTCTAAGAAGGCCATATCTTGGAAGAGGATTATCAGAGCGTACTGTGGATGTTATGGCAGCAGTCTGGAGGAATAGTACCCAGAAGCAGTACATTTCTTATATAAGGAAATGGGAGGTGTTTTGTTCACAAAAGAATATTACATATCACACTGCAGACATTTCAGATGTGTTAGAATTTCTTTCAACTATTTATTTTGTTTTACATTTAAGCTATAGTGCGATCAATACTGCAAAGAGTGCTCTTTCTGCATATTTATGCAGAGAATCAGAGCAGAATCCTATAGGATCACATCCTTGGGTCTGTAGGTTTATGAAGGGAATTTTCAATTCCAATCCTCCTAGACCCAGGTACACAGAAATCTGGAATGTAAAAGATGTACTTATGTTGCTTCGCCAATGGGCGCCTATTGAAGCTCTGTCATTGGCCAAAATTACCATGAAGTTAGTTATGCTCATGGCACTAGTTTCAGCACAGAGAGTGCAAACATTGCAGAAATTATGAATAGACAGGATGAAAATAGCAACAGATGCCATTAAATTCTATGTCTATGATTTGCTTAAACAGAGTATACCTGGGTTCACAGGATGTAAGTTGTTTTTTTCAGCATATCCTACGGATCCACGTCTATGTGTAGTAGCATATTTAAGATGTTACATTGAAGCAACCAGAACCTTAAGAGGTGCAGAATCAGCATTCTTTGTCAGCTATAAAAAACCTCATAAGAAAGTGTCGGTAGAGACTATTTCAAGATGGCTGAAACAAGTGTTGATTTATGCAGGTATTGATACTGATAAATTTAAATCTCATACCACCAGGGCGGCATCATGATCGGCGGCCAGGGATTCAGATGTTCCAATAGACCTTATCCTCGCGGCCGCAGGATGGGCAAGTGAACAGATGTTTCACAAGTATTACCATAAGGAGATTAAAGATCCCGGGTTATTTGGTGGTGCCGTGTTGGATTCAGTATTAAGTCCCCCATTATGATAAAGGGGTTACTATTGTTGTGATAAATAAAACCATTAACTGATTACATCTATGTTGTGGTTATGCATTGTTGATTGCTTTTACTCATTTAGAGTCGATCAATGCAGTGAGACGCCTGGATTTGAATCTACGGCGTGAAATCACAGAGCTTTGAAATCATCACGTAGTCACGCACGTGACTCCAAAGTAAATAGTAAGATTAAACGAGAACTTACCAGTTTGAAGTTTGATCTTTATTTTATGAGAAGTTACGATGAGGTATTACGTGCCCTCCGCTCCCACCCTCATAAAAGATCGAGCTGGTAGTTCTAGTCTTTATGTATCTTACTATCATACTTCAGTAATTGTTGTCTGTGATTTCACTCCGCTGCTTTGAAGATTGACGCGTGTGCGGCTGGACGGGCTATTCACGTAATCCCTCAACGTAACTCCTCATAAAATAAAGATCAAACTTCAAACTGGTAAGTTCTCATTTAATCTTACTATTATGTTGCATAGCACCCATAAGCATGGCATTAACTGTTCAAAGTAAAGAACTGTTGAATTTGAAACAGGTCTAAACTTTTTAAAAACAGAATGAAAGTAATGTTAAATGGAAATGCATGCTCAGTGCGATGGTAGCACACCTCTAAAATATTAAAAACTAAATATAATTTTTTTAGAATTTTAATTTGATTTTATAGATTTTATTTATTAGTTTATTAAATTAGAATTTCATTGGTCACAAAATCACAACAGAAGAGGTGGGTATTGATGGAAATAAGTTGTTGATAAATGTAGCTTAATTTTTTATAAATATGCACACCGGCACCTCTTTGCTTACAAACCAAAGTATGATGCATGCTTTATATATTCAGTCATGTTAGACGTGGCATGGAACAAAAATTGAAGATGCTGGGCAGTTAGTGCTTTAAAAGACTCAGATATGACATGAGTAACAAAAAATGCTGGCTTTTCTTTTTGTGCTCATGGTGTTGTAAACATAATTAGCGAACAGTTTAAACTTTTTAAAGAATGAATACACTCCCTAATTTCACATAATTGTTGAACCTGCATTCCCTCTCAAATAGTCTCTTTCTGAGCTGTATCTTAAATAATTCTATTTTCCAATGTTTTACACTTAACTTTATTGAATTTCTTCTGTCACCTTCTACGCAATTGTAGATTTTATTCTGGCCTTTTTATATCTTTTTGGCTGCTTCTTGAAGACATTTTTGTTTGTAAGGGCGGCACGGTGGCAAAGCTGGTAGAGCTGCTGCCTCATAGTGCCAGAGACCCAGATTTGATCCTTACCTCAGGTGAGACTGTGTGCAGTTTGAAAGTTCTCCCTGTGACCTTATGGGATTCCTCCTGGTGCTCAGGTTTCCACCCCCACTCCAAAGGCATGCATGCTTGTAGATTTATTGGCCTCAATAAATTGCCACCAGTGTATAGGGAGTGGATGAGAAAGTGGCATAACATAGAACTAGGTGAACTAGATTGATGGTTGGTGTGGATTCTGCAGACCAAAGGGCCTATTTACATGCTGTATCTCTAAACTAAAGTACAGCTTTGTGCATTAGTATGAATCCTGAATTTTTAAAAGTTTTTATTTTAGAGATACAGCATGGAAACAGGCCCTTTCGGCCCATCGAGTCCATGCCAACCAGCAATCACCCATACACTAGTTCTATCCTACATGTTAGGGACAATTTACAGAAGCCAATTAATCTACAAAGTTGCACATCTTTGGGACGTGGGAGGAAACCGGAGCACCCAGAGGAAACCCACGCAGTCACGGGGAGAACATGCAATCCCCGTACAGACATCACCTGTAGTCAGGATCCAAGCCAGGACTCTGGCACTGTAAGGTAGCAACTCCACATCTGCACCACTGTGCTGCCCTTAATAAAAATTAAATTCATAACGTTTTTATAAGTTCTCTAATTTTGGTTGTTTCTTCTGAATAAGTTACCTTGTCCTTTGATCACTAATTATGTAACATAGAATTTTACCAAATCAATTTGTTTGGATTTAGATGATTTTTGTTCTCATTAAAAAGGAACAAAGCGTCCTCCAGAATTCAATTGTGTGCATATTCCCTACTTAATACTAATCTTCTCTCTAAACACTGCTTGATTTATTTTTATCTGTCAGTGAATTGGTTGATGAATTAATTATCTAAAAACCTAGGTTGAGATTTAAACAAACATATAACTAGCAAAATGATATTAGATGCAAATATTCTTTTAATATCACCAAATTCTAACCTTTTCAAGCAGCCAAGATCACTATGGTGATAAGATTACTATGTCAATTTGAAAGTTAATAACTAAAAAGTAGATATCATTGAGTTTATGTTTTTAATAATTATATCATATTTTGCATTATGCATTATGATTTGACACCAGAAAAACGTATTCTTTTGTCCCTTAGAAGTATCTGCAAGAAAAGAACTTGCAGGACTCTTCAGAGAGAGTTAACTGAATGAAAGACAGACACAAAGTGCTGGAGTAACTGAACGGGTCAGGCAGCATCCCTGGAGGTCATGGATAGGTGATGTTTCAGGTCAGAACCCTTCTTCCCTATATCATAGATACATAGAAATTAGGTGCAGGAGTAGGCCATTCAGCCCTTCGAGCCTGCATTATATAATATAATGTATATCCTTACATTATATTATATTCATTTTTTATATTCCTATATCATACTCGTATATGAAGCTGATACAGACTTAATGGGCTAAAAGGACTCTTTTGTGTTGGAACCATTCTGTGATTCTGATTATTATGGAGAACACCATGCCATTTATTCTTGCCCGGTATGCCATGCTCAAATTAGTGTTTTTTGAAGATTCATTGCAGTAGTAAAACCATTGCATCAGATAAAAGTACCATTCCCTAACAAAAAAACACATTAGTTCCATTCCACTTGCTATCAATGGTAACAGCACAAGAAATCACAGAATAGTTTTTTTTCTCTGCATTATGTGCAAAATAGCAGGTGGATTCACATGACAATTAAACTGTTGAGTGTCACACGTCTAGTTTATGATTTTACGTAATCTGATGAACTGAATTAAAGGCTTGTAATCTAATTTCAAACAGTTTCAGTTCTGGCTGTTACCTTCCCTACCGAGGAATGCAATTAAACCTTCAGGTTCCAATTTTAAATCTCCACATATTTCCATAATGACTTGTCATGTTACAGTAGGAAGTAGGATAGGATTACTAAGACTGGACAATCTTGTCCTCTTATTTGAAAAGCATTCCAGAAACCCCATGTGGCACTCAATATTTTCCACATTATAATTTTGGAGAATTCTCTGTCCCATGGTTTTCCTACCTACTTGTTTCTTGTTATCTTGAATACATTTGTGAGTTCTATTTTGTGTAAATTTACAAATGTATTGAGTCAGTTGATGTAAAACCTGAGTGCAACACCTTTCAAATATGACACTCTGAAGTATATAATATTCTGGGTATAATGGATGGACATTTTTTTATGTATAGGTTGGTACTTACTTGTACATGGTGTTATTCATTCTTTCATTAAGCTAGTTTCCAGAGTCCCAGATCCCATGTGTACTATAAATGGCACATCATGGATGTTGATTTCATCAAAATGGCTTTGAACGCAAAATGAATTTTAACTTGATCACGTCCAATTTGTTTCATAAAACATTCCAATCTATGCAATTGTTTGAAGATCTTATGGAATAGTTAATTGATTTTAGAATTTTGTAAACAAAATGTTGAGACTACAGCCAATTCCATTTCAATAAAACATACATCTATTTGGATTTCTAATTCTGCTGTAAAATATCTGTTCTAAAGCAAAAGTTGTACTCAGTAGCACTTTATAATTTGATTCTGATACTACAGGTAATAGGTCCATTGGAGAGATGTGGCAGTGATATTGAATACCACCTAACTCAACCACAGGAAAGTAAAACAAAGTGCTGGGAATAATGAATGGCATGAAAAACTAAAGTTTAAATACAGGAATTGGCTTGTCCTCTTTTTATTTTGGTATCAGATATTTCTTTAAATTGATCTTTGGAGAGAGTGCGGATGAGGTTTCCCAGAATGCTGACTGGATTGGAGGGTATTAGCTATAAGGAGAGATTAGACAAACTTGGATTGTTTTCCCTGGAACGTCGGTTTAAAGAAGACCCAATCGACAGTTTATAAAATTATGATAGGAATAGATAGAGTAGATAATCAAACCTTTTTCCTAGGCTGGAAATTTCAAAGACTAGAGGGCATAGCTTGAAGGTGAGAGGGCCAAAGGTTTTTACGCAGAGAGTGGCGGGTGCCTGGAAGACGTTATCAGGGGTGGTGGTGGTGGAAACAGTAATAACACAATAATGGCATTTAAGAGGCTTAGATGCGTAGATATGCAAGAGAATGAAGGGGTATGGATCACATGCAGGCAAAGGCGATTAGTTTAACTTTGCATCATGTTCAGCGCAGACATTGTGGGCCAAAGGACCTGTTCCTGTGCTGCACTATTCCAAGTTCCATGTCCACTCTGTAACACTCTTCCAGCTGGAACCCGTGTTTGGAAATTTCTTCACGAGCCAATCTTCCAAGAAGCCCATCTTCTGGCGTTATATGGTCCTTCTTGCAATTGTCTGTGTGATTGCAGCTCTCTCTGCTGTTTCTTGTGAGATTTACTCTCACTGTATTGTTTTCTGGAGAGTTTCTGGAGAAATTTGTTTAGTTTAGAGATACAGCGTGGAAACAGGCCCTTTGGCCCTCCGGGTCTGCGCCGACCAGTGATCCCCGCATCCTACACACACTAAGGACATTTTTTACATTTTACCAAGCCAATTACCTACATACCTATATGTCTTTGGAGAGTCTTTGGAGAGTGGGAGGTAACTGAAGATCTCGGAGAAAACCCACGCATGTCATGGGAAGAACTCCGTACAGATAACACCCGTAGACAGGATCGAACCTGGGTCTTTGACACGGTAAGTGCTGTAAGGCAACAACTCTACCGCTGCACCACCGTGCCGCCCTCTTGATACACAAGGGCAGGGGAATGGAGGTCTCACTGGGAAATCTCAGGTATAAGTGGGTAGATATTTTTGGACCTATTGAACCCCAGACCAAGAAGTCAGATTTGGTGCTCGGTGCCGAATGTGTGAACGAATACTGTCCTTCCTTTTCCTATTACATCACTTTAAGGACAACAATTGACAGACTCAGGGATGTCTGCATCTTTATGAAGGTTTGCAGAAATACTTCTCTGATTCCCTCCATTTATGATCTGTGTGACGGGGAACAAAATTGTAAAGAAATGGGAAAAAATAAATGTAAGAAAGCAGTCCACTTATTTTGAGATGACACGTATCATAATGATAATGAGGATGGTGATAATAAGGTTATTAAAGCCAATCAAAAATGTAAACCAAGCTTTTGGTTTTATTCCAAGAGAAATAAAATGAAGAATTAGTGTTTAATGCATCTAATCTTGGTTTGATTGCATTTAGTTCCTGGTGAAGAGAACAACACGTCCTTTTATAATATAATGGAAATATATGCATCATAGATGCCAAACAAATACACTCAAATAAAAGGATAACATTGGCTTTGAACAGGGTATTGAGTACAAAAGTTGGGGTGTTATGTTACATTTGTGCAAGATGTTGGTGACATTGTATTTGGAGTATTGTGTTCGGTTTTGGTCACCCTGCTATGGGAAGATTGTTATTAAGCTGGAAAGAGTGCAGATAAGATTTATGAGGATGTAGCCTAAGGTATAGGGAGAGATTGGATGAGCTAGGATTTTATTGCTTGGAGCACAGGAGGCAAAGGGGTGATCTTATAGAGATGTATATTATCATGAAGGAATTGATAGTGTAAATACATAGAATCTTTTACCCAGACTAGGGGAATTAAGAACCAGAGGGGATATGTTTAAATTGAGAGGGGAAAGATTTAATTGGAACCTGAGGGACTTCTTTTTCACTCAGACGGTGGTGAGAATATGGAATGAGCTTCCAGATGAAATACGGTAGTTGAGGTAGGTACAAAACAACATTTAAGACATTTGACCAGGTACATGGATAGGAATTATATTGAGGGATATAGACCAAATATGGGCAAATGGGACTAGCTTAGATGGGGTATCTGGTTTGGCCTGGAAGAATTGGGCTGAAGGGCCTGTTTCCATGATTGATGACTTTATGAATCTGACAATAGTGATCATACCTTTGGTCACCTGGTTCCTAACCCATGGAATTCACTCTCTACCTTTCTATATCCATAAAATCAAGCTGCTTTGATTAAAGGACTTAACTTTGAAAACACAATACCACAGGCTTCTTCATTTATCTGTAATGGTCCTAGAGTCATACATAGAGTAATAGTCATACAGCAAGGAAACAGGCCCTTTGGCCCAACTTGCCCATGCCTACCAAGATGCCCCATCTACACTTGTTCTACCTGCGTTCGTTTGGCCCATATCCTTCTAAATCTTTCCTAAACATGTAGGTGTGTCAGGCATGCAATTTAATCACAAAAAGCTATACCGTTACCCATCTTTGGATTCCTCCATTTGCAATCTCAAATTTTTTCTCAATTCCTTCATGCTTCCAGTTCATGTTTCAGAGGACAATTAGTCCTCATCTAAACCAGATGAGGTTAATGTACTTTTTCTCAACTTCACCAGTCTGCAATTTGGGATTTTACTTTGGTGAAGATACCGTCCTTGAACATTGACACCATCAGTTGTAATGATATTAGCGTTAATATAATACTGTAACAGTTCTGTTTGTGATTGTCGCTGTTATCTTTCCAGGTATAAATGCACATTCTATTATAGAGCTGTTTTCTATTTGGATCAAGGCACAGAAGACCAGTTTCAGGAGAGCTGCCCAGATGCCTGGTTGTCACAGAGTGGGTTCATGCAGGTAGGCAGCATATGTGGCACTGTTCAAGTGGCTCATAGAGCCTCTGAAGGTCTTTACATTATGTGTTACCCCGCTTGCTGTGATTATAATGCCTACATACATGTAAAATAGTGCTTTGGTTCATAATTGTTGCAATGTGTTCCAAATTCACAAAGTTGCATCGGTACAATGATAGCACTACAACTTTTCGCCTCATTACTCACCATTCTCCTGTGCTGCAAGTGCAACAAGTTTTGTTCCAATCGGTAGTATATTTTCAAAGTTATTAAGGTTTAAAAATCTTAAAAACCGTGCATTTGCAGATTGGTCTCCTCTCCTGTCAGTCAACGCCAAGGTGATACCCCTTCCTGCACCACAGCCTCTACCACCTCACTCACAAACACCACTCTTCCCTCCTCATGGTAACTTGTCTACTGTCTCCCCCACCACTGGCGGCAGCTGCGGGGGGGTTCAGTGGAGGCCCTGGTCCCGTCTCTCTCTCTCCCTCACTCATTCCTCTCCCCCACCCACCCTCTGCAGCAATGGCAGTCCCGTCTACCCATCCCCCCAGCTGAATGGCTGCGACTATCCGTCTCCTCCACCACTGCGGTAACTCACCCTCACAGCCTTCTCAGAGGAGATCTTCTCCACTAGCTCATCGAAACTCGTGGTGAATACCGTGCTCACCCCCCCCCCCCGCGTCCCGGCCTGGCCCAGCCCAGTGGCAGCAATGAGCAGGCAGGCAGGTAGGTGGGTGGGCAGGGTGGGGACGGTCAAGCGGCGGCTGAGCTGGAGTTAGCAGAGGGAAGGAGGGAGAGTCGGTTTGCAGGGTGGCCGACCAGTTTGCGCGGAGTCTGAGTAACTCACACACACACACACGATGCAAACTGGTCCAATCGTCAAGTCAACGGGATCTTAAACCACAGCTAACAATGAATGACCTGTGGAGGAAGGAACTGCAGATGCTGCTTTTTATGGATGGAGGGAGGGAGGGAGGGAGGGACTGAGGGTAGGGGAAAGGAGAGGGAAGGAGAGGTGAGGGAGGGATTGTGGGAGGGGAGGAGGAGATGGGAAAGATGCTGGGGAGGTGAGGAGGGAGAGTGGGGGGATTGAGGGAGAGGAGGGGTAGGGAGAGGGGGGGGTGTGGGGACTTGAGGAGGGAGAGTGGGGGAGAAGGGGGAATAGAGGGAGATGACTTAGTCTAATTATAACTAAAGGTCTAGAGAAGACAGAAAATGTTCAAAGACACACTGCACTGGCATTTATGCTTGTGGTACTGAAGTCTTGTGGTACATAGGGCAGAACACTCCCACTTTGAAATTTCTAACCAGATAGACATATGGTGAGAGCAGTTTGAAAAGGAGTCCATAGAAAGGGGAGACAGTCAGAACCTTTCCCCCAAGGTGGAAATGTTAAAGACATCAGGGCCTAGCTTTAAGCTCAGAGGAGGACGGAGGGTATGTATCTTTACACAGGGAGTGGTGGGTGCCTGGAACATGTTGCCAGCAGCAGTGGTGGAAGCAGGTACAAAAGTGGCATTTAGGAGGCGTTTAGATTGGAGTGGAGGAATATGGATCACCTGCAGAGGAGATCGACTTGAAATCATGTTCGACACAGACATTGTGTGCCAAAGGGCCTGTACCCGCACTGTACTGTTCTATGTTCTATGTTTTATATTAATTAACTGTAATCCCCTGTTGCTGGACATTGAAACTACTTTCTGAATAGAAATGACTGGTGCAAAGTTAACAGTGGTGAAGATGTCTTTAATATTTTGCCACTGTTTTTTTTAAGGCAGTTAAATCTGCCAGACATGTAGCCCACAGTATTTAGTTACCATTTTCACTTTGCATCCATCGCAGCTTATTTTCTGCTGAAATGGCCATACATTTACAATAATACAGTGGCTGTCTACATCCAGCAACATCCAGGAATTTCATCTCATTCCACACTATGCTGACTCTCTCCTATCCTATAAATTAGTCCTCAGCTGATATAAATTATTTATTTTTCACTCATGTTTCAAATCTAAAGCTGTATTTAACTTCCTCCTGACCCAACACTCTTTCTCACCCGCGCCCTCTACCACTCCCTCTCTCACTTCTTAACTTCATTCTCCGACAGATACCACACAATTTTCCGGCCACAAAACAAGGATCAAACTGCAAAGTTTGCAAGGCAGCATGTGGGTGCAGGCTCCATACCTGCCATACTATAAGAAAAGGCTGAAAGTGATGTGCGTGGGAACAACATCAGAAACCACCATGAGCTTCCTTGAAAATGCAAGATCATATGCCTGCTTGAGACTTTTAAATCTTGCACACTTCTTCACCCAGGCTGTTGTTTTGCCAAATTTATCTATCTCCTCATGCCAGCTTCCCAAGGTAAACAGATTATACAAAAGCAAATGAAAGTCATACAGTCGAGATGCCCATCTACGCTAGTCCCACCTGCCCTGTGTTTGGCCCATATCCTTCTAATATTTCCTATTCATCTTCTGTCCAAATGTCTTTTAAATGTTGTTATAGTACCTGTCTCCATTACATCCTGTGGTAGCTCATTCCATATACCCACTGCCCGTTGTGACAAGAAGTTGCCCCTCAGGTTCCTATTAAATCTTTCTCCTTCACCTAAAACTTGTGTCTTCTTGTTCTTGATTCTCTTACTCTGGGTAAAAGACACTATGCATTCACCCTATCTATTCCCCTCATGATTTTATACACCTCTATAAGGTCGCACCTCATCCTCCTGTGCTCCAAGGAATAAAGTCTTAGCTTGCCTAACTTCTCCCTATAGCTCAGGCCCTCAATTCCTGGCAACATCCTCATAAGTTACTGCAAATGCTAGAATAGAAACTGCAATGCTGGAACTGGTCATGCGTCAAGCAGCAACTGTGATATAAGGATCAGCATTAATAGACTTGATCATATTTCACCCAGTCCAGGCCTCAGATCTGCTCCTTTCTACTATTCCCATAGCTACACTGAACTATTTTCCTATGGCTCTAATTGATTCAAGGCCTTCCCATGAGATGGAGTGGTCTGTGATCACTGACCAGGCCTCAGTTTGTTGGTTCTGAGTCCCATCTCCCTTGGTACCCTGATGGTCTATCAACTGCTTAGTGTGGTCAAAGGCTTTTTCAACTATTCTAAAATCTGATAAGCAAAGAGATTAAAACAATAAAAAATCTTAAATTATTAAAATATAAAAAAATAAAACAATATAAATTTAGTTACAAAGCTCATTTGCCCAATGCAATTTAATTGAAAATATTATATATATTTTTTTAACTTGCATTATTTATCCTTTCCATCCAGGTAGATACAAAGAACTGCAGATGCTGGTTTATATCAAAGATAGACACAAAGTGCTCAAGTAACTCAGCGGGTCAGGCAGCATCTCTGGAGAAAAAGGATTGGTGGCGTTTCGGGTCGGGACACTTCCTCAGTCTGAATCGTTACCCATCTTTTTCCTCCAGAGATGCGATTTGACCCGCTGAGTTACTCCAGAACTTTGTGTCTATCTACTGCATTAATTTGCTACTGTCTAATCTATCAAGTGAATGGCTGCTGGCAGAAATCCAGCACTCAGTCCCTCAGACCCTCAGCTCTGAATAATTCCGAACCATCCCTGGCCATGGTGGCGATTTCAGTTCAGTTTAGTTTATTGTCACTTGTACCGAGGTACAGTGAAAAGCTTTTGTTGCGCGCTAACCAGCCAGCAGAAAGACAATGCATGATTACAATTGTGACATTTGCAGTGTACAGATACATGATCAGGGAATAACATTTAGTGCAAGGTAAAGCTAGTAAAGACCAATCAAAGATAGTCTGAGGATCCCTGATGAGGGAGATAGTAGTTCAGGACTGCTCTCTGGTTGCGGTAGGATGGGTTAGTTGCCCGATAACAGCAGTTGAGGAGTCGGGTGAGATTCAGATGTAGCAGCAACTCACCTCCAGAGTGCTCCATCACTCCATGCTTGAGTGTGCAGGGGCAGTTGTTGTTGTTATGGTTGTTAGGTTATGATGGTGTCGGTTGGTTTGGGTTTTTTTTCTGAATATTATGTAAGACCATTCTTCCATGCTGGAAATGTCCGTAGGTTATTTGGCAACTGCATATTACCTCTGGTGCAGGTAGCCGGAGTAGAAGGAAGGGTGTGTGAGACTTTAGGCTTCAGACTTTAGAGATTCAGACTTTAGAGATACAGTGCAGAAACTGACCCATTGGCCCAACGAGTCCACACCAACCAATGATCCTGTACACCAACACTATCCTACACGCTAGGGACAATGTATAATATGTACCAAAGGCAATTAACCTACAAACCTGTATGTCTTTGGACTGGGAGAAGAAAGCGAAGCACCCAGAGAAAACCCATTGGGTCCCAGGAAGAACGTGCAAACTCCATACAGACAGCACCTGTGGTCAGGATCGATCTCGGGTCTCTGGCGCTGTTAGGTGGCAGCTCTACCACTATGCAACTGTGCCACTCTTATTTTGATGAGCATTTGAGAGAATAGGTTATAGGGAAGTATGTGTGAGGCAAATGGGATTGCTCTGAGAAACAGCATGCATTTAATGAGCCGAACAGTCTCCTTTTATGTCATGAGAAAACAAATGCGAGGTAAAATTTGAGATTTGAGATGAAATGTGGAGACGGAGGCTGGGAATAAAGGAACAAAAGGGAAAGTCTTGATGGGTTGAATACATTGGAGATTACATGACAAAAGGTTGATCCATCAGATACATCTATATGTTTGCACAAATATTTGAGATCTCAATTGAACAGGCCATTGTGGAATACATTTTAATCTTTTTAAGGATTGGGAGGAGGTGTATTATTGCCATTAAACCTTTCCAGCTGTCCACCTATTCATCTGCCTATTTCTGCCGTAAGTGAAAAATATTAAACAAAGAACAGCTTCATTTGTTTTATAATCAAAGTCCCTGGAGTACAAGTATATTTCCTTTTGAAGCTCTTTTTATTCCGACAGGAAATAAAATAACAAAAGAATCAACTAATTTAAAAGTTGATAGAAACAAATTAGAAAAATGTATTTAGAAGTTGACGTTAAGTGTTATGTTCAAATGCCTTGGTAATAAATTTCTCCCAGTCTTGAAATGTAATCCTGCAAACAATTTTTTGAGTGGAAATATCAACCTTAATCAGAAACTGATGAAACAAAAATGTAAGAAATAGCTTTACAGAGTCACCGGCTTATGTAGTTCTTTGGAATGCATTCTCTTCAAAGCTAAGCTTCTCAGATTTTTTTTCAGTCGGTTTCAGTTACTTTTAATAAAATGAATTGTATACAAAATTAGTCAGGAGACCGTTTTCCAAAGTCAGCATTCTCTTGAGGAACACACTATATTTAAAATGGTGGCTGATCTACTTAAAATAGGATGGAATTTAAAATATCAGAATATTTACTTGTGTTTTGACAGCAAATGCGACGATTATTTCATTATTATTGTGCATACAGTATGTACTGAAGATGCAGTCAGGGATGCTTGTCACATTTCATAACAGCAATAGTCCCTGCTGTGAAAACACTTTTCCATAACTACATCAATAATAATTACCAGTGTTCGAAACCATCGGCTTGGAAGTTGTTTCCTGGTACGAAAGACACATTTGAAAAGGTGATGTGCTTGGGCCAATATGTTTTATTCCGTTGCACACAAAACCAATTGTTCAATGAGAATGTGATTAAAGGCCTTTCCTGTTGTTGCGCCACTTTTATGGAACCTGCAGAGGAGCTCAGGAAGGTCACAGATACTAAGTTGGGGTAAGGGTCACAGAGGAGAGAGGCTGGGCAGTGGGAGGGTGCAGGTGTAAAGTTGAAGGTTCTCTTTGGGAGGGGACTAGCTCAAGGTCTTGGGATTTTGCGAATTGTGTTTTGTTTGCTTTTGTATTTCTGTAATTTCTGCAATATAATCCTGAAAAATGCAATAATTTTGCACTTTAAATAATCCTAAATCTTCCCTTTCCTTGGCCCTGGCTTGGTGGAACTTTGGAGATCTTTAACAGGAGCATAAGAAATAATTCTGATCTGCTGCCAGAATGACCAACTGGATCAAAGGCCGCCAAATTACTGAAAATCTTTCACCTTTCTTTACCTCTCTTTACAAATCAATGACTACCAAATCACTCTTAGGTAATTGGGAGGGACAGTGACTGAAGTAACGGTGGGCAAGCCTTTTGGGTCCAGCAATCACTGTGGGGCATCTTGGTCAGCATGGGCAAGTTTGGCTGAAAGGCTTGTTTGCATGCAGTATGACCATGAATCAACTCTCTGGCTGCCCATTGTCCAAACTCATAGATTGGCTGAGGAAAGAACACCACCATATCTGCCATCCCGCATCTACTCCCAAACTGCTAAATTTTCTTGCTACTCACTATTTTTTCAAATGTGCAATCCTCAGCAACGAACTTAATGTGTAAGCTTTGTTACTGTGATGATTTGCCATTAATTAATTAATGTAACATTCAATAGTTTGAGTGCAGCAAGTTTAATTCAAATACTAAGTAATTGTCAGTTTTTGTGTTAACTTAGGAATTTATTAAACTCATTTTTCATTTGGTAACTGATTAAATTGGCAGATTGTAATTAGAGATGCAATGGCTGGTTGATTACTCTATAGCATCTGTGGATGATTACAATTTGCATCCACAATTAATCATTAAAAATTATAGCTCCTCTAACTACGCTGTTCCACTACGTTGATTTTGGTGATGAGAGCCTTGTCTTATGAGGTGAGATTGAGGCGAGAACTATTTCCTGTGGAGGTTAGAGGAGTGGACTATTTTTCTCTAACGGACAAATTTATTTAGGCAGAGGGTGGTTGATCTGTAGAACTTATTGTCACAGACGGCTGTGGAGGCCAAGACAATTGGTATTTTTAAAGCGGAGATTGATAGGTTCTTGATTAGTAAGGGTGTCGAAGGTTACAGGGAGAAGGCAGGAGAATGGAGCTGAGAGAGAAAAATAGTTCACCTTTGATCAAATGGCAGAGAAGACATGATGGGTTGAATGACCTAATTCTGCTCCAACGTCTTACGATCTAGTCTGTTGGAGTTACATATCCTACAAAGGAAGTTGTCAGAGGCTAATCATCTCATCCCTGGACATCACTGCAGGACTTTCTCAGGGCAGTATCCTGGGCTCAACCATCCTGAACTGCTTTAACAATGACTTTCCTTCCAGCAAAAAGTAAAAAGTCGGGATGCTCGCTGATGTTTGCACAATGCTTAATTCCATTTGCAATTCATTTGCATGCAGCAAGATCTGGATAATATCCCGGCATGTTTGATAAGTAACAAGAGCTATACAATGAAATCTCCAACAAGTGAGAATCTAGCCATTTATGTTTGGGGTGGTTAGGGTGGGGAATCGGTGGAATTCATTACCACAGACTGCTGTGGAGGCCAGGTCATTGGGAGTTTTTAAAGCAGAGATTGATAGTTTCTTGATTAGTAAGGATGTCAAAGGATGTGGGGAGAAGGCAGTAGATTGGGGCTGTGAGAGAAAAACAGATCAGCCATGATGGAATGGTGGAATACACTCCTTGGGTCGAATAGCTTAATTTTGCTCCCACGTCTTATGGTCGTATGGACTATCTCTTGGAGTTTAGAAGACTAAAATGCATTATTATTAAAATATTTTTACTTTAAATGATAGCAGGACTGTGATATGAGGAGACATTGGGTTATGTAAACCTGTATTTATTACAGTTTAGCAGAATGTGAGGTGATCTGACTGAAATATACAAAGTTCTGATGCGGTTATGTCTTGACAGGTAAGGTGTAGGGAGGACGTTCCCCTATTTGGAGGGAAGAAGGGGGTCAAGGACTCGCACTCATCGTCTCAGGATAAAGGGGCAAAATGTTTCGGGCTAAGATGAGGAGATTCATTTTTCATCCAGAGGGTGACGAACCTGTGCAATTCTCTACCAATTCTCTCGGCTGTGCAAGCCAAGTCACTGAAGATATTTAAGAAGGACATGGATAGATATCTAGACTCAAAAGGCACGGAGAAAGAGAAGGAATATGGTCATGAAATAATCAACCAGGATTGCATTGAATGGTAAGGCAGGTTCAAAGGCCTAAATGGATACTTACATAGATACATAGAAATTAGGTGCAGGAGTAGGCCATTCGGCCCTTCGAGCCTGCACCGCCATTCAATACGATCATGGCTGATCATCCAACTCAGTATCCCGTACCTGCCTTCTCTCCATACCCCCTGATCCCTTTAGCCACAAGGGCCACATCTAATTCCCTCTTAAATATAGCCAATGAACTGGCCTCAACTACCCTCTGTGGCAGAGAGTTCCAGAGATTCACCACTCTCTGTGTGAAAAAGTTTTTCCTCATCTCGGTCTTAAAGGATTTCCCCCTTATCCTTAAGCTGTGACCCCTTGTCCTGGACTTCCCCAACATCGGGAACAATCTTCCTGCATCTAGCCTGTCCATCCCCATAAGAATCTTGTACGTTTCTATAAGATCCCCTCTCAATCTCCTAAATTCTAGCGAGTATAAGCCAAGTCTATCCAGTCTTTCTTCATATGAAAGTCCTGACATCCCAGGAATCAGTCTGGTGAACCTTCTCTGCACTCCCTCTAAGGCTATAATGTCCTTCCTCAGATTTGGAGACCAAAACTGTACGCAATACTCCAGGTGTGGTCTCACCAAGACCCTGTACAACTGCAGTAGAACCTCCCTGCTCCTATACTCAAATCCTCTTGCTATGAAGGCCAACATACCATTCGCTTTCTTCACTGCCTGCTGCACCTGCATGCCTACTTTCAATGACTGGTGTACCATGACACCCAGGTCTCGCTGCATCTCCCCATTTCCTAATCGGCCACCATTTAGATAATAGTCTGCCTTCCCGTTTTTGCTACCAAAGTGGATAACCTCACATTTATCCACATTATACTGCATCTGCCAAACATTTGCCCACTCACCCAGCCTATCCAAGTCACCTTGCAGTCTCCTAGCATCCTCCTCACAGCTAACACTGCCCCCCAGCTTAGTGTCATCCGCAAACTTGGAGATGTTGCTTTCAATTCCCTCGTCCAGATCATTAATATAAATTGTAAATAGCTGGGGTCCCAGCACTGAGCCTTGTGGTACCCCACTAGTCACTGCCTGCCATTGTGAAAAGGACCCGTTTACTCCTACTCTTTGCTTCCTGTTTGCCAGCCAGTTCTCTATCCACATCAATACTGAACCCCCAATACCGTGTGATTTAAGTTTGTATCCTAATCTCTTATGTGGTACCTTGTCGAAAGCCTTCTGAAAGTCCAGATACAACACATCCACTGGTTCTCCCCTATCCACTCTACTAGTTACATCCTCGAAAAATTCTATAAGATTCGTCAGACACGATTTACCTTTCGTAAATCCATGCTGACTTTGTCCAATGATTTCACCACTTTCCAAATGTGCTGCTATCCCATCTTTAATAACTGACTCTAGCAGTTTCCCCACTACCGATGTTAGACTAACTGGTCTGTAATTCCCCGTTTTCTCTCTCCCTCCCTTCTTAAAAAGTGGGGTTACGTTTGCTACCCTCCAATCCTCAGGAACTACTCCAGAATCTAAAGAGTTTTGAAAAATTATCACTAATGCATCCACTATTTCTGGAGCTACTTCCTTAAGTACTCTGGGATGCAGCCTATCTGGCCCTGGTGATTTATCGGCCTTTAATCCATTCAATTTACCCAACACCACTTCCCGACTAACCTGGATTTCACTCAGTTCCTCCATCTCCTTTGACCCGCGGCCCCCTGCTATTTCCGGCAGATTATTTATGTCTTCCTTAGTGAAGACGGAACCAAAGTAGTTATTCAATTGGTCTGCCATATCCTTGTTCTCCATGATCAATTCACCTGTTTCTGACTGCAAGGGACCTACATTTGATTTAACTAATCTCTTTCTCTTCACATATCTATAAAAACTTTTGCAGTCAGTTTTTATGTTCCCTGCCAGTTTCCTTTCATAATCTATTTTCCCTTTCCTAATTAAGCCCTTTGTCCTCCTCTGCTGGTCTCTGAATTTCTCCCAGTCCTCTGGTATGCTGCTTTTTCTGGCTAATTTGTACGCATCATCTTTTGCTTTGATACTATCCCTGATTTCCCTTGTTATCCACGGATGCACTACCTTCCTTGATTTATTCTTTTGCCAAACTGGGATGAACAATTTTTGTAGTTCATCCATGCAGTCTTTAAATGCCTTCCATTGCATATCCACCGTCAACCCTTTTAGAACTAATTGCCAGTCAATCTTGGCCAATTCACGTCTCATACCCTCAAAGTTACCTTTCTTTAAGTTCAGAACCGTTGTTTCTGAATTAACAATGTCACTCTCCATCCTAATGAAGAACTCAACCATATTATGATCACTCTTGCCCAAGGGGGCACGCACAACAAGTCTGCTAACTAACCCTTCCTCATTACTCAATACCCAGTCTAGAATAGCCTGCTCTCTCGTTGGTTCCTCTACATGTTGGTTTAGATAACTATCCCTCATACATTCCAAGAAATCCTCTTCCTCAGCACCCCTGCCAATTTGATTCACCCAATCTATATGTAGATTGAAGTCACCCATTATAACTGTTTTGCCTTTGTTGCACGCATTTCTAATTTCCTGTTTGATGCCATCCCCAACTTCACTACTACTGCTAGGTGGCCTGTACACAACGCCCACTTGCTCACACTTCTTCTTTATTTCTATGAGAGAGCTCTGAAAAAAAAAATGGTTTGAGGCCTTTTTGTCTCACTAGAAAATCTAGAAAGGGCTTGCTGTCTCAGAAATGCCCTAGCCATTTAAGATAGAGATGAAGGAAAATGTTGTCACTCAGTGGATTGTGAATTTTCACGGGTCTCTTTTATAGTGGCCTCTGGGTGCTCAATATTTAATAGCTTTCAAATCTGGGATCAAAAGACTTTTGTGCTGTATTGGCTGTCATGTGGGTATGGGGTTCAGTTGAGTAAAGCTGTCATTAAATGACAGCAGACATGATGTTGTATCGTCCTCCCTTGCATCTATTCCTGTGTTTTGTTGTATCTTAATTTAACATTGGGACACCAAAATATTATGGGTTCTCATCGTGTATGACGGCAAGAAATAGAGATGGATAAAACAGCCTTTGTCCATTGTCTGACTCAGTTTCTAAAAGACAATTGAAAGGCAACTCAAATGATACTGATTAGCACAGGTCTCTGGTTTATTCGTTCACTGGTGAATACATTTCTAAGGTCATTTCTAGTAAGGCTGTGATGTCAAAATTGTAGATGAATGGAACTCGTGCACTCAATCTGACAGCTGGGGTTGTGGCAGCAGCAATTATGGGAGTCGCTGAAGGGCAGAGTGAAAATTGAAGATTTTGAAGCATCTTTTCTCTTGTAGTGTGTGATTTCATAGACAGTAAATAATAAAATAATAAGGATCCTTATATGATACTATCTGCATTTGCTATTATTTCTAATTCTTATAAGGGATTATGATAAGAGCAACAATCTATACCTTTATCTACCTAAATTCAATCGACAGCCACATTTCTATCCCATGTTAAGTTAGGCTGGGTGATGGGGAAAAAATCAGCTTGTGTTAAGGTTACAGTGATGATACACTGATGTTCATTTTTGAAGGTCTGCTAATTCTTTGCATGCATGGAGTAAGTTAAAATATGGCAAATGTTGTCAGAGTCAAAGAGTCATACCATGTGGAAACAGGCCCTTTCACTCAACTTACCCATGCCGACCAACTTGCCCCATCTACACAGGTCCCACCTGCCTGCATTTGGCCCATATTCCTTCAAAGCTTTCCTATCTGTATACCTGTCCAAATGTTTCTTAAACATTGCGATTGTACCTACCTCAACTACCTCCTCTGGCAGCCCGTTCCATATACCTACCACCTATGTGCAACAAAAGTTGACCCTCAGGTTCCTATAAATCTCCCCACTCCGCCCCCCAACCCCCCCTCCCCCACCTCACCCCCACCCCACCCCACCCCACCCCCCCCCTCCCCTCCACCTACGTTTTATTGTTGATTCCCCCACTCTGGGTAAAATACTCTGTGCATTTACCCAATCTATTCTTCTCATGATCTTACACACCAAATAACTTATTACAGTGACTGGAACAGGGTGATCGAAGATATTTTATAAATTCAATAGATATTTTCTATCTAAGGCTCTTTCGAGTGGCGATGGCATGTATATCAGACCTATGAGACCTCATGGTAGTGAGATCCAAATTCTCACTCGGCTATTGTTTACATTATGGTCATCTCTCAGTAGAGATCAAGTGGAACTTGATGAATCTCTAGCCTCAAGTGAGATTCAGGCCTCACCATGGCATGTCCTTCAATTCCCCATTGCACTTCCATCAACTATCTTATGATTTCCAGCACTGCTTGAACCAAGGTAGGAAACCTCGGGAACAATTTATTATACTTCCTGCTGACTGCGGTCTCAAAACTGACCCATTTAATGTCTTAACATCTCTTCTCCTTCCTTTCATGTTTCAATTCTTTCTCATCAATTTTTTAGCCTCAATTTTATTGCATTCCATTGCATTTCTAACTGTTTATCACAATGACAAGCTTCTCTGCCTCTCTCACCCTTTAAGAACATCGCAGAAAGTTTACAACATACAGGGAGGCTAGTCAGTTCATTATGTCAGTACTAGACATAAGAGGCAGTACTAGACTAGGCAGAAGAGATCCAACTAATCCCATTCCCTAATTCTCTGCCCAGATCTGCAATTTCTTTTTCACTTCAAGTACTCATCCAGATACAGTGCCCTCCATAATGTTTGGGACAAAGACTTATCATTTATTTATGTTCCTCTGTACTCCACAATTTGAGATTTGTAATAGAAAAAAAATCACATGTGGTTAAAGTGTACATTGTCAGATTTTAATAAAGACCATTTTTATACATTTTGGTTTCAACATGTAGAAATTACAGCAGTGTTTATACATAGTCCTCCCATTTCAGGGCACCATAATGTTTGGGACACATGGCTTCACAGGTGTTTGTAATTGTTCAGATGTGTTTAATTGTCTCCTTAATGCAGGTATAAGAGAGCTCTCAGCACCTAGTCTTTCCTCCAGTCTTTCCATCACCTTTGGAAACTTTTATTGCTGTTTATCAACATGAGGACCAAAGTTGTGCCAATGAAAGTCAAAGAAGCCATTATGAGATTGAGAAACAAGAATAAAACTCTTAATCAGCCAAACCTTAGGCTTACCAAAATCAACTGTTTGGAACATCATTAAGAAGAAAGAGAGCACTGGTGAGCTTACTAATCGCAAAGGGACCGGCAGGCCAAGGAAGACCTCCACAGCTGATGACAAAATAATTCTCTTAATAATAAAGAAAATCCCCAAACACCTGTCCGACAGATCAGCAACATTCTTCAGGAGTCAGGTGTGAATTCGTCAATGACCACCGTCTGCAGATGACTTCATGAACAGAAATACACAGGCTACACTGCAAGATGCAAACCACTGGTTAGCCGCAATCATAGGATGGCCAGGTTACAGTTTGCCAAGAAGTACTTAAAAGAGCAACCATATTTCTGGAAAAAGGTCTTGTGGACAGATGAGACGAATATTAACTTTTATCAGAGCCAGCACCACCATTCATTGTGATCATGGCTGATCGTCCCAAATCAATAACACATGCCTGCCTTCGCCCCATATCCCTTGATACCACTAGCCCCTAGAGCTCTACCTAACTCTCTCTTAAATCCATCCAGTGATTTGGCCTCCACTGCCCTCTGTGGCAAGGAATTCCACAAATTCACAACTCTCTGGGTGAAAATGTTTTTTCTCACCTCAGTCTTAAATGGCCTCCCCTTTATTCTAAGACTGTGGCCCCTGGTTCTGGACTCGCCCAACATTGGGAACATTTTTCCTGCATCTGGCTTGTCCAGTCCTTTTATAATTTTATATGTTTCTATAAGATTCCCCCTCATCCTTCTAAACTCCAGTGAATACAATCCTAGTTTTTCAATCTTTCCTCATATGACAGTCCCGCCATCCCAGGGATCAATCTCGTGAACCTACACTGCACTGCCTCAATCACAAGGCTGTCCTTCCTCAAATTAGGAGACCAAAACTGTACACAATTCTCCACATGTGGTCTTACCAGAGCCCGATACAACTGCAGAAGAACCTTTTTACTCCTCTACTGAAGGCCAACATTCAATTAGCTTTCTTCATTGGTGGAAAACCCGGGGGAGCCAGAGGGGTCGTGTCCCCTCCATGTTTTCAGAGGTGGGGGACGGTCCCCCTCATGTTACAAGCTTTGTAAGGTATGTCAGGTTTAATAAGTAGTCATTCGTTTCAAGTCGAGACGTTCGATTCGAGTCGTTCGTTCATCACTGCATTCCTCTGACTCACAAAAACGATGTGCTGTCTATGTGATTGTTAACTGCTATCGATATCCCATTCCTGCATCCTTAGTAATTATAATTGTGTCACATTGTTTTCGTGAGTCAGAGGAATGGAATGGAGTGTTAAATGCCTCGACGCATCTGAGTTTTAATGACATTGTCGATTGTCTATATCCCATTAATTTTATTCAAAGGAACGCAAAATACTTGAAGCAAGGTCAGTTCACGAAAACGATGCGTTAACTGTCACTGTTAATTGCTGCATCGAAATCCATTCATTAATCCTCATAATATAATTGTGTGAACTGACCTTGCTTCAAGTATGATGCGTTCCTTTGAATAAAGTTAACGGGAGATGCATTTAAAAATGTCAGGCGCGGACACAATTATCATTTGAACTTTGGAGGCTGATTGGTGAACATCGAAATGTCTGACGGTTCAATGCGGAGATGTTTGAAGAGAAGGCATCCAGACAATACTTCATCTCAAAAGGAGAGACACAGAACACTGCATTGATTTTTCTTGCGGGTACCACTTTCCAAAAGGTATATTTTAAATGCTGATCAACTACCTATCTTTTCTCATTTCACTTTTTATATTTTGTATGAATATTATTGCATGGAAGAAACTGCAGAAAATCTACCATATTATGTGCGAACAGCCCGTTCTTATTCAGTGATACCATCCATGAAAGAATGCTACTTAATCATATACTTTACCCGGGACTTGCACTTACTGTATATCATTACAGATGGGCTAGGGAGGCTTGCGACGTTCATCGGCTCTACAGTTTGCAGTTAATGATAGGAAGCAAACTGCATTCCAATGTACATTTTAGGGTCAAAGTTCCCTTCGGCATTTTAAGTGCATTATGACAAGATAAACTTGTCATAAAAATAACAGAAATCATATTTACTAATTGAAACTTAACTTCTGGCAAATTTTCAATGATTTAACAATTTGAACTTTGTAATGTAACCAGCATTTAAACACAAACTTTCCAGTTTTAACTTCTAACTGAAATATCGATGTTCTAAAGAAGTTGAACTATAACTGACTAAATTTAAAATTGGCGAGAAAGCGCAACTATTATGTTCAGGTTTTCCAGTGTATTTTTATTCGCCTCTGTAATAATTTGGGGAAATAAAAAAGTTGATATGACAATTTAAACACAGACACAATCGTAAACTAACAATTCACACGTGTAAATATTGATGTAAATGCGAGGACAGAACTTGTGGGCGGAAAGTTCCAATGGTGAACAAGGTGACACTAAGGAAAGTCTAAGTATGGTTTTACTAAATATCTTTATAATAAGGCTTATTTTTGCAGCCGTTTTGAAACAACTCGTGGATATCGTTTCCCACAATTCATCTTCCCCGTCTTAAAATATAAATCATACTGAGGTGATTCGTTAACTATCGGCTCTCCCTATTATTGTGGAGCCAGCAACATATGGTCGAGCGGGGGTCGCTGATTTTTGGATCGCTCTCCTTTACTCAGGCAATGACGTGTGGTCATCTTTGGTGGCCTGCGTAATAAAGTTTGGAGCAAAACCGGGTTAAATCGATGCAATGAAGTGGGGGATCGAGTTGTTAATATGCAACAAGTGACAGAATTAAACAAAACAGGACAAAAACTAACTGAACCTGAAACAATCGGGTTGAGGAAAGCAGTTTGGCCCCATTTTCTTAGCTCGCGTTGGGACAAATGTACTTGAGAATTAATAGCAGTGAAAAGCTGGTCGCTGCCTTTTCCAGTGGTCAGCATTTAACCTCTTTGCAGGTTCTCAGCTGTTTAATATTGATCTTAGGTGACACACTATTCCTCAAACGTTGTCTTGGAGACTTCTGTTCTCCCGACTAGTGTTGCTAAAGCCCCTGTCCCCCTTGGGCAACCTAATCCACGCAGTTTCCATACTACAGCTACCACAGATTAAAAAAAAAATACTGGACATCCTGCTGGCTAGTGGACAACATAATATAGACAGGACAAGCTGCTTGAAAGTGTCCTGTCCTATATTATGTTGTCCAGTGTTTTTAAATCTGTGGTACAGATCTGCAGTAAATGACTCATTCTAACGGTAACGACCCCGTAGTAGAAGCATCCACGTCGCGGGGCTGGAAAGTGGAAGAATCCCGAGCTAATTACCATTCACAGGGTGCACAGCTGAAGCTTCCGATGCCTCACGTGTGTCTGTGAGTGTGCGCATGCATGCGCAGCCGCCAAGAAATTGTGTCCCCCCTGTCCCCGGTCCCTTCCATGTTTTGACAGTGGTTTCCGTCTTTGGCTTTCTTCACTGTCTGCTGTACCTGTATATCTATATTATTATAAAACTTAGATCGTGGATGTGGATGTATTTATGTGTGGATGTATGTGTTTGTCTATGATTCACATCTAGTCGAAAACCCGATGCACTAACGGTGAAATTTTTACATATTCCGGGAGAGATTTGTCTCATGATCTCGAAAATTGCCTCATCTGAAAATTTCATTCATTTTTTCTTGTTATTTCTTCAAATAATTCACAATCTGAGATCTTTTCAAAATCTAACGAGCTGATGATGTCACAATGATGGCTGGGCTCCACCCTGCCCAAAGCCCAGCCGTCCTCCCCCCCCCCCCACGGCCCTGGATTGAACCCGATGACGAGTTACGTTAACCCCCCCCCACCGCACTTGCAGTAATTTTGTCGCCTCCCGACTTGCAGTCGACTCGCGCTCAGCCGGCTGTCCGCGGCGCAGTGCCCTGCCCCACCCACAGCCCAGCCGCCCAGCAGCCCTCCACCCCCAGGGCTCTGGATTTGAAGCCGTTGAAAACGCAGCACGCTCGAGCTTCGGCTCGGGTTTCCCGAGAGAACCCGAGAGATGCAGAGGAGCACCTGAGTGATGACGTCGCAAAGAGCGACACGCAGTATGCTCGCACCTCGACTCGGGTTTCCCGAGAGAACCCGAGAGGAACCCGAGAAGATGCTGTGGAGCACCCGAACACATATTTCTTCAGGTAATAATTTTTGACGTTTTTTTGTGTTAGAACATTCTCTCTTTATTTCAAAGGAGTGAATTTTGAACAAATTAATTCCTTAACAGTTTAAAAATTTTGCGGATATTTTGCTCCGCAGATTTCCACAACTTTTTGACCATTTTACTTTTTAGAAAATTCTCTCTTTATTTCAAAGGAGTCCATTTTGACCAAATAATTACCTTAACATTTAAAAAACTTCCCCTTTTCCTCCTCGTCTCCACCCCCACTCCCCTTCCCGCTCTTCTCCACACTCCTCTCCCATCTAGCCCCCCTCTAGACCCCTTCTAATCCCCCTCTGCCCCCCCCCTCTTGCCCTCCCCCTTCTGCCCCCCCTCTAGGCCTCCCTCTAGCCCCCCTCTCTCCCCCCACCCCCACTCCCCCTCTCACCCTCCTCCTCCCGTCCTCCCCTCCCTTCCCGCCCTCCCCCCTCCTCTCCCCCTCCAGCCCTCCTCCTTCCTCCTCCCATCTCTCCCCCCTCTCCCCCCTGTCCACCTCCCCCTCCCTCCCCCTCCCCACCCCCCCTCCCCCTCCCCTGCTCCCTCTCCTCCCCCTCACCTTCCCCCTCTCCCCCCTCTCCCCTCCCCCCATTCACCCCCCTCTCTGTGTGGGTGTGTGTGTGCATTTATAATCATACTGCTTGAAAACATGACGCTCTGACCGTAAAATGTTTACATATTCCTGTAGAGTGTTATCCCGTGGTCAAAAATCGGCTTACCTGAAAATTTCGAGCTTTATTCTTGAGTTAGTTATGAAAATGTTCACAAATCTGAAATTGTTTATTTTTTATTTTTTTATTTTTTAATTTTTTTTAATTTTTATTATTTTTATTAGAAGCAATTGTAGAAGAATAAAACAATCGGCATATAAAATTACACAATTATTGTACAGCTTCAATTTCTAACTTTTAACTTGAAATATGGGCAAAGAAAAGAGAAAGAACAAGAAAGAGAAAAAGTGAAAGGTGCAAGGATAGGACCAAAGTAGTGTAGCCAAAGAGTGAATAAAGATGTAAGAGAGGAGAAAGAATATTAAAGAAAGGAAAAAAAAAGTAAAAAGTGGAGATATACCTGCCTCTCGTCCCCCCACCACCACCTCACACAACCCATAGTTGGATTTAAATCCAAAGTTGTGTTGCGCCATACTATCCTTGTAAGAATTCAGAGAAGGGTGTCCATGTCTTGAAAAATTGATCTGGTTTTTCTGCCAAGACAAGCCTAATATTTTCCAAATGTAGTGTCTCGGACATGTTTGTAATATGAAATATCTTTGAAAGTAAATGAGCTGATGACGTCACAATGGGTCTGCTCGCGCCGCTTGCAGTGCACTGTTTATTGCGCCGCCTGCTGTGCACTATTTTCCTAGCGCTGCGAGTTACGTCACCCCCCCTTCAACTCACAATCATTTGGTCGCCTCCCGCTCGCAGTCGCTTCACACTCAGCCGGCTGTCCGCCCTGCCTCGCCCCGCCCACAGACCAGCCGCCCTCCCCCCCGGGCTCTGGATTGAAGCAGCAGAACACGCAGTAATTTGGTTGACACGTGCACCGCTCCCCACTCCCTTCCTCCACTCCCTACTCGCTTTTCGCGGCCCGCTCGCTTTTTAGACGTGGTGCGAGTGGAGAAACGAGCAAGTCGTGCACTGTACTAGACTCTCTCTCTCTCTCCCCCCCTGGGCTCTCTCTCCCCCCAGGCTCTCTCTCCCCGCCGGGCTCTCTCTCCCCGCCGGGCTCTCTCTCCCCCTGGGCTCTCTCTCCCCCCTGGGCTCTCTCTCCCCCCCGGGCTCTCTCTCCCCCCCGGGCTCTCTCTCCCCCCCGGGCTCTCTCCTCCCCCGGGCTCTCTCTCCCCCCGGGCTCTCCCCTCCGGGCTCTCTCTCTCCCCCCCCCGGGCTCTCTCCCCCCCCCGGACTCTCTCTCCCCCCGGGCTCTCTCTCCCCTCACCGGGCTCTCTCTCCCCTCACCGGGCTCTCTCTCCACCCCTTCCTCCTCTCTCCCTCCTCTCCTCCTCCCTCTCTCTCCCCCTCTCTCTCCCCTCTCTATCTCTCCCCCCTCCTCTCTCTCTCCCCTCTCTCTCTCTCCCCCCTCCTCTCTCTCTCTCCCCCCTCCTCTCTCTCTCTCCCCCCTCCTCTCTCTCTCTCCCCCCCTCTCTCTCTCTCTCCCCCCTCCTCCTCTCCCTCCCCTCCTCTCGCTCCCCCCTCCTCACTTATCCCCCGGCTCTCTCTCCCCAGCCTTTCTCTTCCTCCCCGCATCCCTCTTCCTCCCCCTCCCTCCCCCCTCTTCCCCCGCCCCTCTATCCCCCCCCCCACGCGTTGAGGGGACGGGACCCAACGGGTCCCCCTTGGTCTTGTAACTATTAAAAGTCTGATCTTGGATGTGTGTGCGTGTGCATGCGTGCGTGTCAGATGGTGTCGGTATGTTGTCCAGGTTTCTGATGCATACAGGAGCGGTGGAATCACCTCTGCTTTGTACACTAACATTTTGCTGTCTGTTCGTATGTCACTATTTTGAAAGACTCTCATTAGAAGACGTACAAAAGCTGTTCCAGCACACTTAAGACGATGCTGGATCGTCATCAAGGTCGACATTGGAGGAGAGGTGACTTCCAAGGTACGGAAAGTGATGCACATGTTCCATGGTTGTTTCACCAAGTTGAATTAATGTTTTTTTCCGATTTGTCTCAGTTGGTGCCGATTGGTAGGTAACCTGAAAGGCCTGTCTCACGAGTCTGCGGTCTATGGCGGCGAAATGGGAGGAATCTGCCGCCATAGACCGCGCACTCGTGAGAAAGTACAATTCCCGGGCCGTGCGGCGGTGTTCCCAACACCGCGCGGTGCTAAAATAAAATCGACAATGTCCAAAACTAAATACTCACTGCACAACCTCCACCAGTGATGCACGAGTGCGGCACGGCCGCTCGCACAGGCCGCCGCCAGTATGGCTCGAGCGCCGTGCGTCAAACCTCCACTGCCACAGCCTCCGCCAGTGACGCACGTGCCGCCGCCAGTGAGGCACGTGTGCTGCACGGCCGCAGGCACAGCCACCTCTACAGCGCCATGATCAGGATGGCCGCCGCCACAGCCGCCGCTGGTGAGTCACGTGCGGGGGGCCGACGTCATTGCAGTCGGCCCGCCCTTTTTTTACTTACCGTAAGCACGTGGGACCCGCCGTGTTTGAATTAACTCGGCCCCCACGCAGCATCCGTGCGTCACTCCGGTGGATAGGCTCGACGCTCTCGCCGTAGCCGCGCGGTCCTCGCTACCGGCGACGCCGATGACCGCCGATGACCGCAAACAGGTAAGACAGAGCCTTGAGTCTTCTTGGAGTTGATGGTAAGTCCAACTTCCGTGTATGCACTGTTAAAGGCAGTCAGGATCTGTTGCAGATGATTTTCTGAGAGAGCTGCAACACAGTTTTTGTCTGCGTATTGGAACTCAATGAGGGAGCTCATAATGTCTTAGTTTTGGATTTGAGACGGGCAAGATTGAAAAGTCTCCCATCTGTTCTGTAGACAATTTCGATTCCTAGGGGTAGGTCGTCCTGGATGATGTGGAAGTTGTCACAATGAAGATGGTGAACAGTGTTGGGGCAATCACGCATCCCTGTTTCACTCCTGATCTGACTTGAAACGGCTCATAGTTGCTGTTGCTGGCCATGACTGTGGCAAGCATGTCATTGTCGAAGAGTCTCAGGATTCGAATGTACTTTTCAGGACATCCATAGGTGGATAGGACGTCCCATGAGAGTTCCCTTAATACCGAGTCGAAGGCCTTAGTGAGGTCGATGAATGCCATATACAAAGATTGAAGTTGTTCACGACATTTTTCTTGTAGTTGACGCATTGTGAAATCATGTCAGCAGTTCCACGTGATGGTCTAAAACTGGCTTATGTCTCCGGAAGGAGCTTCTCGGCTAAAGGCTTGAGTCGGTTGTTCATGATGCGGGCGAGGACCTTGCCTGCTGTTGCTAACAGGGAAATTCCGCGATAGTTTCCGCAGTCAGATCAATCGCCTTTCCTTTTGTAGATGGGAATGATTGCCGAGTCTCTAAAGTCTCTTGGTATGTCTTCATTTATCCAGATCTTGATGAGAAGTTGATGCAGTTGGTAATGTAGCAGGTTACCTCCAATTTTGTAGACCTTGGCTGGTATTCATTGAGTCCAGCTGCCGTGTTGTTTTTCAAGGTTTTGATGGCTTCCCTGACTTCTTCAAGTGATAGTAATCTGCTTAGGGAGTCGTTAACAGGCTGCTTTGGAATGTTGTTGATCACATTCCTGTCAAATGAGGCAGTTTGATTTAGATCTTCAAAGTGCTCTCTCCATCCAAAATTGATGTCAGCATTGCTCTTCAGGATGGTTGGCTCATCTTTCCTTTTGAGAGGGCCTTGACCGTGAGTGGATGGACCAAAACTGGCTTTGGTTGCGTTGAAAAAGCCTTGAGTGTTGTTGGCGCCTGTTAGTTGTTGGATTTCCTGAGCTTTTATTATTGGTTATTCAGGTTTTAGGTTCTCTTCTGGACTGCAGCGTTGCATTCCTTATAGCACTTCCTCTTGGTAGACAACTGTTGGTCATTTTGTAAGGTGATGAAAGCTTTTCCCTTTTCATCGATGAGTTGTGGTTCGTCATTATCGTCAAACCAATCCAGATTATTAATTTTTTTTACTTGAACCCAATTGTTTCCATGCAGGAGGCGATGATAGCATTCTTCAATAGATTCCAGTGTTCTTTGACAGATGGTGGGATTTGTTGAGGCAGTTGTTCTTGAAGTTTTTGTTGAAACTTCTGTACATGGTAGATGTCCTGAAGGACGTCAACATTGAATTTCTTGATGGTGTTCTGGTTTTGATGTTTCCTTTTGGGCCAAATCTTCATGGTGGATGAGATGAGATAGTGGGGCTATCCAGCACTCGTCGCCACCAGTAACGGCTTTTGTTTTCAGTACATCTTGTTGGTCACGGGATTGTGCGATGATGTAGTCGATGAGGTGCCAGTGGTTAGAACGTGGATACTGCCAGGAGACTGTGTGCCTGTTTTACAGGTGAAATAAGGTGTTTGTAATCACCAGGTTGTATTCAGCACATTGGGTAGGAGGAGTGTTCCATTGGCGTTGACCTTGCCAACTCCTGCCTTGCCAATTGTTCCGGTCCAGAGCCTATGATCTTTCCCGACTCTGGCATTAAGGTCTCCTAAGAGAATGATCTTGTCGTCGTTGGGAACAGAGGAAAGTACGTCATCAAGTTGGGCGTAGAAGTTCTCATTTACTTCTTCTTCAGTGTCCAGAGTCAGGCGCTGATGGTGGTGTATTGGATCTTGACGAGCTGGATTCGTAGAGTCATGACGTTCATTGATTCTCAGTGGTTGCTCTGTCAGCTTCTGAAGTAGGCTGCTTCGGATGGCAAACCCCACTCCATGGATCCTTGGTTGTTCAGGATCAAGACCTTTCCAGAAAAAGGTGTATTGACCTTGTTCTTCCTTTAGTCGCCCTTCTTCAGCTCTGTAGGTCTCACTCGGAGCAACGATCTCAAAGCGGAATTTTTGGAGTTCCCGAGCAACAAAGGCGGTTCTTCTCTCTGGTCGGTCTGAGTTTGGGTTGTCCATCGGAGTTCGTATATTCCAAGTTCCAAGTTTCATAGTTTCGCTTCTTGATGGTTTTCCGACCGCATGATGGTGATTCCTCTGGACCAGTCTTTCCAGACAGGATGAGGCGAAGCAGACTATTTTTAGGGCACCTTTTCTAGCCCCTTCCCACTTCAGGGTGAGCAGAGTGGATCCTAAATACGGCTGCTCAGACATGAATGCTGCAACCGAACAACTTTCCTGCTTCTGTCCAAAGTTGAGCGATTGAATCAAGTATTCACCGCTTCCGTGCCGGTTCTTGACGAGGAGCTTCCAGCCATCACGTGGCCTGGCTCCCATTGCCCTTCCCCAATCGGCAAAAGTCTTGACAAGTTTTATGCTGCTCACAGAACGAAGACGCCTGTGCATGTGTTTGTTTAACGTTGCACTTCATGAAGCACACGGTCCTTCACAAATCGATCAACTCATTCCAATGGCAAAGGAGCCAAGCCGATTGGAGCTGATAGATCAGTTGCAGCCTTCATCTGCCTTCACAGCCGTTGAGTTCAATATAAGCTGGTCCACCATTAAGGTCTTGTAAGTTGGATCGTTCTTAGTCTGGACCCTCATCCTCGACCTTACCACCATGGGTGGCCCCATCAGAAGCTGGTGCTTCAGACGGCATCGCTCTCGGAATCATGGGGACACGCAAGCCTCTTCACCACGACAGGGTAAATATCTGAAGATCGATGCCCTGAAATGGGGGGGACCATGTATAAACACAGCTGTAATTTCTACATGGTGAAACCTTCTTAGGGCCCCCCCCCCCTCGGTCATGGCTTACCATGGTTGTCTCCAGAGTTGGAGGACGCCAGTGCGTGACTTTGTTTAACGTGGGGAAACTGGTGTACAGACAGCCACCACATGGTCCTTGACAGATCTGGATCAGGAACCAGTGGCATGGAGTCCAAGATGAGCGGGGACCCTTTTCTGCTTCATCCGCCTTCTCAGCCATTGTGGACGCTCCACTAAGGTCAGCCATCATCCTCCGCCTGTTCCACCATTGAAGTCTTGGTTGGATTGCTCTTTGTCAGAGTCCTCCCCCTCGACCTTACCACCATGGGTGGCCCTACCAGGAGCATAGCTCCAGATGGCATTGCTCTCAGGATCTCAGGACCGCACAAGCTTCTTCCCAAGGGTAAGGCACATGGTATGCTTGCTTTTATACGTTGGTCAAGGCATTGACTATATGAGTCAGGACGTCATGATGCAGCTTTATGGGACTTTGTTTAGGCTGCATTTGGAATACTGTTTGAAGTTTTGGTCACCTTAATACAGGAAAGATGTGGAGGCTTTGGAAAGAGTGCAGAAGAGGTTTACCAGAATGATGCCTGAGTTAGGGGGCATCTTGGTCAGCATGGAAGAGTTGGGCTGAAAGGCCTGTTTCCATGCTGTATGACTCTGATTCAAAGTCCCTCTTGAAAGACTGAATTAAAGACTTGTGTGACATTTCTCTTGGATTGGACATACCTGCGCCTAAATGGACAGAATCCATAGTGCAATTTGGGGAGCTCTCCTATGACAAAGTCAATTTAAAAAAAAAATCTCTCCTCTTTTCCTGTTATAATTACTGACTTTATCTTAGCACAGTTAAATCTGCTTAATATCACTATCCGATTAGTCATAGCGAGTCATGGAATGATTCAGCATGGAAACTGGCACTTCAGCCTAACTTGCTCACACCAGCCAATATGTCTCAGCTACAATAATCCAGCCTGCTCATGTTTGGCCCATATCCCTCCAAACCTGTCCTATCCATGTACCTGTCTGTTTCTTAAACGTTGGGATAGTCCCTGCCTCAACTACCTCCTCTGGCAGCTCGTTCCATATACTCTCCACCCTTTGTGTATAAAAGTTACCCCTCAGATTCCTATTAAATCTTTTCCCCTTCACCTTAAACCTATGTCCTCTAGTCTTCGATTCACCTACGCTGGGCAAGAGACTACATCTACCCGATCTATTCCTCTCATGATTTTATACACCTCTGTAAGATCACCACTCATCCTCATGCACTCCAAGGAATAGTCCCAGCCTACTCAACGTCTCCCTTTGGCTCTGACCCTCGAGTCTTGGCACACCCTCGCAAATCTTCTCCCTACCCTTTCCAGCTTGACAACACCTTTCCTATAACATGGTGCCCAGAACTGAACACTCTAAATGCAGCCTCGCTAACGGATTATATAACTGCCCCATGACCTCCCAAACTCTATACAATACTCTGATTGATGAAGGCCAACGTGCCAAAAGCCTTTTTCACCACCTTATCTACCTTTGACTGCACTTTCAAGGAACCATGTATCTGCTTTTAAAATATTTTCCCTGCATGGGAGACCCGACCTTTCTCTGTCGGGTCTCCATTGTCGTTGGGGCCTAGCACCGTGGAGCGGGCTCCAGTCGCGGAGCCGGCGGACTTACTCACCATCGTGGAGCTGGCCAAGTTCGGAACAGGAGGAGCTGTGGTGGCGCGCTGCTGCGGCCCGACCCCGGAGATTCGGAGGCTCCAGCCGCCGGCCCGGTGGACGGTGACATCGGGAGCTCGCGGGTCCCTGGTGGGAGACCGCTTTTCGGGGCTCCCACAATGGCAACTTCCCCCGCCTGAGTTGCGGGGTTGAAGATGACCTGGAGCGGGGCCTTACATCGCCCGGCGCGGCTTTAAATGGCCGCGGGACTTGCTAGCGCCCACCGGGGGCTCCAACATCAAGACCCGGAGCGTGGCCTTGCATCGCCCGGCGCGGCTTTAATGGCCACGGGAATTATTTACCATCGCCCGCCGGGGGCTTTGACTTTGACATCGGGAGGAGAATGGGGAGTGCAGGGGAGAGACAAGACTTTGCCTTCCATCACAGTGAGGAGGAGATTCACTGTGATGGATGTTTGTGTAAATTGTGTGTCTTGGTTCTTTTTACTTGTTTGTATGACTGCAGAAACCAAATTTCATTTGAACTTAGGTTCAAATGACAACAAATAAATTGTATCATTGTATCATTGTATCAATTCTACAACTCAAGAAAATCTACCTATGCACAAGAACACTTATACTGAAGTACAAGAGTGCGAGAAAACTAGAGTGCACTGTGGCAATACATAAGAGTTGTTCTGTTTCTGGTGCCAACCAAAAGTCTGTAGCCTCCTTTTGCTCTGGCATTTTATTTCATTCACATGTTTAAACTATAATGTTTTATTATTAATGTTTAATGTTTTACGTGTCATTCTTAATTTTTACTATGTTGTGTGGTTAATTGCGAGCCGAGCATCAAGGCAAATTCCTTGTATGTGTACATTCTTGGCCAATAAACGTATTAATTCATTCATTCATTCATCATGTATCCATAAAGGCCCAGTGGCACTCGGTCATTGTTGCAGGGGTCGGCTTGGTTTAGTGAGGCTGGCAATGTCCTTTACTGCTGCTCTGCCACTCCGTGCCACTGGAGGCAGCGTCTGTTCCTAGTGCTTGTCTGACCTTTGCGGGGGCCTCCAGCATTTCTTGACCCATGCTATCCTCTGGCTGCTGCAGGGTCTCCAGCGGCCCACTCTATCATCACCTCAACCCATGAAGGTGCTGTCCCTCGCCTCCTGCAGCCACCACTCTGTCTCCATGCGCCCCCCTCAGCTGACATCAGAACACATGCAATGCCTCTTAGGACGGAGAAGGTGAGCCCACAGCCTGGTCACCGGCGCTGATCCTCTCCTCCGTCTGCCACCACTACCATCTAAACATTGCAATGTTCTCCTTAATCAATGCCACCAACTCCTTAATCAATGCTACCAATATCTACCTCCTCCTTTCTTTCCTACTTTTCCTTCACCTTGCAACTGGGAATATTTACTGCACAATCATGCTCTTCCTTCATAGAAATAAAGAACTGCAGATGCTCATTTACAACAAAAAGGCACAAAGTGCTGGAGTAACTCGGCGGGTCAGGCAGCATCTCTAGAGAATGTGGATGGGGGTGATGTTTCGAGTCGGGACCCTTCTTCACACTGATTATAGGGAGGAGGAAGGAAAGAAAGCTGAATGAGAGGAGGGCAGGACAAAGCCTGGCAGGTAATAGGTTGATACAGGCGAGGGATTTTTTTTTGATAATCCCTCTCCCAACCATAATCTGTCTGAAGAAGGGTCCCGACCCGAAACATCACATCTCCATGTTCCCCAGAGATGCCGCCTGACCTGCTGAGTTACACCACCACTTTATGCCTTTCCTCTGCCAGCTTTCTGTTAATTGTCAGTAGACGAAAGGTATCTGCCATTTTCCAACCTTCTTTTAATATGCATCACACATTTATGCCTGTACTCTGTGAACCTAAAATAGACTCATTGTACTTCATGTCAGTCTTTCTAAAAAATGTGCTATCTCTTTCTCTAGTCTTAGTTAATTTTTGTACATCTCTTTTCTTCTTTTCATTGCAACATCCCTGGTATCCATCTGCTGTGAAATCAATTTAAAAATGCTCCTACTAGGCCTGTCCCACTTGACAATTTTTTAGGCAACTGCCGGCGACTATCAAAGTCGTAGTAGGTCGTCGAAAAACCAGCAACAACCTACGTCATCCTGGCGACAACCTACGACAGCACCTACGTCAGGAGAAGTCCAGCTACGCTCATTGACGTCAAACCCACTGTCTACGAAAAATGTTCAACATGTTGAAAATTTAGCAGCAACCAGAAAGACGCTACGACTTTTTACACAACTGAGGAGACTACTCCTGCCGACCACCGGCGAACATGTGGCAACAAACTAGTCACATGTAGTTGCCTAAAAACTCGCCTAAGTGGGACAGGCCCATTAAGCCTCCACTTCAAAAAAGCTTTTGACTACATGTCCTACCTAATATAAGATTTGGTTTGAAATATTGCTTGAAAATACTATGATGAAGCACCTCTTCTGCATTAAATGTGCCATATAAAATCAAGCTGTTTGGAGTTAATATGTCTTTTTATCCTCACTTTTATTATTATTCTCTCCGTTGTAGCACTCGTTTTTTTTTGCCTTATTGCACATCTGAAGCAGGGAATTTATCAGAAAGGTTAGCCTATCTTTTCTGTTTTCAGACTTTGAAAGAATTTCTTTGCATTTCCAGCATTTTCAATTTTCATTCAGGTTTTTAGCACTTATTACTTTGTTTCTTATCTCTAGCCTGTTTATCTGAGTTCAATGGAAGCCCTGCTGTTGAGAATCAGGAGATTTACCTGGGGGTATCAATAATCTGGATCATAAATAGCACCTCCTGCAGGTTTTGAAGTGCTGGATCTTCTAAAAAGCAGAGATTTGTTGTGCTCCTGAGGTTGGCGGGGTCGGGAGAGTGTCATATGTTTGAATGAAGCAACTACACACATCATTGAAGTCTGGATCGAACAGAAAGCTCTCTGATGTCATTACAAGTAAGGGCTGCAAATTCTCAAGTCTCAATGGGAGGTTTGCAGAATATATTCTCAAAGACTGACCTCAAGGCCTGCTTGTCAGAGTGATGTTCCCCAAAAATTCCTTTTTAACGGCAACAATAGCTCATGTATCACTGATATGTTTGTACCATATCTACTCGCCACATATGCATATGTTGAAATCCTTTGAAGGCATTGTTAATCTTGATTTTGCTTTCTTAAATAAATCCATTTAGAGTCACAGTCATACAGCACAGAAACAGGCCATTTGACCCAACTTGAGCACGTTGCCTTGGATGCCACATCTGCACTGGTCACACCTGCCCACATTTGCACTTATCCCTCGAAACCTTTCCTATCCATGTACCTGTTCAGATGTATTTTAACTGTTGTTATAACACTTGCGCCAACTATCTCCTCCAGCAGCTCGTTCCATATACCCACCACCCTTTTTGTGTAAGGTTACCCTTCAGGTTCCTATTAAATCTTTCCCCCCTCACCTTAAACCTACTGTCTGTCCTCTAGATCTTGAGTATTACTCTAGTATTACTTGAGCAGCTTTGACTTGGAAGCTTTATTCCTTTAAAAAACAAAACATTTTTGACAGTGAGGATTATGCACTGAAAGGAAAGGTAGGTAGCATTTGAGGCGATCATGTTTTACATGTTATTACAGCCTCTTAAAGAAAATACAATTGTAGGATGTCCATAAGCATTTACAAACATTGTTGTGCTTTCAACATGTCACCTGGATACATGGCAGCCAATTTCTGCACAGCACGGTCCCATAAATCTGTTTTAATTGCCATGGGCGGAATGATGGTGAACACCACACTAACTAACTGGATTCATCTTAAAATTCAACCATTGTTGAATGAGCCAATCATTACTTGAGTATACCTTCTTTCAAACAGTAGGTTGTATTCCTACATTGTAGCCCGTTCTGCAGTGATGCTGTTTTATAAACTAATATTCACAATATTGCATCCAACTCTGCAATGGAGTTTCTGATTAATGGTGATGATCCCCTCACCCCCCAGTCCACCCGATATTAATGTTGAGGGATATAGTCATATAATTGAATTTCAAGGGCAGGTGATTCAATTTTTTGTTGTAGGAAATAGTCACTATCTGTACTATCTGGGGGTGTGACAATAGACAATAGGTGCAGGAATAGGCCATTCGGCCCTTTGAGCCAGCACTGCCATTCAATGTGATCATGGCTGATCATCCCCAATCAGTACCCCTTTCCTGCCTTCTCCCAATATCCCCTGACTCCACAATCCTTAAGAGCCTTATCAAGCTCTCTCTTGAAAGTATCCAGAGAAACATCCTCCACTGCCCTTTGAGGCAGAGAATTCCACAAACTCACAACTCTCTGTGTGAAAAAGTGTTTCCTCATCTCCGTTCTAAATGCCTTACACCTTATTCTTAAACTGTGGCCCCTGGTTCTGGACTACTCCAACATTGGGAACATGTTTCCTGCCTCTAGCGTGTCCAAACCCTTAATAATCTTATATGTTTCAATAAGATTCCCTCTCATCCTTCTAAATTCCAGAGCATACAAGCCCAGCCGCTCCATTCTCTCAGCATATGACAGTCCCGCCATCCCGGGAATTAACCTTGTGAACCTACGCTGCACTCCCTCAATAGCAAGAATGTCCTTACTCAAATTAGGGGACCAAAACTGCACACAATTCTCCAGGTGTGGTCTCACTAGGGCCCTATACAACTGCAGAAGGACCACTTTGCTCCTAAACTCAACTCCTCTTGTTAAGAAGTCCAACATGCCATTCACTTTGTTCACTGCCTGCTGTACCTGCATGCTTACTTTCATTGACTGATGAACAAGGACCCCCCAGATCCCGTTGTACTTCCCCTTTTCCCAATTTGACGCCATTTAGATAATAATCTGTCTTCCTGTTTTTGCTACCAAAGTGGATAACCTCATATTTATCCACATTAAACTGCATCTGCCATGCATCTGCCCACTCACCCAACCTGTCCAAATCACCCTGCATTCTCATAGCATCCTCCTCACAGTTCACACTGCCACCCAGCTTTGTGCCATCTGCAAATTTGCTAATGTTACTTTGAATCCCTTCATCTAAATCATTGATGTATATTGTAAATAGCTGCGGTCCCAGCACCGAGCCTTGCGGTACCCCACTAGTCACTGCCTGTTTTTTGAAAGGGACCCGTTAATTCTTGCTCTTTGTTTCCTGTCTGACAATCAATTTTCTATCCATGTCAGCACTCTACCCCCAACACCACGTGCCCTAATTTTGCCCACTAATCTCCTATGTGGGACCTTATCAAATGCTCTACTATGTGGGACCTTATCAAATGCTCTCCTATGTGGGACCTTATCAAATGTGTGGCACAGTGGTGCAACGGTAGAGTTGCTGCCTTACAGCGCCAGAGACCTGGGTTCAATCTACTACGGTGTGGTACTACTGGTGCTGCCTGTATGCAGTTTGTACATTCATCCTCTGACCACATGGGCTTTCTCCGGGTGCTCCTGTTTCCACCCACACCTCAAAAACTTACATGTTTGTAGGTTAATTCATTTAGGTGAGTTGTAGAAAATGTTCCTAGTTTTTTTTGGTTAGTGCACAGGGTGATAACTGGTCAGCAGGTACTTGGTGGGTCGAAGGGCCTGTTTCTGCGCTGTATCTCTAAGGTCTAATGGTCTAAATCTGCACTTTTGACCCATGGATGTAACTTGGCACTTATCAGCTCTCACTTGAATGCTGAAGTCTTGTCACCTGCAGGCATGGATTGCTTCACTAGCTGAGAAGCTGTGAATTGAATTTAACATTGTGCAAGGACCTGCTCAGCATCAGCAAGGACCTGTTCTTCTGACCTTATGATGAAAGAAGGTTATTGATGAAACAGATGTCCGGGGGATCTCCTATCCTTGTGCTAGGATAACTGACTTCTGACATCCTCAACCATTTTCCTTTGTGCATTGGAAGGTTTTCTCCTTGATGTTCTCTCAGTTAAGTTTTACCAAGGCAGCTTGATCCTATAGTGGGTCAAATGTTGCCTTGAATTCGAGATCAGCCATTCTCACCTTATTGCTGGAATTCAGCTCTTTGGTCATTATTTGGCCCAACACAGGGAACAAATGATACTGTCAAATCTCAAACTGGGCACTGGTGAACAAGTGATCATTGAGTGAATGCCACTCATTCCATCAATTAACAGCTGATTGGCTGATAATTATTTCGATTGGACATGTTCTCCTCTTTGTGAAAAGAATATACCTGAACAAATTTTTACATTGTTAAGAAAATGTTAGTGTTGCAACTGTAGTTAATTTTAGTTTAGTTTTAGTTTAGTTTATTGTCACGTGTACTGAGGTACAGTGAAAAGCTTTTCTTGCATACTAACCAGACAGCGAAAAGACAATCCATGATTACAATTGAGCCATTCACAGTGTACAGATACATGATAAGGGAATAACGTTTATTGCAAGATAAAGCCTGCAAAGTTCAATCAAAGATAGTCCGAGGGTCTCCAATGAGTTAGATAGTAGTTCAGGACTGCTCTCTAGCTGTGGTAGGATGGTTCAGTTGCCTGATAATAGCTGGGAAGAAACTGTCCTTGAATCTGGAGGTATACATTTTCACACTTCTATACCTTTTGCTTGATGGGAGAGGGGAGAAGAGGGAGTGGCCATGGTGCGAATCCTCTTTGATTATGCTACTGGCCTTGCTGAGGCAGCGTGAGGTATAAATACAGTCAATGGAAGGGGGGTTGGTTTGTGTGATGGTCTGGGCTGCGTCCAAGATTCGCTGCAATTTCTTGAGGTTCCCGCTCATTAACACTATCCTACACACACTAGGGACAATCTACACTTATACCAAGTATACAAACCGAAACCAATTAACCTACAAACTTGTACGTCTTTGGAGTGTGACCACCCACGTGGTCATAGAAACATAAAAACATAGAAATTAGGTGCAGGAGTAGGCCATTCGGCCCTTCGAGCCTGCACCGCCATTCAATATGATCATGGCTGATCATCCAACTCAGTATCCCGTACCTGCCTTCTCTCCATACCCTCTGATCCCTTTAGCCACAAGGGCCACATCTAACTCCCTCTTAAATATAGCCAATGAACTGGCCTCGACTACCCTCTGTGGCAGAGAGTTCCAGAGATTCACCACTCTCTGTGTGAAAAAAGTTCTTCTCATCTCGGTTTTAAAGGATTTCCCCCTTATCCTTAAGCTGTGACCCCTTGTCCTGGACTTCCCCAACATCGGGAGCAATCTTCCTGCATCTAGCCTGTCCAACCCCTTAAGAATTTTGTAAGTTCCTATAAGATCCCCTCTCAATCTCCTAAATTCTAGAGAGTATAAACCAAGTCTATCCAGTCTTTCTTCATAAGACAGTCCTGACATCCCAGGAATCAGTCTGGTGAACCTTCTCTGCACTCCCTCTATGGCAATAATGTCCTTCCTCAGATTTGGAGACTAAACTGTACGCAATACTCCAGGTGTGGTCTCACCAAGACCCTGTACAACTGCAGTAGAACCTCCCTGCTCCTATACTCAAATCCTTTTGCTATGAAAGCTAACATACCATTCGCTTTCTTCACTGCCTGCTGCACCTGCATGCCTACTTTCAATGACTGGTGTACCATGACACCCAGGTCTCGTTGCATCTCCCCTTTTCCTAGTCGGCCACCATTTAGATAATAGTCTGCTTTCCTGTTTTTGCCACCAAAATGGATAACCTCACATTTATCCACATTATACTGCATCTGCCAAACATTTGCCCACTCACCCAGCCTATCCTATCCAAGTCACCTTGCAGTCTCCTAGCATCCTCCTCACAGCTAACACTGCCCCCCAGCTTAGTGTCATCTGCAAACTTGGAGATATTGCCTTCAATTCCCTCATCCAGTTCAGTAATATATATTGTAAATAGCTGGGGTCCCAGCACTGAGCCTTGCGGTACCCCACTAGTCACTGCCTGCCATTGTGAAAATGACCCGTTTACTCCTACTCTTTGCTTCCTGTTTGCCAGCCAGTTCTCTATCCACATCAATACTGAACCCCCAATGCCATGTGCTTTAAGTTTGTATACTAATGTGGGACCTTGTCGAAAGCCTTCTGGAAGTCCAGATACACCACATCCACTGGTTCTCCCCTATCCACGCTACTAGTTACATCCTCGAAAAATTCTATAAGATTCGTCAGACATGATTTACCTTTCGTAAATCCATGCTGACTTTGTCCAATGATTTCACCACTTTTCAAATGTGCTGCTATCCCATCTTTAACTCCTTTGACCCGCGGTCCCCTGCTATTTCCGGCAGATTATTTATGTCTTCCTTAGTGAAGACGGAACCAAAGTAGTTATTCAATTGGTCCGCCATATCCTTGTTCCCCATGATCAACTCACCTGTTTCTGACTGCAAGGGACCTACATTTGTTTTAACTAATCTCTTTCTTTTCACGTATCTATAAAAACTTTTGCAGTCAGTTTTTATGTTCCCTGCCAGTTTTCTTTCATAATCTATTTTTCCTTTCTTAATTAAGCCCTTTGTCCTCCTCTGCTGGTCTCTGAATTTCTCCCAGTCCTCCGGTATGCTGCTTTTTCTAGCTAAATTTGTACGCATCATCCTTCGCTTTGATACCATCCCTGATTTCCCTTGTTATCCACGGATGCACTACCTTCCCTGATTTATTCTTTTGCCAAACTGGGATGAACAATTTTTGTAGTTCATCCATGCAGTCTTTAAATGTCTTCCATTGCATATCCACCGTCAACCCTTTTAGAATTAATTGCCAGTCAATCTTGGCCAATTCACGTCTCATACCCTCAAAGTTACCTTTCTTTAAGTTCAGAACCATTGTTTCTGAATTAACAATGTCACACTCCATCCTAATGAAGAAAACCATATTATGGTCACTCTTGCCCAAGGGGGCACGTACAACAAGACTGCTAACTAACCCTTCCACATTACTCAATACCCAGTCTAAAATAGCCTGCTCTCTCGTTGGTTCCTCTACATGTTGATTTAGATAACTATCCCGCATACATTCCAAGAAATCCTCTTCCTCAGCACCCCTGCCAATTTGATTCACCCAATCTATATATAGATTGAAGTCACCCATTATAACTGTTTTGCCTTTGTCGCACGCATTTCTAATTTTCTGTTTGATACCATCTCCAACTTCACTACTACTGTTAGGTGGCCTGTACACAACACCCACCAGCGTTTTCTGCCCCTTAGTGTTTCGCAGCTCTACCCATACCGATTCCACATCCTCGAAACTAATGTCCTTCCTTTCCATTGCGTTAATCTCCTCTCTAATCAGCAACGCTACCCCACCTCCTTTTCCTTTCTCTCTATCCCTCCTGAATATTGAATATCCCTGGATGTTCAGCTCCCAGCCTTGGTCACCCTGGAGCCATGTCTCCGTGATCCCAACTATATCATAGTCATTAATAGCTATCTGCACATTCAACTCATCCACATTACGAATGCTCCTTGCATTGAGACACAAAGCCTTCAGGCTTGTTTTTACAACACTCTTACCCCTTATACAATTATGTTGAAAAGTGGCCCTTTTTGATTTTTGCCCTAATTTTGTCTGCCTGCCACTTTTACTTTTCACCTTGCTACCTATTGCTTCTACCCTCATTTTACACCCCTCTGTCTCTACGCTCACACATTTAAGAAACCCTTTCCCTTTAACTCCATCCTCCACTATCCCATTCGACACCCCATGGGGAGATTGTACAAACTCCGTACAGACAGCACCCGTAGTCGGGATCGAACCCTTGTCTCTGGCGCTGCAAGCAATGTAAGGCAGCAACTCTACTGCTGCGGCCGATGTGCCTCCCTTTTTTTTCGAGATCATCCTTGGTCCTTTCTTCCAGCATGTCATCTTCAAGATAGAAAAAAATTGATTTGATTGAATAGCATGCACAACAAAGCATTTCATTGTACCTCAATATATGTGACAATAATAAACCTAGACTGAAACCTAATCAGTAGTGTGAATCCAATTATCCGAAGACTGACTTCTGTGATACTGGAGATCTCAGTAGGCAACCAAGATGGATCATCTCCTGGACAATTTTCCAGTCAATTTCTGCATTGTAATGTTCAATATTTCTGAGGCGAGTGTTTGGATAATTTAACGTGTCTCCATGTAACTATCACCTGATACTTTTGAAAGTCATGAACATAAAGTTTAACAATGACAGAATGTTAACAACATACTTGTATTAACCACTAGTGAAAAAGGCTCAGCTTGGAATCTAATGAACTGTCATCTCTCAGCTGGAATATTGAGAGCGAATCTGGAACAGTATGTATTTCGTCCTTTGATGCCAAGAGTACATTTCAAAGTTGCCAGATTTTTCTTAAAATGTTCCCTTCTCACCATCAGAATCAATGTTATTCTATCCTTAATTGTTATAACACTTGTTGTTGGATACATATTACATGCAATATATAACTGCAGATGTAAAATGAGGTAACTAATACCGCTGGAGGTGACAAATGTCTGTTTCTGTTATTCATGCACGCGGCGCTGTATGAGGTGTTGAGTGAGTATTACCATCAATGTTTTGGCAAAAACCTTTGCCATCTTCTATTTTTCCAGCCATTATAAAATTGTTTTGCATGTAGCAAGCAGAGAATTGAATGCTGTATAATTTAGTTTAAAGGCCTTGTTAAGTTTTACCAAGCGGTAATTTTATAATGTCCATGCCAAACTTAATGCTAGGTTGAACTAATCTACTCTGAAATAAACCACTGTAATGCAGTGATCGTGGGGAACAGAACCAATTGGGCAAACCAGATTTGTAGTTATAGTGTAATGGATGAAATCATAGAGATTATATCAGGCAATTTCTAATATTTAAAAAAAGGAAGCAGTGAGAAAACAGACCAGGTAACCGGATGTTAGTAATAGGGAAAACTTTAGAATCAATTGCTAAGAGAGTACTAATGGGTCACGTTGAAAATTATATTGGTATTGGGCAGAGTCAGTTTAAACTTATGAAAGATAAATCATGTTTACCAAATCTGTTGATTTATTAGATCATTGCTAGCAGATTCAGCAACCAGTAATATATTTTGATCTTCAGAATGTCTTCGATAGGGTGCCACTCAAGACTTTAGAGTCATAGTCACCGAGTTATACATCAGGGAAACAGGCCCTTCAGCACAACTCCTCCATGCAGACCAAGATGCCTCATCTGCCTGCATTTGGCGCATATCCCTCTAAACCTTTCCTATCCATATACTTGATCAAGTGTCTTTTAAATGCTGTTATCGTACCTGGCGCAACTATCTTCTCTGGAAGCTTGTTCAGAGTGAAAAAAGTTGCCTCTCAGGTTTCTACTATATCTTTTCCCTGGTTCTTGGTTCCCCTATGTTATAAAAGAGACTATGGATTCACCCTATCTCTTCACCTCATGATTTCATACACCTCGATAAGATCACTGCTTAGATTACTGCACTCCAAACCTGCCCAATCTTTGCCTATACCTGAGGCCCTCGAGCCCTAACAACATCCTCGCAGATCTCATTCTTTTCAGCTTAATTACATTTTTCCAATAGCAAGGTAACCAAAACTGCCATGGTACTCCAGGTGTAGCTCACCAACGTCTTATACAACTGTAACATAACTTCCAACTTTTATGCTCAAAACCCTGACTGATAAAGGACAATGTAACAAAAAATATTTTTACCACCCTCTCTACTTGTGACACCACTTTCAGGAACTATTCACCTGTACTCCTAGATCTATCTGCTCCACACACTCCCCATGGCCCTATGATTCAATGTAAAGGTCCTGCCCTGGTTTGACTTCCCAAAATGCAATACCATGCATTTATTTGCATCAAACTGCATTGTCATTCCTCAGCCCACTTGCCCAGCTGATCACTTTCTATGAGACTACTTACTTTAGTGTCATCTGAAAACATACTAATCATGCTCTGAACATTCTCATCCAAATCATTGTTAAAAATTACAAACAGCAATGAGCCCAGCACTGATCCATGGGGCACACCACTTGTCACAGGCCTCCAGTCCAAAAAACAACCTTCCACTACCACCATCTGCTTCCTTCTATAAAGCCAATTCTGCATGCAGTTAGCTAGCTCTCCCTGATCCCATGCAATATAGATTTCCAGCCTTCCATGAGGGACCTTATCAAAGGTCTTGCTGAAGTCCATATAAACAATTTCTATGGCCTTGTCTTTGTCAACCTTCTTGGTTACATTTTCAAAAAACTCAATCAAATTCATAAGACATGACAAAGGGCACAGTCTCAGAATGGAGATGAGGAGGAAATTCTTTAGCCAGAGGGTGATCTGTCGAATATTTTGCCAGACACGACTGTGGAGGCCACCACATTTGGGTATTTTTAAAGTGGAGATTGATAGGTTATTGATTACTAAGATTATGAGATTAATATGGGATTGATTACTACATTGATGTGGATTGGGGATTTGATAAAAGATAGAAAACAGAGAGAGAAAAATTACAGAGAACGTAGAATGCTCAAGGCGGGGACAGATCCTTCAGCCCACAATGTGCAACACATGATGCCAAGTTAAACTAATCTCCTCTGCCTGTACGTGATCTATATAATTCCATTCACTGCATATCCGGTGTACCTATCTAAAATCCTCTGAAATGCCACAATTGTGTCTACCTCCACTATCATCCCTCGCAGTGCGTTCCAGACGCCTACCATTCTCTGTATTAAAAAAAACTTTGACATTCTAGAGAAAACAATAAGAATATCCAAGAATATGTGGGTCATTTTTGGATTGGGAGGCTATGATGAATGGAGATTGGTTCAGAGGCCCCAGCCTTTTAAAGACAACTTGGATGAGAGGATCAAGTGTAATATATTCAGGTTTGCTGCTAAATCAAAGCTACATGCCATTATGAGTTGTGAAAAGGTTTGACTGCATTGTTAACTCTGTTTCACTTTCCATGGACACAATCTGGCCTGCTAAATATTTTCTGGAGACACAACTGACTGTAGATGCTGGAAGCTAGAGCAAAAGACAAATCGCTGGAGCAACTCAGCTGATCAATCAACATTTGTGGGGGCAAAGAGATGGTTGATGTTTCGGGTCACCAGGACATTAATTTTAGATTTCCAGCATCTTCTGTTTTATTTTGATTGTCATCATACTTGGAATATTGTACATAGGTCCTGCATTTTATTTGCCAATGAAACTAAATACTTAATCAATAATGTTTTATTATTAATGTTTAATGCTTTATGTGTCATCCCTAACTGTCATGTATGTTGTTGTCACTTGCGGGCGGAGCACCAAGGCAAATTATTTGTATGTGAATACTTGGCCAATAAACTTATTCATTCATTCATTGTAATAATGGAAGCGCAATGAAGATCCATGGAATTAAAATTTGTGAATAAGGCATTGTTCTTTGAGAAGGAATTAAATATAATGGACCAATACTCCAAATTTTAGCAGAATAAGGGTGTAATCTAATAGAAATATATGGCATTCATGCAAGATTTAAGCAGATATAATATTTCTTATGACTGTTGTGTCCAAACCATGGGTCATTGATTCAAAACGAGGTGTTATCTATTCAGGGTGAAGTGGATATTAAACTTTGCAATCCTCTACCAAAGGGGGCTGTAAGATTTAGTATCTGAGTATTTTCAAGCTTGTGATTATTATATTCTCACATTTAAACGAATGGAGGAAGGTAGGATCAATGCAGAAAAGTAGTGCTGATGTTCGTGACTAGTGGACAATCTGCAAAGGAACTACATGACTACTCATGTCTATATTTCTTATTCAACAACGTTTGAAATGTTTCCCGGTGTTAGTACTTGAGGGCAGTAACTACATTATTATCTGCAGAGAATTGAAGACTGTGAAATCATCAGTGAATTTCTCAGAGATCTTCAGTTTCTTCCCACTAATGAGAGTAAGTCTGACGTCATCCTTCTCGGCCCCTCGGACTCAATCAAAATGATAGCAGGCAGCCTTGGAAGCCTTACCCCACTACGCAAACCTCATGTCAAAAGCCTTGGCGTGATATTTGACTCAGCACTGAAATTTGACAAACAAGTCAATGCCGTGGTAAAAGCTAGTTTCTTTCAGCTTCGGACGATAGCTAAAATAAAACAATTCCTCCACTTTGATGACCTCGAAAAGATCATCCATACATTTATCTCCTCCTGCCTAGATTACTGCAACTCTCTTTACACTGGCATCAGCCAATCTTCCCTGTCCCGCCTGCAACTGGTCCAAATCGCCGCAGTGAGACTCCTGACAGGCACCCGAAAAAGGGACCACATCACCCCGATCCTGACCTCTCTCCACTGGCTCCCTGTGCAGTTCCGTATACATTTCAAGATCCTCCTCTATGTCTACAAAGCCCTCAATGGGCTTGCCCCCACCTACATTAAAAGTCTTCTCACCCACCACTCCATCTCCAGGTCCCTCAGATCGGCCGACTTGGGGTTGCTGAATATCCCGCGGTCTAGGCATAAGCTCAGGGGCGACCACGCCTTTGCGGTTGCAGCTCCTAGACTGTGGAACAGCATCCCCCTTCCCATCAGAACTGCCCTCTCCATCGACTCCTTTAAGTCAAGACTAAAAACCTATCTATACTCCCAAGCCTTACTTGACGTCCTCTGAGCGAGGGCTATATATATATATGTATGTAGTTTGTTTGTTTATATTATTCTTACAACAAATGTAAAGCACTTTGGCCAACGAGAGTTGTTTTTAAAATGTGCCATATAAATAAATGTGACTTGACTTGACTTGACCCACACTCCAAAGATGTACAGGCTTGTAGATTGATCGGGTTGGTATAAATGTAAATTGTCCCTACTGTGTGTAAGATAGTGTTAATGTGTGGGGATAGCTGTCTCGGTGGGCCGAAAGGCATTTTTTATGGGTTATATCTCTAAACTAAGCTAAACTAGACTAAACTAAACACGACCGCTCCAAGTGGGCCTCCCGTCCATTTATACAGGACATGAAGCAGCCACTCTAGAACACTAATAACTGCATTTTAAAACTAAGCTGCTCACCCGCAAGTAAAACTGATATGGCCAACTTGTTTGCAATGGTTAAGACTTTAGCCAATGGAGCACAAAGTATTGTTTTGACTTTATAATGTACAAGTTCCAAAGGTATGCACAAGTTTATAACTACTTTGGCGCATATTGATGGTTTTGTTTCCGTTTAAGTATTATACCATGTGACTGCTTATTACATTTAAGTATTGAACTGCCTTGAATTAGCTGCCCATCTGAGAAAGGCACACGGGGAAAAACCCCACAATTGCTCTGTCTCTTTCTAAGTTATTTTGTTCATAGAGCAGATTGTTATTTTATGTTATTGGCTATCCTCCAGTGTCTTGGAGAGAAGTACTAATATGAGGTGTCAGAAGTGCTGATTAACGAAATTATGAAACTTAGGCTCTGTGCCTGAAAAATAAGGTAATATGTGCACCTACAGGAGGAGAGTGGGCTGCATGATTCAAGTAAGATCCAATGTGATAAATAAATAAAGACACACAAGTGCTGAGTAACCTGTCTATAGAAAGGAGACAGTAGAGAAATGACATCACACTATATACTGAATTGATTGTGCGATAATCCAGAAAAAATGAAAGTAAAGGTGTTAATATTAATCATATTAAAGACACTATAAAATGGAGAATCACTGCATTTGTCAGAATTGTTTAACCTTTGTCAGTGGAAAATTACAGGCTGTGGATGGCGCCGACCAGTCTGAGCCTCAGATTGATATGCAGGATGGTGAAAGATCCAGGTGTTCTCCTCATTTCCCCTTAATTGATAATATGTATAAAAACTCTGCAAATAAACTTAAATGCATTGATATGATTGGATTGCTGCAAAGGAATTGTAAATAATGTTACAAGACAGTCACCCTGCTGTTTGTTGATTGGCCAAAGTGTTAAGCCCTAGCAGAATCGCTCCCGAGCCATTGGAGCGGGAGGAGCAGCGTCTGGGCGGTGAGTTTACAAACCGAGTGCGGGGCTTTGTTTCACAGAGGCCCAGGAGCGGGAGGAGCAGCGTCCGGGTGGTGAGTTTAAAAACCGAGCGCGGGGCTTTGTTTCACAGAGGCCCAGGAGCGGGAGGAGCAGCGTCCGGGCGGTGAGTTTAAAAACCGAGCGCCGGACTTTGTTTCACTGAGGCCCAGGAGCCATTGGAGCGGGAGGAGTACCCAATCTGTGACGTTCCACATTTCAAAATAAGTGGGCTTGAGGAAGTCGCTGGTTGGAGGAAGCAGCTGACTGGGAGTCAGATCCCTGCTGATTTCTTCCAGCAGTTTGTATTGTATCCAGGGTAAGGGGGGAGTATGAGGCCCAGGGTAGTTTACTGTTCTGGATGTCAGATGTGGGAAGTCATGGAGTCTGATACCCGTCCAGACGTCCACAGCTGCGCCAGGTGCATCGAGATGGGGCTCCTAAGGGACCGTGTTAGGAACCTGGAGCAGCAGCTCGATGACCTCCGTCTGGTCAGGGAGAGTGAGGAGGTCATAGATAGGAGTTATAGAGGGTTGGTCACTCCAAGACCACGGGAGGCAGACAAGTGGGTCACGGTTAGGAGGGGCAAGGGGCAGAGGCAGGGACTAGAGAGTACCCCGGTGGCTGTATACCTTGGCAATAAGTACTCTGATTTGAGTACTGTTGGGGGGGACAGCCTACCTGGGAGTAGCGACAGCGGCCGGGCCTCCGGTACAGAGACCGGCCCTGTTGCTCAGAAGGGTAGGGAAAAGACGAGGAGGGCAATAGTAATAGGGGACTCTATAGTTAGGGGACTCTATAGATAGGCGATGCTGTGGACGCAGTCAGGAGACCCGGATGGTAGTTTGCCTCCCTGGTGCCAGGGTCTGGGATGTGTCTGAATGTGTCCAAGATATCCTGAAATGGGAGGGAGAGGAGCCTGAGGTCGTGGTACATATAGGTACCAATGACATAGGTAGAAAAAGGGAAGAGGTCCTGAAAGGAGAATTTAGGGAGTTAGGAGGAGAGTTACGGAGAAGGACCGTAAAAGTAACAATCTCAGGGTTACTGCCTGTGCTACACGACAGTGAAAGTAGGAATGGAGTGAGGTGGAGGATAAATGCGTGGCTGAGGGACTGGTGCAGAGGGCAGGGATTCAAGTTTCTGGATCATTGGGACCTCTTTTGGGGAAGGTGTGACCTGTACAAAAAGGACGGGTTGCACTTGACCCTGAGGGGGACCAATATCCTGGTGGGGAGATTTGCAAAGGCTAATGGGGAGAAGCCTTTGCAAATCTCCCCACCAGAATGGTTGGGGGGAGGGACTCAAATAGAGAAAGCTAGTAGACAGTGTGTGAGGCAGGAGGCAGAGAAGGGAAGCACTCAGACCCAACATGTAGGGGAGAAAGAAGAAAAAGATAATAAACAGAGAATAAGAGGTGGTGGGTTTCTTAAATGTATATATTTTAATGCTAGGAGCATTGTAAGAAAGGTGGATGAGAGAGCCTGGATTGACACCTGGAAGTATGATGTTGTGGCGATCAGTGAAACATGGTTGCAGGATGGCTGTGATTGGAAACTAAATATTCCAGGATTTCGTTGCTTCAGGTGTGATAGAATTGGAGGGGCAAGAGGTGGAGGTGTTGCATTGCTTGTCAGGGAAGATATTACAGCAGTGCTTTGGCAGGATAGATTAGAGGGCTCATCTAGGGAGGCTATTTGGGTGGAACTGAGAAATGGGAAAGGTGTAGCAACACTTACAGGGGTGTATTATAGACCGCCAAATGGGGAGCGAGAATTGGAAGAGCAAATATGTAAGGAGATAGCAGATATTAGCAGTAAGCACAAGGTAGTAATTGTGGGAGATTTCAATTTTCCACACATAGACTGGGTAACACATTCTGTAAAAGGGCTGGATGGTTTGGAGTTTGTAAAATGTGTGCAGGATAGTTTTTTGCAGCAATACATAGAGGTACCTACTGGAGAAGGAGCGGTGCTGGACCTCCTGTTAGGAAATGAGACAGGTCAGGTGATGGAGGTATGTGTTGGGGAGCACTTCGAGTCCAATGATCACAATACCATTAGTTTCAATATAATTATGGAGAAGGTCAGTACTGGACCAGGGGTTGAGATTTTTGATTGGAGAAAGGCTAACTTTGAGGAGATGCGAAAGGATTTAAAAGGAGTGAATTGGAACATTTTATTTTATGGGAAGATGTAGAAGAGAAATGGAGGACATTTAAAGGTGAAAATTTAAGAGTACAGAATCTTTATGTCCCTGTTTGGTTGAAAGGAAATAGTAATAATTGGAAAGAGCCATGGTTTTCAAGGGAAATTGGACGGTTCGGAAAAAGAGAGAGATCTACAATAATTATAGGCAGCATGGAGTAAATGAGGTGCTTGAGGAGTGCAAAGAATTAAAAAAAAATCTTAAGACAGAAATTAGAAAAGCAAAAAGAAGATATGAGGTTGCTTTGGCAAGTAAGGTGAAAGTAAATCCAAAGGGTTTCTACAGCTATATTAATAGCAAAAGGATAACAAGGGATAAAATTGGTCCATTAGAGAGTCAGAGTGGACAGCTATCTGCAGAGCCAAAAGAGATGGGGGAGATATTGAACAATTTCTTTTCTTCGGTATTCACCAAGGAGAAGGATATTGAATTATGTGAGGTAAGGGAAACAAGTAGAGTAGCTATGGAAACTATGAGATTCAAAGAAGAGGAAGTACTGACACTTGAAAAATATAAAAGTGGATAAGTCGCCAGGTCCTGACAGGATATTCCCATGGACATTGAGGAAACTTAGTGTAGAAATAGCAGGGGCTATGACAGAAATATTTCAAATGTCATTAGAAATGGGAATGGTGCCGGAGGATTGGCATACTGCGCATGTTGTTCCATTGTTTAAAAAGGGTTCTAAGAGTAAACCTAGCAATTATAGACCTGTTAGTTTGACATCAGTGGTGGGCAAATTAATGGAAAGGATACTTAGAGATAATATATATAAGCATCTGGATAAACAGGGTCTGATTAGCAACAGTCTACATGGATTTGTGCCTGGAAGGTCATGTTTGACTAATCTTCTTGAATTTTTTGAAGAGGTTACTAGGGAAATTGATAAGGGTAAAGCGGTGGATGTTGTCTATATGGACTTCAGTAAGGCCTTTGACAAGGTTCCACATGGAAGGTTGGTTAAGAAGGTTCAATTGTTGGGTATTAATGGTGGAGTAGCAAGATGGATTCAACAGTGGCTGAATGGGAGATGCCAGAGAGTAATGTTGGATGGCTGTTTGTCAGGTTGGAGGCCGGTGACCAGTGGGGTGCCTCAGGGATCTGTGTTGGGTCCACTGTTGTTTGTCATATACATCAATGATCTGGATGATGGTGTGGTAAATTGGATTAGTAAGTATGCAGATGATACTAAGATAGGTGGTGTTCTGGATAATGAAGTAGATTTTCAAAGTCTACAGAGAGATTTAGGCCATTTGGAAGAGTGGGCTGAAAGATGGCAGATGGAGTTTAATGCTGATAAGTGTGAGGTGCTACATCTTAGCAGGACAAATCAAAATAGGACGTACATGGTAAATGGTAGCGAATTGAGGAATGCAGTTGAACAGAGGGATCTAGGAATAACTGTGCATAGTTCCCTGAAGGTGGAATCTCATGTAGATAAGGTGGTAAAGAAAGCTTTTGGTGTGCTGGCTTTTATAAATCAGAGCATTGAGTATAGAAGTTGGGATGTAATGTTAAAATTGTACAAGGCATTGGTGAGGCCAATTCTGGAGTATGGTGTACAATTTTGGTCGGCAAATTATAGGAAAGATGTCAACAAAATAGAGAGAGTACAGAGGAGATTTACTAGAATGTTGCCTGGGTTTCAGCAACTAAGTTACAGAGAAAGGTTGAACAAGTTAGGTCTTTATTCTTTGGAGCGCAGAAGGTTAAAGTGGGACGATAGAGGTCTTTAAAATGATGAGAGGGATAGACAGAGTTGACGTGGATAAGCTTTTTCCATTGAGAGTAGGGAAGATTCAAACAAGAGGACATGATTTGAGAATTAAGGGACAGAAGTTTAGGGGTAACATGAGGGGGAACTTCTTTACTCAGAGAGTGGTAGCTGTGTGGAATGAGCTTCCAGTGGAAGTGGTGGAGGCAGGTTCGATTTTATCATTTAAAAATAAATTGTATAGGTATATGGATGGGAAAGGAATGGAGGGTTATGGCCTGAGTGCAGGTAGAAGGGACTAGGGGACAATAAGTGTTCGGCACGGACTAGAAGGGCCGAGATGGCCTGTTTCTGTGCTGTAATTATTATATGGTTATATGGTTATATTATAATTGTTTTGTGTTCCAGGGTAAATGTTGCATTATTCAGTTGACTAGCTTCTAGAAGCTTCTGTAAGAAACATTGTTTTGGACTCTCTGTAATTGGATTGGGGAACTGTCAATAATGTATTGATGTCATTGATATGTTTGATTGGATTGTAAGGGGACCATCCCTACGTAGTTCAGCCCCTCAAGGTTCGTGGACCTATAAAAGGTAGCCCCATTTTTGATCGGTGTCGATCTTCTGGAAGAGTGTTTGGGACTGTGTGACCTTTTGGGCAGTGTCTGCTTGCATGAGGCTGAAGGGCTTGGTCACGCAGAGACAAGGATTGAACCCGTGGTGGTTTAGGTATCATATCGGGGAATTTGTGTTCGTTCTAAAAATAAAGATTAGTTGGTCCAGTGCTTGAGGCAGTGTTTTTACTGAACTAGACTAGGGGGGTAAGCTTTAGGAGCATATTTACAAAGGTGCTATTCAATCTCGATGGCCATCCATGTAGAAAATTGCAACAAATGATTTAAAAAAACCCTCAAATGAACCCCTGGTGTATGTGTTGGATCTGCTACAAGAAGGCTGCAACCTGCCTGGAGAATAAAATGGTCAACTGGTACCAGTTCTCTTCAGAAGCAGCAAGAACTATTTCTTATTTGTTACAGAAACTGATATTGTTAGCACATAACTGCAATGCTCACAAATTTGGAGGATTTATTCATCAGAAATCAGGTTATGTGTGCAAGCAATAAGTGCAGCCTGAAGGAAGAGTTACCAAGTGCAACAGTATTGATATCTTAGACAAGTGCAGATAGGCAACCTGTGAACCTGGCCAAAGCCACGTTACAAATTTTGGATGGCCAACAGAAGGAAGTAAATGTTGTGAAGTGTAAGACTGTGGGTGGAATAGGGAAAACATGAACAAAGCAGCTTAGATCTTCTAAATAATGAAAATAAATATCCTGTGTATTGGGAAATGTGTGTGCAATGTGGATTACAGTGCCATTCTACAAGTAGTGCAGGGCAGGCACAGGGTTTGATTTAGGGTACCAGTAGGATACAACATACCTTGTGCCAAACAAGCTCTATTTTGTAGAAGAAAAAACGATGAAAATGATTTTCATTATTAAAGAAGGCATATAAGTGTCTTCTGCAATATAGTATGAGCATCTCTTTAAGAATTGTACCTTATGACTATCTATTTTCCACATTGTCATACAGTGAATATTGAAATGACTTAAATGAATTGCCTGTCTAAAGCATCATGTGGAAATTAAATTACTTGTCTCACTTTGCAAGTTCTTTTGTTAATGAAGCATTCTGTTATAGCCCCGTCTCACGGTACAAGTTCATTCCAAGAGCTCTCCCGAGTTTGCCCTGATTCGAACTCTCAGATTTACGATAATGGCCACTCGTCGGTACTCGGGGCTCTCGTGGACATTTTTCATCATGTTGAAAAATCTTCACGAGTCTTCCCGTGCTTACCTGCCGTTAGCGAGTCTTCCCAAGTACCTGCCATTAGCGTTACGAGCCGCTAAGAGACGTCCCTGAGCTCCGACTTACCCGCTATGTTCATTCTCCGTGCTTAGCACGAGTTTGATTGTTTTAAAACTCGGGAGAGCTCTTGAAATGAACTCGTACCATGGGACAGGGCTTTTAGTTTATTTTACTGGTTATCCACAAATATCTTAGAGAGCTACTGTACCTTTTTCATCACTGACAACAAAATGCAAGCTATTATACCTTTTCCAGAGCATTTTTTTGATCATTCTTTTTAAAGGTCCATTGACGTTGTTTTCCATGGAGCTCTCTTCAGTCCGCCTAAACCTACCTGAACTCCCAGTTGCTAAACACTTTAACTCCCCCTACCATTCCCATACTATCCTGTGTCTCCTCCATTGTCAGAGTGAGGCCCAGCGCAAAGTGGAGGAACAGCACCTCATATTTTACTTGGGTAGCTTACACCCTGACTATATGAATATTGACTTCTTTAACTTCGTACCCTCTCTCTCCATCCCTCCCCTTCTTAGTTCTCTGACCAGTCTGATTATCCCCCTGAATAAATCTTATTCTATGCTCATTTGTCACCTTCTCCTAGCTAACAATGAACTATTCTACATTTTCCTTGATCTCCATCCCTTTTGATGTCTCGTTTTCACACCTAAGCCTTCCTTATTTTTGGTCTCCCTCTCCCCTGACTCTCAGTCTGAAGAAGGATCTCAACCTGAAATGTCACCTATTCCTTCTGTACAGAGATTCTGCCTGTCCTGCTGAGTTACTCCAGCATTTTATGTTTATCTGTCTATCTCCATGGATTTTGTTCCCATTGCTTCTACTAAATGGACACCTATAATAATGTGTTTACATTGGACATGCACATTCAAGCCTTGAGTGTTTTCCTTCAGTGGCCAGTAGACTGTTTACCTGTGATAGCTATTATTTGAAAATATGTTGCTGTGGTTGTTATCTGGACTATTCATTCTTTTTTCAGTGAACTGTCTATTTAACATAAAAAAAACATCTAGCCAGAAATGTTTAAATTATGCACATTGACATTGCCTAAAGTCAATTAGATGTTTGATGAATCTATCTCTTGGAATGATGAAAGCATTTATTTTATCTCTTGGCAGAAGTCTAGATATTTTCTATTTGTGGTTCATTTGATCAGCTTTTACTCATTGGTTTACTTTGATCTTGACACGTCTTTTTTTAGTCTTCCACTGTCGTCAGCGTGAATGATCTCAGCACTGAAGCACATACGTTTGAATTACTCTTTCTTTTAATAAAACAATGGAATGGGGTTAAGCGTTAAATTTTACTCAGAGTTATAAAACAAATTATATTAACTCTTAATGAGAGAATTATATCTATTGAAATAAAATACTGGAATAAGATAACTAAGAGCCTCATGAACAAGTTATTGGTCTTCAACATTTTCAGCCTGGTTGTTTGCTACCTCAGATTTTTGTTTGTTTATTCCACTGATTAAAATAATAATCCGGTTCCCTAATGCATGCTAAGTCCTCTGTCTAGAGGGCTTGTGATGTAATATCAAATTGGAACAACTGTGTACCTCCCATAGATCTGCAAATGAAGGCAACTAACATTTTTGAAGTGCATCACCCTCAGCTCCCCAATGTCCACATTGGATGCCTATGATTGATGTTGGAAGGCGTGGCACATATTTTTACTATTGTATTTTTCCATGATTGTTTAAAATGAACGTTTATTGGCACATCTCAGAGGGTAGCAGAGCATGTAGTATGGCATAATAATGATGGCAGTGGGAGCACCTCATTTTGTTTGGATGTTGGCAGCAAGAAGTCATGGTACTATTGAATTGAATTGAATACTTTATTGTTACATGTGAACAGTCACAGTGAGAATAGTCGCCACATAAAGGCCGCTGACAAAGTTACAAAGTATCCCGCGCCAGGTCCACCCATGTTCCACCAGGTCCACCACAGCGATTCCCCCACGCCGGGATAAAGACCACAAGGAGGAAGACTGTGATCAGCAAGAATCTAACAGCTAATTTTATAGCCCACTGTTGCCCTTACTAATTAATGCCCACTCTCCCCTGACTGGTATTAGCTCCCTTCAAAGGATATCAAATGGAACTTGGCTTTCTGTTTGGTTGTCAAATCTGAAATTAGTTCTGCAATTCAACAAGAGTGTCCTCATAAGGCCCAGCCATAGGAATTTGGTTATCCTCCAGTGCTTGCACTTGCCCAAGGAATTCTGGCTTGTGAAGATTTCCCCAAATTTCTCTTAGTGTCTTGTAACTTTTTTCCATTTGATTTTGGTTGCTGTGACAATGTGTATAATTTATTTTAAATGAATTCCTTGTATATTATGAAAAGTCTATTTGCTTGTCCCTAACACATCCTTATGTCATCTCCATTGAACTTAAACCTTATGCTGCTTTTAATCAGTCTTGATTTGATTGTATCAGATTTTTATTGTAGCTTTGGTAACAATACTTTCAATACTCTTTTCTCTTGCATGTTTTACAAGCATAATTATGTTCCAATTAACCTTTAAGCTTATTTGCATTACATCAAGGTCTGTTCAGTTGAAGCCCATTTTTTTCATATTGCCATCTTTTACAAACTGCTACATTAATATTTTAGCTGCTATGTTATTATAATTGTTGAATGTTGGATGTTCACAACACTGTTATGAATCTGTAGGTAACCTAACTTTAAAATGAATTAAATAACTTAGTCAATAAATATGGAATTATAAAGCTAGTATCATGGTCACCGTGAATCCATTGATTTTCATAGGAGAACCCCATTAATGTTTTTCAATATATGAAATTCGCCATCATCACTTGGTCCGACCTACAGGTGACCTCTGATAGATAGCAATGGACGAATTTTAACTGCCCTCTAAAATGCCATAAAGCCTTTCAGTTAAGGGATAATTGTAAATGGACAGTAAACACATGCTTTGCAATTGATGTATGATGTTCATGATGTATGAATTAATTTTAAAAAAATGACTGTATCTATCATTTATGTACTGTAAACTATACATAGTGATAAATACTAGCAAAGTTGTTTTGTTCAGATTTTCTTTCATTTTTCCTTTAGTGTCTGAAGTGCTCATGATTATGCCATTAACATATATTATCATTGACATTAGGGAATTAAACCACAAATACTTCTAAAAGCCAGTGTAGTATGAATGTGGTTTGCTGCATGCACTTGCTTCAAGCAATTATATTAATGTAATGGTTGTTAATACAGAAAATCAATATATCCTCTGAGATAATTTGCACCAAAATTGGTCTATTGGCACAAACAGCTGAGTTGTAAATCATAAAACGTGGTGTTTAAACTGTGCAAACATTCTAAAATAAGAAATGAATAAAGGGGATTCAAATAAGTTCCACAGAATGTGCTTTTTCAAAATAATGTTGTTCAAATCTTAAGCAATTATATTCTTGTCAATCATTTGTTTGGTGCTTGTAAAAGAAGACCACTGTCTCAAAACTATAGTAGAACAGGTGTGCATAGACAGCAGATGCCTTTAATGTTCAAATTTTTACTAATGTATTGATTTAAATGTGAATGGGGGATGAAGATTGCACAGTCAGCTATCTAGACAAAGAAGTAACTTCTGCCAGCTGCTTTCACAAGAGACAAAGAGTTTAAGGATAGATTTCCACTGTTTCGATGACATCCATCTTCGCTCACCCCATCACTTAGAAACATAGAAACATAGAAAATAGGTGCAGGTGTAGGCCATTCGGCCCTTCGAGCCTGCACCGCCATTCAATATGATCATGGCTGATCATGCAACTCAGTATCTTGTACCTGCCTTCTCTCCATATCCACTGATCCCTTTAGCCACAAGGGCCACATCTAACTCCCTCTTAAATATAGCCAATGAACTGGCCTCAACTACCTTCTGTGGCAGAGAATTCCAGAGATTAACCACTCTCTGTGTAAAAAATGATTTTCTCATCTCGGTCCTAAAAGACTTCCCCCTTATCCTTAAACTGTGACCCCTTATTCTGGACTTCCCCAACATCGGGAACAATCTTCCTGCATCTAGCCTGTCCAACCCCTTAAGAATTTTGTAAGTTTCTATAAGATCGCCCCTCAATCTTCTAAATTCCAGCGAGTACAAGCCGAGTCTATCCAGTCTTTCTTCATATGAAAGTCCTGACATCCCAGGAATCAGTCTGGTGAACCTTCTCTGTACTCCCTCTATGGCAAGAATGTCTTTCCTCAGATTAGGAGACCAAAACTATACGCAATACTCCAGGTGTGGTCTCACCAAGACCCTGTACAACTGCAGTAGAACCTCCCTGCTCTTATACTCAAATCCTTTTGCTATGAATGCTAACATACCATTCGCTTTCTTCACTGCCTGCTGCACCTGCATGCCTACTTTCAATGACTGGTGTACCATGACACCCAGGTCTCGTTGCATCTCCCCTTTTCCTAATCGGCCACCATTCAGATAATAGTCTACTTTCCTGTTTTTGCCACCAAAGTGGATAACCTCACATTTGTCCACATTATACTGCATCTGCCATGCATTTGCCCACTCACCCAACGTATCCAAGTCACCTTGCAGCCTCCTAGCATCCTCCTCACAGCTAACACTGCCCCCCAGCTTCGTGTCATCTGCAATCTAGGAGATGTTGCATTCAATTCCCTCATCCAGTTCATTAATATATATTGTAAAGAGCTGGGGTCCCAGCACTGAGCCTTGCGGTACCCCACTAGTCACTGCCTGCCATTCTGAAAAGGACCCGTTTACTCCTACTCTTTGCTTCCTGTCTGCCAGCCAGTTCTCTATCCACATCAATACTGAACCCCCAATACCGTGTGCTTTAAGTTTGCATACTAATCTCTTATGTGGGACCTTGTCAAAAGCCTTCTGAAAGTCCAGATATAACACATCCACTGGTTCTCCCTTATCCACTCTACTAGTTACATTATGTACTTATATCAGGACTCCCCACAATCTCTGACATTCCATTGAAAACAATCCAAGTCTGTCGACCCTCTTGGAAGGATATGGAAAATGTGGAGTTAGAAGGACTATGATGGAATTTCAATTCTAACTATATTCGTGCCCCTGTTTCTATCAAGAAGAAACATGTCTCCCATCTCTCTCCTCTTGTTATCAAAACTTTCAAGTGTAATTATTACTCCACAGCAGTTTAGTTTAGTTAATTTATTGTCATGTGTGCCGAGGTACAGTGAAAAGCATTTTGGCACGTTCTTATTGTGGAATATCCTGAAATAGTCTCTGAGCACCACACATACTGTCCCACAGACACAGAGTTTCAAGGTTAGATCGCATTGGATCAAGGGGGAACTAGTTAACTGGTTAACTATTGGCTTAATGGTGGGAAGCAGAAAGTGGTGGTAAAATATTTTTTTTCAGATTGGAAGCCTGTGACAAATTGTGTGCCTCAGGGATCAGTGCTGGGACCATTGTTGTTTATCATCTATATCAATAGTTTGGATGAGAATATATAAGGCATGATCTGTAAGTTCGCAGATGACATTAAAGTACGTGGTATCCTTGACAGTGAAGACAGTTATCAAGACAGCAGAACCTTGATCAGTTAAGCAAGTGGGTTACGGATGTTTAATATACATTAAGGATGAAGTGTTGCACTTTGGGAGGTCAAACCATGGCAGTACCTTCATAGTAAATGGCAGGGCCCTGGAGAATGTTGTTCATTAGAGGGATCTAGAACAGGAACGAGTTCATTCCAAGAGTTCTCCCGAGTTTGCCCTGATTCGAACTCGGAGATTTACGGTAATGGCCACTCGTTGGTACTCGGGGCTCTCATGGACATTTTTCTTCATGTTGAAAAATCTTCCCGAGTCTTCCCGTGCTTACCTGCCATTAGCGAGTCTTCCCGAGTACCTGCCATTAGCGCTAAGAGATGTCCCCGAGCTCCGACGTACCCGCTACATTCATTCTCCGTGCTTACCATGAGTTTGATTTTTTTTTAAACTCGGGAGAGCTCTTGGAATGAACTCACACCGTGGGACAGGGCTATAAGTTGAAATAGTAACTCCAGGGGCAAATATTTTCTATAGATGGCGGTGAGTATACGGACAAGCTGCCAGAAGAAGTAGTTGAAGCAGGTACAATAACAAAATTTAAAAGACATTTGGGCAAGTACATTAATAGGAGAGTATGGGTCAAATGAAAGCAAATGTTTCCATGTTGTATGTTCAATAGAACTACACACATGGTATCTACAGTATTACAAGGGGAAAAAAATAGATGACAGTGTCTTAAAGTAGAAACAACTCTTGAATGTTTAGGTAACAACTTTCTTATCAGCTCACAGGCATTCACTGTCAAAGAGAATGGAAATCAAAATTTAGTTATTCAACATTGCATTGCAATGAGATCGGTTTTGTGTAAGGCTGTGAGATTTGAATAACTAGCAAAGGAAGATCAAGTTATATAATGAAGACAAGGAAATATTTGATATGGAAGAGATTAGATCAACATGAAGCCTCTGAATTGAAAATACACCAGTATGTAAATGATCACTTTAGAGGAAGATGAAGTTTAACGTGAACTTGTTTGCAATGAAAGTAACTTTGCTGCAGAATGTTTGATTTCTTTAGGATTTCACACTCCTTTCAACTGCCCTTGAGATTTAAATATTGGTGCAAAATGATTGCGAGGGTGTGTAAGAGAACAATTAGCTGGTGGAGAGCTAGTGTCTCAGGTTCAACCCTGACCTTGGGTGCTGTCTATGTGGAATGTGCAGATTCTCTCTTGGGGTATCCTCAGGGATGCATGGAAATATCTGTGTGGATGCTTCGGTTTCCTTCCAAATTCAAATACTACAGGGCATAGCTTTAAGGTGAGAGGAGCAACGTTTATATGAGATGTGGGCGGCAATTTTGTTTACATGGATGGTGGTGAGTGCCTTGGAAACTCTGCCGGGGGTGATAGTGACAGGCAGCAGCATTTTTTTTATCTTTTGTATAGGCACATGGATATGCAGGGAATGGAGGGATGTGGATTATGTGCAGGCAGATAAGAGTTGATCTTGCCATAATGTTTGGCACAGACATTGTGGCCCAAAGGGCCTATTCCTGTGCTGTATGGTTCTATGTATTGCAAAGATGTGTTGGATGGAAGTACTATATATTACCCCTGGTGTGTAAGTGAGTGGTTGAATCAGGGTCAAGTTGTAGGGAAAGTGGGGAGAATAATATGGGATTAGACTCTATGGACCAAAGGGCCTTTTTCCATGCTGTATGAGTTTGTGTCAATAAACCAACACTATTTCATTGATTTAAAACCCAGCTAAATTGATGACCAGTGAAATGGCAAATTTAAACATTATGCTGCTTGTCATGGATTATGTAATGCATACTTGGGAGAATTAACAAAAGCCACTGTCATTTTAGCATATCTCTACCAAGAAGGGCACCAGTCACATCAAATAAAGGTTCCAATCTCTCTATAGTGAGTTGTTTAAAATAAATCTTCAAGAAGCTAATTATATACAAAGGATTCCTTTGACAAGTTAGTTTGAGGTTTTAAAAATGGTGCTCACAGACCAAAAGAGAAAGGTATAGGAAAATACAGGTACACTTCAATTAAGTGCCAATAATTAAATCATATAATGTAGAACAGCACAGCACAGGAATAGGCCCTGAAGCTGAACATGATACCATGAATTTAATCTTCTCTGTGTGCACATGATCCATACCCATCCATTCCCTGCATATCCATGTGCCTATCTGAAAGCCTCTTAAGCACCACTATCATATCTGCCTCCACCACCACCCTTGGCAGCGTATTCCAAGCACCCACCACTAACAGTGTAAAAAGGAATTGTCCCTCGCATCTCACCTTAAATTTATGCCCTCAAGTCCTTGACATTTCCACCCTGGGATAATGCTCATTACTCTAATCTATCTATGCTTTTATTTTGTATGGGCGGCACGGTGGCGCAGCGGTAGAGTTGCTGCCTTGCAGCTCTTGCAGTGCCAGAGACCCGGGTTCGATCCTGACTACGGGTGCTGTCTGTACGGAGTTTGTACGTTCTCCTCGTGACCGTGTGGGTTTTCTGGGAGATCTTCGGTTTCCTCCCACACTCCAAAGACTTACAGGTTTGTAGGTTTATTGGCTTGTTTAAAGTGTAAATTGCCCCTAGTGTGTGTAGGATAGTGTTAATGTACGAGGGTCGCTGGTCGGCGAGGGCCTGGTTGGCCGAAGGGCCTGTTTCCACTGTAAACTAAACTAAACTGTAAACTAAACTAAACTGATGATACAATTCAGTTTAGTTTAATTTAGTTCAGAGATACAGCGCGGAAACAGGCCCTTCGGCCCACCGGGTCTGCGCCGACCAGCGACCCTCGCACATTAACACTTTCCAACACACACTAGGGACACAATTTCACACATACACCAAGCCAATTAACCTACATACCTGTACGTCTTTGTAGTGTGCTCATTAAACAAACTGGGGTGGAATTGGACCATCTCAGTCTCCCTGACAGAGTTGCCTGCACACACTTCCCTTGAACCTTTATTTAACTGCTGGGGGCGAGGCCCTCAGCATCCATGACTCTACTAATGTGGCCTAAGGACCTGTTGAAGTCAGTGGATTGAAGAGGTCTTGCCCCCAAAACATTGACAGCCAACTTTGACAGATAATGTTATCCCACTTTTTAAGAAAGGCGGGAGAGAGAAAACAGGGAATTTTACTTCGGAGTCACGTGAGTGACTACGTGAAGAAGACCCATCAGGGCGCAAGCGCGTCATTACGTCTGACGCATTGGCGCGAATGGCAGCAGGAAGAGGAGCTCCTCCTGCAGGTGAGTAGTTTAGAAGCTCCACCAAAGTCGGGGAGACTTTGGAGGAGTTAGTAAAAAGAGAAAATTGTTGCTGTGTTTTGTCCCCACGATACAGGAACAAGGGAAAAATCAACAAGGTGCAGGCGGGCTATGGACAAGGGGAGAGAGAGCTGCGGGAGCGCTGTCTCTGAAAGGCAGCCTGTCACCTCTGGGGAATCGCAAGCCGGTAGCGGTGAGGCGACAGACTTGGTACTCCCAAGTGCCCAGCCGGGTACACAGCCAACGCCAGTCAGGCGGAAGGCAAAAGCCAAGTCTGTCAGGCCCATTGACTCCGCAGAGTCGGGCCAGGAGAGTCCCGTCCAGCACAGGATACCGTGCCCCAGCGGTTATCCAAAAGGAGCAGCTCATACAGGGGCTGCTCCTAAAAGCCACACTCCAGGAGGAGTTGTGTGGGCGGGAGGCCGTGGGGAAGGCTCCGCCGGCAGTGCCTGGTAGAGGCCTGCTTGAAAGCACCCTCTTTCAAGACGTTAGTGCAGAAGGGCAGATAAGCTCTGACCCTGATTCCGACGACGACTTCCAAAGGTAGGGCAGGCAGCTGCCAGAGCTGACACCGTGTGCAGCACGGTTTGCCATGTCGTCAGAAGCTGGTGAGTCTCTGGGTGAGGAACCCGCCACCAGCATAAATTACCTAGTCTCACATCAGCTACAGGAGCTGACAATGGATGAGACAGTAAGGAAGCATGAAACCCCAATCAACTGTGGCCTGTTGAAAGTTCCTGTTGTGAACAGGATGATTTGGGGCAAGATGGGCATACAAATGAGAGGCCAGGAGGTGAAGCTCCAGCATATTTTAAAGTTGCTAGCATCTGGCATAACTACCTTTGCCAGGATGGTGGATGGAGAGGACATGACAAAATTACAACAAGAGGTGCTGGCGCTATTGTGGAGTGCCCACTTTGAGATCAACTGCCTCCGCAAAACTGCAATTAGACCAACCATCAATCCTAAATATGCTTCACTCTGCCAGCCTGGCACAGTGCAACCGGCAAATCTACTGTTTGGCGAGGATTTCGCAAAGCAGGTGAAGGAGCTGGAGGACGAGGCCAAGACGGTGGGCTTGACTAAGCAGCCAGCAGCCACTTATCCACCGAAGCGGAAGTATCCCTATAAGCGAGGAGACTGGTCCGGGCAAGGGACGAGTCGAGCTACGATGCAGCGCAGTTGGCGTTCGGCTGTAGTAGCGCCAGGGAAGGTGGGATATCCAGCTCGAGGCCGGGGAAGAATGCCAGGTGGTAAGGAGGTAAGTGGGTCTGGTTCTCATGTAGACAGACCTAATGTGATACAATTAAAAGTTGGAATTACATCTGTTCTTAGAGGAATCAAAACAAATTACCTCAGATATGTTTATACTGAAGGTTATTGAAGGGTTTCGAATAGAGCTTAATGCAAATTCTGATTTACCCATGCAACATGTTCCAAAAAGGAGTTTGACTTCAGTATCACTGAACAATTGGAAGTTCAGGTGGAACTTGCAAGCTTATGTAATAAAGGTGTAATTGCTAAGGCAGTTTACCAAAGCCAACAGTTTGTGTCCAATATCTTTCCCAGACCAAAAAAGGATGGGGGATGCAGAATTATACTGGACCTGAATAGTCTTAACCCTTTTGTATGGTATAGACATTTTAAGATGGAAATGTTTGTGACGGCTAAGCAACTTGTTTCCAGAGGATGCTATATGGCAACTATAGATCTTAAAGATGCGGATTATTCAGTGTCTGTTCATTTGCAGGATAGAAGATATTTAAAATTCAGCTGGATGGGGCAATTATGGCAATACAATGCACTGCCTAATGGTTTGTCTTCAGCTCCTAGAGTGATTACAAAGTTGTTAAAACCTATTCTAGGCATGATGAGAAGTCAAGGGCATGTGCTCATGGCTTAACTAGATAATATCTTGATTGTAGGACAATCATAGGAAACAGCTGAAGCATCAGTGGCAGTTGTTAAAACCACTTTTCAAAGATGGGGCTTCATAACCCATCCAGAGAAATCTAAATTAACACCTGTGACAAAAATTGACTATTTGGGTTTCACAATGGACTCAATCAACATGATTGTGACCTTGCCGAGGCAAAAAAGGGTAGAGCTAATTGAGAGCTGTATCAAGTTAATTGCTGACACACAGCCTTCAATTAGCCAGGTGGCGAGTCTGCTTGGGAAATTGGTGGCAGCATTTCCAGCAGTTCAATAGTGGCCACTTTATTATCAACAATTACAAAGGTCAAAGGAACAAGCACTGACGATACATTTGGGACATTATAATAGGCCTATGCTTCTATCAGTAGAGTCTGTTGCTGATGTACAATGGTGGATTCAGCATGTGTCCACTAGTTGTTCCAAAGTGTTATTGGACCAAGCTTCCATGATTTTGCAGACAGATGTCAGTGCACTTGGGTGGGTTGCTACTGATATGAGATCCAGCTGTGGAGGCAGATGGACATTGCTTCTGCAAACATGGGGAATTAACCACTTAGAGCTTTTAGGAGTATTTTATGGACTCAAGGCTTATTGCACTAACAAAACTAGCTTGCATGTGCAGTGCCAAATAGACAACACTACAGCAGTTGCTTATATTAATCACATGGGTGGAATCAAATCGTTATCATGTGACAGGTTGGCAAATCAAATTTGGACCTGGTGTATGGATAGAGATATTTGGATTTCAGCTATCTATCTGCCAGGGAAACTTAATGTAGTAGCAGATGCCAGGTCACGAAAATTCCGTGATAATACAGAGTGGATGTTGAACCAGGATGTGTTCAAGAACATTGTACTTCTATATGGAATGCCAGATATCGATTTGTTTGCATCCAGGCTTAACCACCAGCAGCCAAAATATGTTTCATGGGAACCAGATCCAGGGGCACTGGCAATTGATGCTTTTGCACTAAATTGGGATGATATGTTTGTGTACATTTTCCCACCATTCTGCCTCATAGGTCGGTGTTTGCAAAAAAAAAAAAAATCAAGCAGGATGCAGCTTCAGGGGTTTTGGTGATACCAAATTGGTTCCCTTTGATGTTACAGATAGCGATCCAACCTCCTTTGCTGATTCCAAAGAGTAGGAATTTGCTGGAGCATCTGGTAACGCTTGAAGTTCATCTGTTATCTGATCGTATTGATCTGTTAATTTGCAGGTTTTAAGAAGGCCTTACATGGGTCGAGGACTTTCTAGGTGAACGGTGTATATGCTCACTGCAGCCTGGAGAAAGAGTACTCAACAGCAGTATATGACTTATGTAAAAAAATGGGAACAATATTGTGTTGGAAAGAATATTCAATATGATACTGTAGTTATTGAAAATGTGTTAGAGTTTTTATCCACACTTTATTATGATGAGGGTCTTAGCTATAGTGCTATCAATACAGCTAGAAGTGCTTTGTCCGCATATCTTGTAATAGGTACAACGACACAAAGGATAGGTTCTCACCCTCTCATATCTAGGTTGATGATAGGAATCTTTAATTCCAAACCGCCTAAGCCTAGGTATATGGTTATCTGGGATGTAAGTGTTGTTCTTAACATGCTTCGTCATTGGGTCCCTGTCACGTCTATGACTTTGTCAAAATTAACCATGAAAGTTGGCTATGTTAATGGCATTGGTTTCAGCACAGAGAGTGCAGACCTTGCAAAAACTTCAGTTAGATAGAATGGAAGTGACTACAGAGAATGTTATGTTTTATATTTATGATCTGCTCAAACAAAGCAGGCCAGGTGTGACAGGATTTAAGATTGTGTTCTCAGCATATCCTACAGATCCATGTTTATGTGTAAGGACACATTGGATACATTACATTGAAGGGCTTTAAGACATGAAGAAACAGGATTATTTGTCAGTTACAAGAAGCCACATAAAAGAGTGGCAGTTCAGACTATCTCAAGGTGGGTAAAGCAAGTGTTGGTTCAGGCAGGAATTAACACTGATGTGTTTACATCTCATTCCACTAGGGCAGCAGCAACATCGGCGGCCAGGGCGATGGACGTTCCCATCGACCATATATTAAAAGCCGCAGGGTGGCAAAATGAACTTGTGTTTCAGCAATACTACCACCGGCCGATTGCTGATGGAGGGCTGTTTGCCAACTCAATATTGACTGCTGTTGCTATTGTTTAAATTCTGTTTTCAATGCTGTTTAATTCTGTTTCGTTAGTTGCCCTAAATTAAGAGGGTTTATTATTTGTTTTATGACCAAAAATATTACTGTTTTTTTTGCATGATATTCAGTGTTATGTTTACAGCATTATTGATTATACTCAGAGTCAATCGATGCAGTGAGAAGCCGGGATTTTGATCTGCGGCATAAAATCACAGAGCTTTGAAATCTTCACGTAGTCACTCACGTGACTCCGAAGTAAAATAGTAAGATTAAACGAGAACTTACCAGTTTGAAGTTTGATCTTTATTTTATGAGGAGTTACGTTGGTGATTACGTGCCCACCACGCCCAACCCTCTCTCATAGAAAAAAGGTCGTAATGGTAGTTCTCATGTTCCTCATCTTAATATGTTACTTCAATTATTGTGTTGTCTGTGATTTCATACCGCTGCTTTGAAGATTGACGCGCATGCGTAATCACCAACGTAACTCCTCATAAAATAAAGATCAAACTTCAAACTGGTAAGTTCTCGTTTAATCTTACTATTATAGACCAGTTAGCCTGACATCGGTGGTGGGGAAGATGCTGGAGTCAATTATAAAAGATGAGATAGCCGAACATTTGGATAGCAGTAACAGGATCGGTCCGAGTCAGCATGGATTTACGAAGGGGAAATCATGCTTGACTAATCTTCTGGAATTTTTTGAAGATGTAACTAGGAAAATGGACAAGGGAGAGCCAGTGGATGTAGTGTACCTGGACTTTCAGAAAGCATTTGATAAAGTCCCACATAGGAGATTAGTGGGCAAAATTAGGGCACATGGTATTGGGGGTAGAGTGCTGACATGGATAGAGAAGTGCATCAGTCTGAAGAAGGGTTTCGACCTGAAACGTTGCCCATTTCCTTCGCTCCATAGATGCTGCTGCACCCGCTGAGTTTCTCCAGCACTTTTGTCTACCTTCGATTTTCCTGCATCTGCAGTTCCTTCTTAAACACATGGATAGAGAAGTGATTGGCAAACAGGAAACAAAGAGTAGGGATTAACGGGTCCCTTTCAGAATGGCAGGCAGTGACTAGTCGGGTACCACAAGGCTCGGTGCTGGGACTGCAGCTATTTACAATATACATCAATGATTTGGATGAAGGGATGCAAAGTTTTTTTTTTGTTTTTTTAAAAAATTTATTAGAAGCAAGTGTACAAAAATATAACCAGCGGCATATGACATAATATAGTTATTGTACAGCTTTAATTTTGATATTTAGCTATAGTTAAGAGAAAAGAAGAGAGAAAAAGCAAGAGAGAGAAAAAGTGGAATGTGCAATGATAGAACCCCTAGACTACCAACGTAGTGTAGCGAAAGAATGAGTAAGTAAAAGAAATAAGGAAGACGTAGAGAAATAAAAAGACAAAAACAGAAAGAAAAACAAAAGGTGATGATATACCTGCTTCGTATCCCTCCCCACCCATCACCCAACCCGTAATTAGATTTAACTCCAGAATTGTGTTGCACCATACTATCCTTGTAATGAATCAATGAATGGTGTCCATGTCTTCGATAAATGCTCTGGTTTTTCTGCTAAGACAAGTCTAATATTTTCAAGATGTAGCGTCTCAGACATGTTTGTAATCCACATTTTAAGAGTAGGGACAGATGTATGTTTCCAAAATCTGAGTATTAGTTTTTTTGCCGTTATCAGGCCATAATTGAGGAAACATCTTTGAAATATTGATAGCTCAGGGCAGGCTTCTGACGTTCCTAGAATAACCAATTCCGTGTCGGGGTCCAATTTTGTTTTTAGTGTTTTTGAGAGAATTTCAAAAATTCCTTTCCAAAAATTATGTAATTTTATTCAAGAGGTGAAGGAATGTATTATAGTTGCTTCTTGAAGGAGACATTTGTCACAAATAGGGGATACATTTGGAAAGATCTTATTCAGTTTAGACTTTGAATAGTAGAGTCTGTGCAGTATTTTATATTGAATTAACGTATGTCTAACATTAATCGGACATTTGTGTATATATAAAAGGTTTTCTTCCCATCTGTCTTTTAGAATTTTTAGGCCTAGTTCCTCTTCCCAGTCTCTTCTAATTGCTTCTGACGATGGGATTTCTATATTTAGAAGGGTGTTATACAAATATGATGTTAAGTTGTTTGACTCTGAATTTCTATTTATACATTCGTCTAGTATATCTGGCAGCAGAGTTTGGTAGTCATGGGTATATGTTTTCAGATAGTCTCGAATTTGAAGATATCTGAAATATTGATTACCTTTCAGGTGATATTTTTTACTGTAATTTTTTTAATGAGAGCAGAGTTCCCATCTCGTAAAGATCTCCAAGTTTTTTGATTCCTAGTCTTTCCCAATATGTAAACGTTTTATCTATAATAGATGGCGAACAAAGGGTTATTGGCTATTGGTGAAAGAAGAGATAAATTTCTTAGTTTAAAAGTTGATTTTACTTGTCTCCAGATTCGTAGAGTGCTGTGAATAATCGGATTTTTTATCATTATAGTGTGTTCTTCAAATTTGTTGGAGAGAGAAGAATCGCGTCTATATTAAAAGGCGAGCAATCCTCTCTCTCTCCATTATTAACCAGTCTCCCTGTTGGCCTGAATTGTCCAGTCAGTAGATTACATTTTTAATATTTGTTGCCCAGTAATAGTATAAGAAGGTGGGGAGAGCCAATCCACACGTTTCTATGGGTTTACATAGATGCCGTTTATGAATTCTATGTGTTTTATAATCCCAAATAAAGTTTGTAATCAGAGAATCAAGTTTTTGAAAAAATATTTAGGATGATATATCGGTATTGATTGGAATAAATACAGGATTTGTGGGAGGAAGATCATCTTTGTTGCATTTATTCTGCCTATTAGAGACATCGGGAGTGTTTTCCAGAATTGAATAAGAGCGTTTAATTTAGTAACTAAAGGCAGGAAGTTTGCGTTGAAAAGAGAGGTATATTTTCTGGTTACCTGAACACCCAGATATTTGAATTTTTCCGTTGCAATTCTGAAAGGGAATTTTAGAACGTGTGTAGGCTCTTCAGGTTTTATTGACATAATTTCACTTTTGTTCCAGTTTATTCTATATCCTGAAAAGGAGCCGAATTCCTCCTTAAGATTTAATATATTTGGAATACTGGGGGATGCAAAGTAACATTAGCAAATTTGCAGATGACACAAAGCTGGGTGGCAGTGTGAACTCTGAGGAGGATGCTATGAGAATGCAGGGAGACCTGGACAGGTTGGGGGAGTGGGCAGATGCATGGCAGATGAAGTTTAATGTGGATAAATGTGAGGTTATCCACTTTGGTAGCAAAAACAGGAAGGCAGATTACTATCTAAATGGCGTCAAGTTGGGAAAAGGGAAAGTACAATGGGATCTGGGGGTCCTTGTACATCAGTCTATGAAAGTAAGCATACAGGTACAGCAGGCAATGAAGAAAGCGAATGGCATGTTGGCCTTTATAACAAGAGGAATCGAATATAGGAGCAAACAGGTCCTTCTGCAGTTGTACAGAGCCCTAGTGAGACCACACCTGGAGTATTGTGTGCAGTTTTGGTCCCCTAATTTGAGGAAGGACATTCTTGCTATTGAGGGAGTGCAGCGTAGGTTTACAAGGTTAATTCCTGGGATGGCGAGACTGTTATATGCTGAGAGAATGGAGCAGCTGGGCTTGTACACTCTGGAGTTTAGAAGGATGAGAGGGCATCTCATTGAAACATATCAGATTGTTAAGGGCTTGGACAAGCTAGAGGCAGGAAACATGTTCCCGATGGTGGGGGAGTCCAGAACCAGGGGCCACAATTTAAGAATAAGGAGTAAGCCATTGAGAACAGAGAAGAGGAAACATTTTTTCTCACAGAGAGGGGTGAGTGTGGAATTCTCTGCCTCAGAGGGCAGGGGAGGCAGGTTCTCTGGATGCTTTCAAGAGAGCTAGATAGGGCTGTTAAAAATAGCGGAATCAGGGGATATGGGGAGAAGGCAGGAACGGGGTACTGATTGGGGATGATCAGCCATGATCACATTGAATGGCAGTGATGGTTCAAAGGGCCGAATGGCCTACTCCTGCACCTATTGTCTATTGTCTCTAGTCTATTGTCAACAATGCTTCGTGCTTACATTTGCCAAGTCTAGGGGTGACAGTTCAAAATTAATCTGATATTTGTTTGTTGATGGAACAGGACATCCTCTGGTTAAATTAGCCAGTGATTTATAATGGGAAGCAAGGAAATGGCAGAACAGGTAAATGAGTACTTTGGTTCTGTCTTCACTGAGGAAGACACAAACAATCTCCCCGAAATACTAGGGTACCGAGGATCTAGTGGGAGGGAGGAACTGAGGGGAATCCACATTAGTCAGAAAATGGTGTTAGGTAAACAGGAGGGACTGAAGGCAAATAAATCCCCAGGGCCTAATGGTCTGCATTCCAGAGTACTCAAGGGGGTGGCCTTAGAAATTGTGGATGCATTGGTGATCATTTTCCAATGTTCTCTCGATTGGATCAGTTCCTGTGGACTGGAGAGTAGCCAATGTAACCCTACTTTTTAAGAAAGGAGGTTGAGAGAAAATGGGGAATTTTACTTCGGAGTCACGTGAGTGACTACGTGAAGAAGAACCCGTCCAGCCACACACGCGTCATATTTTCAGACACATAGCGTTGCGACCGTGTGTGGAGGAGCCAAGCTCCTCCAAGCAGTGAGCAAAGTAAAAGCCTGAAGGTAAGTGCTTTCACTTTCGCTTCCAGGTCGCCTTTCTCATCAGACTTGTTTGTGGAGCTCCACGCAAGTTATTATGGAGAGAGGGCGTAGAGGGAGAAGACGTACCGCAGGTAAACCTCAAGAATCTGAGGGTAGCGGGCGTCCGTTAGAGGAGTCAGTGGCAGCGAGGCCATCAACTCCCGATACGGTCGAAAGTACCGTTGCAGCGCCATTGGGGCGCAAGGCTAGGCAAAAGTCCGTGCGACCAGTAGACTCCGATGAGTCAGACCCGGAGGTGGACCCTCCTCAGTCAGAGGTTATGGCTGCTAGGGTCGCAAGTTTAGAGTTCCTTATGGGGAAAATGATTTATCAAGAACCTCCTCAGGAGGAATATAGTCCGCGTTGGCCTATGAGAGAGACAGCGCAGGGAGTGCCTTGGATGGGACAGGCACAGCGTTGGCCTACAGGAGAGCCATCAGAAATGTCTGCGAAAAGACAATTAAATAGGTTGGCCTACACGAGAGCCAGTGCCAGAAATGCCGGAAAAAAGGCAGTATATGTGTTGGCCTACAGGAGTGCCAGCGCCAACAATGTCAGGAGAAAGACAGTATAAGCATTGGCCTAGAGGTGTGCCAGCACCAGCAGCACCTGAAACAGGGCTGCCTATGCGTGGGCCTACTGGAGAGCCCGCGCAGCCGGAATCTGGTAAAGAATTTACTACGCGGCCTATGGAAGAGCCAGTGCTAGAATTACCTGAAACAGGGATGCCAGAACTTTCCCATCAGAAGGAGGAACATCAAGATTCAAATGATGAATCATATGAGGACCAGAGCCCAATAACAGAGCCTAAAATACCAGGTCTGGCACAAAAGTTTGCTGTTCCCAGATTAACAGGGGAACCTATAGGAGAGGAATTAGCAATGACTATAAATTACTTGCTCTCCCATCAGCTCCAGGAATTAACCATGGATGAGACTGTTAAAAAAAAAAACCCCTCAGAATTGTGCACTGTTTGCAGTCCCAGCGGTGAATAATGTAATATGGGGCTATTTGGGCATTGGATTACGCTCACAAGAATTAAAGTTACAACGAGTGTTGAGATTGCTGGGGTCAGGCATTACGGCTTTCGCCAGAGGGTTGGATGAAGAGCATGTATCTGCTTCACAACAAGATGCCTTAGCACTTATGTGTAGTGCGCACTTTGAAATAAACTGTATTCGTAAGAGTGCCATAAGACCTAATATTCATCCTAAGTTTGCAGGGCTCTGTAAACCATCTAATATCCAACTGCCTAATCTGCTTTTTGGAGAGAATCTAGCAAAAAGGGTAAATGACCTGAATGAAGAGGCAAAAACTGTGGGAATGATGAAACCACCAATGCTGAGCAGATCAATTCGGTCAGTATCCCTACCGACAGATGTCTGGTGCTGGAGAAGGAACAAGTCGATCGTTCCCATATACGCGTTTTCATACTGGTCCTGGGATGCGTGGAGGTTACCTACTAAGAATAGGGGACAACATTTGCCATCGGCAAACCCCAAGGTAGGTGGGTCTGGTCCCGTAAGAGACATAGCATATGTTTTACACTCACAAGTGGGAGGAAGATTACAATTCTTCCTAAAAGAATGGCAACAAATAACAAATGATTCGTTTATACTGTGCAGTATTGTGGGATTTAGAATTGAATTATATCCACATTTTAATCCTCCTACTCAGCATATTTCAAGCCGGTCACGTATTTTCTCAAACGAAGAGAATATGCAGATTCAGGCAGAATTGAAAATATTATGCAAAAAAGGTGTAATAGAAAAGTCAGTAGAACAACACCATCAGTTTGTGTCACGTATTTTTTCTAGACCAAAAAAGGATGGTGGATGTAGAATCATTCTGGATCTGACAAGTCTTAACTCTTTCATACAATATAAACATTTAAAAATGGAGACATTTACAAATGCCATTCAGCTTGTCACAAGAAAATGCTATAAGGCAAGTATAGATCTGCAAGATGCATATTATTCTGTGGCAGTGCATGGTAATGATCGGAGATATCAAAATTTAGATGGATGCGTCAATTGTGGCAATTTAAAGCATTGCCTAATGGTTTAACTTCAGCTCCAAGATTATTTACAAAATTACTCAAACCAATTTTAGCACTACTAAGAGCTGAGGGCCATGTACTAATGGCTTATTTGGATGATATTCTGATTGTGGGAGACACTTTGGCTACAGCAGAAGCATCAGTGTCAAGTTAAGCTCATTTTCGAGAAAATGGGATTCATTATTCACCCACAGAAATCGAAGATGTTACCAAGCACAAAAATGGATTACCTGGTGTAAAGAATCTATAACGAGGCATCGTTACTTTACTATCTTTATTCATACTGGAGCATTACATATTGCACTAGCTGTACGTGGTCTGTCACCGGAACTAGAGGGCGATCTGTGGGTGGGGAGGTTGTAGTTATACTTGTGATATGGGGAGTGGTTAGTAGGTATGAGGTCACTATGTTAAAGGCACATGCATATATCATCTACATCCTTCCCCTTCGAATCGACAGGTAAATACAATGGTGACAGGGCGACCACGGCTCATGCGCTAGGATGGTTAAACAAAATCGCCATAGCGGACAGGCGGTTTGACAAGACGTCCCGACCGGGTTCGCGTCTCACCATCCTCCCTTCCGGCAGGAGGAAGAGGCACCGATGGGGACAGACGAACCTGAAAGGGGGAAACGGGAGGAGACGGAGGAGACCGCGGCACCAAACCCGGAGGTGATGCGGGATCAGGAGCGGGCTGAGCGCGGGCAGGCGAGCGAGGACTAGTCGGAGCAGGGTGGGACGGAAGGAGTTGAGGAGGTGCAGAACGTTGCATGTTAGGAAGGACGGGCAGATCAACGCCCGGACGCGAAGCCGGCAGTGGGGGAGCAAAGGGATCCGCGGCAGGAGGACGCGGCTCGTTGACGAGCCGAAGGTGCTGGCGGGACCGTCGGTAAATGGCTCCCGCATGGTCGACGAGATAAGACCTGGGCGACCCCGCAGAGCCGACGACGGTGGCGAGCTTGGAGTGACCGGAAGTGGTCTGCATACGGAGAACTTGACCGGGGAAGAGGCGCGGCAGCGGGTGGCAGGACCTGTCATGGGAACGCTTTTGGACATTGTGCCTGAAGGCAATGCGTTTCTGAACCGCCGCAGGTGGGAGGACGGAGGGTATGAGGGAGCGCTGGGCCACAGGGAGCGGGAGCCTGGTAGCGCGAGACATGAGCCGCTGAGCAGGGGAACCCATGGCAGAGTCGCGGGAAATGTTGCGGAGGTTGAGGAGGGCCAGATGGAAGTCGGAGTTAATGCCACCACACTGTTCCAGCAGGTGCTTCGCGCTGCGGACGGCACGCTCGGCCAGACCGTTGCTTTGCGGGTACTCCGGGCTGCTGGTGAAATGGCGGAAGTTCCATCTAGAAGCGAACGCTTTAAACTCGGAGCTCGTGAACTGGCTGCCATTGTCCGACTGCAGGCTTGCCGGGGGGCCAAAAGTGCCACAATGAGGGTACAACCTGTTGATGATGGCCGAAGAGGTTAGGGAGTGCAGCCGGTCGACCACAAACCAGCTGGAGTAGGAGTCAACGAGAACCAGGAAGTGTTTGCCTCGCCACTCGAAAATGTCGGCGGCAAGCGCCACCCAGGGCAGTTCGGGCGCGGGCTGCTGCAGAAGCGGCTGACGCTGCTGGTGGGGGGCGAGGCTGTTGCAGGTGGAACATGAGGAGACCCTCTCCCGGATGTATTTGGCCATATCCGGCCAATAGAACTGGCTCCTGGCGAGAGACACGGTGGCTTCGGCCCCAGGATGACCGCGGTGAGCGACTTGAAAATAGTGGTCGTGCAGCGCCGCGGGCACGACCACCTTGTGACCCTTCACCACCACGCCGTCGTGTAGTACGAGCTCATCACGGACCAGGAAGTAGGGCACAGTACCAGCCGGCAGTGCGGAACGACGGTCGGGCCAGCCCCGCTGGATGACGGCAGACAGCTGTTGCAGGGCAGGATCATTGGTAGTGTGTTCAACCAGGGACTTCATCTGCTGTGAATGGACGATGTCCATTTGGAGCACCAATAGATCAGACATCTCATATGGGTGGCGAACGGTGGACGTCAGCGGGGCGCGAGACAACGTGTCGGCCACGAACATGTCCTTGCCCTTACGATAAACCACCTTGAACGTGAAGCGCTGGAGCTGCAGCATCATGCGCTGTAGGCGTGATGAGGCCACATGGATCGACTTGTTGAGGATGGTGACAAGTGGCTGATGGTCAGTTTCAATGGTGAAAGTGTTGCCCACGATGTAGTCTCTGAATTTGGAGCAGGCAAACACCACGGCCAGTAGCTCCTTCTCAATTTGCGCGTAGTGCTGTTCGGTGACGGTCATGGTGCGGGATGCGAAGGAGACAGGCAACTGTAGGCCGTCATGGACCTGGAGACAGGCGGCACCAAGTCCGAACTGAGAGGCGTCGCAGGTGAGGACAATGGGACGCTGCAGGTCAAAAAACTTGAGTGTGGGGGTACTGATTAGCTTGGATTTAAGGATGTCGAATGCTTTCTGATGGTGGGGGAACCAAGCCCAGGACGTGTCCTTTTTTATCAAATCCCTCAGGGGAGCGCTGAGCTCGCTGAGGTCGGGGATGAACTTCCCCAGGTAGTTTACCAAGCCCAGGAAGCGTTGCAGACTTGCCACATTAGTAGGAGGAGGCATCCCTGAAATGGCAGCCGTTTTTTGCGGGTCTGGCTTTAACCCCTCGGCGGTGAATACATGTCCAACACAGGTGACCTCCGGGACGCGGAATTGGCACTTCTTGGGGTTCAGTTTCAAGTTGATTTGCCGGGCCCGGTCCAGGACCTGGCGGAGGTTGACATCGTGTTCGGCAACGTCCTTACCGTAAACGAGGATGTCGTCAACAATGATGGCGCATGGTAGACCTAAAAACAACTGCTCCATTGTCCGCTGAAATACCTCGCTGGCAGAGTTGATTCCGAATGGCATTCGGAGGAACCGAAACCTTCCGTAGGGGGTGGCGAAAGTTGTCAAAATGGACGACTGCTCGTCCAGTGGTATCTGCCAGAAGGAGCTTTTGGCATCGAGGACAGAAAAAACCGTTGCCGGACCAACCTGTGCAGCGACTTCTTCTACCGTTCTCATGGGGTAGTGCGGGCGTCTAATGGCCAGGTTGAGGTCTTTGGGGTTGATGCAGATGCGTATCTCGCTCATGTCCTTTTTCGCAGCAACAACCATGGAAGAGACCCACCTGGTGGGCTCGATGACCGCCTTTAGGATGCCCATTTGTACCATACTGTGTAGTGTCGACTCCACTCTGTCCTTCATGGCGAAGGCGACACGGTGAGGAGCATTGACCACTGGATCGATCTTACGGTCCACTGCAATCTTGTAGCTGCAGGGTAGTTTGCCTAGCTCATCATCAAAGCGGTCGGGATAATCGGCCAGCGGGTCCATGAGGGCCTGCACCTGGTGGATGTCACGGTGGAAGGATACCAGTCCCATTTCCTGGCATGCCCGGATACCCAGCAGGGGAATGCATTTTTGATCGAGGAGATAGAAGGTGAGGGGCCGAGAGGTCTCTAGTATCTTACAGCGTAGCGTGGCCTTGCCCACAGGAGTAAGAATCTCCCCCCCGTAGGCATGCAAGGTTGAGTTCTGAGAAAAAATCTGCTCATTAGTCCTTATCTGTTTGAAGAGAGATGTTGACATTACGTTCGCAACTGCCCCCATCTCAATCTTAGCAGTGAAGGTCGAGTTGTTCACAGTGACTCGCACAGAAGGGTCCGTTATCATAGCAGGTGCGCCCAACACAGTATACAAGCTGTTCTCCCCCTGAGAGGAGTCGGATGCAGAAACAGACTGTTCATCGAAATAGCACTGGGAGCTGAGCTCACTATCAGTTTGTAGAAGTTGTTTAAATTTCCCCTCGGAGCAGCGACAGGCTTCCCACGGGAGCGACAGGCCGCAGCAAAATGGTTCAATTTCTTGCAGACATTACACGTTTTACCCAAGGCAGGGCACACATTGTATTGATGAGTGGTGAAGTTGCAATTAGGGCACCTTTGCCGGGTACCTCCCCCGGGAGCAGTACCGAACCCCGGGGCACGTCCCCCTCGAGCAGCGAGCGACCCCGGGGGCCGCGACCGGGGCGTGTTCATCAGATGACTGGGAGTGCTGGCAAAGTTGATCGCCTGTTCAGCCGGTGACACCGCCAAGGTGACAGCTTCAGCTAAGCGAGTGGCGTGCATCGCATCGTTAAAAGTCAGATCCGGCTTGCGCAGAAGTTCGGCCCTGAGCTTATCATCGCGGAGACCGTAAACTAGAAGGTCCCTGATAATCTCCTCGGGGGTCAACGTGTGGAGGCGGCAGCGCCTGGCCAGGTGCCGCAGCGCAGAGACATAGTTCTCAGCGGATTCCCCAGGGAGCTGACGCCGCGCGAACAGTTTAAAACGTTCTAAGATGCAGTTTGTTGGAATATCACAAATAGCATTAAACTTAGCCACCAGACATACCGGGTCCCGAGCTGATTCTCCGGCAGCGTAGACGAAGAAGTCAGAGCGAGTCAGGGCCTCAGGACCAGCCAAGTTGAGAAGCAGAGAGGCTTTGAGATCAGCGGTGGCGGCAGGATGAGCGATCGTGACATAGTGTTCAAAGTCACGTTTGAATACGTCCCATCGAAGGGCGATGTCTAAATCGAAAACGAGCACATCAGGCTTACGGGCAGAAGAGGCCATAACAAAGAAATGGGAGGGCGGGGGAAACAAAAAAACTGGGACAAAATTAAATGATAAACCGATAGACAGGAGGCGCAAGGTAAGTGGTTTGACACCATGTAAAGAATCTATAACGAGGCATCGTTACTTTACTATCTTTATTCATACTGGAGCATTACATATTGCACTAGCTGTACGTGGTCTGTCACCGGAACTAGAGGGTGATCTGTGGGTGGGGAGGTTGTAGTTATACTTGTGATATGGGGAGTGGTTAGTAGGTATGAGGTCACTATGTTAAAGGCACATGCATATATCATCTACACCTGGGGTTTACCATTAACTCAGAACACATGGTAATCACTTTGCCAAAAGATAAGAGGCTGCAGTTAATTGAAGGTTGTATTAAGCTCATTAAAGTGTACCAACCCTCAATTAGACAAGTGGCAAGCTTGCTGGGCAAATGAATTGCTGCTTTTCCAGCTGTAAGGTTTGGACCACTGCATTATCAGCATTTGCAGCGAGCTAAGGTACAAGCATTAAGGATTAATGCAGGGCATTTTGATAGGCCCATGCATTTGGCAATTGAGCCTATTATGGAATTAAAATGGTGGATTAACAATGTCTCTAATGCTTCCAGACCAATTCTGGTAGAAACACCTTCCATTATTCTACAGACTGATGTAAGTGCTCTAGGTTGGGGTGCCACTATTACTGTTTCCAGCTGTGGAGGTAGATGGAATGTGGAGGAAGTACCTTTGCTCAAAAATCAAGGTATAAATTACCTAGAGCTTTTAGGAACATTTTATGGGCTTAAAGCTTATTGTTCTAATATGGAAAAATTGCATGTTCAGGTACAGATTGACAATACTACAGCTATAGCATATGTAAATCATATGGGTGGTATCAAGTCAAAATCTTGTGATAGATTGGCAAATATAATCTGGACCTGGTGTATTACCAGAAAGATTTGGCTGTCAGCAATCTACCTACCAGGTAGATTCAACATAGTTGCAGACACAAGGTCATGTAAATTCAATGATAATATAGAATGGATGTTACATCATGAAATATTTAATAAAATTGTGGCACAATTTGGAATGCCAGAAATTGACTTGTTTGCATCAAGACTTAACCACCAATTGCCTAAAAGGTCTGTCTCACTGTGCGAGTTGACCCACGAGTGACCCCGAGTTTAAAACAAATTTAACTCATGGTAATCACGTACAATTAACGTAGCGGGAACGTCGGAACTCGTGGACGCAACTTAGCGACTCTTGGCGCTAACGGGAGGTACACGTGAAACTTGTTAACTCTTGCAAAAGTTCAAACATGTTTGAACTTTTTCACGAGTAAAATGTACTCTTGAGGTTAAAATTTGAAACATTTTAAACTCGTTGTAAGAACGTAGTGGCCCGTGCGTTTAACTTTGTGACTCGTGAGTCTACCGTGGGAACTCTTTTTAGAAACAATAATCAGGGACAGAAATATCAGTTACAGACTTTTTAAAGACAAATTCTGCTTAACAAAGTTAAGTAAGTTATTGATAAGGTGACAGGGTAGGTAGAAAAGAAAAAATTGCTTTAAGTTTATATATAAATTTTGAGTAGTTGGGACTGAGCTCACAACCTTAAGACAAACCAGTATTGAGGAACAGCGTGAGAACATTTTATGACACTTCATGGCAGCCTAATCTGAGGTTTGCCAGTCACGTCCAGAAGCCATCTCTACCAGTGCTGTTGAAGAAGACAGGGTTGTGTTCACCTCTCCTGCACCCCTGTTCCGTAGGACAACACCAACTCTTTCATTATGCGGATGTTAAAGGCTGGGTTTTATTGTCAAGCCATGACGCCAGATTCCCGATCTCTTTACTGAATTTTACTGAATCAAAGGTTTCTATAGGAGGTGCTGCCTCAAAAAGGCAGCCAGCATTGTCATGGACCCACACTACCCTGGCCATGCTCTCATTTCATTCCTGCTGAGCAGAAGGTATAAGAATCTGAAAACCATGACCTCCAGGTTCAAGAACAGCTTCTCCCCAACAACCATCGGGCTTTTGAACGCAACAAATGCTAACTAAACTATGAACTACAAACTGCCTTGTTTGCACTAAGGACTTTGGGATTTTTGCAATAATACTGGGTTTTTTAATATATATTTTCTTTGTTTAGTATATTATCTATGAGTATTGTGTTTAATGGCCTGCTTTGCTGCTGCAAGTGGGAACTCTTTAACTCAGAGGGCAGGCAGCATCTCTGGAGAGAAGGAATGGGTGATGGGATGACATTTCCAAATTGGGGGAGGGGGGGTGAGGGGGGTGGAGGAGAGAGGGTGGAGAGTGGAGGGAGAGGAGGGGAGACAGATGGGGGTGGATTCATTCACTGGCTGCGGGTGCCTATCACTGAAACAGGTAGGTGTGATTTCACATCCACCTTGTGTGTGTGTCTCTCTCTCCCTCCCTCCCTCTCACACAGGCTGAGAGACTCTGCCTCTGTGAGTGTACGTCCCTTTCTCCCCCTCTCCCTGGGCTCTATACGCTCATTGTTTCCTACGAGAGACTTTGAAAAATAAGAATCACATTTCACACATTGATTTTATGACTTTTAATTCTTAACATGACCATATTCACAATCTTTTACACCACCCATCACCACTCAGTTTTTTTTAACATGTGATGATTTTTAAACACTTCGATATACATTGTTGCCTCAAGATTAACGGGAGAGGAACTTGGTACACTCGGGAGACGAACTTGGAACATCGCAGAAATGAGAAGTAAACGGGAAACTTAGACATACCCGTGGGAACTCGGTTAAACTCGGGATCATAAACTTGTAGTATCGTACGCAACCACGAGTCTTTCACTCGGGGTCACTCGTGGGTCAACCCGCACAGTGAGACAGCCCTTTAAGTGTGTGTCATGGGAGCCTGATGCTGGTGCAGTAGCGGTGGATGCTTTCTCGCCACATTGGGGTGGTATGTTTCTGTATGCATTTCCTCCGTTTTGCCTCATTAATCGGTGTATACAGAAAATTAAACAGGACTCGGCTTCAGGGGTTTTGGTAGTGCCAGATTGGCCTACACAGCCATGGTAACCGCTGGTGTTAAAAATGATTTAAAAAAAACTTATGATTATTCCTAAGCAGGAAAAACTGCTTGTGCACCCTGTAACTAATGAACCACATCCTTTACATGATCGTATTGGTTTATTGATTTGCAGATTCTAAGAAGGCCATACCTTGGAAGAGGATTATCAGAGCATACTGTGGATGTTATGGCAGCAGCCTGGAGGAATAGTACCCAGAAGCAGTACATTTCTTATGTAAGGAAATGGGAGGTGTTTTGTTCACAAAAGAATATTGCATATCACACTGCAGACATTTCAGATGTGTTAGAGTTTCTTTCAACTCTCTATTTTGATTTAAATTTAAGCTATAGTGCAATCAATACTGCAAGGAGTGCTCTTTCTGCATATTTATGCAGGGAATCAGAGCAAAATCCTATGGGATCACATCCTTGGGTCTGTAGGTTTATTAACGGAATGTTCAATTCCAATCCTCCTAGACCCAGGTATACAGAAATCTGGAATGTAAAAGATGTGCTTATGCTGCTGCGCCAATGGGCGCCTATTGAAGCTCTGTCATTGGCCAAAATTACCATGAAGTTAGTTATGCTCATGGCATTAGTTTCAGCACAAAGAGTGCAAACATTGCAGGTTACGAATAGACAGGATGAAAATAGCAGCAGATGCCATTACATTCTATGTCTATGATTTGCTTAAACAGAGTAGACCTGGGTTCACAGGATTTAAGTTGTTTTTTTCAGCATATCCTATGGATCCACGTCTATGTGTAGTAGCATATTTAAGATGTTACATTGAAGCAACCAGAACCTTAAGAGGTGCAGAATCAGCATTCTTTATCAGCTATAAAAAACCTCATAAGAAGGTGTCGACACAGACTATTTCAAGATGGCTGAAACTGGTGTTGATTTATGCAGGTATTGATACTGAAAAATTTAAATCTCATTCCACCAGGGCGGCAGCAACATCGGCGGCCAGGGATTTGGACGTTCCAATAGACCTTATCCTCGCGGCCGCAGGATGGGCAAGTGAACAGATGTTTCACAAGTATTACCATAAGGAGATTAAATATCCCGGGTTATTTGGTGGTGCCGTGTTGGATTCAGTATTAAATCCCCCATTATGATAAAGGGGGTTACTATTGTTGTAATAAATAAAACCATTAACTGATTACATTTATGTTGTGGTTATGCATTGTTGATTGTTTTTACTCATTTAGAGTCAATCAATGCAGTGAGACGCCTGGATTTGAATCTACGGCGTGAAATCACAGAGCTTTGAAATCTTCACGTAGTCACTCACGTGACTCCGAAGTAAAATAGTAAGATTAAACGAGAACTTACCAGTTTGAAGTTTGATCTTTATTTTATGAGGAGTTCCGTTGAGGGACTACGTGCCCTCCGCTCCCACCCTCATAAAGATCGAGCTGGTAGTTCTAGTCTTTACGTATCTTACTATCATACTTCAGTAATTGTTGTCTGTGATTTCACTCCGCTGCTTTGAAGATTGACGCGTGTGCGGCTGGGCGGGTTCTTCTTCACATAGTCCCTCAACGTAACTCCTCATAAAATAAAGATCAAACTTCAAACTCGTAAGTTCTTGTTTAATCTTACTATTATAGACCAGTTAGCCTAATATCGGTAGCGGGGAAGATGCTAGAGTAGATTATTAAAGATGTTATAGCAACAGGAAAGTAGTGATGGGATCGGTCAAAATCAGCATGGATTTATGAAGGGGAAATCATGCTTGACTGATCTTTTGGAAATTTTTTGAGGATGTAACAAGTAGAATGGATATAAAAAGACATCAAACTGTAACTTTAGATCCACTGGAAGAAGCAATGAATATTAAGGCTGACTCACAGAAATTAATAGCATATATATATAATAGTATTTTAAACATAGAACTACCATCGACAGAGGCACTTAGAGAAGATTGGGAACGAGAATTAATGCTAAAATTCATGAAAGAAACATGGGAAAAGCATTTGATATATATACACAAATGTTCGATTAATGTAAGACATAACTTAATTCAATTCAAAATTCTACATAGATTATATTATTCAAAAACTAGACTGAATAAATTCTACCCAAATACTTCTCCTATTTGTGATAAATGTTTATATCAAAATGCCACCATAACACACTCTTTTGTTTCCTGCATGAAACGTCATAAATTCTGGAGCGATATCTTTGAAATATTTACAAAATTATTCAAGATAAAAATGGAGCCAACACTGAAATGATTATACTTGGAGTAACGGAAGACGGGAACAAATTGAACACATTTCAAAACTTATTTTTTAATTATGGGTTAATAACGGCAAAAAAATGTATACTTAATTTTGGAAAAATACACCCATACCAACGCTTAAAATGTGGATTTCAAACATGTTGGACACCGCACATCTTGAAGAAATGCGATTCCTCCTAACCGACAAAACAGACCAATTCTTAACGAGTTGGTCTCCATTTATCGACTTCTTGGAAGCATATGGTGCAACAAAATCGTGGAACCAACTGTTTCAGGATGGTCAAGAATATAATAACTATCTCCTATAATCTCCTACTCTCTACTCCTTCTCTCTTTCTCTCTTTTTTTTTACTCCCCCTCTTTCCCCCCTTTTCCTTTTCACACACCAATACATCACACGTTTTTCTAATTTTTTTATTACCTATGCTCTCTTTCTCTCATTTATTATTAAGGGAAAAAAATACGAAGCTGTACATAAAATGTAACATGCCAATATATATTCGGCACCTTGGTGCCACATTACTGTACTTCTAATAAAATAAAAATATTAAACTGAAAAAAAGAAAAAAAGAATGGATAACGGAGAGCCAGTGGATGTGGTGTATCTGGACTTTCAAAAAGCCTTTGACAAGGTCCCACACAAGAGATTTGTTTACAAAATTAGAGTACATATTATTGGGGGTAGGGTATTGGCATGGATAGAGAACTGGTTGGCAGACAGGAAGCAAAGAGTAGGAATTAATGTGTCCTTTTCAGAATGGCAGGCAGTGACTAGTGAGGTGCTGCAAGACTCAGTGCTAGGACCCCAGTTGTTTACAATATATATTAGCGATTTAGACGAGGGAATTAAATGTAACATCTCTAAGTTTGCGGATGACACAAAGCTGGGTGGCAGTGTGAGCTGCGAGGAGGATGCTATGAAGCTGCAGGGTGACTTGGATAGGTTGGGTGAGTGGGCAGAAGCATGGCAGATGCAGTATGTGGATAAATGTGAGGTTATCCATTTTGGTGGCAAGACCAGGAAAGCAGATTATTATCTGAATGGTGTCAGATTAGGAGAAGGGTAGGTGCAATGAGACCTGGGTATGCTTGTACATCAGCCACTGAAAGTAAGCATGCAGGTACTGCAGGCAGTGAAGAAAGCTAATGCCATGTTGGCCTTCATTACGAGAGGATTTGCGTTTAGGATCAAGGAGGTCCTACTGCAGTTGTACAGGGTTCTGGAGAGACTGCACCTGGAGTGTTGTGTGCAATTTTGGTCTCCTAATTTGAGGAAGAACAATATTGCTATTGAGGGAGTGCTGTGCAGGTTCACCAGGTTAATTTCCGGGATGGCGGGACTGACGTATGATGAAGGAATGGGTCGACTGGGCTTGCATTCGCTGGAAATTAGAAGGATGCGAGGGGATCTTATAGAAAGATGTAAAATTCTCAGAGGATTGGACAGGGTAGATACAGGAAAAATGTTCCCGATATTGGGCGAGTCCAGAACCAGGGGTCACAGATTAAGAATAAGGGGTAGGCCATTTAGGACTGAGATGAGGAAAAACCTTTTCAACCAGAGAGTTGTGAATCTGTGGAATTCTCTGCCACAGAAGGCAGTGGAGGCCAAGTCACGGGATGTTTTCAAGAGAGAGTTAGATTTAGCTCTTGGGGCTCAGGGAATCAAGTGATATGGGTAAAAAAAGCCAGAACGGGGTACTGATTTTGGATGATCAGCCATGATCATATTGATTGGCGTTGCTGGCTCGAAGGGCCAAATGGCCTACTACTGCACATATTTTCTATGTTCCTATGATGACCAAGTTAAGATGTCATTTTTTGGTAATGTTCATATATCAAATAGGAAAGAACTAGGAAATACTGTCAGGGGGGAAATAAGATATTCAGTACACCACATTTAGTGCTTCTTGCACCTTGAAATAATCAAATGGATATTACAGATTGTGTTTGTTCTTATTATGAATTGAGACAAATGCAACTTTTGGGATGGACATGAGATGAGAAATCTGATGATTAATAAAAAGAAAAGTGAGAATAACATTTTGATATATTTGCAAATATCTAGTCACCTTCGAGAAGAACTTGCAAGTTTGAATGAAAAATCTTACGTGCAAAATAATATCCTTTGAATATTGTCAAAATCTGGGCAGTCTCATATATAGGGTGCTCAATAGGAAAGGGATTAGATGGAGGATGCACAAGTGAATAGGTGTGTGTTTGTGGTAGGGTGAAAATATTGTCAAACCCCTTTACCTGCAGGTTTTCTTAATTAATTTGGGGTCTGGACAATACTGGCCAGGACAGCATTTATTGTCTATCCCTAAATGTTCCTAAGAAGAGAGACTTATCCCATGGTGGAAATGTCATGGGCTGGAGGATGTAGCTTTAGGTAGACAAAAGTGCTGGAGAAACTCAGCGGGTGCAGCAGCATCTATGGAGCGAAGGAAATAGGCAATGTTTCGGGCCAAAACCCTTCTTCAGGATGCAGCTTTAGGGTGGGAGTGGCAAATTTTTAAAGATGTTTGGGCACATTTTGTTACAAAGAGGATGATGGGTCCTGGAACACACTTCCAGGTGTGATGGTGGAGGCAGAAACAATTGTGGTGTTTAAGAAGCTTTTGGACAGGCACACAGTTGTGCAGGGAATGGAGGGATTTGGATTATGTGCAGGCTGATGAAAATAGTTTATCTTGGCATCATGTTTAGCATTCACATTTTGGGATGAAGGGCCTGTTCTTCTGAAATATTTTTCTATGTTCTTTGTATGGTGTTGGAGAGCCGCCTTCTTGAACCACTATTGGTGATGTTACACCCCACAGTACTGTTACATACGGATTTAGTGAAAATGAAGCAATGGTGATATATTTCCATATGGAGTGTGACTTGTAAGTGGTGATATTCTCATTTACCTGCTGCTCTTGTCCTTCTTGATGGTAAAACTCACCAGTTTGGGAGATTCGTTTGGAATAGACTGGTAGATTAATTGCAATCTGTTTTGTAGACGATACACACTTGGGTTCATTGATTGAATGAATGATGTTGGGGTTATGGGGAGAAGGCAGGAGAATGGGGTTGAGAGGGAAAGATAGATCAGCCATGATTGAAGGGCAGAATAGACTTGATGGGCCAAATGGCCTAATTCTACTCCTAGAACTTATGAACTCATGTTTAGGGTTGTATAGCGTGCACATCGAGTGGGCTGTCATGTCCTGAATGTCGTTGAGCTTCTTGATTGTTAGAGCTACAGGCATGCAGGCGAGTGAACAATATTCGGTGATGCTGATGATGTGCCTTATAAATGGTGGTAAGAAAAACTTTGAGCTGTCAAGAAGTTAGTCGTTCACTAATTAATACACAGCCTCTGATTTGTTAGAGTTGTATAGTCATACAGCATGGAAACATACTTTTCTGCTCCACTCATACATGCCGACCAAGATACCCCATCTAAGCTAATCCCATTTGCCCACGTTTGGCCCATATCCCTCCACCATTTCCTATCCAATCACTCTTTACCTTTACTATCCACATGCTTGTAAGTAGCTGTTTCATTTGAGTTTCATGACAACCAATACCCTAGGATTGTGTGGGACTTGACCATTATAATCCCCACTGAATTTCAAGGGAAGGTAGTTAGACTCTCTCTTGTTAGAAGTGTCATTGCTTGACACTTTTGTGGTAAGTGTGTTATCTGCTATTTTTCAGCCCATGTTAGGTTGTTGTCTAAATGGAGCTGTAAATGGAATTGAAAATTATGTAATCATCAGCAAACATTCCCACTTCTGACATCTTCATGATTACTTTTTTCATCATTTCGATTTATGCCATATCTTGATACTGTGACCCTTGCTTTTAGTCCCCTTCAGCCAGGGGAAGCACCCTTTTGTATTCTGACAGCACATGCAACCACAGGATATGCATCTCCTCTTCTTGCACCTCTTCTCTTTCCTCTATCCAGGGTCCCAAACGGTCTTCCTGGGTGAAGCAACGACCTACTTGCACTTCTTCCAATCTTCCAATCGAGCCCACTGCATCCAGTGTTCATAATGCTTTCCCTCTACACTGGAGAAACAAAAAGCAGGTTGGGCAATTGTTTTGTGGAGCACCTGTGTTCAATCCACAGTTATGATCCCGAGCTTCCTGTTTCCTGCCACTTAAATTCCCCATCCCACTCCAACTCTGCACGATCCTCCTGTAGCCTTCTGCAAAATTATGATGAGGTTCAACGCATGATTGAGGAACACCAATTCATCTTCAGTTGAGGCATGTTTCAGCCTTTTGGGCTACATATCTAATTTCTCTCTTTTGTTCTATGTATATAATATTGGTTATATCTGCTTATCATCATTTTGGAGGTTCCTTTTTATATCAGTAGAGTCTGGCCTACTTAGTATGTCATCTAGTCCCCAACGTATAACACAGACAAAGAAACATCTGATTCTAACTGCAACTTTAACCCACCCATTTGGATTCACCGTATCATATTTCTATTGTTCTAACTATGCCCCCCTTATCTTTTTACTACTGGAACTAACCCGTTTCCTCTGTTCTGGCAGAGTCTCAGACCTCAACGTCAACTATTTCTCCCTCCACAAATGTTGTCTGACATTCGGAGGGAGGGCAGAGGGGTGGTGGGAGGGGGTGAGAGGAGGGGGTGAGGGTGGGGGGAAGGGGAGAGGGGGCAGGGGGGAAGGGAGGGGGAGGGAGGTGGAGAGGGAGGGGGGCCGTCGGCTGCCCACTGCCTGGACCCGCGGGTGGCCATCTTGGCCGGGCCCAGGAGCAGACGGACGGGGAAATCCCCCCATCCCTCCCGGCCCGCCCCCCTCTGTACCGGGTGCTCAGGTGTCGGGAGTGTGGGGCTGGAATGCAGCCGGGGCTTGGGGAGTGGCCCCTTCGGATGGTCGAGCGGGGGCTGCGGCCTCTCTCACTGCATGTGCAGGTGGGGCACGGTCTCTTCCTCATCGCAGAGGTGGCAGGTGGCTGGCGAGTCTGTGAGCCAGCTCGGGTGTCTGTTGCATGCCACAGCCGTGTCCCCAATGTGGGGGGGACCCTTGTGGAGGGGCCTCCACTGAAGACTGTGAGTCGGGAGGCGACAAAATTACTGTGTCGGAGGGGGGGTTAACGTAATTCGTCATCGGCTTCAATCCAGAGCCTGGGGGGAGGGAAGGGTGGCTGGGCCACGTAACTCGCAGCTCGTGGAAAACAGCGCCCAGCAGGCTGCGCATGCGGGAGTAGCAGAGGCAGCTCATGGAAAACAGTGCCCCTGCGCATTGAACATTCTGTGCAGCTTGCCATGAGGAGCAAAGGCATAGTAACGTCATCCAGCTCATTAGATTTTAAAAAAGAAGTCAGATTGGTGAACAATTCTAGTAAAAAAACTTGGGAAATAATTAATCAAATTTACAGATGAGGGGTTTTTTGAAATCATGAGGTAAATCTCTACCGGAATATGTAAAAATTTCACCGTTACCCTGTCGGATTTTCGAGGAGTTGTGAATCAAAGAAAAAGTTCAAGTAAACAAGCAAACATCCCCACAAGAAAACATCCAAGATCAGAGTTTTATATTTTTTATGATATGATATGATAGAGATGTGACTAACGGGAGTATTAATTTCCAGATATTAATTCTGAAACCACTATGAATCTTGATGTCAGAACTAATTGGCTTTTGCTCTCGGGGATAATTTCATACAGGGAGTCACAACTTCTTGGAATCTAATGTAATTCCAACATCTGCCATTGTTATTAAACAGTGGGTATCGTTGTGACATGCAGGGAATTGAATCACTGCAGTACTTGAATACAATTTCTAAAACATGTAAATTAGTTAAATCCATTGTCGTGCAATACCTTTAACAGCAACTGTTCATTTTCCTCATCAAATGATCACATTTACCAGTTCTGACCATCTGCTTCTGAAACAGTTGAAATAATTACAACTTCCAGAACAGCTGTTATTTCCAAGATTTAAGCTTTTATTCATAATGAAGTGGAGTTCATTATGTAAAAACAAGTTTTTTTTAAGCATACATGACCACCCACAGTGTTAATGCTAGACCAAGTTTATCTGCAGTTTGAATTGTTGATATATTAAACATAGAGATGTATGTTTCGGGATACTGATTGTGGATGATCAGCCATGAACACATAGAATGGCGATGCTGGCTTGAAGGATCGTATGGTCGACTCCTGCACCTATTGTCTATTGTATGAAACAGTTGCAAGAATAGGCCATTCAGTTCCTTATGTCTGATTTCTGCCACAATAACAACATGGGTAATTCACAACTTCTCGACCACCCTTTCCTACACTAGCCTTATTTTCCCTAATGGCTGGACATCGAATCAGTTTCTTGAATGTGATTGAGCCTTCATAGTCATCTGGGTTAGAGAATTTGTTCAGATACACGGATAGGTAAGATTTAGAGGGGTATGGGCTAAACATGAGCAGATGGGACTAGTGTAGATGGGGCCTTTTGGTTGGCATGGGCAATCTGGGCCAAAAGGCTTGTTTCCATACTGTATGTTTCAAACATTCTTCACCATTTGGGTGAATTAATTTCATTTTGTCTCTGCCCTGCTTTGCTAACCCTTTATTTTGATCCTGTGACCCTTAATTTGAGAAATTTTAGCCAAGAAAAAAACAACTGTGCATTTATAAGACTGAGATCACACAGCCACTATATTTTAGGGAAGTTTATAGTCTTGAGCTTCTTATCTGCTGTTGAAGCTCATCGGGTATTGAAGAGATTTACTAGGTTTTCACAGATTGTTGGTTGGAAATAATGCAAAAGGTGGTTGTTCTTGGAACAGAATAGGCTGAGAGAAGGTTTGAGAGAGGAACGTAAAACCACTAAGTGGTGAAAAAATAAGTAATTTTGTTCAATGTGGAATCTGTCTTAGCACTCAACGTGAAGGATGCAAAGGAATGAAATAGTCGCTGATTCGTAAACCGACAATATCAAGCACTTAAAATTCAAGCTCCAATCTTCCATGAATAAGACACATGAGAGGTAAATTACTGGAAAGATCCCTCACTGTTGACATGGATAAACAATGATGTTCCCTCACATCTAAGGTAGTGGAATGAGGGCCATGTTATGGTAATTAACTCCCACATTTTGAATCTTCCAATCTACTGCTCACCTTTGCTTTGAAGAGATCACTAAGCAGCTGTATCAGTGAAGGAATGATTGAAAGTGCTTTGATTTCAGCAAGGGCCTGTGGCAACAGACACTGGGAATTTATAGTGTAGTCGACTTTGCAATGTTTAGGCAATCAGTGACTGGAAAAAGTAGGAGAAAATGTAGGCCAATGCAATCGGGTTACCTCCCACTCAATCAATCTGTCCTCAGTTGTAAGTATCGTGACAGTGGATGTCATTGGTAATACTATCCAGCAGCACTAACTCATCAATAACTTGACTGTGCTTAGTTCTTGTTTCATCAAGTACACTTGTTTCCAAATTTTAATCTCACCTATTTTTTCAAATACAGATCGTAAAGCTGAATTTCAAAGGTGAGGTAAGAATGACTGCCCTTGTCATCAAGGTGGTATTAAATATTGTTAATTTGATTTGATGCTGTTCATGGCTCCTCACCAATTGAAGCAGCCAGTTCTCAACAACATTCATGCATGGGTCGAGAAACATTCTCACCACAAAATGACAGATAATGACCATCTCCATCAAGAGAATGCCTAATCACCCACCTGTGACCTGCATTACATTTGCTGAATTCCCCACCATCTAAATCCTGGGATCGTCATTGGCCACAATTTAAATTAAACCAGCCATATCAACCCTGATTATAAAAGCAGGACCGAGACAATATATCGTGCAATGGATGTCTCCTCTCGTGGCACAGCCAAGCCCCCTCACTTTCAACAAGGCATGAGTCAAGAAGATGACTTGCACAGATGAGCTTCAACAGCAGATAAGATGATCAAGACCATCAAAACGGCAATGTCATGAAAACAGCACAGTGGCACTGTGGGTAGAGCTGCTGCCTCACAGCACCAGCTTTGATCCTGACATTCGGTGTTGTCTGTGTGGAATTTGCACGTTCTGCCCGTGTGGGTTCTTCCCTGGGTTTCCGCTGGGGAGCTTCGGTTTCCTCCCACATCCCAAAGATGTTCAAGTTGGTAAGTTAATTAGTCCCTATAAATTGCCACTTGTATGCAGGGAGTGGATGCGGAATGTGGAATAACATAGAATTAATGTGAATGGGTGATTGATGGCTGGCGTGGGCTTTGTGGGCTGAAGGGTCTGTTTCCATGCTGTATCTTTCAATCAATCAAGGGAAAATCCCATTGCTCGCTTGGTATTCCTATCCACCATTTTAAACATTCAATCCGTGCAGTAAGTGCCATTTACAAAATAAACTGCAGCTACACACCCAGGACAATCTAATAATACACCTTAAATATGTAACTTATATTAACCTGAAGGAGATGAGCAATCAACAGATAAGTACACAACCACCTACAAATTCCTCTGGCTTGCAATTATATTATGATTCCTTCATCATCATTGTGTCTGAATCCTGGAATTTCCTCCCCAGATCGTTGTGGAACGACCTCACCAAAAGAATTGCAACTGTTCAAGAAGGTAGCCCTGTGTCACTATCTCAAGGGCATTTAGGAATGGGCAATAAATGCTGGCCTGCCAGTAACACACACATTTCTAACAATTTTTAAAAAGAATATCCATTATTCAATTTGCAGAAGAATTTCTGCATGATTAATCTCATATTCATGGAAGCATGAAGGGATCACATTTCTGAACAAAGCCCTGAAAGATAGATTAGGAGGATGAAGTCTACTCCCTGCTTTTGCAACTGTTCACGCCAGCGCACACTCCAACCTCAGCAGAAGATCACGAACAAAAGGAGTGATGACAACTGGTGTTCTCAAGATGAGACTTTGTAATCTATTTCAGTCTGAGAGTGTCCTGATGCCCACAGCAAGCAGGTTGGAGATTTTGCTGGATCTTCTGCGATTATAGCTGCAAATGCCAGAAGGAGAGTATCAACAAGAGTCAGAGGAATAGTTTGTGGCCCCATGAGATGGTACAGCAGGAGGGAAAAGACCAAGAAGGTGGCAGCTCTCAGAGGATGTCGCTGTCCAGTGTGATCTCCCACTGAGTATAGGAGGGTAGCTGTCTGCACAAGCTCTAAAGGACCCTTGATAGAGAAGTACTTCTCAGAAGCAACTTGCACGATTAGAGTCTGCTGCATCTCTCAGCATCAATAATTGAGCTCAAACCTCACTCTTTTGCAGGTCTACTTGCATTAATTATAATAGCTGAATGAATCAATAATTTAATTAATTGATCTTTATGCCAATTAGTTGTGTAACCTCCTACAACATCTATGGCAAGATTTCCTGATGAAAATCACCTCACCATGAACTTAAAACTTCACATAAGATAGATTTTTCTCAGAGAATCTTGTCTCCATAGATGTAACCAATGTCATGAAAAGATGATATTTCTTTTTGCACTGCTCCATTGTGCAGTGATTCTCATTTCCGAGGAGAATATTGTACCTAATTCCCACTAAAGTCTTATGATTGGCCTGGTGAGTCTCCTGATGCGCAAAACCTTCCAGATGGCGGCAGTGGCAGACAGAGGAAATGCTCTAACAGTTCTGAAGTCCGCTAAGGGAAACACCTTGGCACACCGAAGCAGAGTGGTGGCTGTGGAAGCAGGAAGACGATGCGTTCATGGGCCAAGGTGTCGGTGGAGTAGGCAGCTGGAGGTCTGAGAGCAGTCAAGGAATCTCAGGAATTAAATGCTGCTGGAAGCTCCACAGATGTCGGACGAGCGTATAAAACGGGAGCGGCCTGCAGCTATGTGAAGTGGTGGTGGAAGGCACCAACAGCATTGCCAGGACAGGCAACCCACTACATCACTGATCCAGTGCTGCCACTGGGACAACAGGCCTTTGAGGCCTAAATACGATTTAATATTTTTAAGAACTTGACACTTTTAAGGTACAAGCTGGTACCAGAAATATGGCAACTCTTTGCATAGGGCCTGTATTTCTACACTACAATAATTGCACTCTTGAACTTATGTATGACTGTGCTTATGTTTTGCACTTTTACTAGATTGTATGCAAAACAACTAATTTCACTGTATCTCGGTACGTGTGACAATAAAGTACTATTGAGCTATTTTCTTTCACCAGGATACAATGCTCCTTTGAGTAATTGCGGGAGTTCATTCTCTCTCCCCAGTCATAATGTATGTTCCATTTTCTGGCATCCAAGGAGCACCTCTTTAACAGCTGACTTTCTCCCTGAATACTATGCAATATTTGGGGGAAGTTGGCTGATAGAGGAAGATCCCATGGGAAATTCCTCTAGATATCATTGGGAATATCCCCTGTTACTGGGTATCTTTTCACTCTGCAATTTGGACAATTTGGTTCATTATTTTTGTGAGGAATGCAATTTGGCATTAATGCTGAAAGAAAATACGTTTTTTATACACACCAAAGGCTGCTGCAATCAAACTTCTAGGCGCCTGTATTTTGTCATTCCCCCAATTTCTCAGGTATAGGTGCAGTTTTGTCAGGATGAGCCATTAACCTTTCCCAATGCTGCTATGTAAATAATTAAGTGGTGCATTTATATCTTCAAATTTAAGACATTGATCTACCTCATGCATTTTTCCTGTTTAACATTTTACTTGTAGAATTAATTGAGATCAGAAAGTCTTCAAATGGTCAATTTCTTTGACATTTTTTAACTCTTATTAATTGATCTACAATTGCTATAAAACTACTTGAGTAAAACTACTGAACAATACAAACCTGCTCAAATATTGTACAACCAATACGCTGGAAAGTATTTTAATTTAAACTGATCTAAGTAAGTAAGTTCAGTTCAATGATTTAAAGAGATTGTAATTCTGAGAGGCGTTTCAATAATAAAATTTGTGATTTATTCTACATTAGTTTGTAATTGGAAAAGATTCAGTAATAAGCAATCACCTTACTTGATACCGTTTTGACATCATTGATTGTTTTCTAAAGGTTGAACTAAATAAGTGTGACTTTAACGACCATTTCAATTGTTATTTAATTTTAGTCATGGCTTTCAACTAAAGATTAATCCCAACTCAGTCCATCTATCTAATTACTCCATCTCAGTGAAGTTGGACAATTTTATTTCCCACATCTTGAATTTAATTATTACAGCATTGACAATAAGTCAAGAGTCAAGAGTGCTTTATTGTCATGTCCCAGATAGAACAATGAAATTCTTACAGCTGCAGCACAACAGAATATGTAAACACAATACACTGTAAACAATATGATAACCGAGAGAGAAAAAAAAAGTTCAGTGTGTATAGATACACACACTCACAAGTGCACGCACGCACGCACGCACGCACGCATGCACGCACACACACACACACACACACACACACACACACACACACACACACACACACACACACACACACACACACACACACAATAATATATATATATTATTGTTATTGCACTACTATTGTTTTTTGAGTATGTGTGTGTGTATATATATACACACACATTAATTTGTGAGCTGTTCCTGAACCTGGACGTTACAGTTTTCAGGCTCCTGTACCCTTTTCCCGATGGCAGGGGTGAAGTGAGTGTGTGGCCAGGATGGTGTGGGTCTCTGATGATGCTGGCTGCCTTTTTGAGGCAGTGACTCCAATAAATCCCTTCGAAGGTGGGGAGGTCAGAGCCGGTGATGGACAGGGCAGTGTTCACAACTTTTTGCAGTCTTTTCCGCTCCTGGGCGTTCAAGTTGCCGAACCAGGCCATGATGCTCTCTACTGTACACCTGTAGAAGTTCTAGAGAATCTTCTTTGGCATACCGAATCTCTGTAATCTTCTCAGGAAGTACAGGCGTTGATGTGCTTTATCTATAATTGCATCAGTGTGCTGGGTCCAGGAAAGATCTTCGGAAATATGCAAGCCCAAGAATTTAAAGTTTTTGACTTTAAACAGGTTTGTGATATAAACAGGATTGTGGGTCCTCATCCTTCCTCTTCAGAAGTCCACAATCAGTTAATTAGTTTTACTGATAATGAGAGCCAGGTTGTTGTGCTGGCACCATTTGGTCAATCGGTCGATCTCACTTCTATACTCTGACTCATCATCATCTGTAATTCGTCCAACAATTGTGGTGTCATCGGCGAACTTGACGGTGGACTTCACACTGGCTACACAGTCATGAATATAGAGTGAGTAGAGCAGGGGGCTGAGCACGCAGCCTTGAGGTGTTCACGTACTGATTGTTACTGAGGAAGAAATATTTCTGCCAATTCGAACAGGCAGTGGTCCGTGGATGAGGAAGTCGAGGATCCAATTGCAGAGGGATGCGCAGAGACCCAGTTCCGTGAGCTTGGTAACCAGCTTTTTTTTGTATCAAAAATAATTTTATTTAATTACTATCATGATACAAAACAAAACCGTGGTGACACACCCACCACCATATTACAAAATCACCAAAATATTCAGGCACTAAATTGTCAAACAACTATGTTACAATCCTTACAAATATACTAAATAACTACTGTACAACTATGTCCCTCTCTAACACCACCCGGGTGCAGATGTACCCTCGGAAAACAGGCAAGCATCTGGCTCGGGCAAAGCCCTCTTCCACCTGGCGCCGTGACTCGCGGATGGCCAGCTTGGCCAGGCCTAGGAACAATCCAACCAGGACATCTTCGGCCCTGCCCACTCCCGAGATCCCGTCACCAGTCACCAGAGAGAAGGGTCACTGACAGCATAGCCGCTCCTCCCCCTACAGTCCCTAGGTGGGTGGCGGTGCTCCTTGCCCTCCGAACCCTGACTATGAGGGACACTCTACTGGTCCCTCTACCCTCAACAGGAACGATGCTGCTCTTGGTCTTCGCGTCCTTCTCCAGGTCGTCCAAGAAGGACCTGAGCTGACGCCGGCCGTTCCCCGTCACCCCATGCACCTCCTTGCCCCTCCCCCTCCTTGGTGAGCTCGTGTAAGTTTGGCCACCGGAGGGACGCCAGTCTGGGCCGATGTTGGGGTCCTTCAGTGGCCACGATGAACTCGCGGATTTCCTCCACTGGAATGAGTTGAGTGGCATTGGGGGGAGTGAGAACATCCATTGACTCACCGTCTGAGGAGTCCTCTTCCACCTGCTCACTGCAGATGGTGTCACCATCCCCATCCCCGGACACACCCTTAGTGCTCAATAAATCCACCCCACCCTGTGCAGCGGTTGCCTCTTCCCCACCTGCTGGTCTCTCCTCCACCTCAGTCCCAACCCTCGGGTCAGTGGCAGAGAGGTCTTCCCCAGATGTACCAGGGCTGTCAAGACCATCGACAGTAGGGGCCACTATCCCTCCACCAGTTGGGCCCAGAGTGGACTCTGGTGCACCAGACGCAGGAAGTCCCTCTGGAGCCAGGTCCTGAGGGAGAGAAGGGCTGGTTTCCCCTAACCCCTCCCCGCCTACTGTCCCTAACTCCAGAGACGTGCTCTGCGCCTCGTCCAGGGTGGGTTGCTTCTGGGCTTCCTCGGGTGCCTGATGCGGGACTCCCTCCCCAACAGGGATCTCCCCTGCTCCATTTCACCCAGGTGGTCCCCATCGCCACCCTCCCCAGAATCCCCTCCAGAACATGGGACCGGGGCCCGAACCAGAGGGCGGGAGTCTAACTCCACCACATTATTCCCCTCCCCCCTGGAGGATTTCCGTTCATCCTACTTCCGCTCCTCCCTATAGAGATTCCTCCTTTTTGTCGAAGGGGAGGAGCTCACAGACTCTGGGGACACCTGAGCAACCTTCATCTGCGGCACCTCCTCCTCCCGCCCGATCCCCTCCATCCCCGGCTGGATTGTGGGGCTTGCGGACTCCCTATCGGGAGGTGACGGGATGGGTGGAATTTTGGGGATTTTGTTCCCCATGTGTTTCATCTTCTTTGCCACCCTGCCCCCCGTCTTTTGACCCCACCCCCCCGCACCCACCACCACCACCCGTGCTCAGCGCAATCCCAGGGTTCCCTGACTCAACTACAGGGGGAGTGAGAGTGGGGGGGAAGGGGGGTTAGTGGCACCGGAGGCGGAAGCCTCAGCCCTGGATTTGGGACAATTCCTCCGAATATGGCCCACTTCCTTACTGGCATGGCACCTTGGGCACTCCGATGTCCAGAAGATGGTGAAATCTCGCCCATCCTGATGGACACAGAAGCGCCTGTCAACTACCTCCTCCATCATAGTCAGCTGGTGCCGGAGGGAACGAACGTGCTGCAGTTCCTTCCTGTGGAACCCCTGGGATATCAGGGTGATGTCCGTCAGGACCTTCCCCAGGGTCTGAAGGCGGGGAAGGAGGACCTCATTAGTGATGCAGGGCGGGATGTTGGACAGGACCACCCGCTGCGTGGTGGATTTAAGGGCTCGACCTGCAAAAATAGTCCCCCCACTGTGACCCCTTGACTCACGGCCGCGTTCACCCCATCAATGGACTCAAGGAAGAACACGGCCTTCCCTAACATCCTGCCCACATACAGGACACCTGCGGGCTTGGCCGCCACAGCCACGGCAGCCTTGCAGTCCTCCAGGGTTATCTGGGGGGCGGGGGGGGGGGCAAGTAGTACCTTATCCAATGCTCAAAAGGCGCGTTCCTCATGGGCCCCAAGAAGAGCGGACGAAGCAGCTGCAGCAGACGCATCTGCATAGCTCCTGGAAGGCCCCGATCCTCCGGAACACTGACCCTGCATGATATCGGGCAGTACAATTAAACAAAACACAAAAAAAAACCAGACACAGACAGTCCAAATGGCACGAGGCCAAGTCCACACACAAAAACAAATACGGAACAGTTCGAGGGAGGGAGGCGAGTGGTGTTGCCTCGAAACGACGGTAATGGCAGCTCCAAAGAAAACTGCCGCATCACCATCTCTTTGCCCGGCTATCTTGGCTCTCCTGCATCCACTGGCAAGCTGCAGACTTTCACAGACAATCCCAGCTGGCCTTCACTGCTCCTGCAGCAACAAAAGGGATTTGCTTGCAGTCGTTGTTGTTGGAAGCCTCCTATCTCTGGTGGTCTTGCCGAGAGAATGGAGGCTCCGTCAGCTCCAGGTTCCAAGGCCGCAGAAGGAGGTCGAGACGGTGCTGAAAACCTCCCACACGGCACGAAAGCCAGACCGGCCTGGTCCGCAACAACGAGGCAGTAAGGGGGGATTGTTCCGGATGCACGTGTAAAAGTTCAGAACGTTTTTCTCCCCCTTTTGGTGCGCCACAGTTTCCTGGCAAGTTGCCAGCCACAGTAGTGGTAGCTACGCAATCTGCTGATTATACTGTTCGCAGCAGTCCAGTGCGGAGTGGCGAGCCAGTGAGATCGCATCCTCCATTGACCTGTTGTGACGGTAGGCAAACTGTAGTAGGTCGAGGTTCTTGTTGAGGTAGGAGTTGATATGCACCATAACCAACCTCTCAAAGATAGTGTAGCAATAAGCTATATGAAAGTTTCTCCAAGCATGAAAAGCTGCTGGTACAGATTTCTGTTTGATTCTTTGGAATTAAGTTGACTCTATGTTGGTGATGTAGTTTGAGGGTTTATTTGGTTAAAGATCAGGTCGTTGAGTGGGAGATTTCTTGGCTGGTTCTCTCGTGGCCTTCAGAGACTGTGCTCTTGTCATTATAGAGACTGCCTGTGATTTCCTGACTAGCTCTGAAAGTCTCTATTGCCCCCACACATGAAAAGCAGGCCTCATTCAGATCCTGTTCTTAATGTGTCTTTCCTGATCATTTTGACTCCTCAATGCACTCTACCACTGTTTCAACAATCACTACAACATCCATTCACTGAGTAGCAGTACTCCCTGCAGCTGCAACAGTCTTGCTTCTTTTGTGATCCGTCCCTTCGAGACTTGGCTTCAAAAACTGCACTGGCTGAGAACGGCAAGAACTTGCAACTTCTTATGGGGAAACATCAGTCTCAGCATGGAGCACGGGGAAATGCGACAATCCTGTTCTGAGAAACTTGCAACCAAAGACCTTGCTTTTTTATTTGATTTACACATACAGCGTTAAGACAATCCATGTTTCTGTTCAAACCCACAGACAAGCACAGTGCCCAGATATAATGGTGTATGGAATAATAATTGGGTAGGTGAAGTTGTGGTACAGACCAAAGCAGGCCTCATTGAAAGAGGCAGCAGGTTGAAGGATGTGCATGACCTGCATTTGTTCCTATGTTTCCCGTGCCTTGTACAACACCGATAAAGAAATAGGAACATAAATTTTGGATTTTAGTCATGATGCCGAGATGGTTCCAAGATAAGTGTAAGGATTTGTAGGAATTGCACAGATCTAGTCTCTCTCGAAAGCAAAATGAATCAAATTGTCCACAACCACTGATTCTGTTCAACATTTTCATCAGTGATATTTTCGGTGATATCGAAAGACATACAGTAGATCTTTGTAGTGACAGCACTGGATGTTGCTGCATGCATTCCAGAGCTAACCAGTGAATATCAGTCTGCAAAAGCTCAATATCACACATCATTTTTGATGCAAATCTACCATCATGTTTGATTTCAAAGCCAAATTTCTGGGAGACTCGTGTCTACTAAAAATGTCAACAACCAAGTTTTCCTGGAGCCATCTCACCTAAGACACATAAGAAAACAAATCACTGCTTCAGAGCTCATGTCGTCCCACAGACATGCCTGGGATAGCCATTGCAAAGAAAATCTTATGTTTTTTATTTTTGTTTTCTCCAATGGTACAAGTTATAGATAACCGGATGTACCAGCAATTGTGAATTATCATGCAAAAAACAAACTACTGGAGGAACTCAGTGGGTCAGGCAGCATCTGTGGAGGGAATTGGACAAATGGCATTGCAGGTCAGGTTCAACCGGAAACATGGTTTGTTCTTTTCCCTCCATAGATGCTGTCTGACCTAATGAGTTCCTCCAGCTGTCTACTTTATGCTCAAGATTCCAGCATCTACAGTCACTAAATATTAATTCTTATTGTAGGTATTTGCTTTCAATTGTCTCAGAAAGCATCCAGTTGTGTTGCAGATGTTAGATTCTTTAAACCTTGCATTTTACTAAATTTGGGGTTGTGTTTGAATTGTCCTTTACATGAGTTATCAGCGTTTATCTAGGTTATCAGCTTTTTTTGCAGAGCTCTTCATTAGTCTTAGAAACTATGCAAATTTATACATAGTCGAGAATGTCGTTATTTTCAGAGTGTGACCACTCACGATAATTTGTCCAAATTTAGTACAATTTTAATACATGAAATGGGTAGTTAAATGTTTAATTTAGAACCCTTGAAATGTTCACTTAATTTTGGTTCACTTTCCAATGTTGTGTTCTATGATACTTAAAATTTCATTTTGAGAAGAGTGCTTGCCACAATTGTAAACAATTTGAACTGCTATGAGATTCAATCAGTGGTGAAATCAAGTTTGCAAATACTAGCACGTTAACTGTAATATTTATGGTAATGGCATTGTTGGAATGATTCTCAAGCAGTCTTAACAGAAGACCCTTTATATCTTCAGCACTTTTAAAGTTCTCCAATCTGATCATATCACATTTCACATCCATGTGACAGATTGCTTACATCTCTAAACAGTAATGGGAATTTATGCAGGTAAAGCAAAGTTTCCTGACAACAATTGACTAAGGCTTGAAATGATTTGTATCAGTGTCTTCTCTCTGCTATACGGGTACATGCCATGGGTACAGATTTAATGCTTTACGATTGAAAATCCTTTGGTGAGCAAAAATGGCACAAAACTCTAAGGACAATAACATTGTATTAACGTTATCGCATTCTTCATTCCACATAATCTTAATCCTCTCTGCTTCCCGATTGTTCCACATCTGTTCATCTTTCTGCTCGGTTTACAATGCTTCTCTTTCTCTCTCTATTTTATCGCCATTTACTGTATGTACTTTATATGTACTTAAGTATCTAATTCTTCATGTTTTAATGAAATGCTGCAGATATTTTGTAAATAACTGTCAAAGGCTCTTGGAACTCAGATTAACAGACACTTGCTATCTTTTCATGTTAAATAGCACAATTAGCAAAGGGTGTACATCCGCAGTACCTCGTTGCAGCCCTTGCACTTTTTCTTTAATCTGCACTTTTTCTTTAGCTGCAATGCCTTATTCTGCATGATTTGATTGTATTCATGCATGGATGTTTTACCGAAATAGCATGCAAAACAGCGTTTTTCATTATCTCTGCATGTGACAATAATAAGCCAATGCAAAACCACTAACAACAAACTCAAAGATATGAATTAGGTATTCCTTAATATGGTAATAAATAATTAAATTATTAAAATAAATAAACTAATTACATTTATTTACATTTATTCACAGTTGATATACCAGGTTGCTGATTATACGCTAATTGCTCATGGGCTAAAACCAAAAGGCTGGCACTGAGTGCACCTGGAGCTTTTCCCCTTCAGCATGTCACTGCTCGTCCCCTGGTCCCACTGCTGTGTCCTGTGCTGCAGCAGATGGTGAGGTGAACTTGCCTCAACTCACCTTGGAACGGCACATTTGAACTTACAAGCACAGAAGTCTGAGACCAATGACCAGCAGAAAAGAAATGGTAGATAGACACAAAAAGCTGGAGTAACTCACTAGACAGAAAATAAATGGTTCCCCACAGACTCATCAACTTATAGGTTAGAACAATCCAACTACTCTTTGAAGTAGAAAAGTGTACATAGACATACGTTTGGCTGGGATAGAAATTGCAACAAGCATAATAACAGCTACAAGATTGCCTACACCTAATCTGTGTGGGATTCTTATTGTAGGCATTATGAGCATGAACCTGAAGTGAACATTGGACCCCTAAGTTACGTAAATGAAGGACTCAAAGCCCATTGAGAACAACTTTGTCCCCAATGAGTGGGTTAGACATTGAACATTTTTTCCCCTTTGACAAAAGAGAGTTCTCTTTTAGTAAATATAAGAACTGCTTACTCACCTATGATGGACTGGTACATCAATTAAAGTTCCTTAATAATGTGGCAAGCAGTTTCATTAATTAAACTGTACCTGGTTACTATTGCGAAATGTATCAAAGAATATATTTTATAAAGTAAACGTTATTTAAAATGCTACTTATTTATGCTGGTATTGGGCAGATTTTTAAATTTGTTGCAAAGCAAATGAGTTTGAACAATTGTCCAAACAAAAGGAACTTCCTAACTTTGGATGCATTTGCACCTGGATTGCCTGATGTGCACAAAATGGAAACCTCTGGATTCATTGGACCCTTGTGCCTGTTGACTGGTAGGTTCCAATTTTTATCAAGCTGGAACACCCTGCTTATTCTCTCAACCCTGCAACCGAGACAATTAGCAGAGTTGGGTTTATTTGGGATTGGCCCCCATCAATTTCAAGGATGTTTATTTGTCCAAGGACTGAATAGAACACAGAAAAATGAAATTCTTACTTGCAGCAAATTTACAAGCACATGAGATGCAGCAAAAACAACAAAAGCAAATATACAGTAAATCTGCAGTATTCTAATGAAACTAGACCACGGTAATGCAAAAATAAAATAAATAGGGCAACCATAATAGTGCAATGTCATCAGTGGTTCAATGTTCTGGTAGGATTGTACTTAGAGTTGTTTAGCGTGATTCAAGAAACTGATGGTTGAAGGGAAGAAGCTGTTCCTGAACCTGGAGGCAGCAGTCTCGGGCCCCTGTACCACCTTCCCCAACATAGCAGAGAGAAGTTACATTTGTAGACTGAGATCTATTTTTCTCATTTTGTTTATTTTTAATCTGCCTATTTTACTGTGACCATTTTCTTTCCCTTTATCCTTCCGTGAAAACTTTCGGAACTCCCATGCTGTAACAACAGTAATTGTTTTATCCAACAACTTCACAAAGCAATGGTTGAATCTTATTTAGGATGTTTCAGAGTTTGGTTTGGAGTCTTTTATCAAAAGGGAGTAGGGGACTGGATCTTGGGCTGGTTTATAGCTTGTCTGCCATTATCTCACAAGAGCACATCTCCATCCAATGCTAGTGCACCTGTCAGCTGCTTCTGCATGTGTAGCTATAAGGAAAAACACATATTAGGCATTAGAGCTGGAGGGCAGTGTCTGTAAAGAGACTTTTACTTAAACGTTTTCTTCTCTCATGAGATGTGTAACATTACCGAAATAGAATTGCTAGTATTTTAATATTAAAGTGTGTAGTATAATCAATAATAAAGTGTGTGGTTGGAGTCATTTATGAGCCTGGTCAGAATGTTTCCAAGTTTTCTGGAGTGTTGCTTTGCCTTTATTCCACCATTTGCATGAGATTATAAATTCAGGGATTTAAGGTGTGATTTTTTAAAATATATGATCCGCACATTGGCAGAGTTCATACTTCTCCCCTACTCTTCCCATTTTAATGTGATCTGCTTCTGCATATCTTCTGATAAAGTTCAGAAATCAGAAAATCTCTACCCCCCTCCTCTCTCCCCTTTTCTCCCCTCTACTCTCTCTACCCCCCTCTCTCCCTCCACACTCCCCCCTCCCCTCCCCTCTTCCCCCCCCCCCCCACCTCTACCCCCTCTCTCCCCCTCCTCTCTCTCCCTCTCTCCCGAGGTGCAGTCGTTGGTGTTGAGAGAGTAAAGGAGAGGGGAGAGTACGTAGCCTTGTGGTGCTCCTATGCTGAGAGTCTTCGGGTCCGAGATGTGCTTTCCCAGCCGCACATGCTGCTTCCTGTCTGTCATGAAGCATCTAGGCGGCATTGGCCATCTAGGCGGCATTTGTGGGAAGTGAAATAAAGCAAACTTTTCATGTTGAAGATCCTTAGTCAGAAAATGTTCTTTGACCTGAAACATTAATGGGCATGTCCCACTTAGACGATTTTTAAGCAGACTGCCGGCGACTGTCAAGTTGCCAGCAGTTGCCTGAAAAACCGGGAACTGGAACGGCGACTGTCAGAGTGGAACACACACATACAAACACATCGCAAAGGCGGGGGCCAGGGCAAGTGGGGGAACGCTGTCTGAAATTCACATGGTACAAAGCCAAGGTGATACAGACACACACCGCGATGTCTTTTAAAAGAGGGGCAAAGGGAGGAGGAGAAGGAGTGGAGACAACTTTTAAGAAGCCAGACAACTTTTAAGAAGCCAGAGATACACAGCTGTGAAGTTCGGCGGACATTTAACATTACCGGTCGGTTATCCTTGGTTCTGAATACTCCTGCTTACGTTTTTTTTCCCAATGAGCCAATGAAAATGACCGAAGGTAGACAAAAAGAAGCGTCTGAAGAAGGGTCTCGACCCGAAACGTTGCCTATTTCCTTTGCTCCATAGATGCTGCCTCACCCGCTGAGTTTCTCCAGCATTTTTGTCTACCTTCGATTTTCCAGCATCTGCAGTTCCTTCTTAAACAATGAAAATGACCGGTCAGCAAAGGCGATTAACTAAAACTATCTACGACTACCTCGACTACCCATAACTACATGGCGACCCCACTACAACTGCACCTACGACTTCAGGATTATCGATTTTCTCCATGGCGACCAATTTTTGGTCACAGAAAAATTTTCAACACGTTGAAAAATTTGCGGCGACCATACTGAGGCCGTGACTAGTTCCCAGAATGCAGGAACTCCTCGCGACCATGAAGGAGACTCACCAGAGACCATCAGTGAACATGTGCTGATGACCATGTGGCGAGTGCAGAGTCTCCTTCACTTGCCTAAAAAGTTGCCTAAGTGTGACAGGCCCATAACTCTGTTTCTGTTCACACAGGTGTAGCCTGATCTGCTGACTATTTCCAAGATTGTTGGTTTTTATTTTAGATTTTCAGCAACTGCAGATTTTTTAATATATTCATGAAAAAAGCCTAGTGTCTTTAGTACACCAAGGGCATTGGACTTTGGAAGGATAGAATACTAATTCCATGTATACAAAGTTGGATTCAATGGCTTTTTTACCTAGCATTTCCTGCTGCTGTTTCAATTTGGCCATTATGTTTCATAGTTTGCAAAAGAAAATCCATTCCAGAATGTGAAACCCGGATGATTTTAAAGTGAAGGTGATGGCATTTGCCATGTTCAGTCGGCGGACATCATAACCTATATTCCAAGAGAATTTGAGATTGAACGAGGTTAGTGAAATGAAATCATCTAGGTTTAAAAGGCCAACTCTGTGGTGCTTAACTAAGTTGAAAAGAATAAGTGTCGCATTTAAATTATTGTGAGAACTTAGGGCATTATGTGAACATTGTGCGAGGAATGAGAACGTCAAACAATTATTTTGTGCTGTGAGAGTATCTCAGAAAACCTCAATAAATGCAGTGCATCAAATCACAGAGCAACATATCATGACATGCAATACCTGAGAGCCTCATAAACATGATGATGGATCACAACAACACACAAGAGGCTTTGTGGCCTATCAGTGGGATGAATAAGAACCTTGCACACATCCCTTTTAAAGGCAATGCACATCAATGTATCACAAGAAATGTGTTCCAAGGAGGAGGAAAGGGATGATAATGGTACATCTTTTTGATGAATCCCTGTGCAAGAGAAAATTAAGTCATGATTGCATGAAGGTCTGCAGAAAATTGAGTATCATGTTGAAACTCTATAACAGAATAGAGAAATATGAGCAACCCGCCAAATTGTAATGAGAAACAAGATTACTGGGGGAAAGCATAATGACTCTCTGTGAGAAATAAGCATCTCAATGAATCACAACTAATATCTGCAAGAAACTGAAGTTATGAGATAGAGAAAACCATGGAAAGTCATTATAAGAAACTCAAGCCACAGAGCTGACTTCAAGGAGTGAATGCTGTAGCGATACGTGACTTAGAGAAAAAGAAGTTTAAATTGATCCATTCACAATGCCAGGGAGAATAACATATTACATTTTGCATCTGAATTGTAGGTATAAACATTAAAAAAATTAAATTGCCCATTCTTAATTGCCTTTGAGGAAGTAATGGTAACATTCCTGGTTGAACTGTTTTAGTCTCAATGATGAGAGGAATGTTAATGGGCTGTTGAGCAGGGTTTCAAGCTCAGAACTAGGGATGGTGACGAGCTTGCGATATATTTTCAAGTTAGGATGTTGCATGATTTGGAGGGGAACCATTGGGTGGTGGAGTTTCCACATGCTTATCATCCTTATTTTACATCGGAGTCACGTGAGTGACTACGTGAAGAAGACCCGTCAGGGCGCATGCGCGTCATTATGTCTGACGCATTGGCGCGAATGGCAGCAGGAGGACGGACCTCCTCCTGCAGGTGAGTAATTACAGCTCCACCAAAGTCGGGGAGACTTTGGAGGAGTTAGAAAAAAGTAGAGAAATTGTTTCTGTGTGGTTTTTCCCCACATACAGGAACAAGGAAAATGTGCAGGTCTGCTGCCGACAAGGAGAGAGAGAGCTGTGGGAGCGCAGTCTCTGAAAGGCAGCCTGTCACCTCGGGGGAGTCGCAAGCCGGTAGCGGTGCGGCGACAGACTTGGCAAAGTGCCCAGCCGGGTACACAGCCAACGCCAGTCGGGCGGTAGGCATAAGCCAAGTCTGTAAGGGCTATAGCCTCCGCAGAGTCGGGCCACGAGAGTCCCGTCGGGGACAGGATACCGTTCCCCAGCGGTTATCCAAAAGGAGTAGCTCATACAGGGGTTGCTCCACAGAGACGCTCCAGGGGAGTTGTGCAGGCGGGAAGCCATAGAGAAGGCTCCGCTGGCAGTGCCTAGAAGAGGTTCTGCTTCACAAAGCCACACTCCAGGGGAGTTGCGCAGGCGGGAAGCCATAGGTAAGGCTCCGCTGGCAGTGCCTAGGAGAGGCCTTCTTCACAAAGCCACACTCCAGGAGGAGTTGTGCAGGCGGGAAGCCTTAGGGAAGGCTCCGCTGGCAGTGCCTAGTAGAGGCCTGCTTGAAAGCACCCTCTTTGCAAGAGGTGAGCGCAGAAGGGCAGATATGCTCTGACCCTGAGTCCGACGACTTCCAAAGGGAGGGCAGGCAGCTGCCAGAGCTGACACCGTGTGCAGCACGGTTTGCCATGTCGTCGGACGCTGGTGAGCCTCTGGATGAGGAACTTGCCACCAGCATAAATTACCAAGTCTCACATCAGCTACAGGAGCTGACAATGGATGAGACAGTAAGGAAGCATGAAGCCCCAATCAACTGTGGACTATTAAAAGTTCCTGTTGGGAACAGGAAGAATTGGGGCAAGATGGGCATACTAATGAGAGCCCAGGAGCATGTGAAGCTCCAGCATATTTTTAAAGTTGCTGGCATCTGGTATAACGAGCTTTGCCAGGATGGTGGATGGAGAGGCCATGACAAATTGCAACAAAAGGCGCTATTGTGGAGTGCCCACTTTGAGATCAACTGCTTCCGCAAGACTGCGATTAGACCAACCATCAATTCTAAATATGCTTCACTCTGCCAGCCTGGCACAGTGCAACTGGCACAGCTGTTTGGCGAGGATTTCGCACAGCACGTGAAGGAGCTGGAGGAGGAGGCTAAGACGGCAACCACATATTCACCAAAGCGGAAGTATCCCTATAAGCGAGGAGACTGGTCCGGGCAAGGGACGAGTCCAGCTATGATGCAGCGCAGTTGGCGTTTGGCTGTAGCACCGCCAGGGAAGGTGAGATATCCAGCTCGAGGCCGGGGAAGAATGCCAGGTGGTAAGGAGGTAAGTGGGTCTGGTTCTCATGTAGACAGATCTAATGTGATACGTCAGATATCTTTATACTGAACGTTATTGAAGGATATCAAATAAAGCTTAATGCAAATTCTGATTTACCCATGCAACATGTTCCAAAAAGGAGTTTGACTTCATTATCACTGAACAATTGAAAGTTCAGTTGGAACTTGCAAGCTTATGTAATAAAGGTGTAATTGCTAAGGCAGTTTACCAAAGCCATCAGTTTGTGTCCAATATCTTTCCCAGACCAAGTAAGGATGGGGGATGCAGAATTATACTGGACCTGAATAGTCTTAACACTTTTGTAGGGTATAGACATTTTAAGATGGAAATGTTTGTGAAGGAGATCTTAAAGAAGCGGATTATTCAGTGTCTGTTCATTTGCAGTAGAAGATTTAAAATTCAGCTGGATGGGGCAATTATGGCAATACAATGCACTGCCTAATAGTTTGTCTTCAGCTCCTAGAGGGATTACAAAGTTGTTAAAACCTATTCTAGGCATGATGAGAAGTCAAGGGCATGAGCTCATGGCTTAACTAGATAATATCTTGTTTGTAGGACAATCAAAGGAAACAGCTGAAGCATCAGTGGCAGTTGGTAAAAAACATTTTTTTCTTAAATTAGGCTTCATAAGCTATCCAGAGAAATCTAAGTTTATACCTGTGACACAAATTGACTAGTTGGGTTCACAATAGACTTAATCAACACGATTGTGACCTTGCCCAGGCAAAAAAGGGTAGAGCTAATTAAGACCTGTATCAAGTTAATTGCTCACACACAGCCTTCAATTAGCCAGGTGATGAGTCTGCTGTGGAAATTGCTGCAGCATTTCCACAGTTCAATATGGCCAACTTTATTATCTACAATTACAAAGGTCAAAGGAACAAGCACTGAGGATACATTGGGGTCATTATAATAGACCTATGCTTCTATCAATAGAGGCTGTTGCTGATGTACAATGGTGGATTCAGCATGTGTCCACTAGTAGTTCCAAAGTGTTATTGGACCAAGCTTCCATGATTTGCAGACAGATGTCAGAGCACTTGGGTAGGGTGCTACTGATACAAGATCCAGCTGTGGAGACAGATGAACATTGCTTCTGCAAACATGGGGAATTAACCAAGAGTATTTAATGGACTCAAAGCTTATGGCACTAACTAAACTAGTTTGCATGTGCAGTGCAAAATAGACAACACTACAGCAGTTGCTGATATGAATCACATGGGTTGAATCAAATTGTTATCATGTGACAGGTTGGCAAATACAATTGGACCTGGAGTAGGGATAGAGAGATTTGGATTGGAGCTATCTATCTGCCAGGGAAAAAATTATGTCATAATACAGAGTGGATGTGGAACCAGGATGTGTTCAAGAACATAGTACTTCTATATGGAAGGCCAAAATATGTTTCATAGGCACCAGATCCAGGGGCAGTGGCAATTGATGCTTTTTCACTAAATTGGGATGATATGTTTGTGTACATTTTCCCACCATTCTGCCTCATAGGTCGGTGTTTGAGAAAATCAAGCAGGATGCCGCTTCAGGGGTTTTGGTGATACCAAATTGCCCGATTCAACCATGGTTCCCTTTGATGTTACAGATAGCGATCCAACCTCTTTTTGCTGATTCCACACAGTAGGAATTTGCTGGAGCATCCAGTAACGCATTAAGTTCATCCGTTATGTGATCGTATGGATCTGTTAATTTGCAGGTTTTTAAGAATGCCTTACATTGGTCGAGGACTTTCTAGGCCAACGGTGGATATACTCACTGCAGCCTGGAGAAAGAGTACTCAAAAATCGTATATGACTTATGGATTTTTTTTTTTTTTTAAATGGGAACAATATTGTGTTCAAAAGAATATTCAATATGATACTGTAGTTATTGAAAATGTGTTAGAGTTTAATCTACACTTTATTATGATGAGGGTCATAGCTATAGTGCTATCAATACAGCTAGAAGTGCTTTGTCGGCATATCTTGTAATAGGTACACGGACACAAAGTATAGAATCTCACCCTCTCATATCTAGGTTGATGAAAGGAATCTTTAATTCCAAAACGCCTAAGCCTACGTATATGGTAATCTGCGATGTAAGCGTTGTTCTTAACATGCTTCGTCATTGGGTCCCTGTCACGTCTATAACTTTGCTGAATTGGCTATGCTAATGGCATTGGTGTCAGTACAGAGAGTGCAGACTTTGCAAAAACTTCAGTTCGAGAGAATGGAAGTGACTACAGAGAATATTCTGTTTTATATTTCTGACCTGCTCAAACAAAGCAGGCCAGGTGTGACAGGATTTAAGATTGTGTTCTCAGCATATCCTACAGCTCCATGTTTAAGTGTAAGGACACATTTGTTACATTACATTGAAGCCACCAGGGCTTTAAGACAAGAAGAAACAGGGTTAGTTGTCAGTTACAAGAAGCCAACATAAAAGAGTGGCAGTTCAGACTATCTCAAAGTGGTTAAAGCAAGAGTTGGTTCAGACAGGAATTAACATTTATGTGTTTACATCTCATTCCTTTAGCGCAGTAGCAACATCCGCGGTCAGGGCGATCAACGTTCCCATCGACCATATATTAAAAGCCGCAGGTTGGAAAAATGAACTTGTGTTTCAGCCATACTACCATCGGCCGATTGCCGATGGAGGGCTGTTTGCCACCTCAATATTGAGTGCTGTTGCTATTGTTTAAAGTCTGTTTTCAATACTGTTTAATTCTGTTTCGTTTGTTGCCCCTACATTAAGATGGTTTATTGGTTGTTTTATGACCAAAAATAAAACTGTTTAGGTTTTGCATGATATGCAATGTCATGTTTACAGCATTATTGATGATACTCGGAGTCAATCGATGCAGTGAGAAGCCGGGATTTTGATCTGCGGCATAAAAATCACAGAGCTTTAAAATCTTCACGTAGTCACTCACGTGACTCCGAAGTAAAATAGTAAGATTAAACGAGAACTTACCAGTTTGAAGTTTGATCTTTATTTTATGAGGAGTTACGTTGGTGATTACGTGCCCGCCACACCCAACCCTCTCTCATAGAAAAAAGGTCATAATGGTAGTTCTCATGTTGATCATCTTAATATGTTACTTCAATGATGGTGTTGTCTGTGATTTCATACCGCTGCTTTGAAGATTGACGCGCATGCGCCCTGACGGGTCTTCTTCACGTAATCACCAACGTAACTCCTCATAAAATAAAGATCAAACTTCAAACTGGTAAGTTCTCCTTTAATCTTACTATTCTTCTTGACAGAAGTGATTGGGACTTGCTGTCAGAGGAGCCTGGCCAAGTTACTACAATGAATTTTATGTATTTTGGATTGCAGCCACTTTGTGATAATGGTCGAGTGATTGAATAGTTAGGATGGTGGATGAGGTGCCAGGCAAGTGAATGGCTTTGTCCAGGATGGTGTTGAGCTATTTGAGTGTTCTTGGCACTGAACTCATCCAGGCAACTGAGAACATTTCATCTTGCTCCTGATTGTGTAAATGGTGGAAAGGCCTTGAAGGAGGTGATCAGTCATCACAGAATACGGACTCCTGCTGTTGTACCCATGGGATTGATCTGGTCCATTTGAGTTCCTAGTCAATGGTGATCCTCAGGGTATTAATGATGAATGACTCAGTGATGGAAATGTTATTAAATACCCAAATCTTAGATCATAATATATCGGAGCAGAATTAGAACATTCTGCCCATCGAGTCTGCTCTGCCATTCGATTACGGCTGATCTATTTTACCTTCTTAGCCCCATACTCCTACCTCCTCCCCACAACCTTTGACATGCTTACTAATCAAGAACTTATCAATCTCCACTTTAAAAATACCCAATGATGTGACCTTCACAGCCGTCTGTGGCAATGAATTCCATAGATTCACCACTCTAACCACCCAAAAGGTAGATGGTTAGATTCTAACTCGTTGGAGATTTCATAGCCTGGCACTTTTGCAGCACAAATGGTACTTGTCACTTATCATCCATGCAAGGATGTTATCAAACCTTGCTGCATGCGGATGAATTGCAAATGGAATTAAACATTGAGCAATCATCAGCGAGCGTCCCCATTTCTGACTCTTTGAGGGAAGGAAAGTCATTGTTGAAACAGTTCAAGATGGTTGGGCCCAGGACACTATCCTGAGAAACTCCTACAGTGATGTCCATGGATGAGATGATTGGCTGCTGACAACTAGGTCATCTTCCTTTGTAGGAGATATGACTTCAGCTGTTGGATTGCCAAGTTACTACAACGAATCTGCTCCTGGGCAGATTACACTTTGACTATTGAGTTTAGTTTGATTGTAATGATTCAGCTTTATGGTGTTACAGCTACAGAGGACGTGCAGAAAAAACATGCAAAGGCTGCAATGAGGTAGATTGGAGCTTTGGACTACAACCTTAACTTAAAAGTGGTCCATTCAGTAGTCTGATAACAGCAGGACAGAAGCATTTTCTGAATCTGGTGGTAGACACAAAGTGCTGGAGTAACTCATCTAGACAGGCAGCAAGTCTGGAGATAAGGAATGGGTGATGTTTCGGGTCGAGACCCTTCTTCAGACCACCAGAATATGGTGGTACGTGCTTTCAAGTTTTTATACCTTAAGCCCAACGGGAGAGGGGAGAAGAGGGAATAACTGAGGTGTATGTGATTATGTTAACTGCTTTTCTAAGACAGTATGAAGTGTAGATGGATTTGATGGAGGGGAAGCAGGTTTGTGTGATGGACTGGGCCTCATCCACAATTCTCTGCAATTTCTTCTGCTCCTGGGCAGAGCAGTTGCTGAACCAGGTTATGATGCATTCTGATAAGATGCTTTCTGCAGTGCATCTATAGAAATTGGTAAGAGTCAATGGAGACATGACTATTATAAAGTGCTTCATGAGGCTGGTCATGGCGCATATTAAAAGCCATCTCACAGAAAATTTCCTTTGCCTTCTGAAGAAGAGACCTTAGTGTGCTGTAGAGTCTATGTGATTGAACTAAATCAAATTATTGGTGATATTTTTGCCCGGGAACTTGAAGCTCTCAGCCATCTCTGCTTCAGCATGATTGATGCCGACTGGAGCGTGTACACCACTCTGTTTCTGAAGTCAATGACTCACTACTTCATCTTGCTGACATTGAGGGAGAGGGTGCTGTTTTGACACCATGCTACTACAGGCCCGTACAAAGCTTTTCAAAAAGGGGGGTGGCATGACAGGATTACAAAAAATTGAATGTGAAATAATGTGCGCGCTGCGCACATCACGAGCGCGAAGCGTGAAGTCCCTCGATGCCAGGGTCCAGGGCCGGCTTAAGGGCCCTGGAAGCTCAGGGGTTTTAGATGCTCTCTGATGCATTCTGAGCATTATTTTGGAGCATATTTGCACCACATTTATGACCAATATTTCAGAAATTAACAGGAATCTGAGAGGTAGCTTTTTCACACAAAGGGTGCTGGGTGTATGTAACGAGCTGCCAGAAGAGGTAGTTAAGGCTCGGACTATCCTAATGTTTAAGAGACATTTGGACACGTACATGGATAGGACAGATTTAGATGGATATGGGCCACACGCGTGTGAGTGGGACTAGTTTAGATGGGACATGTTGGTCGGTGTGGGCAAGTTGGGCTGAAGGGCCTGTTTCCACACTGCATCATTCTATGACTTAAAAGTTAAGAAGAAAAATGCATGTAGATAAGTAGAGCAGATTTGAAAGAGGAGTGAAATGTAAAGGCAGAGGGAGGTTTATGGGTGGAAAGGAACGTAGGAAAGGAGGGGGGAGAGTGGGCTTGGGCAGATGGGTGAAGGGAAAATAGACACAAAGTGCTGGAGTAACTCAGCGGGTCAGGCAGCATCTGCGGAGAATATGAATAGGCGACGTTTCACAGAGTGCTGGAGTAACTCAATGAGTCAGGCAGCATCCCTGGAGAAAAGGTATAGATTATATTTCGGGTCAAGACCGTTCTTCAGTAATATTCATGATGTGACATGCATAGATATTCCTGAATGTTACCCAAACCATCGTGAGCTACTTTGTTACGGTGCTTGCCCTCTCTGTTAATGTCTCTGCTGCCTTAGGTGATGCAGGACAGGACACGAGCTTTGGGACCCGATGTGAAGCTGTTGCCGTCTGTCCCAGCCTGGTAAAAACCTAGATGGAGTGGATGTGCAGAGGATGTTTCCACTAGTGGGAGAGTCTAGGACCAGTGGCCACAGCCTCGGAATTGAAAGACATTCCTTTAGGAAGGAGATGAGCAGGAATTTCTTCAGTCAGAGGGTGGTGAACTGTGGAATTCATTGCCACAGACAGCTGTGGAGGTCAAGTCAATGGACATTTTTCAGGAGGAGATTGATAGATTCTTGATTGATACGGGTGTCAGAGGTAATGGGGAGAAGGCAGGAGAATGGGTTTGAGAGGGAAAGATAGATAGGGTCATTGAGTGATACAGTGTGGAAACAGGCCCTTCGGCCCAGCATGTCCCATCTGCACTAGTCCCACCTGCCCACGTTTGATCTATATCCCTCCGAACCTGTCCTATCCATGTACCTGTCTAACTGATTCATAAATGTTGCGATAGTCCCTGCCTCAACTACCTCCTCTGGCAGCTTGTTCCATACACCTACCACCCTTTGTGTGAAAAACATACCCCTCAGATTCCTATTAAATCTTTTGCCCTTAAACATGTCCTCTGCTCCTCGATTCACCGACTCTGGGCAAAAGACTCAACCATATCTATTCAAATCATGATTTTATACACCTCTATTGGACCATCCCTCATCCTCCTGTGCTCCATGAAATAGAGTCTCAGCCTACTCAACCTCTCCCTATAGTCCTGGCAACATCCTCGTAAATCTTCACTGTACCCTTTCCAGTTTGATGACATCTTTCCTATAACATGGTGCCCAGAACAGAATACAATACTCTGAATGCGGCCTCACCAACTTCTTATGCAACTGCAACATGACCTCCCAACTTCTATACTCAGCCTGATCCGCTGTGTTACTCCAGTACTCTGTGAAACGTCACAGAACAGGGCAAAATTAGCAAGTTTGCTGATGGTACAGAAGTGAGTGGTTTTGCAGATAGTGAAGATGGTTGTGAAAGATGGCAGCAGGATCTGGATCAATTAGCCAGGTGGGCAGAGGAATGATTGATGGTTGCATGGTTCCATGAAGATCGTGTCGCAGGTATATCAAGCTCATCATTGTTCGAGAGCAAGTCCCCTGCAGTAGTATCATCTGCAAAGTTGTAAACAGAGTTAGAGCAGCATTTTGCTGCACACGTGAGTATAGAGGGACTCTAGTATGGGTCTGAGAACACAGCCTCATGGGGCACTGGCATTGAGAATGATTGTGGAGGATGTCTATCCTCACTGATTGTGATCTACGGGTCAGGAAGCAATGAATCCAATTGCAGATTGGAGTGCTGACTTTAAGGTCTAGGAATTTGGAGATTAATTTGATTTGGATTACTGTGGTGAAAGCAGAGTTATGGTCAGTAAACGGGAGTCTAAGGTAGATATACTTTTAGCCAGATATGCCAGGAATGAGTGAAGATCAATGGAGAGGGTGTATGCAGTGGAGCTGTTGTAACAGTAAGTAAATTGCACTGGATAGAGGCTATCTAGGAGATGCCAGATAATGTGAGCAATGGATGAAGGTTGTCTGAGAGATGGCTTTCAATATGTGCTGTGACCATGATCTTGAAGCACTTTATCTTGGTCGATGTGAGAGCCACTGGATGATATCCAATAAGGCAGGTTACCTGGCTTTTCTTTGGTTCTGGGGTGATAATGGTCATCTAATAGCAGGTCAATCCTCAGAATGGAGCAGGGAGTGGTTAAGTTTACCCAGTTGATCCATGTCCCAAGGCTGTCTATTCCCTCCCCAGATGCTGCCTGACCTGCCGAGTTCCTCCAGCACTTTGTGCTTTTCTCTAGACTCCAGCATTTACAGTTTCTGGTGTCTCCATTGGAGATTTGCTACTTGCAGAATAAATGTCACTTGACAGCCAACATTGTCCGTGACATCTTTCACCACTTTCTAGATGATTGAGGGTAAACTAATTGGGCAGTAATGAGCTATATTCAATTTAACCTGCTTTTTGTGAATATAACATGCCTGAACAATTTTCTAGATTGTCAGATACATGCTGGTGTTGTAATTATATTAAAACAGCTTGGCCAAAGGAAGATAAGTCTTCAGTAGTACAGCTGGGATGTTGTCAGGTCCTGAAGCCCAGCGTGTCGGCTGTTTCTTGATATTATGTGAAGGGAAACTAATTGGCTGGTGACTGGTTTTCGTGATGGTGAAGATCTTGGGAGGAAGCCGAAATGGATCAATAGTTTTGCAATTCTCAATGTAAATGGTCCAAGTGCCCTGCTTTTCCCTTTGCACCTACATGCTGGACACTAACCTTGGTGGGGATGGGGACGTTCTTGGAGTCCCTCCTCCAGTTAGCAGCCTGCGACTAGATGAAGTTGGACTGGAGAGTTTTGATCTGATGTGGCCGGGTCATCGTTGTCTGACCTCATCTTTCAACACTTTCATTCATCTTCAGTAAAAGTAAAGTCAAAGTAAACTTTATTGTCAATTCAAATAATGCAACAAGTAGTTACACAGAGGATTGAAATTGCGTTTCCCCATACTCCAATGTGCAAGTAATATTTATAACACAGACAGACAACATACCAATAAAGATAGACAATGGACATATACATTATATAAAATATTCACAGTGTGCCAGAGTGTAGTACAATTTTGAGGTATGTTATTAAGGTGCAATAATAAAAGGTGCAATATAGAAAAGTGCAAATAGCATTATGCAGACATTGAGTTAAAGTTAATTTGACAGTCACTTGGTCTTTGTTTGTGTAATGTTCATGGAATTTTCTTGAGTGTGTTGAGTAGTCTGATGGCCTGAGGGAAAAAGCTGTTTTTGTATCTGGTGGTTTTGCTCCGCATGCTGCGGTAGCGCTTGCCGGATGGTAGGAGGGTGAACAGTTTGTGTGCTGGGTGGGTGGTGTCTTTGATGATATTGGTTGCTCTCTTGCGACAGCGAGATGGGTATAAGTCCTGGATTGCTGGTTGGGGTGATCTAGTGATCTTCTCCGCTGTCCTCACCACTCTCTGTAGGGCCTTCTGGTCAGCAGCAGAGCAACTGCCATACCAGACTGAGAGACTGCTGGTAAGAATGCTCTCAATGGCACCCCTGTAAAAAGTGGTGAGGGCAGAAGGGGGGAGGTCGGCTCTCCTCATCCGTCGAAGGAAGTGGAGGCGTTGCTGTGCTTTCTTGACTAGGGAGATGGTGTTGGTGGACCATGTCTGATCATCTGTGATGTGCACTCCCAGGAACTTGGTGCTTTTCACAGACTCCACTGCACTGCCATTTATGGTGAGTGGGGTGTGTGCTGTCTGTTTCTTCCTGAAGTCCACAGTTATTTCTTTTGTTTTATTGACATTGAGTTGAAGGTTATTGATGTCATACCAGTTGATGAGTTGTTGTACCTCCTCTCTGTAGGCTGAGTCGTCATCGTGGCTGATGAGGCCCACCACTGTTGTGTCATCTGCGAACTTGATGATGTGGTTCGAATTATGTTTGGCACAACAGTCATGTGTCATCAGCATGAACAACAGAGGGCTCAGCACACATCCCTGTGGGACCCCGGTGTTCATGATGGTGGTCTCTGATGTGTTTTTGCCAACTCTTACTGTCTGTGGTCTGTCGGTGAGGAAGTCCAGTAACCAGTTGCATAATGGGGTGCTGATGCCTATTTCGCCGAGTTTATTCACCAGGTGTTGGGGATGACTGTGTTGAAGGCGGAGCTGAAATCGATGAACAGCAACCGCACGTATCTGTTATTGTTTTCCAGATGAGCCAGGCTTAGGTGGAGTGCTGTTGCTATGGCATCATCAGTGGAACGGTTGGGACGGTATGCAAACTGGAATGGGTCAAGTGTAGAGGGGAGACTGGATGTTATGTGGGCCTGGACCAACCTTTCAAAGCACTTCATCATGATGGACGTGAGTGCTATGGACCGGTAGTCATTCAGTGTTGAGGCTGGGGATTTCTTGGGTAGTGGTATGATGGTGGTGGCTTTGAAGCATGCTGGTATGATGGCTTGGCTCAGAGAGGTGTTGTTGATGTCCGTGAGAACATCTGTGAGTTGGTCAGCACAGTCTCTGAGCACACGCCCCGATATGTTGTCAGGACCTGCAGCTTTTCTGGGGTTCACCTTGAGTAGGGTCCTCCGCACATCAGCTGGGTCCAGGTGAAGTGTTTCATGATCTGGGCAGGGAGGTGCTTTTGTTGGTGTGGTGGTGTTGTCCTCCTCAAACCAGTTGAAGAAACCTTTATGAGATAGCCTTGCTGCTGTGTATCCTTAACAATAAATTGGGTTAAAATAATGATGACAATTAGAAAGTCTTGAGTACTGGCAGATTAAGTTGCCTGTCTGTCATTTATTAGATTTGAAAAGAATATAAACCTGATAATATATTCCTTAAAAAAAAAAATTAACAGGAGACGATTGCTCCTGACAAGATTACACCTTTTTATGCATTACGTTAATGCATAGGTTCTGTTTAGTGAGATCAAACCTATGTAGATCTGACACCCCATTGTATCTATTTTATTTAAATTATTCTCTGTTGAACACATGGAGAGATAAATTCCTCCTTTTTCCCAAATCCAATTATGAGTAAGCTCAGAGGAGACCGATCTAACAACAAAAGAATTTAGTGGAGTTCCAGCAGTGAAGCAGGAGAGCTTTGAGGAAATTCTCATGCGATCCGAAGAAAATAAGGTTGAGAAATTCTATTACATTACCAGCAGGACCGGAGCTTCTTTTTATATTTATATTTGGCGATATCTGGTTAATTGACACTATTACATGTCAGCATGTTATTTGAAGCATATGTACAGTAGTTCTCACTACCCTCCTCTATGCATGTGAGACCTGGGACGGTCTACAGCAGACACCCCAAACAGCTCAACCACTTTCACTTAAGCTGTCTCTGCAGACTCCTCCACATTAGATGGCAGGGCAAAATCCCGGACACGGAAGTCCTGCAACAGGCCGGCATCCCCAGCGTCTACATCCTCCTTCAGAAATCCCAAGCCAGATGGGCTGGCCATGTCATCCGAATGCCAGACTGTCGGCTGCCAAAACAGCTGTTATACGGAGAACTGTGTCAGGGCAAGCGCTCAGTTGGGGGGCAGAAGAGACGCTTCAAAGATTGCCTCAAAGTGTCCCTCAAAGACCTTAACATCAATCTCAATACTTGGGAGTTGCTTGCTCAGGACCGCCCAACTTGGCGAAACAAGATCACCACAGGAGCGGGTGCAGCTGAGAAGAAGCCCACCGCAGAAGCTCAGCGCAAGGCTCGAGCCACTTCAACTTCTACTGCAGCACCCACACAACTGGGTCCCATATGCAGGCGAGCCTTCTGGGCCGGGTTCGGTCTCACCAGTCACATTCGGAGCCACAAACAAAAACACTGAAGTCATAGTCTTCTTCGACTATGAAGGACGAACAACAACAACAACAACAACAACAGTGATTTCAGTTCCATTACAGTCTAATCACATAGTACCAGCAGGAAAGGGGAGTTGAGGTCAAGGTGAGGTCGGCTGTGATGTTATTAAATGCAAAGCAGGCTCAAAGTACAGTATGGTCTACTCTTGCTCTTGGTGCTTGTGTTCTTTTCTCCTAATTCCATGCTATACGTATCAGGAGAGTAGGGCTTTCCCTCTTCCATAATAGATGAGGCCCTCACTAGGGTCTCCTTGATATGCTGCAGCCCAGCTCTTGCTCCCCCTCCCTCAGTCACAACAGGGACAGAGTCCCTCTAGCCCTCACCTTTCACCCAATCAGCCGTCGCATACAGCACATAATGCTCCGACATTTTCGCCACCTATAAAAAGGATCTCACCACTAGCCACATCTTCCCATCTCCACCACTTTCCACAGAGACCTTTCCCTCCGCAACTCCCTGGCTAACCCATCCCTTCCCACCCAAACCACCCCCTCCCCAGGTACTTTCCCCTGCAACCGCAGGAGATGCAACGCCTGTCCCTATGCCTCCTCCCTCGACTCCATCCAAGGACCCCGACAGTCTTTTCAGATGAGGCACAGGTTCATTTGTACCTCCATCAACCTCATCTACTGTATCCACTGTTCCAGATGTAGACTCCTATCTATCGGCAAGACCAAGTGCAGGCTCGGTGATCGTTTCGCTGAACACCCCTGCTCAGTCCGCCTAAACCTACGTGATCTGCCGGCTGCTAAACACTTTAACTCCCTCTCCCATTCCAACACCGACCTTTCTGTCCTGGGCCTCCTCCATTGTCGGAGTGAGGCCCAGCGCAAATTGGAGGAGCTGCACTTTATATTTCGCTTGGGCAACTTACACCCCAGCGGTATGTATATTGACTTCTTTAACTTCAAGTAACCCTTGCTTTCCCTCTCTCTCCATCCCTTCGCCTTCCCAGTTTATCAGCCAGTCTGACTGTCCCAAATTGCATTTTATCTCTGTTTGTTTTGTTGTTACTTTCTCCTAGCTAACAATGATCTATTCTACATTTTCCTTGATCTCGTCTATTTTGGTGTCTCATTTTCACACCTTACCCTTCCTTACCTCTGGGTCTCCCTCTTCCCTAACACTCAGATTGAAGAAGGGTCTCGACCCAAAATATCACCCATTACTTCTATCCAGAGATGCTGCCTGTCCCGCTGAGTTACTCCAGCATTATTTGTCCATCTTCAGTAGAAGATGGAAACTTTCTATTTCTGATTTGATTTCTCACAGCTAATTCTTTCCTATGGTGCCCATGCTTGAGAATTCTTCAATTGGTCGAAAGCAATTTGGAACATCTTGAAAATGACAAAGGTGCACCAGAAGCAAACAAGTTTCTTTAAAGGTGAATGTATAATAACCCTAAGGATACATGTACACGCACACAAAAATCAAACTTGTAATTTTCTGACACCATTTTGCGAGTTTGTGTATTTTTAAAGCTATTTCCTTTCAGTTGACTGAAATGTAGACATAAATGGTATGAAAATCCGTGTGAGGAATTTACTTGCCTTGTTTTTATCCTAGTTACTATATTTCTTGTTTGTCTAAGATACCAGCGGGGGACCAGTGGTAGCATATCAACTTATGGTTTCAAATTCCTCTTCATGACCCCTCTTCATGACCCCAAAATTTAGTCTGGCTCATCAGTACAGTAATGACAGATCATAAATCATAGAGAGATGCAGCTTGGAACCGGGACATTCGGCCCACCAAATCCTTGCTGACCATCACCCACCCATTGTATTTAACTAATCCTACTCTAATCTCATCAATCCTGTCCAGATTCTACCAATCGGCTACAAAATATGGGACAATTCTGCAGCTGCTAATTAACCAACTAACTCGCATGTCTTTGGAATGCAGGAGGAAACCAGAGCACCCAGAAGAAACCCACATAGACACAGGAAGAATGTGCAAACTCCACACAGACAGGATCCAGGGCCAGGATTAAACTTGTGTGTCTGGCACTGTGAGGCAGCAGCCTTACTAGCAGCATCACTGTGCCTTCCCATTACATGGTGGGACGTCAGGTAAGCTGTTGGAGAGAGGTTTCAGTTGTGAGTAAAATTGACACAACATTGTTTTGAAATGTAGCAGAGATATCCCCAGAGTTTGGCCAATAATTATCCCTTAATTATGATCAGAAACACGACAATGATAATATCTGGCTGTGACTGAATTTAAGCTCTGCCAATTGGGCTTACATATGATGTTTTATGTATTAAAATCGGAAATTAATGTTCACTCACTTGGTCCATTGACATCAATTACCTGGCAAAAATCTTTTGGGTTAAAAACCCGGATATGAGTTTTCAAGAAGCAAGATTTTTTGGTAGCTGTCTGCAAATTGAAAATGCAGCCTTCAATTTCGAAGTGAATTTGTGAAAAGAAGCATCATAAATCTTTTAGAAATATCCAGAATTGGTACTGTGGGAAAAAGATAATGACACGTTAGAGAAGATAAATGACAGGTAAAGGCCATCTTCAACAAGGACATTCTGACATTCAGCAGCAGCACCATTGATGGCTTCCCATGATCCATGAACATTTGTATATCTGTCCTGGGTCCTGGAGTCCTTGTTCCTTGTTCTGTAACACCTGAAGTAACTTGTCAGATTCTCAATTAACAGTGGGGTCTCTATTGTGAAGACCTCTGTCGGCATTGCATCTGCTCTGGAAGCTTCACAAATTCACAAGTTATAGGAGTAGAATTAGGCCATTCGGCCCGTCGAGTCCACCCCACCATTCAATCATGGTTGATCTCTGCCTCCTAATCCCATTTTCCTGCCTTCTCCCCATAATCCTTGACACCTGTTCTAATCGAGCTTTTTCACATGATAATCATGATACTGCCTTTGAACCTTCGCCAGGGCTGGGGATTAAGCCAGAACAAGGTTGGTTGGAAGTTGTGGAGTGCAATCTATTGCTTCATCATCTAGCTGGTCTATTTAGGACAGAATTGAAATGCTCAGCCCATCTCTCTAAGACCTGTTTCTTTTTGGTGATGAGTGTTGATCCATCTGCACTCAGCTGAGGCCCATCAGATTTTACAACAGCGTTGCAATTTTTTAGAGTTTTGAATCAGCATAGATCTGCCTTATTATTGAATCCTGGCTGTAACTACCTTGTGGCAGCAAAAATAGGATTGGGGATAGAAGCTGCCCAATCAGCCAATTTCTTCCATCATTATATTTGTTTCAGAATTCCAGCTTCTGCATTTTATTTCAATGATATAGGTGAAAGGTCTCTACTTTTCACTGAAGGGTGTCTCTTAAAACCATCTCCAACTTCTCAGGTTGATGCAATACTCAATACTTACCTGATGGGTACAGCCACACACAAGCAAACTTGGCACCTATCCATGTTCTCCAGAGATGCTGCCTGACCCGTTGAGTTACTCTTGCACTGATGACAGTGAGTATTATTGCCAATTCATACTGATTTAGGTCAGCCGTTGAAGAACTTGAAGATCTAATTGCATAGGGATGAACAGAGATCCTGTTCCCTGAGCTTGCTGATAATTTTGCAGTGGATGATGGTGTTGAACACTGAGCTACAGCTGATGAACAACAACCTGATGTATATATTGTTATTATTTGTGGCTCGGTGCAGAGTAGAGAGCCAGCAAGACTGCATCTGCTGTTAATCTAAAAAAGACACAAAGTGCTAGAGGAACTCAACGGGTAAGGCTGCATCTCTAGAGAACTTTGATAGATGATGTTTTGTTTTGGGACTCTTCTTCAGACTGATTGTTGGGGAGAAAGAAAGCTGAAAGAGAGGAGAGGCAGGTCAAAGCCTGGCATGTAATAGCTTGACAGAAGTAGGTGCATGATAGAGAGCATACTGATTAATCACTTTATGGCTTGATTCAGTAACTCAAATGCACAATGACCTAAGAGGTTGCACAAAGTGGTGGACAATGCTTAGTCCATCATGTTAATGACCTTCCCACCATCTAAGGATCTACAGGAAGCCCTGGCTTAAGACGGCAGCTAATGTCATCAAAGATCCACACCATCCCGGCCATGCTCTCATCTGGCTGCTGTCATTAAAAGTAAACTACAGGAGCCTGAGAACCGTTATCTCTAGGTTCAAAAGCAGCTGCTTCCCATCAACCATCTTAAACCATATGTAACTACAACACTATCTTAGCAACAATCTACTTTGGACTTTGTATTAGGACTACATACTTCAGCTTGCACTATTATGGTCCAGTTACTCAATATAACTGGTAATTAATTATACCATTGTTTATTGTATATTCTTTTGTTGTGTTAATGTGTCTGTAAATACTGCAGCAAGTAAGAATGTCATCATTCCATTCCCAGTGTGTGTAACACTCTTGACTTGACTCTCGACACGAATCACCAGAATTTTCACGGATACAGAGCATCTTTTATTTAGTTTCTGGCGGTTTAAGAAGAGTTTGTGCTCTAGAGCAGCCTGAACGTCCAGTAATTCTTGCAGTAATTGAAATACCAGACTATCCAAGGTGTCTGCCATATTGTTGTTATCCCTGTGTACCTTGAGGAATCAAGACATATACAGTTTAATGACATTCTTTGTCAACCCTGTATTGATTAGTGTCTCTGCAGTGGGTGAAGCAAATGTGGCTAGATCATTCAAACTTTTCTAGTTTAGCTTGTAACTGAAAACTTCATACATGGTGTGTAATAATCTGCATTTTAAGCTACACCTTGACATCTAGGGGAATTTGAGATAAGGAAGGAGATGGAGTTGGGTCTCTTGAACTATTAAGTTGAATAAATTCCCAGGCCCTCGTGAGATCTTTCTCAGGTTGTTGAGAGGAGCAGGAAAGGAGATTGCAGGGGCCTTGATGAAGATCTTTGTAATCCACTAAATTAAAGGCGATTGAGCATGGTGTCAATGATTGTGGTCATTGGGATGGTTGGAGAGGATTCTTCGGGATAGGATTTATTCCCATTTGGAAGAGATTGGGATAATTAGGGGCAGTCAGCCTGATTTTGTACATGGCAGCTCATGTCTTACTAACTGAGATTTTTGTGGAAGTGATTGAAGAGGGCAGGACAGTGGATGTTGTATAGGCATTTGATAAAGTTCCTATGATAGGCTGATCCAGAAGATTATGATCTATCTGATCCACAGGGATTTGGACGTTTGGATTTAAACTGTCTCGGAGGATAGTGGTGGATATGTTTTTATAGTTGGAGGTCTGTGACCAGTGCTGCTCTGCAGGGATCTGTGCTGGGACCTCTGTTGTGTGTGGGGGGGAAATGGGCATAAATGTAGATGGGTTGGTTAGTAAATTTGCAGATTACACTAAAATTGGTTGAGTTTTGGAGAGTTGAGGAGGTTCTAAAAGAATACAGTGGGATTATAGATCAGTTGCAGATATGGGTGCAGAAATGGCTGATGCTGTTTAATTAAAGCAAGTGTGAGGTGTTTCACTTTGGGAGATTGAATGTAAGGGACAAATATACAGTGTATAGCTTGAAGTACAAATCCATAGCTCCATGAAAGTTACAACTCAAGGTGATAGACAGAAAAGAAGCCAAATGGTATACTTGCCTTCATTGGTCCAGACATTCAGTGTAAAGGTCAGAAGTCATACCAGAATGCTGTCTGGATTAGAGGTTATTAGCTACGAAAGGTTGGACAAACTTGGGTTGTTTTCTCAGGAGTGTCAGAGGTTGAATTATGAGGGGCATAGAGAAGGTCAACAATCAGAACCATTTTCCCTGGGTGGAAGTGTCATAGAAGGCATAGCCCAACCGACCCCTCGCAATGGACAATAGACAATAGGTGCAGGAGTAGGCCATTCGGCCAGCACCGCCATTAACTGTGATCATGGCTGATCATCCACAATCACTACCCCATTCCTGCCTTCTCCTCGTATCCCTATCTTTAAGAGCTCTATCTAACTCTCTCTTGAAAGCGTCCAGAGAATTGGCCTCCACTGCCTTCTGAGGAAGCTCCCTGTGTCTCAGTTCTAAGGTTATGGACAAATATATTTTGTCTCAATGGAAAACAGGCCACAATTACCTAGAATATGATGGATGGATTAATTGCTATAAAGAAGCCATCAGTTTATAATGAAGACTGAATAAATTAATTTTACCTGCTGCTTCATAGTCGACAGCAATATGTCTTATGGAATTTTAAGAAGCTTATGAAAAAGGCTCTAATGCTGCCATGCAAAACAAAGCTATTTCACAAAAGCTTTACTGAGATCATACTAAATCACAAAAGAAAGCAGTTAGCTAACTTTTCATCATTCAGTGATTACAGTTGAGGGACTCAGTTTTTTTTTGGACAAACACAATTTCAGCATTGATGGTGTCAGCAAAATATTGCATTATATTGATGCTTGAGTGAGCTTTGTCAAAGATGTGAACATTTGTCCATGAATTCGACATGAAAGTTATATATTGTACCTGAATGGTCTTGAGATAATCTGCAAATGGACACCAGGCACTTCTTTATACTGAAGCAAACAAAAATACACACCGACCACTTGTACAAGGAGAGACCTTGTTTGTTTACCCAAGCTTTCACTTGGGACAATAAGAAGATGGAAAACTGCAAATAACAAAGCAATCATCTTTCAACTGAATTGTTTCCTTTTGTTGCAGGGCAGCCACTAAAGTAGCTTAGCCTTTCTTGACACTAAATGGGCAGACCTTTTCTTTGGGGCCAGCTGAGAATAACGGTTGCATTGGCTTCCGAGTGTAGGGGGTGGGGTAATATCCGTGCAGCTTAGTGCAGTATATTTATGGGGCAGCTAACAGGCCAAATTAAATCCATGAACTTGTTTCAGTTGTCTCTCCAAGTTATTCTTTATAAATACAATACAATACAACACAATACAAACAATCAGTTTTATTCGTCACTTGCACATAAAGTGCAAAGTGAAATGAATTTGCCAGCAGCGGTACAATGAAAAAGAACACACAAAAACACAATAAAAATTTAACACAAACATCCACCACAGCATTCTTCACTGTGGTGGAAGGCACAACATTTGGCCAGTCCTCCTCCATTTTCCCCCGTGGTCGGGACCTCAACCCTCCGCAGTCACCGCTGCAGGCATCCAGATGAGTGAAAGTGGAAGTTCCCTGGGACAATTAGGGATGGACAATAAATGCTGTCCAGATCACTTTAGTGATCTGGACAGCATTTATTGTCCATCCCTAATTGTCTCAGGGAACTTCCCGATGAATTGCTTTGTGGATTGTTCCAGTCCTTCTGATGAAGGTACTCTCTCAATGATGTTGGGAATGGAATTCCAGGATTTGGACCAACTCAGAAGAAAGCACAGAAACCAGCTCTTCTACCTACTTATCCATGCTGAACAATATACCTCATCTAAGCAAGTCTCATTTACCTGCATTTGGCCCATATCCCTTTAAACCTTTCCAATCCAAGTACCTTAATTTAGAAATACAATGTGGAAACAGGTCCTTCAGCCGATCGAGTGCCGACCAACGATCACGCATACGCTGGTTCTATGTTATCCTAGTTTTGCATCCTACACTCTAAGGGCAATTTACAGAAGCCAATTAACCTACAAACCTGCATGTCTTTGGAATGTGGGAGGAAACCGGAGCACCTGAGAAAACCAACGTGGATCACAGGGAGAGCATACAAACTCTATACAGACAAACTCCATAGTCAGGATCGAACCTGGGTCTCTGGCGTTGTATTGCAGCAACTCTACCACTGCGCCACTGTGGCACAAAAACTGTCCAAATGTTTTTTTATGATATTGCACCTGCCTCAACTACTTCCTCTCGCATAACAAGACACATAATGCTGGAATAACTCAGCAGATCAGGCAGCATCTCTGGAGAACATGGATCGGTGATATTTCGGGTCAGGACCCTTCTTCAGACCCGAAACATCATCTATCCACATTCTTCAATGTCAAAAAATTACCCCTCAGGTTCCTATTAAATCTTTCTTGATGCTTCAACACTGGGATAAAAAACATCTGCATTCACCCGATGTATTCATCTCATGATTTTATACACCTCAAGTGCCTGTGATATATTAGCAAGTCAAAATGGTGTACGATGTGGAAGGGAACCTGCAGGTGGTGGTATTCCAATGCACCTGCAACCATTTTCTTTCTAGGTGGTAGTCGTGTTAGAAGGTGTTTCCAAAGTACCCTGGGAATTATCTGTCAGGTATTTTACAGACTACACACAGTGCATCCATTGACTTCTTCTTTCTTGTGATTCAGCATCAACCAGCCTTCTAAGGTTATTTCATATTTTCAGTTTGGAAGCGTAACATGGCTGTTCTAGTATTTATCAAAGGATGTGTTTTTCATGCTCGATAGTTTTGAAGTCAGCTATTTCTAGAACCCCTTGTTCATTACTGGGCCCATTCTATCACAACCAGTGTTTGCCAAGGAAATTCCTCAAAGTCTAAATGTAATATATGATATAAAGTCTATAGAGGCAGAAACAAAGGAAGTATTTCTGGTTGATAAAAGTATCTTGAAGAAATCCAATGACTGTGGATGAAAAACCTAATGCTTGATGACTCAAAAACCTGCCTCATTTTCCAAGTTTGTTTGCACTAAGGCTTTTATCTCTGTGGCAACACATCTGATTCCTCCTGGTTAAAGCCCAATATGACAGAATTGTGAAGCTGAACTTTTGTATTCTGTACTCACACAGAAAATCAAGGTCAAGAGAACTTTTGCTCCTCTTTTCCATGGCAGGTTTCTGTCATACCAGAGTGCACAGATTAGGCTCTTCAAAGTGATATCCTTCTTTGGTATACTTCCTGCAACCTGCTATACTGTATGTTTAATGCCAGCTAGATTTAAACAGGAACCAGGTGTAAACAGATGGGGATTATGGCGAACCCCCTCAAATTTATTACCCAGCCAGGCTGCTGGTCCCACTAGTAGACGGATAAGTTCTAGGAGCAGAATTAGACCATTTGGTCCATCAGGTCTACTCTGCCATTCAATCATGGCTGAACTGTCTTTCCCTCTCAACCGCAATCTCCTGCCTTCTCCCCATTCAGATGCATTTCCAGAAGAAAGATTCAGATCCACTTTTTTCACCAACGTGTTTGAAATGGGATCCTCCCCAAATCCCAACAACTGGATCAAAGTAGGTCATATTTTCAAAGAAAATCCAGTTGTTCAATAATCAACCAAACTGCTTATATGATTATATAATTTAAAATCATGTGAAAATTTAGGTTCTCCTAATATATTACAAAATGTTTGTCCAAAACTGTTTCATGATTAACTTATCATGACCCAGATGATAAATTCCTCTTCCCGCTCCATTCTTTAATTCTCTCTTCCTTTATCCTACCCAATTTTCCCTGTTTTGCAAATTTCTCAGTCCCATAGTAAGCACAACTGGCAGAGGACAAGCCTGTTTCAATTGTATAAATAATCACAGAGCAGAAATAATTATAATTATTTCATTTGAACATTGCAACTGAATCTATTACATCGCTGTATACATTTTCATTCACCTGTATGCACAGGAATGACATCAAAGTGCAAACAATACAAAAATGAGCAGACTACAGGAAATGTCTCAGTATGAATAATGTAAATGGCAATGTCTAGTTGATAACTTGGAGATTTTGCTTGATTGCCTTCAAGGTTCAAAGGAGGGGAAAATCACAATTGATTCTCTTTGCAGGATTCCCTGCGGCTCCACGTGTCCGTTTGGAAAATGTATGCATGAGAGTCTAAGAGAGAAGAAGTTGTTAATAATGTGTTGACAGCACCATTAGATGACTCAAGCAAGCTTTTTGCATTTCATACAGGTTAATGATCTAATAAGGGAACCTTACTTGTTGTCATTGTCCCACATCCGTTGTGTATTCCATAGTATTTCATAGTATTGCATAGTAATTCATAGTATTTCATACAGCCAAAGTCATACAGCATGGAAATAGGCCCTTCAGCCCAACAGGACCATGCTAATCAAGAAGCCGTGCTGAATTGGTTCCATTTGCCTGCATTTGGCTCATCTCCATCTAAACTTTTCTTATGCCTGAAACTTGTCTTTTAAACATTGTAATTGTGCTAATCTCTACTGCTTGATCTGGAGGCTTGTTCATATACCCACCGCTTTCTGTGTGAAAGATTTGCCCCACAGATTCCCAGTAAATTGCTCCTCTTGCTTTTAAAACCTATACCGTCTAGATTTAGACTCGCCAACTAGAGTCATACAGCATGTTACAGGTCCTTAGGCCCAACTTGCCCACCGACCAACATGCCCCATCTACACTAGTCCCACTTACATGCATTTGGCCCATATCCCTCTTAACCAATTCTATCCATGTCCAAATGTTTTTAAAATGTTGAGATAGTACCTTCCTCAACTACCTCCTCTGGCAGACACAAAATGCTGCAGTAACTCAGCGGGTCAGGCAGCATCTCTGGAGAGAAGGAATGGGTGACGTTTCGGGTCAAGACACTTCTTCAGACTTACTCTGGCAGCTCATTCCATATACCCACCACCATTTGCGTTAAAAAACTCTGAATAAAAAAACCCAGTGTTATCTATGTCACCAGCTAAAGACATTACTAACATTAATGACATTAATAAAACAGAAGATACTTGCTCTGGGCTTGGTTTTGGATGGTTCTAGTGAATAATGAACAAAACCACAATATCAAATTATCTTCTTTAATTTTGTAAACTTCTATGATTGGATGTTTCTCTACTCTTTCTGTACCATCTGTTACTTTGGCCCAGGTGGTCTGCTCAACTCATCTGTGGCACATTTTCGAATGTACAAAAAAATTACAAGTTGAAGCAAGATGATCTAGTGTGGGGAAACTTTCCTCTTGGATACCTGTTACTCATCAAAAATCATTTCCTGTTCTTCACATCCCTGGATATTCTTTGCATTCATTTGTTTTTGACAGTTCTTTGCATAGAACGAACAATATTACTGCTGGAAAATGGAGCAGATATCCATCGCAGCGGCAAATGACAGCATTAATCTTTCCCAGATCAGATTGGAAAGAAGAAAGTGAAAAATACAGTTTCCATCACTGACTCAATTAGATGCTTTCACTCCAGCTTTGGAAATGTACCTCTACTGTATTATAGGCATCACTCATGCAGTGAATGCTCCAAGAAAACTTGACAATTCAGCACCATATTTGTCTTGTAGATTTAAGTCTCTCAAGGCAAGTCTTCCTATCGAAAAATGTGCAGCAGTTTCATTGAAGCTGTTGTCAGACTCAAATTATATTTCTTCGCCTACCACTCAAAGCAATGACATCCTCACTGACTATAGCTGTGATGCACTATTCTTTCTCACCTTCCTTGATCTGTGCATAGTCTTTGATATTAAAGACCATATTATCCTTCACACCAAGAGTTCATGAGTATTTAATTGTCAAATGCACTGTCACCAACAATCAAATTCTTACTTCTGCAGATAGACACAAAAAGCTGGAGTAATTCAGCGGGACAGGCAGCATCTCTGGAGAGAAGGAATGGGTGACGTTTCGGGTCAAGACCCTTCTTCAGACTGAGTTACTCCAGCTTTTTGTGTCGATCTTCAGTAGGGTTTCCTAGGGCTACATGTGAGGGTTTAAACTAAATAGTGGGGTGGGAGGGATTGACAAATTGGGAGTATAAAGATGGAGTTGAAGGGGAAGTGACTACAGGAAAAATTACAAAAGATTCTCTAATTAATGGGAAGGAAAGTTCGAGAAGGGATAAAAGAGTAAGTTCAGGGCCAATTGCGAGCGGTGCGAGGGGGGACGTGAATACGGAGGTCAAAGTGTTGTATATGAATGCGCAAAGTATAAGAAATAAAGTGGACGAGCTTGAGGTTCAGTTAGAAATTGGCAAGTATGATTTTGTGGAAATTACAGAGACATGGCTGCAAGAGGGCCAGGGCTGGGAACTGAATATTCAAGGATATACGTCCTATCGAAAAGACAGACAGGTGGGCAGAGGGGGTGAGTAGCTCTGTTGGTGAGGAATGAAATTCAGTCCCTTGCAAGGGGTGACAGTGAAACAGGAGATGTGGAGTCAGTATGGATAGAACTAAGGAATTGTAAGGGTTAAAATACCCTAATGGGACATCTACAGACCCCCAAACAGTAGCCTGTTTGTTATGGGAGATTTCAACATGCAGGTAGACAGGGAAAATCAGGTTGGTACTGGACCCCAAGAAAGGGACTTTGTAGAGTGCCTTCGCAATGGATTCTTAGAGCAGCTTGTGTTGGAGCCTACCAGGGAAAAGGCAATTCTGGATTTAGTGTTATGTAATGAACCGGATTTGATAAAGGAACTTGAGATTAATGAGCCATTAGGAGGTAGTGACCATAATATTGTCAGGTTTAATCTACAATTGGAGAGGGAGAAGGGTAGATCGGAGGTGTCAGTGTTACAGTTGAATAAAGGGGACTATGGGGCCATGAGGGAGAAGCTGGCCAAAGTTGACTGGAAAGATACCCTAGCAGGAATGACAGTGGAACAACAATGGCAGGTATTTTTAGGAATAATACAGAAGGTGCAGGATCAGTTCATTCCTAGGAGGAAGAAAGATTCCATGGGGAGTAAGGGGCGACCGTGGCTGACAAGGGACGTCAGGGACAGTATAAAAATAAAAGAGAAGAAGTACAATGTAGCAAAGATGAGCGGGAAGCAAGAGGATTGGGTAATGTTTAAAGAGCAGCAGAAGATAACTAAAAAAAAATACGGGGAGAAAAGATGAGGTACGAAGGTAAGCTAGCCAAGAATTTAAAGGAAGATAGTAAAAGCTTCTTTAGGTGTGTGAAGAGGAAAAAAATAGTTAAGACCAAAGTTGGAATCTTGAAGACTGAAAAAGGTGAATTTATTATGGGGAACAAGGAAATTGCAGATAAGTTGAACAGGTACTTTGGATCCATCTTCACTAAGGAGGACACAAACAATCTTCCTGATATAGTAGTGGCCAGAGGATCTGGGGTGACAGAGGAACTGAAGGAAATCCACATTAGGCAGGAAATGGTGTTGGGTAGACTGATGGGACTGAAGGCTGATAAATCCCCAGGGCCTGATGGTCTGTATCCCAGGGTACTTAAGGAAGTGGCTCTTGAAATCGTGGATGCATTGGTGATAATTTTCCAATGTTCTATAGGCTCAGGATGAGTTACTGTGGAATGGAGGGTAGCTAATATTATCCCACTTTTTAAGAAAGGCGGGAGAGAGAAAACAGGGAATTATAGACCAGTTAGCCTGACATCGGTGGTGGGGAAGATGCTGGAGTCAATTATAAAAGATGAAATAGCCGCACATTTGGATAGCAGTAACAGGATCAGTCAGAGTCAGCATGGATTTACGAAGGGGAAATCATGCTTGACTAATCTTTTGGAATTTTTTTGAGGATGCAACAAGTAGAATGGATAAGGGAGAGCCAGTGGATGTGGTGTATCTGGACTTTCAAAAAGCCTTTGACAATGTCCCACACAAGAGATTTGTTTACAAAATTAGAGCACGGTATTGGGGGTAGGGTATTGGCATGGATAGAGAACTGGTTGGCAGACAGGAAGCAAAGAGTAGGAATTAACGGGTCTTTTTCAGAATGGCAGGCAGTGACTAGTGAGGTGCTGCAAGACTCAGTGCTGGGACCCCAGTTGTTTACAATATATATTAGCGATTTAGTCAAGGGAATTAAATGTAACATCTCTAAGTTTGCGGATGATACAAAGCTGGGTGGCAGTGTGAGCTGCGAGGAAGATGCTATGAAGCTGCAGGGTGACTTGGATAGGTTGGGTGAGTGGGCAGAAGCATGGCAGATGCAGTATGTGGATAAATGTGAGGTTATCCATTTTGGTGGCAAGACCAGGAAAGCAGATTATTATCTGAACGGTGTCAGATTAGGAGAAGGGTAGGTGCAATGCGACTTGGGTGTGCTTGCACATCAGCCACTGAAAGTAAGCATGCAGGTACTGCAGGCAGAGAAAAAAGCTAATGGCATATTGGCCTTCATTACGAGAGGATTTGAGTTTAGGAGCAAGGAGGTCCTACTGCAGTTGTACAGGGCCCTGGAGAGACTGCACCTGGAGTATTGTGTGCAATTTTGGTCTCCTAATTTGAGGAAGGACAATATTGCTATTGAGGGAGTGCTGTGCAGGTTCACCAGGTTAATTCCCGGGATGGCGGGACTAATGTATGATGAAGGAATGGGTCGACTGGGCTTGCATTTGCTGGAAATTAGAAGGATGAGAGGGTATCTGATAGAAAGGTGTAAAATTCTCAGAGGATTGGACAGGGTAGATACAGGAAAAATGTTCCCGATAATGGGGGAGTCCAGAACCAGGGGTCACAGTTTAAGAATAAGGGGTAGGCCATTTAGGACTGAGATGAGGAAAAACCTTTTCAACCAGAGAGTTGTGAATCTGTGGAATTCTCTGCCACAGAAGGCAGTGGAGGCCAATTCACTGGATGTTTTCAAGAGAGAGTTAGATTTAGCTCTTGGGGCTCAGGGAATCAAGGGATATGGGGAAAAAAGCTGGAACGGGGTACTGATTTTGGATGATCAGCCATGATCATATTGATTGGTGTTGCTGGCTCGAAGGGCCAAATGGCCTACTCCTGCACATATTTTCTATGTGTCTATGATGACCAAGTTAAGATGTCATTTTTTGGTAATGTTCATATATCAAATAGGAAAGAACTAGGAAATACTGTCAGGGGGGAAATAAAATATTCAGTACACCACATTTAGTGCTTCTTTCACCTTGAAATAATCAAATGGATATTACAGATTGTATTTGTTCTTATTATGAATTGAGACAAATGCAACTTTTGGGATGGACATGAGATGAGAAATCTGATGATTAATAAAAAGAAAAGTGGGAATAACATTTTGATATATTTGCAAATATCTAGTCACGTTCGAGAAGAAATTGCAAGTTTGAATGAAAAATCTTACGTGCAAAATAATAGAAAGATTAAACGAGAACTTACCGTTTGAAGTTTGATCTTTATTTTATGAGAAGTTGAAGTGAGAGATAACGTGAAGAGCCCGCCAGCCCGCATGCGCGTCAATCTTCAGAGCAACTGTATGAAACCACAGACCAGTTGCAGAACTTAAACTATAGAAAGATTAACGAGACTAGAGTTACCGGATGATCTTCTCTGAGAATCAGGGTAGGGAGTGGAGGGCACACATTTCCCTCACTTCAACTTCTCATAAAATAAAGATCAAACTTCAAACGGTAAGTTCTCGTTTAATCTTTCTATTTTATTTTGAAGTCACGTGAGTGACTACATGAAGCCTTCAAAGCTACGTGGTTTCATGCAGTAATCCAATCTGTGTGTGAAACACTTAAACAGATAAAACGATAAATGGTAGAAAGACACGGGTTATTAATACCATGATGCTAACTTGCATACATGGCCATTGCTCTTAATTGGACAATAGTCCCAATTGGCTTTGAGTTAGACAATAACTCATGCAACACTGTACATAATTCTTTCTGCAATCATCCAGACATATTCAACCAACATTTTATAACTTCTGAAAGTGCACTATGTAAGCCTCCTGCTGTTGCAAGAAGATGGACAAATGGAAATATCCATTCTATTGGCTGCTAATGAGCCACCAACAATCTCTTGAAACTATTAATTAACAATGAAGAAAGTATCCTTCATCGCATAGGTACCCGCAAGCTCAGTGTACCTGTATACATAATAACACCCCCAATCTCCGATCTGGTGGATATGCTGTCAACTCCAACTTGTACCCAACCATGCCCGTTTAGCTTTATGAGATCATTCCCATAACGAGCTACCCTCATGTCAGTTATGACCCAGAGACCAAGCCGGAGATTGAGTAAAGGGTATATTCTTTGTGCTGAATCAGCTGCGAAAGCATAATCAACTTAAAAGATTCTGCTCCCATGAGGAAAACAGTAGATGAATATCTCCATAATAATTTACTGGTATACATTCCACACTACTATGAGTCTAGGCTTTAGAGCAGTCATATAAAAGACACCTTGCATGATGCAACAACGTGAGAATAACCAATCATTAATTGTCCCACTTATGGCACTATAGAGAATGACAAACGAATGTACAGTCAATTATCTGATATTCTGCAGTAGGTAAACCAGGATATAATAGAGCAAGTCTAAGTACATTCCAAGGTTCACAGTCATTTCGATGCTGTGGTAAGGTTCTTAAGGTTCACTCTCTTCTCAGTTGCATTGTCCCTCGGCTTTTCCTTCCTTATTTTCAATCTCTGATACCAATTATTTGCCCAATAAAGTCATAGAGTCATACAGCATGGAAACAGGCCCTTAGCCCAACTTGCCCACATGATCATAACAACCAACATGCCCCATCTACATGTCCCACTGCCTGCGTTCAGCCCATATCCCTCCCAAACTGTCCTATCCATGTACCTGTCCAATTGTTTCTCAAACATTGCAATAGTCCCTGCCTCAACTACGTCCTCTGGCAATTCGTTCCATACATTCACCACCATTTGTGTGGAAAGGTTACTCCTTAGATTCCTATTAATTTTTTCCCCTTTCATCGTAAACCTATGTCCTTTGTTTCTTGATTCACCTGCTCTGGGCAAGAGACAGTGTGCATCTGCCTGATCAATTCCTCTCCATATTCCATCTATAGTCTACTATTAAACTACAATCATTGCACTTCTGTACTTATCTATGATTGTGCTTCTCTATAGTATGATATCACTGGATTGTATGCAAGACAGAGAATTTCACTAGTTACATGGGTACATGTGACAATAAAGTGTCATCATCATTAAATCAGGTGGGCTCCTTGGTCTGTAACAATGAGATTGAAGATGTCGCAAAAGCTTCAGCAATTGCTCCATCTTGCTGGAAATATGCAGCTCAACCTCACCTATCTGAAGATTGGCAGAACTGTACCAGAATATTTATTCTGAAGCTGAAGGGAAACCTGATGGAGACTTTAAAAAAAATGTATATTGAAATATATAGCAATAGATTTTACAAAAGCGAAACAAAGACATAGATGTCAAAAATCTGAAATAAAAGCAGAAAATCCTCATGATTCGGGTAAAGTAGGATCTGTAGATACACAGAATTATGCCTAGAAACTGGATTGTGTGTAGTTTTGATGGGTTGAAACATTACTGTATTTAGTTCTAATGTCAAATCAGGTCCCCAGCAAAAACATTCAGTATTGTCCCAGAGCCTGTGTGAAACAGAGTTGGGGTGATTAAAAACCACAATGGCTTCTTAAAATGGGATATGCAATACCTGCCAGAACCTCCCTCAATTTTGCACAGTTCCTGCCACTTTGCTGCACAATATTCAGATAAGAATGGCAGCCCCTTAAAGGCACATTTCATGAAAGTCATGCAAAAGGAACACACATTAAGCCTGTGATAGGCTTCAGGGAAGCGGGGCGAGGAGTCTCTAACAACATAAAGGGACATACAAAGTCCTGTTTAATTACACATTTATGAGAAGAGGAAAGTCCTTTGCACCAGGTGGTGCCACGAGACCCATCATCCCAAAGAAAACCCTGACAGAAGATGGCTATAAAAATCTCAGCACAATAGATCAATGCAGAAAGAAGTTGTATGACCTCGTAGGTATGCTTACACCTGCAGGGTGAAGATCCACACAGGAAAGTGAGACTTTATACTGAAGTATGATTTATTTAACTGAGGTTCCTCTGACTGGGAGTATCACAGCAAGGCCATTTAAGTAAATGGAGCTGGGGAGTATTCATTTTACTTCGGAGTCACGTGAGTGACTACGTGAAGAACCCCGCCAGTGCGCCTGCGCGTCATTACGTCAGACGCCTTGACGCAAACGGACGTGAGGAGCAGAGCTCCTCCAGTGGTTTGTAGTTTTTCAACTACAAGGTAAGTAACAACTTTTTTCATGTTTTCCAGGTCCGTTTACTGTGGGTCTATGGGGATTTTTTCCACAGACGCCATGGGACAAAACGGACAGGGGGAAGAGGCGAGCGACACAGCTGACAGAAAGTCTGGAAAGTCGGGAGTCCGTGGTTAGAGACCAACCGCCTCTAAACCCCGGTACAGTCACCAGCGGTGAGCATAGCGACTGTGGACCTGGGGCTGGTGAAAACACAGTCAGCGCCTGTCGGGCAAAAGACGGAGTTGAAATCCCCACGGCCCACGGAGGGAGCCCCAGGCAATGGAAGTAGCTCCAGGGCTAGATACTACTTTCGAGCGTATTGCCCAAATAGAAAGCCTTTTACATAGGCTGTTGGAGCAAAGTTCACTCAGGGAGGAGTGTACTGAAAGCCAAGCTGCTGGAAGCAGCTCAAACAGCTCCTGGTACAGGGCTAGATACTGCTTTCGAGCGTATTGCCCAAATAGAAAGCCTTTTACATAGGCTGTTGGAGCAAAGTTCACTCAGGAAGGAGTGTACTGAAATCCAAGTTGCTGGAAGCAGCTTAACAGCACCTGGCTCAGGGCTGATGGAATGCACCCTCAGGGATGAGGAGCGTGCTACGGGTCATGAGATTTCAGACCCCGACTCTGACGGTGAGGCTGTACAAGGCGATGAACGGCAGCTGCCAGATGTTCCACCCCTGGCAGTAGGATTCGCTGCCCCGTCAGGGTCAGGAGAGCCATTAGGAGAAGAATTGGCCTCCTTAATAAATTACTTGGTTTACCATCAGCTGGAACAGCAGGAGATGGATGAGACTGCAAGAAAGCAGGAGACCCCAAGTAACTGTGGGTTGCTGAAAGCAGAAGCAGTGAACCAAATTATCTGGAATCAGTTGCAGAGAATATTAAAGCTGCTGGGTTCTGGAATAACTGCTTTTACCAGAATAGCAGATAACAGCCAAGAGATGACGAAGTTGCATCAGGAAGCACTGGGGTTGCTATGCAGCACCCACTTTGAGATCAATTATCTGAGGAAGGTGCTATACGGCCTACTATGAATCCGAAATTCACAGCACTCTGCAAACCAAGTAATATACAATTACCCAACTTACTCTTTGGAGAGGATCTCGGGAGATGTATTAAAGAGTTGGAAGATGAAGCGAAAACAGGATTGATAAAAACATCAATGGTTACAAAGTCTGTAAAGAGGAAGTATCCTTTCAGACGTCATACGGATCCTAAACCAGGACCAAGTCGCTCATCAACGCAGGGACGTAGCTGGCGGCCTGCAGCGGGAGTGGTGGTGCTTCCGGGAGAATCCAGGGATCTCAGAATACTCAAATGACTCAAGAGGTAGGTGGACCTGGTTCTCATGGGAACATACTAACTGGATTAAGTCCAAAAGTTGGAGGCAGATTACGTCTCTTCTATAAACATTGGAAGAAGATTACTTCAGATGTGGTAATTCTGAATAATATACAAGGATTACTTCAGATGTGGTAATTCTGAATAATATATGAGGAAAGTCTCGTATATTAGTTGTGCAGGTGTGAAAAGAGCTGAAAGCATTAACTGGTTATCCTTGCCTGCTTTCCAGCACACTATACTGGAATGATAACTTTATAAGCTCCTTAAGGACAAGCATCTCTCCATCAGGGAGTCCCTTGATGTTTATATTTCCTCCCTTCTGTACAGCTGGGACATAATTATATGGAGGTTGAGCAGGAATATTCTCTTCTGCCTCCATGTCTTCTCAGGGTAACACAAGACACTGAAAATATATGGCTGTCTACCTCGCTTGAGATGATGGCGTCATGTGTTCTTCCTGATATTCACCATGAAAAGATTCTTCACATGATGCATGGCAAGCTGCACATGGAGGGAGTAAAATCTAACTTGTTGATGGAAAAGTCTGTTTCTCTCATGCAAAGCCTTTAACAATGACAAATCCTTGTGTCTAAGATGGCACCAGTTTCTCACCAAATGCAGAATAGGTGAAATCACTTCTTCATAAGATGTTACAGAAATTGGTTGTATTTTGCTTAATTTAGTTTAAAGATACAGAGTGGAAACAGTCCCTTCGGCCCATTGAGTCCACACCAACCTGCACACTATGGACAATGTATGGAAGCCACTTAACCTACAAACCTGCACGTCTTTGGATTGTGGGTGGAAACCAAAGCACCTGAAGAAAACCCACGCAGTCACAGGGAGAACATACAAACTCCATGCAGACAGCACCCGTAGTCAGGATCTCTGGTGTTGTAAGATAGCAACTTTACTGCTACGCCACTGCCGCCCTTGTGGCCACTTAGAAATCTCCAGTGGTGAGGAAGTTAGATTAATGTGATCTTGATGACCATAAAGAGTATGTGTGTATGCAAAAGAGCCTAAACAAAGGACTTCCTGCAGATTGTCATATATCTCCATGATGAAAACATTGTAATCCAGAGCTCATTGTTCATTAGAGAATTTCAGGTAGGAATTGAAGAGCCAGTGAGGGTTGGATCTGCACTGATGATCTGTACCACCCACCTCATTCACACACTTCAGCCATGAATATATTGATTACTCCACTAATGGCCTGCTGCCAACAGTGTCCCTACTCAGATACACAAAATGTGAGTACTGCAGCTGTAAAATGCTCTCGAGAGGGCACCCACTACTGGTTTACGCACACCTGTGAAGTTGTGAAGTTTGGAATCTGTATAAGTAGACCGTAGTCAATTGTGAAACTATACCGTTCGGCCTACTGCACTGACCTGTGTCACTGATGTTTGTATTTAAATAACAGGAAAAGTTATAAACTTGCATAATGCACTTTGATTCTAATTGAGGCTGTTCTTGAAAGATCGTAAATTGGAATTCAAGTCTCCATAAGACATTGCTGTCAGAAGCACGCAGTGTGTGACTGGAGGCCAGTGCACCTCTCCTGGGAAATGGCCTGACATGGGAACATCAGTCATGCATAGAAGTGTCAAGTTCAGTTTAGTATATGGTACAACTTCACCTAGCAATTATCAATTGTGTGATTAATTCTATGGAAAATGGAAATTTGTTATTGCTTAACAAATAGGTATTTTATGATCCACATATTTTAGCTTGATATCTTTCGATCAGAGCTAGATAACCTGAAATGTTCTTTTGGATTCTCTCTTGACCTTCTGAGTATTTCCAGCATGTTTCTCTTTTTATTAACAAGGGATCATTTTCATCGGTCTTGAAAGGGAAAGTATAAAGATGACAATAGCAAAAAAAAAAGAAAGGAAAGGTTTCACTGAGAGTGGTTTCACAGAGAATGTAGATTTTGTTTGTCACACATCATTGAAGTGTCTATAAATTATTTTTAAAATTTGGAAAAACCTGATTCTTGAAGGGTCATGAACCAAACTGGAGAATTGAATAATATTATTTGGCTTGCTGAAAACAAAACATTGGTGTGCACTACACTATTGGGTCAAATGTGCTGTTTCTTTGCTGTAACATTGCAGAATTTAATGTTCCTTGGAGCAATCTGAGCAATATTTGAACTGAGGCAGCTGCTCTGAAACAAGCTTCTTGAATCCACCATACCACCCTAATATTAATCCAACGCCTGGTAAATTAATTTATTTTTATTTCTCAGTTCTGAACAATTCACGAGGTGCCATTTTTGAGTAAATCCGTTGCTATCGTTATGGTCTTCATAAATATCCTCGAACATTATAGCGTCTGGTAAAAGGAATTGACTTCATAACATGACACCCATTTATGTTGGGTGACATCGGAGTGCAAAAATGTTTGCTTAAAATTCTCCATATTTTACAAAATGCCATTCCCGTGACAGCTGCCTGCTCCATCAAACTGGCAGGAGTTGAGAAAGTTGTTATTAATGGCCAACCGCATGCCATTAAACCCCAAGTTTTCAACAAGAGAACTCATTATATTCTTAATCTGCTCTCACACGAAGCATTGAAATATTATCTTGATGGCTGGCATCTCTCAGTCTCCTGCCTGAATGAGAGGAGGCTTGACTTCAGGGCATCTGAGATCAGACAGGAATGCAGCTCAAAAAGCCTTTGCCCACAGATCAGAACATTTGTTCAGTTTTGGCTTTGCTGAGCTTTACACCATAGGAGATATAGCTTGGTGCTGTTAGCTAGAAGTTAATAATCATTAAGCAGATGTGAAAAGTGTTACTTCCAATGCAATGCAAACTTTGGAGTAATATGTAACTTAGTTTACTAATATAAAAGAAAATGACAGAGGAAACAGGTCGGTACAATAATGATCACACAGTGAAGTGAAAATTAAATTCATGCCTTATATGCTTCATTGCATGACGCAATTTCATTTGACAATTTAGCAGATTAAATAGTGATTCTCTAGATCAGGCGCTTTGCAAATACTCTTATTAACTCTTTAAAGGTTGAAAATGGATTTTGAAGTATATGATACCAGTTTTTTTCAGGAATGCTGTACTCCTACACCTTTAAAACAGGGCACAGACAATTACTATTTGAGATACTTCATGGCATACTCTGAGGGGGATGCAGGTGATTACTGGGCCCATTTCCATTACACCTTAGAGCACATTGTGAACCTCTCCCTTGCATCCTTGGACATTCCTGTTGGAGAAAGCACAAATTCTTAGGAGAAAGCACAAATTGAAAAATATCATGTAATTAATACAATGGCATTGATTGCTATCAACATTTTATGCTTGTGTTCCATCAGGGAATGTTTCTTCTGTCCAAATTTGCCTTGGATTAGACCATCTTCAGTGGAGTGAGCATCCCTGTTATTCCACATCAAACCTACTCCAAATATTTAAACGGTTCCAAATATGGATTTGGGAATGGCTTACCTGCAAGATAAAATGGTAATGGAAATCTAATAAAAAGGAACTGCAGATGCTGGTTTATACCAAAGACTCAAAATGCTAGAGTAGTTCAGCAGGTCAGGCAGCATCTCTGCAGAAAATGGATAGGTGATGTTTTGTTTTGGGAACCTTCTTCAGACTAATTGTAGTAGGGTGCAGCTAGCTTCCTGTTTCTCCTCTCCCCCCCCCCCAATCAGCCTGAAGAAGGGTCTCGACATGAAACGTTATCTATCCATTTTCTGCAGAGATGCTGCCTGACCTGCTGCTTTACTCTAGCATTTTGTGTCTATCTTTGGTAATAAGTCTCTTTATTCTCAATGGGAAGGATCATTCTGTAAGTATAAAATGGTTGCTCCGTAATTAGTTGAAAAATTGACAGCATATAATAAAAATAGATCTTAGTACATAAATAAAATCTAAAACATTACTTGACAACATCATAACAAACTATTATGTTTAAGAAGGAACGGCAGATGCTGGAAAATCGAAGGTAGTCAAAAATGCTGGAGAAACTCAGCGGGTGAGGCAGCATCTATGGAGCGAAGGAAATATTCTGAAGAAGGGTTTTGACACGAAACGTTGCCTATTTCCTTCGCTCCATACATGCTGCCTCACCCGCTGAGTTTCTCCAGCATTTTTGTCTATCATAACAAACTAAACTGTTAATGAAAAACAAAGACATTTTTGTTCATTTGGGTCAGGATTAGCTCGGCAGTTTCAGAGTGGATTTTACATGGCACATTCATCTTTTTAAGTTGCAATGATGTGCTCTGCTGGATCCCACGAAACATCTGTTAGAACATATCAGAGAAAATCTAGAGACGAAGGCTGATAGGTTTTAATGTAATGCATTTAGATGTGTGAGATGATGTGAAGGTGTGGAAAAACATTAATCACAGATTATTTGAATCATGAATTCTACTGCCATATGATGTTTCAAATTATGGAATATTAAATAAAGCAAAAGGCATTGAAGGAATTAATGGATTAAGAAAAGCAAATGTTTTAAACTTTAATTTGCTTTGAAGTTAATTAGAAGCAATGATGATTGGAATATTGTCATTATTTATATATTATTTTGTTGTATTTGATCAGTGATGAAGGGGAACATGGACGGCATGGTGGCGCAACATAGAGTTGTTGCCCTACAGTGCTAGAGACCCGTGTTCGAACCTGACCATGGGTGCTGTCTGTACGGAGTTTGTATGTTCTCCTCGTGACCTGTGTGGGTTTTCGCTGGGTGCTCTGGTTTCCTCCCACACTCCATAGACATGCAGGTTTGTAGGTTAATTGGCTTTGGTAAAATTGTAAATTGTCCCTAGTGTGTAGTATAGTGTTAGTGTATGGGGATTGCTGGTTGACACGGACTCAGTGGGCTGAAGGGTCTGTTTCTGCGCTGCATCTCTAAAACTGAAAAAACTAAATGGTTTAGAAATTGGATTCCGTTCCCTCGATGATTCAATTTCAATGAGAAATAATTTGCAATTGGAAATCCTGGTTTCTGCACATTCCACGTTGACCACCATTTTTATCTTAAGATTCTCCTGGCTTTGCCAAACAGTTTGTACCACTTTGACAATCCACTCCTCCCTCTACCCTGGCTTACCTTACTCTACCTCCCTTATTACCAACATGCAGTAGCCAACCAGTGGGATAACAACTAATCTGCCAAGTACCAAAATTGAACAGTGTAGAGGTACAGACAAAGAAATCAAGTAGCTGGCAAGGTCCTTTTAGGAACGATGGGTTAGTGCGTTGGAAGGTGCAGCCTTTGATTTTTTTTCAGGCAGCCAACAACTGAAATGCTGCTTGGGATCAGTGCTGAAGAGAATGAAGTCACATGAAAAATACCATTTTGCCATGTTACCAGTCTTCTGTAAGTATCTGTGAAGATATTGGACATTACCTTCCAGTGACCTAGAAAGTCAAAGATGAGAAAATTGACTAGAGTATCAAAGAGTGTAGGAAGGAACTGCAGGCGCTGGTTCACACTAAAGATAGACACAAAATGCTGGAGTAAATTAGCAGGTCAGGCACCATCTCGAGAGAAAAGGAAAATACATTTGGGTTGAACTCTGAAGTTCGTAAGTTCGAGGAGAAGAATAAAGCCGTCAAGTCTATCTCGTCATTCAATCATGGCTGATCTATCTTTCCCCTTCAACTTCATTCTCCTGCCTTTGCCCCATAACCCCTGTCACCCTTATGAATCAAATATCTGTCAATCTCCACCTTAGAGATATCCATTGACTTGGCCCCCACAGCCATCTGAGGCAATGAGATTCATAATCCTCTAACTAACGACATTTCTTCTCATCTGCTTTCTGAAGGTATGTCACTTTATTCTATGGCCTCTGGTTCTAGACTCTCCATTAGTGGAAACATCCTCTCCATATTCACTCTATCCAGGCCTCTCACTATGAAGAAGGGTTTCGACCGGAAATGTCACCTATTCATTTTCTCCAGTGATGCTGGCTGACCCACTGAGTTACTCCAGCATTCTGTGTCTATCTAGAGTACAAAATAGTGCATTTTACTCACTTCTGAACTGGGTTTTAGTCACATTGCTGTTTTTTTTGTAAAGCTGTTGCAAGTAATTCCATGACAACAAGGCTCCAGATGGTAATATGACCATGACATCTGGTGGCATCAGCAGCAAGAGTGGTTTTAAATTGGTCTCATCTGTCAGCATTAGTAACACAGCAAAATATGCGAATGACCTCTTTGACCCTCAGCGGTCACTCCCCGCTGATGCTTGGAAACAGAAACAAGTTGTGTTCCTTTTGTACCTTTAATGGAGTAAAACTGCCCAGGGCACTTCACAGAAGTGTTTTCAGACAAACATCAGTACTCTAGAAACATAAAGAAACATTAGGACAGATGGTCAAAAACTCAAAACTTTGGGCAAAGAGAGAAAGGTCTTAATGAGCAACTTGAAAGGAGATAGGGGCAAAGGTGTTGTGAGTAAATGGAAAGCATTCCCCACCTTTGTGCCTTTGAGCCCAAGACCTTGGTAAATGTAAGCAGGAACGTGCAAGGGACCTTTGGTAAAGAGCAAGTCTTTAGGGCCTATCCCACTTCCGCGACTTTTTCAGCGACTGCTGGCACCCATCATAGGTCGTTACAGGTTGCCAAAAATTTTCAACATCTTGAAAATCCAGCGGAGACCAGAACAAGGCACGACTCTCTGGGCGACTACTCACAACCACACAGGCTTCACCCAGCGACATGTTGCCAGGGCATCGCCTGTATGGTCGTGAGTCACCCAAAGAGTTGTAGTGACTTTCTGGTCGCCGCTGAATTTTCAACATGTTGAAAATATTCGCCGACCTGCGACGACCCATGACGGGTGCTGGCAGTCGCCGAAAAAGTCACGTAAGTGGGACAGGCCCATTTGGCTCAAGAGTCTTAGGTGGAGTTCAAGTCTTTGGCTCAAGGGTCTTCGTTGAGGAGGCTGAGGCAAGGAGGCTACAGTTGAATCGGTTGTGTGTTTAATTTAATTTAAATATTTCAACTTGTGATGGCAGGAATGTTATTACAGTGCATTTGTTGCAGGATGTGGGAAGTTGGGGCACTGCTGGTGCCACTGACCACTACACCTGTGGGAACTGTGTCCAGATGCAGCTCCTCAGGGACCAAGTTAGGGAACTGGAGCAGCAGCTGGATGACCTGCGGTCCATTCGAGAAGACAAAAGCTTCCTGGACTGGACCTACAGTCAGGTCATCACTCCAATAGTGCAGGAGATGCGACGGGTAGAGACGGAAAGAAAGGGGATGAAGCGAGTGCAGGAGACCTCGGTGGAAGTACCTCTTGTGAACAGCTGCACAATCTTGGGAGCTGTCGGGGCAGACGAGGCTTCCAGTCTGAGTGGCGGACAGGTCTGTGACTCGAATCCTGATGCTGAGGCGAGACCGACGATACCGATATCAGGCAGAGACATAGTGGTGGGCGACTAGAGATTCTGTGGCAACAAGCGAGACTCGAGGATGGTATGTTGCATTCCTGGTGCAGGGTCCAAGACGTCTCAGACCGAATTCAGAACATCCTCTAGAGGGAAGGGGAGCAGCTGGAAGTAGTTGTGCATGTAGGCACAAATGACGTGGGTAAGAAGAGGAACAAGGGCAGGACCTTGGTATTGGGGGTAGGGTATTGACATGGATAGAGAATTGCTTGGCAGACAAGAAACAAAGAGTAGGAATTCACGGGTCCTTTTCAGAAAGGCAGGCAGTAACTAGTGGTGTGTCGCAAGGCTCGGTGCTGCATTTACAATTTATATTAACGATTTAGACGAGGGAATTAAATGTAACATCTCTAAATTTGCAGATGGCACAAAGCTGGGTGGCAGTGTGAGCTGTGAGGAGGATGCTATGAGGCTGCAGAGTCACTTGGATAGGTTAGGTGAGTGGGCAGAAGCATGGCAGATGCAGTATAATGTGGATAAATGAGAGGCTATCCACTTTGGTGGCAAGAACAGGAAGGCAGATTATTATCTGAATGGTGTCAGATTAGGAGAAGGGTAGGTGCAACAAGACCAGTGTGTGCTTGTACATCAGTCATTGAAAGTATACATGCAGTGAAGAAAGCCAATGGCATGTTGGCCTTCATTGTGAGAGGATTTGAGTTTAGGAATAAGGAGGTCCTACTGCACTTGTACAGGGCCCTGGTGAGATTGCACCTGGAGCATTGTGTGCAATTTTGGTCTCCTAATTTGAGGAAGGATATTATTGCTGTTGAGGGAGTGCAATGTAGGTTCACCAGGTTAATTCCCGTGATGTCGGGACTGACATATGATGAAAGAATGGGTCAACTGGGCTTGCATTCACTGGAATTTAGGATGAGAGGGGATCTTATAGAAAGATGTAAAATTCTCAGAGGATTGATGATTGATTCACGATCCAGCAACATATAATTGCCTTCATCGCAAATCTCTCAATACATAAATATTTTACTCAAGTTTACGATGGGTTAATGTCAATTGGAAACCTTCACATTCCTTCGTAGTATAGGACTAAATTTAGATTTTTATCCTCTAGATCGAGATTCAACAGCAAGTGAAAGTTATTTATCTCGCAAACATATGATTACTCATATCAAAGATCAAGCTTTTGAAGATTGGGACAGATGATGGGTATTGTGGGATGGAAATCCATTAGGTGGTACATTGGAGTTAGTGATTTGCTCAGGCTGGGGCCCATATTGGAGACAAGTTTGAAAGACCCCAGTGACATTGGCAGTGAAGTTGGAAGAGGTTGTGGGAGAATACCATGAAGAAAATCTTTTAAAAATTCCTAAAATTTTTAAAGGCAAGCTGACTGACAGAAGATGGACATCTCAGACTCACTCGCAGTTGATAAGCTAAAATGGTCACTTGAAGGAATATAGACACACACCTTTTGTTAAGCCTCGCTTCAGTGCAAGAGATTGGTACTTCTCCCAAGCCTCGGGTGTACAAATTAATTTTGGGCAATTAGTGTTAAAACATGAAATGATGGCCATCTGATTTCACTACCTCTGTCCAGGGGCCTCTGAGTCAAACTCGCATAACAACTGGAATAAAATGCTTCTCTTTGCCACCAGATCACAAAAGACTCAAGTGCATTCAATGATTTGGTTTAAAGTTAAATTAATTCGTGTGGTGCCCAAAATAATTGTGCTAAGCAAAAAAAAAAAACATTGCTTCTTGTGCAATATTCGTTTACTCCTTGTAGAAACAAGGAACTGCAATGCTGGTTTACAAAAAAAGGACAGAAAGTGCTGGAATAATTCAGTGAGTCAGGTGGCATCTCTGGAGACTATGGATAGGTGGGGTTTGGGGTCAGGACCCTTCTTCAGACTGTGTCAGTTCCCTGTAGTCCAGAGATGCTACCTGACTTGTTGTGTTACTCTCCCACTTTGTATCAATCTTTAACTCCTTATTTCGTTTAGAGATATAGCATGGAAACAGGCCCTTCGTCCCACCGAGTCCATGCCGACCATTGATCATCCATTCACACTAGTTCTATGTATCCCACTTTCTCATCTATTCCCTACACACAGGGCAATTTACAGCGAACAATTAACCTACAAATCCGCATGTCTTTGGGATGTGCAAGGAAATGCAAGTAGTCTTGTCGATGAAAGTGCAAACTCCACACAGACAACATCTGAGGTCAGGAATGAACCCAGGTTTTTACTCTACCAGCTGCACATGGTCTCCTGATTTATATACTTTAGTTTCCCCTTTACTGTGAGTGTTTAAAGCACAGTTTCTGACCATCATTCTTTCTATTTATTTAACATTGGTATTTCCATTAACTTTCTCCCACCTAAGTACTATATCATCCTAATTGGAGGTTACTTTTCTGATGATGGCCATGTTTACTATTTCTGATGGTTCAGATGGAGCCTGATTTATTTTCTGATTTATTGTCCCAGTGCTGATGCCAGTGTTGCATGAAATAGAGCCCCTTTTCTTGCACTATTCCATCAGTTACTTCCCAATCTGCAAACTTCACTGAAGCTCCAGTGGTTAGAACAGTTGTGGAAACCACTTGAAACATTATTTTGGATTCTGTGTAATTAATTATTGGAGAAAATGCAACTGCTAACAATGCATGTGGGCAAAGGGTGTATATTTTGTTTAATCACATTTTTACTTTCTGTGTATCCCTAGTTCACACTGATTTCAAGCTTCGTGAAACACTCAACTGGAGTCTTGCTCTGGAGCTGTCACACAAATACAGTTAATACCATGTGACCAGACCCTAGAAAGCAGGTCTCAATAGCAGGACTTCATTGCAGTCATGATACTTCATGAGATAATCAGTGCCCTGCAGTTTTGTGAGGGAAACAAATGAAGCAGACCTCAATGCATCCCAATGGGCAGATGAGTGCAAGTAGAAATTTGGTGTTAAGTCTCACAGCTGAACCCAAGCTTATCTTTGGATTTTGCAAAGATGCTTCATGGATAGTCCCACTTGGTCTACAGTATAACTATAGAGAACAGGAAAGTATTCAAACAACAAGTGCAACGTATTAGTTCCTAAGCTAAAGGCAATAGGTTCTTGCCAGGAGAATCAATCACCCAAAAGTCAATAGCAAGCAGTGGTCCCATCTTCTAGCTCTCCAAGGAGCTTTTCATCCCAGTTCAGATTTATCTTCTGTCTATCATCAAATGAAAGATCTGTCTATCTTCAGATGAAAGATCATCGGCATGAAACATTAACTCTCCTCCTCCCCCAATGGATGTTCCCTGACCTGCCACATGTTTTATCCCTGCCGACGTGGTTCTGTGAGCCACTTGCCAGGTGACAAGAACTAACTCAAGGCTCCACCCAAAGACCTGTGAAGGGCTGGAATAAGACTGCCTCACCTCGCACATCATTCTTACAGGCTTTGTGACAAGCCAGACAATATTTACAGACACCCTATTAACATCCTTATGGCAGCACATTACCACAGCAATAGAGTTGCTGCTTTATATCGACAGAAACCCAGGTTCGATCCTGCTATCGGTGTAGAGACTGTATGTTTCTGCTGACTGGTTAGCACACAACAAAAAGCTTTTCACACTACCTCGGTACACATGACAAAAAACTAAACTGATCTAAACTAGAAAACTTGTTTGTGACCGTGTGGGTTTCCTCCAGGTGCTCTAGTTTCCTTCCACGTTCCAAAGAACTGCAGATTTATAATGTTATTGGTTTCTGTAAATTGCCCCTCGTATGTAGGATGCAAAAGTGGGATAATATAGAACGTGTATGGGTGATTAATGATCAGCATGGACTCGGTTTCCACACCTATCTCTAAACTCTGAAATCCAAAGTAAACTCTTGCATGAGACCTTCAGAAAAGGACTAGTGTATGAACATTTTGCTTAATGTAGGGGTTTGCAGAGAATTGCTGGAGTGAGTTTGTTAGAAACTGCTGACTCCTTGAACCTTGAAAAGAACAGCTTGTGAACTCAAGGTTAGAACTGATTAAAAACTAAGGCAGAACTGTGAACAACAACCCCTTAATAGAACAAAGGTAATGAGGTAATGCCAACCGCCCCTCAGGGATCAGGACCAATAAGGAAAGGACACAACCTGGGTGATTGGTTTTGAGCCAGTGAGAAATGATGCAGAGATTGATAGCCTAATTATTTTGTATAGATAAGCAAACGTGTGTTGCTGTTTTTGGTAGATTTTTAGTTTGTCCTAGTGGATTCAGCTCCTCTTTTCTGGATATGTAACAACTGTAAGCTGTGAATAAAGAAACCTTGAACATGATTAAAAGGTATCTTCTAATAGTAGTCAGCAGGATCTGTCTGGAAGGAAAACCCAGACATTCTTGGTTCTTGGTCCTCCAAAATATTCCAAATGGAATTGAAACTGGAGGTGGCGGAGGGGGGACTTAAACAAAAAAGGATTCTTGGAGGAGAAGAGCTACCTTAAATTTAGTTGTGCCTGGTTGGGTAACTATAGTAGGCTGAAGACTATCCCATGCTTTAATTGTGCAGGGAAGAATGAATTGCTATACACATCTGTCTTGGTAGCTGGTATCTCAAGCTAGCAAAGCATGCCCATGGTCAGAAAATCCAGAGCTTCTTTCATGACCCCATGACCACCATGAACATGCATGTGGCAGGGAATCTAAACCATCACGGACTATAAGACTGCTCCACCACCCTGTGAAGACAACATAAACTTCCTCAATGAACTCAATAAATATTTTGGACGGTTCGAGGCATTCAACAACACACCTGCGAGGAAAGGTATTCCTCACTATGATGAACAGGCACTCAGTCTTGATACAGTGGATGTCTGGAAGACCCTAAAAGGAGTGAACACACAGAAGGCTGCAGGCCCTGATAACATACCAGGCCGGGTGCTCAGGGAATGTGCTGATCAGCTGGCACGTCCTTACTGACATCTTCAACACCTCGCTGAACCAGGCTGTTGTCCCATCGTATTTCAAGACTGCCACCATCATACCAGTGCCAAAGAAATCCGCAATAACATGTCTCAACGATTACCGCCCTGAAGCACTCACTCCCATAATGATGAAGTGCTTCGAGAGGCTGGTCAGGGACCATATTACCTCCAGACTTCCCTCCACACTTGACCCGTTCCAGTTTGCTTACAGGCCAAACCGCTCAACAGAGGACGCCATATCTTCCGTACTCCACCTGAGCCTGGCACATCTAGAGGAGAAGAACACACATGTGCGAATGCTGTTCGTGGACTTCAGTTCAGCATTCAATACACTCATCCCTCAGCACTTGGTAAGCAAATTGGGTTCATTGGGCCTCAGCACCCTCTTGTGTAACTGGCTACTGGACTTCCTCACTGACAGACCCCAGTCAGTGCGGGTTGGAAACAACACCTCCAACATCATCTCTCTGAGCACCGGTTCCCCTCAGGGCTGCGTCCTGAGTCCATTGTTGTTTACCCTGATGACCCACGACTGTTGTGCCAGGTTTAGTACAAACCACATCATGAAGTACGCAGATGACACAACGGTGGTGGACCTTATCCGGGACAACAATGAACTGGCTTACAGGGAGGAGGTGAAACAACTGGTGGACTGGTGCAACACGGACAATCTGATCCTGAATGTTGACAAAACAAAGGAGGTCATCGTTGACTTCAGGAGAAACTGGCACAGTCACACACCACTACACATTAATGACATCGATGTGGAGTTGGTCAGTAGCACTAAGTTCCTGGGGGTGCAGATCACTAACAGTCTGACCTGGTCACAAAACATCGCATCACTAGTTAAGAGAGCGCAGCAGCGTTTGCACTTTCTGCGCCGGATGAGAAGAGCTCACCTCCCCCATCCTGTCCTCACCACTTTCTACAGGGGCACCATAGAGAGTATTTTGACCAGCTGCATCTCTGTCTGGTTTGGGGACTGCAAAGCCTCCGACTGGAAGTCCGTGCAGAGAGTGGTGAGGACGGCTGAAAAAATCATCGGGACTTCTCTTCCTTCAATCGGGGACATTGCGTGCAAACGTTGCTTGTCCAAGGCCAACAGTATTATAAAAGACCCCACACATCTCCATCGTGGACTGTTCACTCTGCTGCCCTCGGGCAAAAGGTATCGCAGTATAAGGAGCAGAACGGCCAGGTATTGCAACAGCTTCTTCCCCCGAGCCATCAGACTCTTGAATTCCACATAATGTGCCGCCACTAGTATCTATTTTATCTCTTTATCTATTTTATCATTTTATCTATTTTATCCTTTTGTTATTTTATGTTGCACGGTGAGCCAGATGCAACAAAATTTCGTTCAGACTTGCATTTGTTGGTGTATTTTTGAATGACAATAAAGACTTTGATTGATTGACTATTCCATGCTTTAATTGTGCGGGGAAGAATGAATTGCTGTACACATCTGTCTTGGTAGCTGGTATCTCAAATTGGATCGAATGCCCTCATCTGCTCCTAAAAGGTTTGGGTTTGGTGTAGGTTTGGTAATCTATGTCGAACTGACCATTTAACATTTTGTAAAAACAGGTCAAACGGTGAGCTATACATCTGTCTTGGAGAAGGTTCCACCCCAGTGAATTCAGAAGCTTGGTAACACTCGCTTCTCTCTCATAGGTATTTGTAACAAATCGAACCCTCGCAAATGCCCCTAGAGGTAAGGACTCCTCTTCATTAAACGTCCTTGGTCGTTGTTGGTTGTGTATATTTTCTCCACCCAAACCAAACATTCTCTGGTTTGGTAGTTGGCTCAAGGCTCCCTAAATTTGACCGGTCTGAAGTCATCAGCAGTAATTGTAACAATTAACCTACCTGGCTAATACCTACCTGGCTCGGGACCCTTAGTTATCCATGGCTGACAAACAATTACCAACAACAGTAAAGGGTTCTGCTTGATATTACTGAAGATATAAGATTCTTGTCAAATTAAAAAAGTTTACAGACTACCAATTCAAACTAGAAAAATAAGCTTATGCGGAGTTTGAGGTAAAGTATGATGCCCTCTAAAGGACAATGACCCGAAAGGACAATGCTTTTTGGAAGATATTAAAAGAATCTGGGGAGAGGCAACACATCCAAAAGACAAAGAGCAAGCCAGCCGGTCCTTAACAAAAATTGGGCAAGTTTGGAATAGGTGCACCATAATGGAAAGTTGTCAACATGATCAGGAAGTGAAATGTGCTAAGAAACAATTAGTGGCAATATCTGAGCAGTTGCAAAATGAAAAGCTGAAATATGAAACACTAGACGCTGAAACAAAAAATTAAAACCTGAAAATTTAAAAAAATTAAAATTAAAATAAGGGGCTAAATGTGGGCTGCCACGTGTGTACCTCGATCTGAAAGCCCTGCATTAAATCAGAAAATAGAGCTTGGATCTGACGAATCTTCAAGTAGTAACAACTTGGATGAAGATGACACCCCTTCACAACATTAGACCCCTTGAATCAAAAGCGAGTAAAGACTTGTCTGAAAAAACAACCAGGGGAGGCATCACAACATAGTTTCCTGTGGTAGTGCAGACCTGCCGACTCAAAGATGATCAACCAGTGGTCCAAGGAACTGCTTCAAAAAGGAGGTCACCACGTGTGGAACAGCCCAGGCTCCCGCTATTTCAACATCTCTGAGGGTAGTCTATATAGTTACTGGACAGGGTTTCATAACCACACCATTGGAAGACCTATTAATGTCACTTGGTTCTCCTTCAGCATAAAATCATTCACCTGGTACTATTTCATCTGAGGCCAAAAGGCTTATCCCTGGCTAGCCTTTTCTTGGAAAACCTCCTGCTATTTGGGGATTGTAATGCCCTATCGCATGGCCCTACACTTCTTCCTGCTGGTGCCTTGATCGGGTGGAATGTTGCACTTGGCTTCTCACTGTACCTCAGTACACGTGACATTAAACTAAACTAACTAACCAACTCCAAACACATTTCCAACACGGTTGATTACATCCACAAGGAACTAGAGAAGCTTAATCAGCCTCCTCTCTCCAACCCATGGAGCTAGGATACAATATGACTGGTTTGCCCATCTTTGGGAACCTGCAAAGCTTGGTTTTGTTTAATTTTATCATTTTTATTTTATATTGTGTTTAGAAACATAAAAACATAGAAAGTAGGTGCTGGAGTAGGTAATTCGGCCCTTCGAGCCAGCACCACCATTCAATGTGATCATGGCTGATCATCCCCAATCAGTACCCCGTTCCTGCCTTCTCCCCATATACCCTGACTCCGCTATTTTTAAGAGCCCTATCAAGCTCTCTTGAAAGCATCCAGAGAACCTGCCTCCACCACCCTCTGAGGCAGAGAATTCCACAGACTCCCCACTCTCTGTAAGAAAAAATGTTTCCTCGTTCCTCGTCTCCGTTCTAAATGGCTTACTCCTAATGCCCCTGTCCCACTTAGGAAACCTGAACGGAAACCTCTGGAGACTTTGCGCCCCACCCAAGGTTTCCGTGCGGTTCCCGGAGGTTCCCGGAGGCTTTTGTCAGTCTCCCTAATGGTCAAAAGTGGTTTCAAAACCGGCCGCGACTAAAAATAGGTTGCCGTTTTAAAAATCGGTAATTTCTTAGTTGAAGCCGGTTGCGATGCTAGTTGAAGGTGGTTGCCGGAGGTTGCAGGTAGGTCTTACTTTCCACTACCTGCAACCTCCGGCAACCACCTGCAACCTCCGGCAACCGGCTTCGACTAAGAAATTACCGATTTTTTAAACGGCAACCTATTTTTAGTCGCGGCCGGTTTAGAATTTTTTGAAATAATCGCCGGAACATAGAAGCAGCGGAAACCACTTTCTAACATTAGGGAGACTGACAAAAACCTCCGGGAACCTCTGGGAACCGCACGGAAATCTTGGGTAAAGTCTCCAGAGGTTTGCGTTCAGGTTTCCTAAGTGGGACAGGGGCATTATTCTTAAACTGTGGCCCCTGGTTCTTGACTTCCCCAACATCGGGAACATGTTTCCTGTCTCTAGCGTGTCCAAACCCTTAACAATCTCATATGTTTCAATATGACTGATCATCCAGATTAGTAAGATTAAACGAGAACTTACCAGTTTGAAGTTTGATCTTTATTTTATGAGGAGTTACGTTGGTGATTATGTGAAGAACCCCGTCAGGGCGCATGCGCGTCAATCTTCAAAGCAGCGGTATGAAATCACAGACAACACCATAATTGAAGTAACATATTAAGATGATCAACATGAGAACTACCATTATGACCTTTTTTCTATGAGAGAGGGTTGGGCGTGGCGGGCCCGTAATCACCAACGTAACTTCTCATAAAATAAAGATCAAACTTCAAACTGGTAAGTTCTCGTTTAATCTTACTATTTTACTTCGGAGTCACGTGAGTGACTACGTGAAGATTTTAAAGCTCTGTGATTTTTATGCCGCAGATCAAAATCCCGGCTTCTCACTGCATCGATTGACTCTGAGTATCATCAATAATGCTGTAAACATGACATTGCATATCATGCAAAAACAAAACAGTTTTATTTTTGGTCATAAAACAACCAATAAACCCTCTTAATGTAGGGCAACAAACGAAACAGAATGAAACAGTATTGAAAACAGACTTTAAACAATAGCAACAGCACTCAATATTGAGTTGGCAAACAGCCCTCCATCGGCAATCGGCCGATGGTAGTATTGCTGAAACACAAGTTCATTTTTCCAACCTGCAGCTTTTAATATATGGTCGATGGGAACGTCCATCGCCCTGGCCGCGGATGTTGCTACTGCGCTAGTGGAATGAGATGTAAACACATAAATGTTAATTCCTGCCTGAACCAACTCTTGCTTTAACCACCTTGAGATAGTCTGAACTGCCACTCTTTTATGTTGGCTTCTTGTAACTGAGAAATAATCCTGTTTCTTCTTGTCTTAAAGCCCTTGCGGCTTCAATGTAATGTAACAAATGTGTCCTTACACATAAACATGGAGCTGTAGGATATGCTGAGAACACAATCTTAAGACCTGTCACACCTGGCCTGCTTTGTTTGAGCAGGTCAGAAATATAAAACAGAACATTGTCTGTATTCACTTCCATTCTCTCGAACTGAAGTTTTTGGAAAGTCTGCACTCTCTGTACTGACACTAATGCCATTAGCATAGCCAATTTCATGGTTAATTTTAACAAAGATATAGATGTGACAGGGACCCAATGACGAAGTATGTTACAAACAACACTTACCTCGCAGATTACCATATACCTAGGCTTAGGCGGTTTGGAATTAAAGATTCCTTTCCTTACTGTTTTTGAGTACTGTTTCTCCAGGCTCCAGTGAGTATATCCACCGTTGGCCTAGAAAGTCCTCGACCAATGTAAGGCATTCTTAAAACCTGCAAATTAACAGATCCATACCATCACATAACGGATGAACTTAATGCGTTACTGGATGCTCCAGCAAATTCCTACTGTTTGGAATCAGCAAAAAGAGGTTGGATCGCTATCTGTAACATCAAAGGGAACCATGGTTGAATCAGGCAATTTGGTATCACCAAAACCCCTGAAGCGGCATCCTGCTTGATTTTCTCAAACACCGACCTATGAGGCAGAATGGTGGGAAAATGTACACAAACATATCATCCCAATTTAGTGAAAAAGCATCAATTGTCACTGCCCCTGGATCTGGTGCCTATGAAACATATTTTGGCCTTCCATATAAAAGTACTATGTTCTTGAACACATCCTGGTTCCACATCCACTGTGTTATGATGGAATTTTCGTGAGCTGCCATCTGGTACTACATTAAGTTTCCCTGGGAGATAGATAGCTCCAATCCAAATCTCTCTATCCCTACTCCAGGTCCAATTGTATTTGCCAACCTGTCACATGATAACGATTTGATTCCACCCATGTGATTCATATCAGCAACTGCTGTAGTGTTGTCTATTTTGCACTGCACATGCAAACTAGTTTAGTTAGTGCCATAAGCCTCGAGTCCATAAAATACTCTTGGTTAATTTCCCATGTTTGCAGAAGCAATGTCCATCTGTCTCCACCACTGGATCTTGTATCAGTAGCACCCTACCCAAGTGCTCTGACATCTGTCTGCAAATCATGGAAGCTTCGTCCAATAACACTTTGGAACTACTAGTGGACACATGCTGAATCCACCATTGTACATCAGCAACAGCCTCTATTGATAGAAGCATAGGTCTATTATAATGACCCCAATGTATCCTCAATGCTTGTTCCTTTGACCTTTGTAATTGTAGATAATAAAGTGGCCATATTGAACTGCTGGAAATGCTGCCAGCCATTACCACAGCAGACATGTCACCTGGCTAATTGAAGGCTGTGTGTTAGCAATTAACTTGACATAGCTCTTAATTAGCTCTACCCTTTTTTGCCTGGGCAAGGTCACAATGATGTTGATTAAGTCCATTGTGAACCCAACTAGTCAATTTGTGTCACAGGTATAAATTTAGATTTCTCTGGATAGCTTATAAAGCCCAATTAAAAAATGGTTTTTACCAACTGCCACTGATGCTTCAGCTGTTTCCTTTGATTGTCCTACAATCAAGATATTATCTAGTTAAGCCATGAACACATGACCTTGACTTCTCATCATGCCTAGAATAGGTTTTAACAACTTTGTAATCCCTCTCGGAGCTGAAGAGAAACCATTAGGCAGTGGATTGTATTGGCATAATTGCCCCATCCAGCTGAATTTTAAATCATCTATCCTGCAAATGAACAGACACTGAATCCGCATCTTTAAGATCTCCTTCACAAACGTTTCCATCTTAAAATATCTATACCGTACAAAAGGGTTAAGACTATTCAGGTCTGTATAATTCTGCATCTCCCCATCCTTCCTTGGTCTGGGAAAGATATTGGACACAAACTGATGGCTTTGGTAAACTGCCTTAGCAATTACACCTTTATTACATAAGCTTGCAAGTTCCAGCTGAACTTCCAATTGTTCAGTGATACTGAAGTCAAACTCCTTTTTTGGAACATGTTGCATGGGTAAATCAGAATTTGCATTAAGCTTTATTTGATGCCCTTGAATAACCTTCAGTATAAACATATCTGAGGTAAACATTTAATTGTATCACATTAGATCTGTCTACATGAGAACCAGACCCTCTTACCTCCTTACCACCTGGCATTCTTCCCCGGCCTTGAGCTAGATATCTCACCTCCATGGCGGTGCTACAGCCGAACGCCAACTGCACTGCATCGTAGCTGGACTCGTCCCTTGCCCGGACCAGTCTGCTCCCTTATAGGGATACTTCCGCTTTGGTGAATATGTGGCTGCCGTCTTAGCCTCCTCCTCCAGCTCCTTCACCTGCTGTGCGAAATCCTCGCCAAACAGCTGTGCCAGTTGCCCTGTGCCAGGCTGGCAGAGTGAAGCATATTTAGCATTGACGGTTGGTCTAATCGCATCTTGCGGAGGCAGTTGATCTCAAAGTGGGCACTCCACAATAGCGCCTTTTGTTGTAATTTGTCATGGCCTCTCCATCCACCATCCTGGCAAAGCTCGTTATACCAAATGCCAGCAACTTTAAAAATATGCTGGAGCTTCACATGCTCCTGGGCTTTCATTAGTATGCCCATCTTGCCCCAATTCTTCCTGTTCCCAACAGGAACTTTTAACAGTCCACAGTTGATTGGGGCTTCATACTTCGTTACTGTCTCATCCATTGTCAGCTCCTGTAGCTGATGTGAGACTTGGTAATTTATGCTGGTGGCAAGTTCCTCACCCAGAGGCTCACCAGCGTCCGACGACATGGCAAACCGTGCTGCACACGGTGTCAGCTCTGACAGCTGCCTGCCTGCCCTCCCTTTGGAAGTCGTCGGACTCAGGGTCAGAGCGTATCTGCCCTTCTGCACTCACCTCTTGCAAAGAGGGTGCTTTCAAGCAGGCCTCTACTAGGCACTGCCAGCGGAGCCGTCCCCACGGCCTCCCGCCTGCACAACTCCTCCTGGAGTATGGCTTTATGAAGCAGGCCTCTATTAGGCACTGCCAGCGGAGCCTTCCCTAAGGCTTCCCGCCTGCACTACTCCTCCTGGAGTGTGGCTTTATGAAGCAGAACCTCTCCTAGGCACTGCCAGCTGAGCCTTCCCTATGGCTTCACGCCCACACAACTCCTCCTGGAGCGTCTCTGTGGAGCAGCCCCTGTATGAGCTGCTCCTTTTGGATAACCGCTGGGGAACGGTATCCTGTCCCCAACGGGACTCTCGTGGCCCGACTCTGCGGAGTCTATAGCCCTTACTGACTTAACTTATGCCGACCGCCCGACTGGCGTTGGCTGTGTACCCGGCTGGGCACTTTCTGAAATCTGTCGCCGCACCGCTACCGGCTTGCGACTCCCCTGAGGTGACAGGCTTCCTTTCAGAGACTGCACTCCCGCAGCTCTCTCTCTCCTTGTCGGCAGCAGCCTGCACCTTTTCCTTGTTCCTGTATGTGGGGGAAAAAACACACAAAAACAATGTCTTTACTTTTCTCTAACTCCTCCAAAGTCTCCCCGACTTTGGTGGAGCTGTATTTACTCACGTTGCAGCAGGAACTCCGTGCTCCCGCTGCCGTTCGCACCAATGCGTCCGACGTAATGACGCGCATGCGCCCTGACGGGGTTCTTCACGTAGTCATTCACGTGACTCCGAAGTAAAATCAGTATTAAAGAAGGAACTGCAGATGCTGAAAAATCGAAGGTACACAAAAATGCTGGAGAAACTCAGCGGGTGCAGCAGCATCTATGGAGCGAAGGAAATAGGCATCGTTTCGGGCCGAAACGTTGCCTATTTCCTTCGCTCCATAGATGCTGCTGCACCCGCTGAGTTTCTCCAGCATTTTTGTGTACCATCCAGAATCAGTACCCTGTTCCTGCTTTTCCCCCATATCCCTTGATACCGTTAGCCCTAAGAGCTATATCTAACTCTCTCTTGAATAATTCCAGTGAATTGGCCTCCACTGCCTTCTGTGGCAGATAATTCCACAGATTCACAACTCTCTGGGTGGAAAACGTTTTTCTTCATCTCAGTCCTAAATGGCCTACGCCTTATTCTTAAACTGTGACCCCTGGTTCTGCAATCCTCCAACATCGGGAACATTTTTCCTGCATCTAGCTTGACTAATCCCTTAAGAATTTGATATGTTGCTATAAGATATCCTCTCATCCTTCTAAATTCCAGTGAATATAAGCCCAGTTGATCCATTTTTTCATCATATGTCAGTCCCGTCATACCGGGCATTAACCTGGTGAACCTATGCTGCACTCTCTCAATAGCAAGAATGTCCTTCCTCAAATTAGGAAATCAAAACTGCACACAATACTCCAGGTGCTGTCTCACCAGGGCCCTGTACAACTGCAGTAGGACCTCCTTCCTCCAATACTCAAATCCTCTCGCTATGAAGGTCAAAATGCCATTTGCTTTCTTCATTGCCTGCTATATCTGCATGCTTACTTTCAGTGACTGGTGTACAAGGACACCCAAGTCTCGTTGCACCTCCCCTTTTCCTAATCTGACACCATTCAGATAATAATCTGCCTTCTTGTTCTTGCCACCAAAGTAGATAACCTCACATTTATCCACATTATACTGCATCTGCCATGCATTTGTCCACTCACCCACCCTATCCAAATCACCCTGCAGCCTCATAGTATCCTCCTCGTAAACTTGGAGATGTCACATTTAATTCCTTCTTCTAAATCGTTAATATATATTGTAAATAACAGGGGTCCCAGCACCGAGTCTTGCGGCAACCCACTAATCACTGCCTGCCATTCTGAAAAGGTCCCATTAATTCCTACTTTGCTTTCTGTCTGCCAACCAGTTCTCTATCCATGTCAATACCCTAACCCCCAATACCATGTGTTCTAATTTTGCACACTAATCTCTTGTGTGGGACCTTGTCAAAGGGTTTTTGAAAGTCCAGATAAACCACATCCACTTATCCATTCTACTTGTTACATCCTCAAAAAATGCCAGAATAGTCAAGCATGATTTCCCCTTCATACGTCCATACTGACTTTGACCGATCCCATCACTGCCTTCGAAATGCGCTGCTATTCCATCGTTAAAATCGACTCAAGCATCTTCCCCACTACCGATGTCAGGCTAACTGGTAATGCCCTGTTTTCTCTCTCCCTCCTTTCTTTAAAAAGTAGGGTTACATTAGTTACCCTCCAGTCCACAGGAACTGATCCAGTGTCTATAGAACATTGGAAAATGATCACCAATGCATCCACGATTTCTAGGGCCACAATTTCTAGCGTTTTATGCTCATTAAAGTATTGTTGCATACAAATGGTAGAAGCCCAAGCTAAGATTAGATCCCTTTTGAGGCTGTCCTCATTAATGTCTTGGACAAACATGTCAACATTGTGGATCTCCTGTTGTTGCAACTCTGCAGTGTACTTGAGATGCTGTGCAATGGTACAATATGGACACTTTATGTAGGTAGTGTTGGTTGATTTCAACAGGACACTATATTCCAAATATATTGTGATTGTCAGTGCCAATGTAAACAGCATCTTTTATGAGATAGTGGAAAGAATGAATTAATACGAGAACAAGAAAAATAAGCAAGAACAGACTATTTGGTCCTTAAGTCTGATCAACCATTCATCAAGATCATGGTTGATATGCTACCAAGTGCTATCCCCAAACCCCTTGATTCCCTTAGTGTCCATAAATCTGTCAACCTCTGTTTTGAATGAACTCATCTCTCTGCTCAATGACCTAGCCCTTCCGTATGTGATTGTAACCCCTTGCTGTTAATGCCTCAGTTTCAGGAAACATAGATCCTGCATTGAACCTGTCGAACTCTAAAAATAAATGTGTAGTTTCAGTGAGTTATTTATGAGCCTGGTAAATCTTTGCTGGTGATGTGACCAAAACAATGCATAATACATTTAGTGCAGTCTCAGCAGGGCACTGGTATTGAAGGAAGACGCCTTTACTCCTAACATCATTACTTAATTTTTTTTTTCACTTAATATTTCTCCTATGTGTGGACGGTGTCTAAAACAGCACCTTAGTTTAGTTTAGTTTAGAAATACCGCGTGGTAACAGTCTTTCGGCCCACTGAGTCCTCACCGGCCAGCGATCCCTGCACATTAACACTATCCTACACACAGTGGGGACAATTTACATATACACCAAGCCAATTAACCTACATACCTGTACGTCTTTGGATTGTGGGAGGAAACTGAAGATCTCGGAGAAAACCCACGCAGTCACGGGGAGAACGTACAAACTCCGTACATACAGCACCTGTAGTCAGGATCAAACCCGGGTCTCCGGTGCTGCAAGCGATGTAAGGCAGCAACTCTACTGCTGTGCCACTGAATTCTCTAAATTCTCTCATACTGTTGTTTCCAACACGAACCACAACTGATTACTCCCCCGCCCTAATGGTCTGTGTTTCATCTTGGCAATAGTTGACAAAAGATGGTGTGGGACTCTTATTTCTGGTTGCAAAGTCTGCTATCTACATCCTCCCAACCCCAAAACATCTATCTATCTATACATCTATCTTCTTTCTTCTATCTATACTTAACTAAATCTCTGATCTTGTGCTCTTCTGGATTGCGGTATTTTTCTATTTGTGCAAAAATGGTATGCGATAGCACAACAATTTGTTGCCAGGTTACTCACCGTTCTCCTGTGCTGTGAGTGCAACAAGGATCGTTCCGATCAGTGATATATTGTAAAAGTTATCAAAGTTTAAATATCTTAAAAACCGCGCGTGTGCAGATTCCTTCAGTCTGCTCCACGCAGATTGGTCTCTTCTCCTGTCAGTCAATTCCACAGCCTGGATGGCGATGCCCCTTCCTGCCACACCAGTGCGGCCTGTCCCGCCTCACTCACAAACTCCTCTCACCCCTCCTCACAGTAACTATTCTATCGTCTCCCCGGGGCGGGTTCAGTGGAGGCCTAGTGGAGGCCCTGGTCCCGTCTCTCTCTCCCTCATCACTCACCCCTCTCCCCCGCCCACCCTCTGTGGCAATGGCTGTCCTGTCTACCCGTCCCCCCCGGGTCCGTCTCCTCCGCCGCCGCTGTTGCATTAATTCACCCTCACGGCCTTCTCGGAGAAGATCTTCTCCCCCAGCTCATTGAAACTCGTGTTGCCCACCGTGATGAATACCGACTCCATACCCTCCCCCCCCCACCCCCGCAGCAGCGAGCAAGCAGGCAGGTAGGCGGGTGGACAGGGCGGCAAAGGGCCGAGCGGCAGCAGCGGGCAGGCAGGATAGTGACGGGCTGAGCGGCAGCAGCAGGTGGTCGGACAGGACGGGGACGGGCCAGCAGCAGCTGAGCCAGAGTGGGCAGTGGGAGGGAGGGAGAGTCGGGTTGCAGGGTGGCCGAGCAGTTTGTGCGGAATTCGAGTAACTCACACACACACACACACGATGCAAACTGGTCCAATCGTCATGTCAACGGGATCTAAACCACAGCTAACAATGAATGACATGTGGAGGAAGGAACTGCAGATGCTGCTTTTTATGGATGGAGGGAGGGAGTGACTGAGGGTAGGGGAAGGGAGAGGTGAGGGGGGGATTGGGGGAGGGGAGGAGGAGAGTGGAAAGATCCCAGGGAGGTGAGGAGAGTGGGGGATGAGGGGGAATAGAGGGAGAGGAGGGGAGGAGTGGGGGTGGTAGGGAGCGGGGAATATAGGGAGAGGAGGGGGGAGTGGGGGAGGTCAGGAGGGATAGTGGGGGGATAGGGGGGGTGAGCAGTGGGGGATAGAGGGATAGGAGGGGGTAGGGAGGGGATAGGAGTTATGGAAGGAGGGAGGGAGGGAGTGACTGAGGGTAGGGGAAAGGAGGGGAGGGCGAGGTGAGGGAGGGATTGGGGGAGGGGAGGAGGAGAGGGGAAAGAAGAGGGAGGGTGAAGAGAAGGGGAAGGGAGTGCTGGGGGATGAAAGGAACTGAGCCGTGCCTGCGCAGTTGGGGGCTATGCATGAGTGGTGCAATATTGCGTTGGGGGGACGGGGTTGCATTGGGGGAATGGGTAAGTGGTGCAATATTGCGTTGGGGAACGGGTTGCATTGGCGGATCAGGCCTCCCGTGTGACAGGAGTCCCACTTAGTCTAGTTTGTCAGTAAATTCTTGACAAATTCTTGATTAAACTTCCTTTCTTCCTGTGTTTGTGGAGTTTGTATCTCGATCACAGCACAATCCATCAAATATAGTGTCTTTGGTCTTTGTAACATTTAATTTTTTGAAAAAATTCTGTTCACTGTCCTGCACATTGGGCAGGTAGCATAAGAGATCAATTTGCAGGGTTGGCAAATCCAGGTGATAGTGAGGTGGAGGTGGGTGATGTCAGTGTAATTATGGAAGGTGTAGCCGAGCTGAAATAGAAATCTGTCAAAATGACATTTCTCCAAATTTCACCAGGCAATTGTTCTCACACTTCAAAATGCACTGAAATCTGTTTCAGCTATGACTCAATTGCTATCATACAGTATATGATATTTCTAGTCATCTATTTTCTCTATATGCTACAGTTCAAATATTAACTAGTTGCGTTCAAAGTCAAATCCATTTGGTTGCTCTTTGCTGAAAAACGTACTTATTTCGTACACTCACAGTAAGTTGGCTGTCACCATTTTCAACAGTTTTGAAATTATATGAGTTAATGTGCAGGAACTATTGCCGTGCCATCCAGAAATTCTTGACAATGCCCATTTAAGTGTGCTTTTACTGTCTGGATGAAGGCTCCATTTATTTGAACTTTCTTTGTCACTCAGTTAATTGCAGCTTCTGTCTACTGGTGCCATGTTTTCAGGCAGCAGACATGTTTGCAAGTGGTCAGGCAATCTGGGTATTGAATCTGAGATGGAAACTACCGATAGATTTAAACCACATTCAAAATGAGTATATCATGCCTTTTACAATTAACATCTGTCTACAATATGCAGCTTAACTGTTCATATATAATTTGAGATATGTTATGCAATTTAAATTAAAGAGGGAGGGCACATTTTTTTATTTTTGCAGATGTATAGAATGACATTGCCTTTGGCGACAATAGAATTTGTTGCCTGTCGTATAGAAGCACTCTGTTTTCTATTCAGAGAATATCAACCAAGAAATCTGGAAATTATCCATTTCCTTGGTTAAAATCATCAATGTCTCAAATGTCTTCTAACAGTCTCGCATTTTTTTTATTTATTTTTTTATTTATTTTTTATTTTTATTTATTAGAAGTACATTACATTACAACCAATTACATTAGTACTCATCACGTATATCTTATTACAATTAATGTACTACGTCATTTTTTACACTGATAAAAAGGAAAGGTTGAGATTAAGAAAAAAGAGAAAGTGAAGGAAAATAGTGAAGGTGTAAAAACGTGACAACAAGAAAGAACAGAGACCCTGTAGAAAATAAATTAAAAAGAAATGATTAAGAGATAGACCCTAAAGAAGAAAAAAAAGAGAAAGAGGAAAAAAGAGAAAAACAAATACTTTGTTATAAGCATCACGCAAATGGGACATACCAACTCTCCAGCTTTCATCCCCCTTTACCTGACCTCAGTTTTTTTTAAAGTACTTTTGCACCCTAAACTTGTAATAATTCTATAAATGGAGACCACGTCAGGTGGAAGTGATCTGGTTTACCTGCCAGGAGGAGTCTTATCTCTTCTAGGTGTAATGTTTCAAACATATTTGAAATCCACATGTTTATAGTGGGTATTGGAGCATTTTTCCAGAATTTTAGGATTAACTTTTTTCCAGTTATTAACTCGTAATTTATTAATTTCTTTTGAAACACATTTAGTTCAGGACTATCTTCTGTTGTTCCGAAGATAATCCATTCTGGTTTTGGTATCAGTTTTATTTTAAATAATTTTGTAAAGATTTCAAAAATTTCAATCAACATTTTTTGAATTTTTGTACAAAAAACAAATGAGTGCGCTATAGTAGCTTCTTGAGATTGACATTTATCACAAATGGATGATACATTTGGGAAAATTTTATTAATTTTAGTTTTTGAATAATATAATCTATGTAAAATTTTAAATTGTATTAAAGTGTGTCTTACATTAATCGAACATTTAAGCACGTTTAATAAATGTTCATTCCACCTTTCCTTTGAGATTTTAATAGCTAATTCTTGTTCCCAGTCTCTTCTAATACCTTCCGTAGATGGTATTTCTACATTTAAGATAATATTATACAAATATTATATTAAATTTGCTGATTCAGCTTTTATCTGCATTGCTTCATCCAATACATCTGCTGGGATATTATAATGATCTTTTGTATATTTTTTCAAATAGTCACATATTTGAAAATATTTAAAATATTGATTATTTCCCAGTTTATATTTTATTTGTAATTGTTGGAATGGTAGTAATTTTCCAGTTTCATACAAGTCACCTAACGTTTTAATTCCTAGTCTATCCCATTGTATAAAAGATTTGTCTGTAATAGGGGGATTAAACAAAGGGTTATTAACTATTGGAGATAAAAGCGATAGATTTCTTAATTTTAAATTTTGTTTTATTTGTTTCCAATTTCTGATTGTACTATGTATAATTGGGTTTTTGTTATAATTTATGTTATTCAGTTTCATTGGTGAGAGGAGGATCGCTCCAATGTTACCAGAGGAGCAGTCCTCTCTCTCCATTACAATCCAGTCCACTTGCTGGGCAGAGTTGTCCATCAGTTGGATCATATTTTTAATATTTACTGACCAATAATAATACATGAAGTTAGGGAGTGCTAAGCCCCCTATTACTTTAGCTTTGTTCAAGTGTGTTCTTTGTATTCTATGGGATTTATAGTCCCATATAAAATTAGTAATGTCTGAGTCCAATTTAAAAAAAACCTTCTTTGGTAGGTATATAGGAATTGATTGAAATATGTATAAACTTTGTGGTAATAAGATCATTTTTATTGCATTTATTCCGGCCTATTAAAGACATCGGAAGCGTTTTCCAAAATTTAATTAATGTATTTAATTTATTAAGTAGAGGATCATAATTTGCTATGAACATGCCTTGATATGTTCTGGTGATTTCAATACCCAAGTATTTAAATTTTTCTGTAGCTATTTTAAAAGGGAATTTTAAAAGATGTGTTGAGTCTTTCGGTTTTATTGACATAATTTCACTTTTATTCCAATTTATTCTGTATCCAGAAAAGGATCCAAAGTCCTCAATTAGATTTAATATGTTTGGTATAGTAATTTGAGGTTTTGTAATGTACAATAATATATCATCTGCATATAAAGATATTTTATTATTTGAGTATTTAGTATTATACCCATGGATATCTGGATGTGTTCTAATTTTTTCTGCTAAAGGTTCAATTATGAGAGCAAACAACTGTGGTGATAATGAGCATCCTTGACTGTTTCCCCTTGATAGTTGAAATTTCGAGGATAATATGTTATTAGTTAATATTCTAGCTGTAGGTTTATTATTTATTTTATTTTATTTATTTATTTTTTCCGAACAAGTAAAGACATTAAAGACATTGATATTAACAAAATCGAAATTATCAAACAATTGAACATTGCAATCAACATTTACAATTGAGAAGAACAAAATCAAGGTTCCAATGTCCAACTCAGAGTCTGTACAAGCTCGAAAAGGAGTGAGAAGAAGAATAACATTAAATCTCACCCCTTTTCCCCAACACTTCTATCGTATTTAAAAATCAATTCCTTACTAATAATAGTACTGCGCTAGGCAATTTCCCATAATACATACAGACACTTATATACATACAACTATTATGTACATACAATCTTCATATTTGAAGTACCCAACATCAGTGAACAATAGTAAACAAGATAAACATCAACAATAGTAACAAGATAAACATCAATGATTGTAAACAAGATAAACATCAACCCCCACTTGTCAACCATCCCCTCCATCCCTGTACCCCTTGAGCATTATTTTTTTATATATCATTTTAAAATGATTCATGTTTGTGCATTGCTTCAATTCCCCGTTCAATTTATTCCACACTCCTACTCCACAAACCGAAATACAAAAGGTTTTTCTAGTCGTACGGACTTTTTGTTTCTTAAAGTTAAATATTCCTCTTAAATTGTAACCCCCCACACGCTCGTTAAATAATTTTTGAATGTTTCCAGGTAAATTTTTATTTTTGGCCCTAAACATTATCTGAGCTGTTTTGAATGTGACCAAATCTTCTAATTTTAATAATTTTGACTCTAAAAATAATGGATTCGTATGACCCAGATACTTAGCATTATGGATAATACGAATTGCTCTTTTTTGCATCATGGTTAATGAGTGTATCGAATTTTTATAATTATTTCCCCAGACTTCTGTACAATAATTTAAGTAGGGTAAAATTAATGTACAATAAAGAATACGGAGTGATTTGTAATCCAGAGCTTGCTTGGCTTTGTATAATACAGAGATACTTTTTGATAATTTTAATTTTACATGTTTAATATGTGATTTCCAGCTTATTTTATCGTCAATTATAACCCCAAGAAATTTATTTTCATGCACTCTTTCAACTTCCACCCCATTTATCTTTATACTTACTAGGGGACTTATTCTACAATTACCAAATAACATTATTTTAGTTTTACTCAGATTTAATGAAATTTTATTACTATCAAACCATATTTTCAATTTACCCATTTCTTTTATTATTTTATCCAATAGCCTTTTTAAATTTTCCCCAGAGCAAAAAATATTTGTATCATCTGCAAACAAAACCAGCCTCAAGACATTGGACACATTACAAATATCATTTATGTACATGATAAATAATTTTGGGCCCAGCACTGACCCCTGTGGTACACCACACACAATGTCCAAACATGTAGAATTATGACTACCCAGATTTACAAACTGTTGCCTGTTACTTAAGTAGCTTTTAATCCAGTCCAGTACTATTCCTCTAATTCCATACCTCTCCAATTTTTTTAATAAAATATCATGATTAATTGTATCAAATGCTTTTTTTATGTCAATGAATATCCCAGCTGCATATAATTTCTTATCAATGGCGTTTGTGATGTCTTCAATTAATTCTAGTATTGCAAGTGATGTTGATCTATTTGTTCTGAATCCATATTGACTTTCTGTTAATAATTTATTATTTTCTACAAATTTGTCTAGTCTATTATTAAACATTTTTTCTAATATTTTGGAAAATTGTGGGAGTAAGGAAACAGGTCTATAGTTTGTAAAATGATGCTTGTTCCCTGTTTTGTATATTGGTATTATTTTTGCTATTTTCATTTTAATTGGAAAAGTACCGGTCTGGAAGGATAAATTACAGATGAATGTTAAAGGTTTGGAGATCCCCTCAATGACCATCTTAACTAGCGACATGTCAATGTCATTGAAATCGGTAGACTTCTTATTTTTACATGTTTTGACAATATCCAGCAGTTCTTTTTCTTCTACTGCCGTAAGAAACATAGAGCAGGGATTTTTTTCCACTAATTTCTCAGGTGTTTCTCCAGATGTCCCTGAATCAGGGATTTGTTTAGCCAGGTCTGGTCCAATATTAACAAAAAAATTATTAAAGCTATTAGCTATATCTTCCATATTGTAAATTTCCTTATCCTTATCAATAAAATACTTCGGGTAATTTGTTCTCCCCGGACCATTTCTGATAATGCTATTAAGTATGCTCCATATTCTTTTTATATTGTCTTTATTGTCATCTAATTTCTTCTTATAATAATCTTTCTTGCTTTCTCTTATGATGTAAGTTAATTTATTTTTATACTTTTTATATTTATTTTCTGTATCTTTAGTTCTCTCTCTTATAAAATCTCTGTATAGGCCATTTTTTTTTTACAAGCATTTTGTAATCCCTTTGTAATCCATGGACATTTAGTATATTTTGATTTTCTATTACATTCTTTAATTGGACAATTTTTATCATATAATAACTTAAACATATCAATAAATGTTTCATAAGCACTATCAATGTCTCTTTTTTGGTATATTATATCCCAGTTTTGTGCCAATAGATCCTTTTTTAGTGCATTGATAGCTTCCTCCGATCTCACTCTTCTATATTCTATTAATCCGCTTGGTTTGTTGTTCCTGTGGACACCATCATAAACTACAAAAACTGGCAGATGGTCACTTATATCATTAATTAATAATCCACTTACTATTTTATTTTCCAAATCATTGTTAAATATATTGTCAATGAGTGTAGCGCAATGGGAAGTAATTCTACTCGGTCTAGTGATTTTTGGAAATAGACTCATGCTGTACATAGTATTAATAAAATCTTCTGTAAGGTTGTGTTGATTAGGATTTAGTAGGTCAATATTGAAATCTCCACATAAAAACACTGATTTACTACCTGTTGTTGAAAACATACTCTCCATCCAGCCCCTGAAGATTTCAATACTTGACCCCGGTGCCCTATATATACAGCTAATGATTACATTTTTATTTCCACCATTACTTATTTCTATAGTTATACATTCATGCAGATTGTCAACCACAGTTGTCATATTATCTACTACCTTATAATTCAGAGTTGTATCCACATATAGTGCTACCCCTCCTCCCCCCTTATTTTTTCTATTGATGTAATTGAAGTCATATCCGTCCATCTCAAAATCAATTCCCTTTTCTTGATTAATCCATGTTTCAGATATTGCGATGACATTGAATGGTTGTGAACATTTTTGTAAATACTCTTTAATACTATTGAAATTCGCATAGAGGCTCCTGCTATTAAAGTGGATAATAGATAATTTGCCTTTTGTATTAATATTCTGATTATACTGTTCCTCTGTGTAGTAGCAGCAGATATTTTTGTCGTTAGAATTAAAGTAAAAATTATTGTATAATAATTTAATCCATAAAATAAAATTCTCTCCCAGTTGGAATTTTTGTAATACTTTATCCATATAATTCCATTCTACTTGGTCTACTTTTTCACCGTCCAGTGAAATAATTGATAATTCTTGTTCTTCAATTTTGTGTGAGTGCATTATATTGAGTAGACGTCTCATATTATTAGGTGAATATCTCTTAGGGATAAACCCTGTCTGATCTGGGTTTATTAATTTACTAATATATTTACTTAATCTTCTAGCTAATGTTTTCGCTAATATTTTTTGAACTGTATTTAACAATGCTATAGCTCTATATGAACCCGGTTCTTCTATATCTTTGTCTTTTTTAAGTATTAGTGTGATCGTTGATTCAGCTAGTGTATCAGGTAATATTTGTTTTTTAAAAGCATATTGATACATTTTTTGTAACCGTGGTATAATCTTGTCATAAAAGCTTTTATAAAATTCATTAGTAAATCCATCAGGACCTGGAGTTTTTCCATTCTTTAATGTCTTCTAATTCCTAGATTGAAATTTGTGCACCCAATTCCTCTTGTTCTTTCAACTCTAACTTTGGAAGATTACAATTATCTAAGAACTCTGTAATTTTATTGGAGTCCGTTGTCGTTTTAGATGTGTACAAGTTCTCATAAAATTGCGCAAATCTCTTATTAATATCCTTCGGTATGGTTAGTAATTCCCCTCTATCTGATTTAATCTTTTGGATCGTATGTTCTTTTTCTTGTTTTTTTAGCTGACGAGCCAAAGGTTTATGCGGTTTATCCCCAAATTCAAAGTGTTCCTGTTTTGTAATTTGGAAAAGTCTTATAAGTTTTTATTTTATCCTGCTGCATGAGAATATCTAAATCTGCTATAAAAAAGATAGAACTCTGTGTATCAGTTACTGACAAGAGAATAATGGAATACCTAACTCATAATTACTCAGGAAATATAGTTTGGAAGAATCAAGAGGCGTTTAGAGTGCAGTAAGGATAGGTTTTGCCCAAATGCTGAAGGCATGCTTAGATAGGCATGTTTGGGAAATTCTGGACTACAAGGTAATATTATTGAGCAATATCTTGGATTACCTCAAGGGCGGCACAATGACACAACTGGTAGAGGTGCTGCCTCACCAGAGACTCAATTTCAATCCCAACCGTATGGAGTTTGTACATTCTCCCTGTAACCACGTGGGTTTCCTCCTGGTGCTCTGGTTTCTCCCCACATCCTAAAGACGTGCAGGTTTGTAGGTTAATTGCCTCTGTTAATTGCCCTCACCCCTAAAGACTCCCTGTGTAAGGAATTGATAAGGAAGTGGAATAACATAGAACTAATGTGGACGGGCGATCGATGGTCTGCATGAGTTGGTGGGCTGAAGGGTTGTTTCCATGCTGCATTTCTGAATAAAAGATTTGAATGGTGGAAGTGAGTTGTTGGGTACATTTTATTTCGAAGTCACGTGAGTGACTACGTGAAGAGCCCGCCTGCCCGCATGCGCGTCAATACGTCTAACGCAGGGATGACGGCTGCCGGCATCAGAGCTCCGAACGGGAGCAGGCAGCCAGATTTGGAGGCAGCCGTGGGGCTCCGTAAGGAGCTAGGATTTCATAAATTGCGGCAGGAGGTTTAGCAGTCGGTGAGTTAAAAATAGCCGCGGCCAGGAGCTACCGCTCAGGTAAGCTCAGCTGCCGTAGCGCCGAGCAATTTTAAACATAGTTGCTGCTAGCTGAGGGGCTCAGCTATGCTGCAGCAGCATATAGTGTATGCTTTATTTTTGGGCGGCTATAAATAGAGTTGGCATTAATAGCGGTTGCCACTCGGTCACGTTTGTGACTATCATAGTAGATAGCATTCAAAGGTCATGTTTAATTCTTTGGCAATATAACGATATATCTTATCATGCCAATAAAGTTTATATTAAAAATGATAATTACAAAGGACATTTATTATCACATACACCAATGGTGTAGTGAAATTGGACTTGTCATTGCAGTCCAGAGCTCCAGGCTTAGGAAGCCTTTTTGAGCAGCTTTGCGCAGTGGCAGTATCGTAGCCGATGAGGTTTACCCGAGGCATGATTATTGCTTCTTGAAAACATTTCCCAATACCCCGCTATGACGACTTGAAATATAGTCAGCAATGGCAATTTTTGACATTCTCTGCGGAGACTTAGAACAAAAATAAAAATATACCTATCAGACACCTGTGGGAGCTGCACCTGGTGGCATCATAGACATTTCTGCTCACTAGAGGGGACTGTTGGAGATTATTTTATAAGAGACTCCAACTATGTGGATATCGATAGAGCAGTTGAATCTCTGATTTAATGGGGATATGCTTCTTTTAATCATATGAACGTAATTACCTGTGGCAGCTCTGTCTAGCGGACTATCGGGAAGAGGTGATTCTGAGTATAATGCCGGCTCATCCGAGTCATATGGGGGCCAGAGGCGCTCCAGTCCTTCCCTGTAAAACTCCATTGGTGCTCCAGAAGGGAGCAAGGACTCGGAGTCACTAGCAGGTGCAACCTGTCCTGGTAAGTATAATGATGATACCAACAGATCACCGATCTGCACAGCTAGTCCCAGTTCGGCTGCTGAAGGGAGCAGACTGACAACCCCGAGTCGGGGCAAAGTCAAAGCATGTCTGTGGGACAAGTCTTGTCGGATGATTTGGGACATCTATGGCAGATGTGATTGGGCGTTTGTCTCAATTACAACATCTGATGAATCAGATGGTGGCACAAGAAATGCTCCGTGTTACGAAGGCATGTCAGGCAGCAGCTCCTGGTTCAGGGTTGCAATATTCCTCCCACTCGGATGAAAGGAGTGGTGGAGATGGTGCGAAAGTATATGCACATATGCCTGAAGCAGCTCCTGGCTCAGGGTTGCAATATTCCTTCCACTCGGATGAAAGAAGTGATGGAGATGGTGCCAAATATTATGCTCTGTATTACGGAAGCATGCACAGGCAGTTCAAGTCAAATGCCTGTAGCTACCCCTGGTTCAGGGGTTGGAATATTCCTCCCACTCAAAAGACTATCGGAGATAGTGTCACAAATTATGCTCTGTGTTATGGAAGCATGCACAGGCAGTCCGAGGCATACACATGTGGCAACGCCTGTTCGGGGTGCACTATTTCTCCCACTCTAAGAGAGTGTCAGAGATCAGTATGGAACTGATTCGAACATGAAACCAACAATAACTATGTGCCTGAATCCCATGCTTTAATGTATGATGTGCGAGAATTGCATAAAGGAAGAGCTGCCTGCTCTTGCCTTTAAACTTGCTGTTCCCTCGGGGACAGACAAGCCACTACAAGAGGAGTTGGCCAGCGGCATCAGCTATCTAACAGATATGACAAGCATGACAGACAGGATCTGCAAATGAAACCTCGCTGAAGCTCCAACAAGCAAATCGACCCGGGGTCAGAGACGCTGGTAAGTAAGGTCTCGTTATTAACCTCCGTAAAATCCGAAACGGAGCAGTCTGTCGACCCAGGTTTGGGCTGTCTCTGGGATAGATCAGGTTGATGTAGAGACATTGGCAGGGTGCCTTGCATAGTAACCTCTGTAAGTTCCAAGTAGGAACAGTTTGGTTACCCTGGTTCAGGGTAGACCATCATGGAACTGGCTGGCCATAGGGGTCATAGTGACCAGGGAAGCACTACCTCATCATCTGTGATTGAGGTTATCAGACTGCTCAGTAGAATGAAGTAGTTGAAGTCTTCCTCAACATATGGTTTATTTCTACTCAGTTAGTAGAGTTGCTGGTTCATTGGAATCATCATTGCCATCCTCTCTGGGATAGGTAGTTACCAGCAGAAAGCTGGTCTGGCATATGATATATATTTTTATCTGACCTGCAGATTCATGTTGTGAATCATGTTAATAATCCATAGGCTCTCAATAGCAGTATTCCTGATTGAGTGACGGGTCAAAGAGATTGTGTTGTGCACTCTGGCTACTTAGACATGTGGTTTCAGTCAAAGGACTGCGAGGTAATTCCTGATTCAGCCTTGCATTATACTAATTTCCACTGAGGGAAAACGCTGAGTATTCGTGGTGACTCTTAGTCAAGAGTTGACAGGGAACTCATATTCCCACTTCAAAGGGAGACTGTGGTTTCAGCTCTAGTCATTAAGTTCTGATTATATGTTATCAGCAAAATGTATGAATAACTAGATAATGCATCTTCCGCGGGTAGAAAAGCCAAAAAAAATTTGTCCGTATGGTCAATAGAGGAACAGGGGTTCTGAGTGCAATCAGTGACAGCTCATCCGAGGGGTATATTTCTGATACTTCTCAAAATTACAGAAACATGGTGCAGGCTGAATTGGGTTAGCATTTGGCTAATCTGATCATGGGTTTACTTACCCAGTTTAAGATGGATGATTGTTTTTCTGCAATTTAACTGATTCAGAAAATCGATCTTGTAGTTGCATACTCTGCCATATTTATACACATGAGGCACAGATTCTGCTGCTTTGATAACAAAGCTAGTGGTGAAAGCCTATGCTGCCCTACTCAGATTAAAGGGCATTGTGTCATCGAGTTTTAGGTAATATGCAAAATTTGCAGCTGATAAAGCATGGGTTATCGGTAGATACCTTTTGAGATATTACAAATGAGGCAACATGAAATTTAACAGTGCCAATTGTGTCTATTCATTTACGCTATGGCAAGGTGGCTGAAGCAAGTCTTATTTACTCAGTCACGAGTGACGGCTGGGGAAGCCTGTCTTCTCGGGCAGCTAGCTCTGCACGATTGTATGAGAAGATTGTGAACACCATATGTGAGTTAATTTTAAATGGAAGTATCAGAGGTTTGTGTGGCTTTCAGTTTGAGCCTAGAGAAGCGTTTATGTGATAGCACAATTGACATTGCTTGTGCTGCTTTGTCATTTTCTATAGTACCATAAGTGGGACAATAACTGATTGGTTATTCACCCGCTGTTCACTAACGTTATGCAGGGTGTCTTTTATTTGACCACTCTAATAGCCTACACTCATTGTAGTGTGCGATGTATATCAGTAAATTATTATGCAAATATTCTTCTACTTTTTCCTAATGGGAGCAGTATTTTAAGATGATTATGCTTTCAGCAACTGATCTCAGCATAAAGAACACAGCCTTTACTCAATCTCTGGCTTGGTCTCTACGTCATAACTGACATTAGGTTAGCTTGTTATGGGAATGATCTCATAAGCAAAATGAGCAGGATTGCGTACATTTGGAGTTGACAGCATACCCAACAGAGCAGAGATCTGGGATGTCATTAGGTATACAAGTGTGCTGAGTTTGCTAGTACCTATGAGATGAAAGATAGTTTCTTTTTTGTTATTCAATAGTCTCAAGATATTGCTGATGGCTCGTTAGCAGCCAATAGAATGGATTTTCCCTTTCATCATACAGCAAGAGGCTTACATAGTGCGTGTTAATAAATTATAAAATTTGGTTGAATATGTCTGGGTATTTGCAGATAGAATTTTGCACAGTATTGCATGAGTTATTGTCTAACTCAACAGTCTATTGGGACTACAGTCCGGTTAAGAACAATGGCATGTATGCAAGTTAGCATCATGATATTAATAACCCATAATATTAAAGGTAAATATTCCTACCATTAATGGTTTATCTGTTTAAGTGTTTCACACACAGATTGGGTTACTGCATGAAACCACAGAGCTTTGAATTCTTCACGTAGTCACTCACGTGACTTCGAAATAAAATAGAAAGATTAAACGAGAACTTACCGTTTGAAGTTTGATCTTTATTTTATGAGAAGTTGAAGTGAGGGATTACGTGCCCTCCACTCCCAACCCTACTTCTCATAAAGATCATTCGGTAGTTCTAAGCTCGTTAATCCTTCTATAGCTTAGGTCAGCAACTAGTCTGTGCTTTCATATAGCTGCTTTGAAGATTGACGCGCATGCGGGCTGGCGGGCTCTTCACGTAATCCCTCACTTCAACTTCTCATAAAATATAGATCAAACTTCAAACGGTAAGTTCTCGTTTAATCTTTCTATTTTCAGTACGTTCAAGTTTCTGATCTAGGCTGTGATGCAACTAGTCAACGTGCTCTCTACCATACACATGTAGAAGTTCAAGAGAGTATTCATTTACATACTGAATTCCAGGACATATCTTAAACTAATTCTAATGGCCTTGTCCCACTGTACGAGTTCATTCAAGTGCTCTCCAGAGTTTAAAAAAAAAAAAAACTCATGGTAAGCACAGAGAATGAACGTAGCGGGTACGTCGGAGCTCGGGGACATCTCTTAGCGGCTCGTAACACTAACGGCTGGTACTCGGGAAGACTCGTGAAGAGTTTTCAATATGTTGAAAAATATCCACGAGAGCCCCGAGTACCTGTGAGCAGCCATTACCGTAAATCTCCGAGTTCAAATCAGGGCAAACTCGGGAGAACTCTTTGAATGAAGTCGTACAGTGGGACAGGGCTTTAATGGTTCCTTGTCATTCAAACATTTCAGTCTGCATATTGTAATCAAAATGGAAGATAAATGTCATTCCAAAATTATTATAATTTTGCCTTATGTTTGTGCAATATTGTATTTATGTTCACCGCTCTTTCATGGTCGTACAAGAACACCCTACAAAACCTTGTACACCTCTTCGGCACGTTTTCTTCTTTCAAATCTTTTTTCTGTACCTCCTTTTTGAGTATTTCACCAACAGTGAATCTCAATTTTTAACTTCAGTGCACTTCCCTCCCATACACGCCTGTCCACTGCAGCTTTGGCCTTTGTCACATTGTCCAGCAGACAAGGTGATCCCAGCATGGAATCTTTAGGCAACACAGCTCTACCGATGTCTCCTTGGCGGCTACCAAAGTTTCCTTATAATTGTACACTGACCGGGACTCAAGGCTGTTAGATTAGATTACTTTATTGTCATGTAGACCAGGGTGTATATTCACTGGAATTTTGAAGGATGAGATGGGATCTTATAGAAACATTTAAAAACATATAGAAACATATACAATTCTTAAGGGATTGGACAAGCTAGATGCAGGAAATGTTTTCCTGATGTTGGGGGAGAGGACGGGAATTCTCTTGTATGGGTGTCAGGGGGAGAAGACGGGAATTCTCTGGAGTTGAAAGGGAAAGATACAGTAGATCAGCCATGATTGAATGGCAGAGTAGACTTGATGGGCTGAATGGTCTAATTCTTCTGTCATCTCTATAATACTAAAACTCTGTCTTGTTTGTGTGTGTGTGTGTGTGTGTGTGTGTGTGTGTGTGTGTGTGTGTGTGTGTGTGTGTGTGTGTGTGTGTGTGTGTGTGTGTGTGTGTGTGTGTGTGTGTGTGTGTGTGTGTGTGTGTGTGTGTGTGTGTGTGTGTGTGTGTGTGTGTGTGTGTGTGTGTGTGTGTGTGTGTGTGTGTGTGTGTGTGTGTGTGTGTGTGAGTCAATCTGGTTAATTTTCCTATTTTCTTCCAAACGCTAGGCCACAGCCTTCCCATTTTCACACATCCTACTCACATTTTTTTCCATCGAGGTGATAAACATCTTCCCGTCACATTCCCATAGATTTTTCCAAACTTTCTAATTGTTTAAAGTTTTTTTTAAAAGCCGGAATACTCACCCATTTCGGGGAAAATCCCGAGTGACGTCACAACGGACTCGCAAGACAGGACGGGACACTCCGGGAGGGAGGGGCACTCCAGCACACTCGCGTGGCAGCCGCTGCCAATGCCCGACGCCCGGTGGCTGGAATTGGAGTGAGGGCCGAGCCTGGGACTTGGAATGGGGCCGTGACCGGGGCCGAAAAAAGCCACCGCTGGAACCAAGGACGAGCCTGGGTCCGTGGTCAAGGACGAGCCCAGAGATAAAGTTGTAGCCTGCACCATAGCCCAGGCAGCGGCTGAGCTGACGGCTGGAGTCTACAGCCTGGGCCAGGCTGAGTATGAGAACCAGGCCATGTTCCAGGCCTTGGCGCTGCTCTTCGACCTGGGTAGGTCCTGGGGCAGGGAATGCGAGGGGAGGAGGATGGAAATGAGGAGGACCCCCTCCCTCTCTACCCCCTCCCTATCCACCCCCTCCATCTCTGCCCCCTCCCTCTCTACCACCCTCCCTCTCTACCCTACTTCCTCTCTACCTCCATTCCTCTCTATCCCCCTCCCTCTCCCTCTCTACCCTCCATTTCCCTCACTCTACCCCCTCCATCTCCCTCTACCCCCTCCCTCTCCCTCTACCCCTCCCTCTCTCTGCCCCTCTCCCTTTCTACCCCTCCCCTTCCCTCTACCCTCCCTCTCCCTCTCTACTCCCCTCCCCTCCCTCTCCCTCTCTACCCCATCTCACTCCTTCTCTCGGGATTGAAGAGGGAGGATGAAGAGGAGGAGGAGGGAGTGCTGGTGGATGAGGAGAAATGAGCCGCGCCTGCGCAGTTGGGGGCTATGTGTGAGTGGTGCAATATTGCATCGGGGGAACGGCTTGCACTGGGGGAATGGGTGAGTGGTGGAATTTTGCGTTGGGGGAGCAGTCCCAAAGCACCATGAAGATTGGATGGAAGTGAGTGACAGGCTTGTGATGGACTAAGCTGTGAACACCACGCTCTGTAGATTCAGGCAGTCAAGAGCAGAGCAATTGCCATACATGGCTGAGATTAGTTTTGATCAGAAATACAGCGTGGAAATGGGCCCTTCGGTCCACCGAGTCTGTGTTGACTAATGATCACCTGTACTCTAGTTCTATCCTACACACTAGGACCAATTTTACCCAAACCAATTAACCTACAAACCTGCACATCTTTGGAATGTGGGAGGAAACCAGATTACCCAGATCAACCGAATCTCCCTACGGTCACAGAGAGAATATACAAACTCCATACAGACAGCATCCAGATATTCTACCAATCGGTGGTAGCCAGTGCCATCTTCTTCTCTGCCATGCGCTGGGGCAGCAGGGCGAATGCTGCAGACCCCAACAGGATCAACAAACTCATCAGGAAGGCTGGCTCTGTCCTGGGGGTGGAGTTGGATTAATGGGAGGGGGTCTTGGAGGGGAGGATGCTCCTCAAACTGCGGAGCATCCTGGACAATACAGCTCACCCCCTCCATGACACACTGGTCAACCTGAGGAGTGCCATCAGCAACACACTGGTTCCACCAAGATGCAGGACAGAAAGCCACAGGAAATCCTTTTTCCCTGTGGCTATCAAACTGTACAACTTCTCCTCCTTCTGTCATGGGGTAGACTGACTCCCCCCCTCCCCATCTTTGCACATCCCAAATCCTTTCCACTCGTTACTTTAATTTCACGTTTCATGTATTTTGTGTATTTATGACTGTTGGCAGATCAATTTCACTCCTGGAATAAATAAAGTTCTATCGCATCTTATCCGTAGTCAGGATTGAACCCGAGTCCCTGGTGCTGTGCCACCCTGAGCAGATTTATTCTGATTATACATTAGTCAGTGTAAACTGACAACCCACTTGTTAGAACTAAACGTTTACTCAGTTTGTGCTATCTAAATTTGATCGACCTCCGTAGGACACTTACTTTCTAATTATTGGTTCGCTTCCATTGCCCCTGGAAACTCCTGCTGAAAGCATTAAATTTAAAGGTCATTGTGATTCAATTTAAAGAGACCTCATTAATTCCTCCATGGAATGTTAATTACTGCCTCACTGCCTTAATTAATTTGCGGCAAAGAAGGTTATTTGCTTGCATCCAATTGTTAAATCGGGGAGTGAATGAACTGAAGCTGGAAATGATCTAAAGATCTAGTATTCAATGCCCTCAATCCACATAGACCTGAGGGTTAGCCGTCCCCACCCCTCATTCAGTGCATTTTAAACTGTAACACATGATCTGAATTCTGTGCACAAAATTTCACAAAGTCTGCAAATACTAATGGGCCAAGAGAAGGGGATGAATGAATAGGGCGTTCATTAGTGATGAGCTTTAAATCAAATAAATCAGAATGCAAACTCCTTTCGAGCGAACGGTGTCCAATACAGTGCAGCTGCACTAGGAATAAACAGACCTTGCGCATTCCACGGCTTTTGCGTTACGTCTAATCAACCCCCCACTCCCACCCCACCAAGTCCTCCCAAAAATAATTTTGGCAGCTCACCTGCTGAGTTCTTGCACAAATTATTTTTTTAGTTAAATTACGTTTATAAGGTCATACAGTAAGTGATAGGAGCAGAATTAGGTCATTTGGCCCATCAAGTCTACTCCGCCATTCCATCATGGCTGATCTATCTTTCCCTCCTAACCCCATTCTCCTGCCTTCTCCCCATAACCACTGACACCCGTATATTAATCAAGAATCTATCTATCTGTGCTTTAAAATATCCATTGACGGCCTCCACAGTCACAGCTGATTTGTGACATAAGTAACATTGTGACATAAGATATTTGAACTACCAGGGAGCCTGGATTTTTTAGATCAGCTCCTGTTGCCCCAGTCTAACTAACCCTGGACCCCATGGAGCAACTTAGCTTTTACTTGTGAGGAATACACAAACAAATAGAAACATAGAAACATAGAAATTAGGTGCAGAAGTAGGCCATTCGGCCCTTCGAGCCTGCACCGCCATTCAATATGATCATGGCTGATCATCTAACTCAGTATCCCGTACCTGCCTTCTCTCCATACCCTCTGATCCCTTTAGCCACAAGGGCCACATCTAACTCCCTCTTAAATATAGCCAATGAACTGGCCTCGACTACCCTCTGTGGCAGAGAGTTCCAGAGATTCACCACTCTCTGTGTGAAAAAAGTTCTTCTCATCTCGGTTTTAAAGGATTTCCCCCTTATCCTTGAGCTGTGACCCCTTGTCCTGGACTTCCCCAACATCGGGAGCAATCTTCCAGGAATCAGTCTGGTGAAACTTCTCTGCACTCCCTCTATGGCAAGAATGTCCTTCCTCAGATTTGGAGACCAAAACTGTACGCAATACTCCAGGTGTGGTCTCACCAAGACCCTGTACAACTGCAGTAGAACCTCCCAGCTCCTATACTCAAATCCTTTTGCTATGAATGCTAACATACCATTCGCTTTCTTCACTGCCTGCTGCACCTGCATGCCTACTTTCAATGACTGGTGTACCATGACACCCAGGTCTCGCTGCATCCCTTTTCCTAGTCGGCCACCATTTAGATAATAGTCTGCTTTCCTGTTTTTGCCACCAAAATGGATAACCTCACATTTATCCACATTATACTGCATCTGCCAAACATTTGCCCACTCACCCAGCCTATCCAAGTCACCTTGCAGTCTCCTAGCATCCTCCTCACAGCTAACACTGCCCCCCAGCTTAGTGTCATCTGCAAACTTGGAGATATTGCCTTCAATTCCCTCATCCAGATCAATAATATATATTGTAAATAGCTGGGGTCCCAGCACTGAGCCTTGCGGTACCCCACTAGTCACTGCCTGCCATTGTGAAAAGGACCCGTTTACTCCTACTCTTTGCTTCCTGTTTGCCAGCCAGTTCTCTATCCACATCAATATTGAACCCGCAATGCCATGTGCTTTAAGTTTGTATACTAATCTCTTATGTGGGACCTTGTCGAAAGCCTTCTGGAAGTCCAGATACACCACATCCACTGGTTCTCCACTATCCACGCTACTAGTTACATCCTCGAAAAATTCTATAAGATTCGTCAGACATGATTTACCTTTCGTAAATCCATGCTGACTTTGTCCAATGATTTCACCACTTTCCAAATGTGCTGCTATCCCATCTTTAATAACTGACTCTAGCAGTTTCCCCACTACCGATGTTAGACTAACTGGTCTGTAATTCCCCGTTTTCTCTCTCCCTCCCTTCTTAAAAAGTGGGGTTACGTTTGCTACCCGCCAATCCTCAGGAACTACTCCAGAATCTAAAGAGTTTTGAAAGATTATTACTAATGCATCCACTATTTCTGGAGCTACTTCCTTAAGTACTCTGGGATGCAGCCTATCTGGCCCTGGGGATTTATCGGCCTTTAATCCATTCAATTTACCCAACACCACTTCCCGACTAACCTGGATTTCACTCAATTCCTCCAACTCCTTTGACCCGCGGTCCCCTGCTATTTCCGGCAGATTATTTATGTCTTCCTTAGTGAAGACGGAACCAAAGTAGTTATTCAATTGGTCCGCCATATCCTTGTTCCCCATGATCAACTCATCTGTTTCTGACTGCAAGGGACCTACATTTGTTTTAACTAATCTCTTTCTTTGATGAAAGGAGACATGACAAGTGGCTTCATCAGTTCATATTGCACGATCTTCTTGCACAGAAACAAGATATTCAAATCACAGAGCAGGAGACAAAAGAAACATTTGGACAGGTATATGGATAGGTTTCGAAGGATATGGGCCAAATGCAGGCAGGTGGGACTAGTGGTAATGCGGCATATTGGTCAGCACGGGCAATATTTTTTGACATTTCCACCTTGGGGGGTGGGGGGTGGGGGGGGAAGGGTTCTGACTGTCTACCCTATCTATGCTTTTTGTAATTTTATATACTTCTATCAAGTCTAGACTCAACTTTTGAAACTCCAAAGAAAGCAATCTAAGTTTGTTAAATCTCCTCTTATGTTTGATGCCCTCTGATAAGGGCAACAAACTGATAAATATTTTGTGCATTCTCTAAAGTCTCCACATCTTTCCCCTAATAGATGACCAGAACTGCCTAAACAAAGTTTTATAAAGGAGTAACATGACTTCCTAAAGGGCCTGTCGCACTTGGCCATTTTTTTTTAGCGACTGCCGGCGTCATTGACTGACGTATCAGGGTCGCCGAAAGATTTTGAACATTTCAAAATCCATTGGTGACAAAAAAAGTGTTGCGACACTTGAGGAAACACCACTCGTCAATACGTCATCACGCCGCGTCACGCCGCATCATGCCGCAACTTTTTCGGTGACCTGATACGTCAGTCAATGATGCCGGCAGTCGCTGAAAAAATCGCCAAGTGGGACAAGCCCTTAACTCTTATGCTCAATGTCCCAACTGATGAAGGCAAGTATACCAGATGTCCTTGTTTATCGCTCTATCTACTTGTGTTGCCATTTTCAGGGAATTATGGACTCTCATGATCCCTCTGTACATTAGTGCTGTTAAAGGTCCTGCCAGTACAGTATATATATTCCCCATACATTCAAACCTCTCAAAGTGCAACACTTCACACTTGCTTGGTTTAAACTCCATATGAATCTGTAACACCATTCCTATGTTTTCACTATCAAACCTTCTCATAATCATCCAACATATCAACCCACCATTCTGTCTTCTCTTTCTTTTGGGATAAAAAATGCCTCAATTTGACTGCTTTTTTGAAAGGCCTATCCCGCATGTGTCACTTTAGTAATTTTTTTCCCCGCATCTTTATCTTTTGCCTCTGTATCTTTTTTTCATGCAGTAAATACCACAATACATCAAATGCATTCTAGACATGGTTTTTAAAATAAGTTTAACGTAGCACCTCTGCTTTTCATTTCTGTCGTTTAATATATATATCTCAGTGTTTCTGTTTTCAAGCCTGTGTTGCTACATTGGGTGAAAGGGTATCTGTATTGCAAGATGCCTCTCCCTTTCAATCCTATATAGACACTTATACCACAAAATTCAACAGTGTATAATCTATTTTTAAACACTATGGTGCTGTTTCTAATATGTGGAGTCGGCCAATCATGTGGGCAATGCTGAATTGGTACCAAGGCTATCATATTAGATCCCAACAATACAGCCAGTTGTCAACCATACAAACTCTCAACAATGCACTCTCTGGGAAATTGGATCATGAAACGTTACGTGTTCTAGTTCACCATGTGTTCAATATATTTGAAAATAAATTGCAACCAATATTTAAATTCTAGCAGGGTGAGGCACAATGTCTGTGATTTTAGTTTAACTTAGTTCAGTTTATTTTGTGTTCATTTTCTTGGCTGTTTCGGCACATGGTGTGCAGTCCTTGCGGTGGTCGGCTATATCGGTCTCGATATTCGGCCACCACACACGCATGCAGGTGAGCGCCTTCATTCGCACAATTCCAATGTGTGTCTTGTGCAACATTTTCAGAATTTGCGATCGCAGTTCCGTCGGAATGATCACTCGACAATCGCGGAGCAGAATGCCACCCTTTGAGGAGATATCCGTTTCCGCATTCTGGAATGAGCGGAATTCCTTGTCCAGCTTAGGACTGTTCGGCCACCCCTGAGTGACAAAATGTCGTACCTTCGACAAAATGGGGTCTGTGGAGTCGGGGAAATCGGCGATGACCCGCGTGATCAGCAAGTTCACATCTGTCTCAATTTCCATAATTGCCTCCTCTTTATCGAATGTCAGGTCGGGTCCAATCGGTAGACGAGACAGTGCATCGGCATTGGCATGTTCGGCAGACTGTCGGTAAATGATGTGGTAATCATATCCTATCATGATCAGGGCCCAACATTGTAGACGCCGCAACGTCATGACAGGTAAATTTTCTCCAGACCAAAAATAGTCAGCAGCAGCTTGTGGTCGGTGATGAGCAGAAAATGTCGCCCACTCAAATACTGGTGGAACTTCCAGACACCAAACACGATCGCCAGTGCTTCTTTCTCCATTTGGCTGTATTTTTCTCGCCGGTCGTCAGCGTTTTGGATGTGAACGCGATTGGTTCTTCTTTGCTGTTCGGCACCGTTTGTGAGATTACTGCTCCAAGACCATACGGTGATGCATCGTCGGCCAGCGAGATCGGCTTCGATGGGTCATAGTGGACCAAACGCGTCTTCTGGGCAAGCATCTCCTTCAACCTGGTGAAGACATGGTCACACTCCTTGGACTGGTACCCAGACGTGGCGTCGAAGGACAAGAAGCCGAAGCAAAGAAGTGGAAGCCAAATAACCGAATGGAGACGAAGCCGAAACACCAAATAACCTAAAGGGTGGGACGCCTAAAAGCCAACTAACCGAAAGGCTGCATCGCCTAAAAGCAAACTCACCGAATGGCCGCTCTGCTGAAACGCCACCTACCCAATAGGCTGCATCGCCTACAAGCCAACGAACCGAATGCCGCTCAACAGAAAAGTCAAATAACGGACATGACGTTGCTGGGGGGCGGGACTTGTCAGCGATTGGTCCAGACCCCCGCGTTCATCACATCACTGGCTGGTGGAGATGGGAGGGTGGGGGTCATATTCCCTCACAAGCTATGGGTGACTGGGCAATCTGAACCCAAGCACCAAGTTGTAAGCGGCCGAAGGTGCACATCTCCACTCTCCCACGGCTGCCCTCCGCCTCGTCTCCCCCATGCGTTTGCACTGTGACAGGCTGTGGGTCGTGTAGAGTGGAGTTGTGGGACAGGCTGGTCCCTCCGCCCACCCAGAGAAACTGACCGTGATGCACCATTATCGGACCCCAACCCCCACACCAGGGTGATTCCCCCACCCCCTCCGACCCCCGGACCCTGACATCCACACCGGGTGATTCACCCTCACCCCGGCCGCGGGGACTGACGGCTCGGGGCATAGTAAATCGCTTTAAAAATATGGGGGGGGGGGACATATTCCCTGGCAGGCCGATGACAAGTGTGCATGACAACGAACAATTTTATCTCCTCCCACTCCCCCCCCCCTTGACAACAAGAAGCACGTAATGTCATTAAGACCAGTAATCCTTGCCTTTTCTTAATTCCCAAATGTAAGAATTATTCATACATATAACAATTTCATTTTTAAATCAATGTAACTCTTTTTTGATTTTTAATGTCAAATTAAAACCCCGTCCTGTGGGAAGGGCTTGCGGCAGCTGGTTTCATAGTGCCTTCATTGTTCGTAGGTGCTGTCCTTTCACATGGACCGCCCTCAATGCCAGTTTTCCAACTTCCATAGCCGCTCTTCATAAGTGTAGTCAGACGTGAATCCGCTCTATGATCATTGGCAGTGACTCGTCCATGAATGGTCTCGACCCAAAACGTCACCCATTCCTTCTCTCCAGAGATGCTGCCTGTTCCGCTGAGTTACTCCAGCTTTTTGTGGCCATCTTCAGTTAAAACAGTTTACAGATTATCTGGTGTTTTGTGCGTGGGAGCTTGTGTGCATTCTGCAGGCAACCAGATGGTAATAAATAAAACGTGCTTCTTGTTGTCATGGCGGGAGGGGGGGGGGCGGGAGTGTGGGAGGAGATGTCATGCACACTTGTCATCAGCCCACCAGGGAATGTGTGTGTCCCCCCCATGTTTTAAAAGCGATTTACTATGCCCCGACCCATCTGTCCCCACGGCCGGGGTGGTGGTGAATCATGTCACCAGGGGCCCGATGGAGTTAGGGTTAGGGGTTAGGGGTCCGATGGAGGTGCATCGTAGTCAGTGTCTCTGGGTGGGCGGAGGGACCAGCCTGTCCCACACCTCCACTCCACCTGACCCACAGCCCATCACAGTGCGGCCGCATGGGGGAGACAAGGCGGAGGGCAGCCGTGGCCATGGGAGAGTGGGGGCTGTCCCGAGGGATGCGCACCTTCGGCCGCTTACAACTTGGTGCTCGGGTTCAGATTGCCCAGTCACCAATGGCTTGTGTGGGAAAATGACCCCCACCCTCCCGTCTCCACCAGCCAGTGATGTGATGGACGCGGGGGTTTGGACCAATCGCTGACAAGTCCCGCCCCCCGGCAACGTCATGTCCGTTATTTGACTTTTCTGTTGAGCGGCATTCGGTTCATTGGCTTGTAGGTGACGCAGCCTTTCGGGTAGGTGGCATTTCGGCAGAGCCGCCATTCGGTGAATTTGCTTTTAAGTGACGCAGACCTTCGGTTAGTTGGCTTTTAGGCGTCCCGCCCATTCGGTTAGTCGGCGTTTCAGCTTCGTACGCTTTAGGTTATTTGGTGTTTCAGCTTCTTTTCCATTCGGTTATTTGGCTTCCACTTCTTTGCTTCGGCTTCTCATCCTTCGACACCACGTCTGCAAATGCTTTGGACCAGTGTCATTCGACGACCTATTTTCGCAGGTTGTTCACTGGTGCGCACAAATTGAAAGTGCCGGTATGAACTTGCCATAATAGTTCACCTTGCCAATGAAGCTTTCAAGCTGCTTCACATTTTCGGGCGTCGACAATTTCACAATGGCGTCCACTCTTTCTTCCGATGGCTTCAGACCACTTGCCGAGATCACATGTCCGAGATAGGTGACCTGTTGTCGGAAAAATGAGCACTTGTCCATGCGCAACTTCATGCCGTAGTTGTTCAGTGCCATGAGGACCTGTTTTAGGTTCTGCAGGTGTTCTTCCTCTGTCTGGCTGGTGACAATTATGTCATCCAGGTAGAAGGCTACATACGGAATCCCGGCAACCAGATTGTCGACCAGTTTCTGGAAGATGCCCGGCGTTGGCGCCGGTCCAAACGACAATTGGTTGTATCTGGACAGTCCCTTGTGCGTGTTGATTGTGAGCAGGTTTCCTATCTCGTCATCAAGTTCCACTTGGAGATACTCGTCGGACATGTCCAATTTCGAGAAATACTGCCCTCCTTGCAGCTTGACGAACAGCTTGTCCACTCTTGGTATGGGGTGTTGTTCAATGTGCAATTGAGGGTTACAGTCACTTTGTAGTCGCCACAGATGCCGCAAGGCTTCTGAACGTCAACTATGGGTGTGGTCCATTCTGAATGATCCACATGGGTGATAATTCCCATTTCTTCAAGACAGCAGAGGTCCTTGTTGACGGCATCCATCCGACTGAACGGAACTGGTCTTGATTTGAAGAACTAAGGGACGGCATCGTCTTCGAGAATGAGCCGTGCCTTCATCCTTGTGAAATGTCCGAGTCCAGGTGCGAAAACGGCCGGAAACTGGTCAACCTTCTGCACGTTGTTCTCGCACTTGCTGACCATGTTGCCATCCGTGGTAGATGACAATGCCATAGTTGATCCATCGTAGATCAAGGCGTTCATGTCAAGCTTGAAAGCATGGATCCAGTCGATGGCCGCACAGGGATGTACCTTCTTTGCCAACGACGATCAGCGGCTACATCTGTGTCAGACCATTACAGGGAACGGCGACAGTGCATTCGCCTTTTGTGGGAATGGGCTGTCGTCCATATCCGAAAAGGCGGATGTTGCCGGTTTCAGTTTTGGTGATCCGATCCTCTCCCAGATGTCCTGACTCACTAGCGACACAGCCGCACCAGTGTCCACCTGGAACTGTAGATTGACGTTCAAGACCTGCAGCAAAATCCTTGGCTTGTCGGTGATCATAGACACACCGGGAGGAGGGGGGAGAGGGGAGGAGAGGGGGGAGGGGGGGAGAGGAGGGGGGGGGGTGGTTAGACGGGTGGGGGGTGGTGGGGGGTGGTTAGGGGGGGGTGGTTAGAGGGGGGGGGTGGTTAGTGGTGTATGTGACACGGCAGGCTGCTCCCCTGAATTCCAAGAGCTGCCGACAGCGGGCGGGGTGGAGACGCGCACGCGGCTGGGCACTGTTATGGGGTTCGCGGGTAACCTGGGGGGATGGGCGCTGAGCGGGCGAGGCCACCGCGAGCGAGCGCCGCAGCGCG